>CM050932.1:21934434-23134434 GCA_027742785.1 Vigna reflexopilosa
ATATATATATATATATATATATATATATATATATATATATTGTAAACCTTTTACATATTATGTAAAAATGAGGTTAAAAACTTCTTTTTTCCTACAAGATTTTGGAGTCTTTAAACATATCTAAATATACATATGGGTAAATAATAATATATTGCAACATTGAATTACTAGTCAATAGTCCCGTCAAAATAGGTTTAAACCCGTGAGTGAACCCTGTTCATCACGTGTTTGAGTCGGATTGGATTAGAAAAAAATGTGAAAATTTTGATGCGAGTCAATTTTGATCCGACTCGCTAAGAATCCGGCTCACCCGGGTTGAACCGTAATGAGCCGGGTTGGCTCACCAACCCACCTATTTTTTTTTATTGAAATCAAATTAATTAAATTAATTATTCAAAACGCACAATCTTTACTTCATAGTAGAGCTTTTCATGATGCGTTGTACTGGTGTCTATCCAAAAGTCCCCCTATATATTTTTGTTAACGGCTATATATGTAGTTTCTTGGTCAAAGAGTTGCGTATGTCTCTCATTAAACTGATTTGACAAAATTTTATGTTTGATAGCTTAGAATATATAACAATAAAGTTTTTTTGTTTCATTTTCTTTTATATCTGTTGAATATAGTGAAAAACTATATTTGGGATTAATCTCCCTTGTGTTAAATACACATAGGGTTCTCTATTTATAATATAAGAAATATGGGCTAAGCCCAAAATACAAATAAGAAATAATAACAAACTAACTAAAGATAAATATAAAATAAAGATAATATATCTAACAATATCAATTGGCCTAATTATTACTGTTTCAATTTGATCAATCAAAATAACATGTTATAAGAATCTTAGAAGAGGGTGAAAAAAAGTTAATGAGCCAATGAGCCAACCCGTTTAACTCACCAACCCATGGTGGGTCGGGTCGGATTCAAATTTTTTTCGACTCGCTAATAAATGAGCAGAATTGGGTTGGCTCACTAAATGATCAACCTGTGATAGGTCGGATTGGATCGGATCGGATTAGCTGCTTTGAGAGCTCTAATTTGATGTCAAACCTTTATAATTACAAGTCTATAGATGTGCAGTGGCTTGGAATAATTTTAAATAAATAAAATAAAAGAGAAAGTAAAAAAGAAATTAATTTTTTTATATAAATTAATATAGACTTTTGCATAAGTTATTTAATGATATTTCTAAAATATGATTTTTTTTATTTATGTATATAATTTTAATTTATAAAAAAAGACTAATTATATTTTTTAATTTTTTTAAATAAAGTAAAAAATAAATAATGTATTTTATTTTATTTAGGAAGATTTTTTTTTAAACTTTTAATTGTTGCACCAAAAGTTAATAACTAATTGAACCAAAATCAAACGTTGAAAATATTTACCATTGTACATAATATTGTGTGTTTTTTCTTGACAAATCTATTTTCACATTTAGGAATTATTATTAATTATTGTAAACAAAAAATAAGGTAATAGTTTCGAATATACAATTCGTCTTTTCCATGACCTAGTGTATGAAATGTGAAATAACAATATTAAATTATCAAAAATATCAAAACTGTATAAATACATCGGATAGTTGAGAAATTAAATATAGTATATAATCATCGGCACAATTTTTAGCTTGAAGTTATGAATAGAGTGATAACTAAGCACAGCATGAGACATAAGAAAGTATAAACTTATTTATAAAGAAAATATGGAGTTGAAAAATACCTGAGTAATTATTTGAGTAAAAGTATAAAAATTTAATTAACAACTTTGTAAGTTTACCTTTAATAGTCTGTATTTAAAAACTGTACAACTGTTAATTATATATATTTGAAATAATTTTTATTGTTTATTATATATCTTACTATATTTTATTTAAAGAAAATAAGGAAAAAAACTATTACAAAAATAAAATCCAAACTGGTTTATTTTGGATAAATTTTAAAACAAATATATTGCCTCAGATTAAGAAAAAAAAAAAGCTTATGGTAATTGATTTTTACAGATGTTTAGTATATAAGGTTGAACTTAAAAGTGTGTTAAAATATTGACATACAGTAAAAGATACAAAAGTTATAAAATAAAAATCTCAATACTAAATAAAATAATTTTTAATATTACTTTAATTCCGTAGATGGATTTAATATAATCAGGAAATGACATACCCTCGTATTTAACTTCCTGTAGTGTCTTCCGAAATATTCCTGGAACTATGTTTGCGAGCCTTAGCGTTTCGTTTATGACCTGCAAATATTCATCAAAGTAAATAAGAGATGCGCATTACATATGCACACAGAATTAAACGATACGTTGTCTCTGTCGTTAGAAAAAATGAAAAGTATTTTATTGAGGATTCAACCACCTGATGTGTGTATGTCATTGATTTGTATTCCTGCCATGTAAGTCCAGAGTTTGGATCTTCACGACCTTTCAGGATACCTTCATGTTCTTCCTAAAAAAGATTTTAAATCAATACAAAAAAATTAAACTTTATTTTAAAATCAAAGGTTAAGAAATTATTTGAACTTGTCCATCACTTATATTAAAAAGTGGACTTTAACCCTAACTCAACTTCAGCAAATCAGCAGGTGAGGTAATGATTCTACAACGGGTCGAACAATATATCCAACAAACAATAAATATCGTTAGAATAAATTCTAACTTGGTTCTGATATTAGACTTTAAGTCTAACTGAACCCACAAAACTAGCTTGTAAAGTTAGGTTTCCATCTACTTATATATTATAAATTCGGCATCTCAAATTAAATTGATGTGACTTATAAGAAGTGGACTTTAAATCTAACTCAACCTAAAAAATTGGCTTTTAAGGTGAAGTAAACAGCAGATCAAACAATATGTTCAATAAACAACAAATATCACTAGGATAGAGTTTAACCTGTGGCTCTTATACTATATTAAGAATGAAACTTTAAATCTAACTTAATCCCACAAAACCGGCTTATAAAGTAATGTTTGCACGTACTTATAAATTGACCTTATCTCTAGTTGATGTAAAACTTCCAATAACTTATAAGAAGAAAACATATATATTTGACATACTTCTAATCGCTTGAGCACTAAGGGATGGTCAGACAGTGCTTTAATGGCATAAGTGAGAGCCAAAGCAGTGGTTTCAAAGCTTGCAAAGAGCAGCGAAAACATGAGGTCCAAAGCCATCTCTTCATTTTCCTTCTTTTGAAAGTTCTTCCACAACATAATCAAAAAAATCGCTTTCTTCTTTCCTAGGTTTTTCCATTCTTTCATGCAGCATCTTCTTCAGTTTCTTCATTGCCCTTTTCCTACCCTGCCAAAATTGACACCTTCACTTCACTTTAATGCCCTTTGCTAATTTTTAATTGACATAAAATTATTGATAGTAAAATATGAGTAGTTCTGGAGTGGATAACAGAGTTGCCTGCAAACATTTATAATAAGATGTTCCTGGAATGTAGATAGGGAATGAGATGAGTCCTTCCATAAATGAATCGAAGTTGGCCATTAAACTCTCTAAAGTCTCCTTCGAATCACAGCTGAGAAGTTTTCTTGCAGTCAAACCAAATATCATCTGGAAATGAAAGACGGATCAGAAAATCAAATTTTAAATGAAAAAATTAAAAAAAAAGTTAATAATGATTGCTATAATTTGACCCTTTTAGTTGCATCCCTCAACTCAATAGTATCCTGACATGACCACTGCTGCAATGTTATGCACGCTTTCTGGTCAATCTCTGAGAGCATCCTTTTGAGGCCTTCAGGACCAAACATATTGAGCACCATATTCTTAACGTACTTGAACACAAAACCATGTAGTGAACCTAAATTTTGCCTCCCAAAAATCTTGTTTAGTGTGTCTGGGTACCAGCTCTGGAACATTTCTCCTTCTTGCTGTAATATTAAGTAATTAAACTTGGGGACAGTGGACACCACAGTTGGTCGTCCTGCAAAGCTAGTCTTGAATATTGGTCCATACCTGAAAAGAAAGGAAACCACCGACCATAATGTTTGTTCTATCGCAGTTTTATTGCAGAGATATTTCATGGTTAATTATTTAGTAGTAGAACCATGCGCAATGGTAGAAGATATGATGGTAATAAAACTATCATATTTTACTTTTCGATATTTTAACAACTTTTTATAACAATTTTTTTTATAAATTATGTGTCACTATTTTATTGGTCCGTATATTTGAAACATACTAATTACAAACTGTCACATAAATGATTGTAAAAAAATTAGTCAAAAAAAAGTTGTTAAAGATATATTTTCCTTTACTTCCAGAACTCGCATAAAATAACGTGAAATTGCAATTATAAGAAGCAGAAATGTTAATGACACAATCGCAATTGTTATTAAAAGTGTCATATCGACTAAAAATAAGATCAATTTATAATATATAAATGAATGTAAACTTTATTTTATAAGATGGTTTTATACTGTTGAATTAAATTTTAAATTCATTTCTTAACATTTGTGATACATTGTTATGAAAAACTAAAGGCTTGCATGTATACCTGTTGATTTTGTGCTTTATGAATGGATTAATATCAGAAGAAGTGAAGGGGGTTAGGAACTGAAGGGATTCACCAAGAAGGGGCAAACCCAATGAACCAGGTGGGAGTTTTCCATTGCAACTGGGGTTTCTCCATCTATAAATCCAATGTGAAATGCCTATAAAAATCAAAGTTGCAAGACATAAAACCCACATAATTTTTTCCCTTTTTAAACAGACCAATCACTTATTAAGAGTAAGGAATAGTTTAGCAATAAAATAAAATGTTGGCACTTCTGTTATCGCACAAGTTGCTTTATATAGGTAAGTTAGCCTTCACATTAAATTAAAATGAAAAAATTGACTTTCACACAGATAAAAGCTTATAAAATTATTAACTTAAATATTTTAGATTGAAAATAATATTAATTTTGTATTTATAAGTTAGGTTTATATTTTGTTAGTGTAGTTCTTTTTTTTAATAATTTTTTTTTTGAAAAATCTCTAAGTTCGTTAATGACTGCTAAGATTATATATATGATATTGTTCTTGTACATGAATGATTATTAGACATAATAAAACCAATGTGCATGAGTTCACCTCATATTTTATTAATATAATAACTTTCATATCATTACTTACCGTAATTGAAAAGGGATTATGAAATGTTAATAATTTTTTATAATAAATTATGTGTCACTGTTTTATTGGTTCGTATATTTGAAAATGACCAATCACAAGTTACCGCATAGACAGTTGTAAAAAAATTATCAAAAAAAAGTTGTTATAAAAACATTTTCCATTGAAAGATGGTTTGTCATCATCATTGGCATAGAGAATATTTTCTATAAGAAAATTTGTTTTTAACAATTTTTTTACAATTTCCTTTATGGTAACTCGTGATTAATTCGTTTCAAATACACAAACTAATAAAATAATAACACATAGTCTATTGTCAAAAAATTATTAAAAAAATTAACATATCATAGTGTCTATTGTCAAAAAATTGTTAAAAGAAATTAACATATCTTAGTCTCACTGTGTATATGGCTCTCAACATAAAAGTAATAAAAGTGTCATAATTTTAGTATAAAATAAACTTACTTGCAACTTATATTAACGCAAACTACTTCCAACTCTTAAAACGTAGAATCAAAATAAGAAAGAAGAGCCACAAAGATAATAGTCGTATCACAAGTTGAATGAAAATCCATCCCCATACTTAAAAATTTAGTTGTAACTACCAGTTGAAAATTTGAGTTCTCATTAATGGCCATTAAAGACCATAAATGTTATTATAGTCAATGCAATACTGTTCCGGGTAGTATGGTATTATTGGTATTGTGAATATATGACGTTCTGCAATTTTTATTTCTAGTAAATAGAGAATATAAAAATAAAAAAGAATTGTAATTATTCTAATTATCAATGAATAAATATTCTTCTACAAGTATGTATTAGGATATCGAACTATCATGCTGACGAAAAAATAAGAAAAAAAAGAAGATATCGAACTATCTCTCTGCCTCAGCAATATGAGATGTGTCTCATATTTCTTAATATCCTCAATACACACTTATTTGACCATTGAAATTTCAAATTAAAATAGAAATGTGAAATTTAAATCTTTATTTGTTTATTTTCAAAAGAATAGCAGTGGTAAGGTTCTGTGGTGATTCCTCTTTAATTGCATTATGTTGCGATATAGTATTTTAAATGTTTAAAATTCACACTGTAAAAAAAATAATATCATTGAAAATAAGTCTAAAACAATGATTTCAAGGAGAAAGACCGACCTATAACTATTTTCATTAGCGAAAAGAATTTATTGATATAAGGGTTGTGGTTCTACTAATCCTTTAGTCTAAATAAGTGAAATTAAAAGATATTTTATATAGATTAAAATGAAATCGTTATGAAAAAAACAGCAATATTGTTGTAATTTTTATATCACATTAGTTGTAATATTAATCAATGTAATGTCACTCAAATCACACATGTTAAAATTATAATCGATTTAAATAGATTTTTCTAAAAAAATCATTATGCAACATACTATAACGGTTGCTTATTTAACCGATATAATATTATCTTGCATTTTGGGGAAAAAAACAACATACTACATCGATTGGGAGGAGAACTGCTGCAATATCATTTCATATTTAAAATAAAATTGACAGTGATGCTACATTGGTTATTGTTTGAAAAGGAAATCATATAGTATATTTTACTTTTTCATTCAAACATAAGAAAACACTGTAAAGCTTAAATATTTTAAAAACTTTTCTACAACAATGACTTTTACAAGGGTTAGACAATCTATAATAGTTTTTAGAGGCTTGTGTATTTAAAAGAGTGTTTAAAAAAATGTTTTATAAAACAAAACAATAACACACATGATAGTGATTCGTTCTAATCTGAGCTACATTCAATTCCTCCTTAAGACCTTTTAAGGGATTTCACTAATCTTTAAGAAAGATTATACGAGTTTAACCACTCATGATTTATAATGAGTATTATCAATCATTTTTTGTCTCAACACTAGTCAACCGACTAAATCGTTTAACTCAACTAAGCTACATGTAGAGTGTTTTAATTCACTTTTGAATTTTACAACACAACCAAAAAGGTTTTTCAAAAAAAATACATATTTGATAACTCTCAGAGAGAGAATAAATTTTCAATACAAAGTAAAGCGAAAGCGTTAGACGATTTAGAGAGACAACATAACAACAAGCTTGTTTATATGCACGTATTCTTCTTGTCTTCTCTTCAACAATCATTTATATATAGCCTTCTTTAATAAAGATCTGTTAAACTGAGAGTTAACTTCTATGTAGACTTCATAGCCTTTTTAAGTAGGTAATCAGACTTAGGTCTACGTTGTATATATATCGTGCTTTATCAGAGCTTTTACAAAAGTAGCTTGTACGGTTCTCCAGAGCTTAAAGCTTTAAGGAAACATTCTTGGAATGTCTTCCTATTTCTTAACGTCTTTATCCATCTTATGCAGGAATTTAAGTAAAGGTCTTATAGTTTCTTAATCTGCACAAATAAAGATAACAAAGCATACCAGCAAATAAGTACTTTTTGTACATGTAATAAATATTTTAAATGTCAGTGATTGTTTAGGCATATTGCGTGTTTAAAACATTTTGGCTCATTGGTAGAAGCATCGTTTAGGAAGAAAAAACTTTTGTTATATGATATTTACACGATATAAAACTTCAAACTTATTTTATAAAATTGTTTGTAAGTTTCATTACATCGTTTAGCGAGTTTTTTCTAGACGATTCTTTTCTTTAGACGCTTATCTGTTCAACACTATTTAGATATAAAATTTTAAGCTTCAGTGTTTTGTTAAATATGCACTTAGACGTTTCCTTAAGTTAGATGTTGTTTGTTAAATATTGTCTATTAGACGATATATGCTAGAAAGCGTTGTTTTCGTGAAATGTTATTGAATAGAAAGTTTATATTAATAAACACTTAGTTTGTTCAACGTTGCTTGTTAAACTTCAAAACAGGAAATGCGAGATGATCTTGTTTCTTTAGATGATCTTCTCTTAAAATTCATCTCACACACTCCCCTTCATTTTTATGTTTCCTTTTGTTTCACGTTTCCTTTTCTTCTTCCTCTCATTTTACTCCTTTACATCGTTTTTGCACTTCCCAACACTACCTTTGCTCCTATCCACCATGTTTCTTCTCCTTGACACTATAACCCCCCCTTCGTACTGACAACACTACCACTACAAGAAAATTGTGATTTACTTATAGATAATTACATACAAATTTGGATCCTAGATAAATTTCTTGTTACATATGGATTTTACCTATGAATGGGAAAATTTGAGTTACATACGAATTTTTCTGTAGGTAATCCAAAAAAATTTACTTACAAATTTTCTATATGTAAAATTTATATGTAATTTTGGCAATTTAGAGCGGGAATTTTTGCGAAGGATTTTTCCATATGACATAAGATCTATAGGTAAATAAAACAAAATTTACAAACTGATTTTGCATACGAATTTTAAAATAAATATTTATTAAAAATTATAAGTGGAAATTTATGCTAAACTCACCAATCTCTTTCGCGTTACCTCCCTCATAATCACTAACCTCACTCACTTTATCTTGCACTCATTACCTGTTCACCTTTGCTCACTCCCTAATCTTGTGTTCTGCACTCAGCTCACACCTTGGTCATCATTGTCTCACGCTGAGTCACACAGAAGAAGAAGTTCGTTCTTCTCACACTAAATGGGTCTTCATTCTTCTGGTTTAGGGTTTGTTAGAAATAATGGGCTTGTTTCTTCACACCAAGAGGGGGAGTAAATTGGTGTTCAATAAAAACGTGCACATTTAAAATCTTTTTTAGAAATTAGAAAGTTCTTTGAATCTTTCTTGCTCGGTAAGCAATGTAAGTATGCAATCAAAATGTAAGACATAAAGAGAGAAAATCAAACACAGTTTTTATACTGGTTCGGCCTAAATGCCTACATCCAGTTACTCTCCCAATCAACCTTAGATTGAAGAGTAATTCACTATAATATCAGAGTATTACAACAAAGGCTTTATAGAACACACTCTAATGTAAACACCTCCCAAACTCTCAATCAAATATAGAAACAAAATACACCTACCAACACAGCACCCTACGATCTTGTTGCAGAAACCCGTTGAGAATCCCCTCTCAAAGTCAAGAGCACACCACTCTTCTTCCTGACGCGCATTTCCTGGGAAACAGCAAGTCAAGATTGCAAATATTCCTCTGATCAAAACCAGTTGCACCTTCAGTCGTGCTAATGTGATCAACCAATGTAATCGACAAGAATGCCTCACAAGAATTCCTCAAGATTCTTCAAACTCTTCACGTTCTTGATTCTTGGAGTGTATTAAGTAATCTGTAAACTTTCTAATATCAAAACAATCAAGTATGAAAGTATTAGAATGATCAAAAGTTACAGAAATACAAACAGTGCGTCAATTTATAGTTACTGTCATATCAAACTCAAATAATTGATTAGGTTAGTAGTGTAATCGGTTACATAAAACTATTGTAACAGTATTACAACTAACTCAGTTCGTTAATTGAATGTTCAATTAATGTAATCGATTAGCATTAAATGTTAGTCAAACACATTTAAAAAAAATGACCGTTATTGTAGTTATGACTAGCATCCAATCAATTTTTAAAACATAACAGACTTAATTGAATACACAAAAAGAGTAATCGATTAAGTTTATAACACTATTTTTAGATATAAGACATTATGATTCTCAAAAATAGATGTTTCAATCAAAAAGCTTGAGAACACATATTATTGTTTTGTACATATCCCTTAGACAGTACCTTTATAAATTGTTTTTCTCTTCAACATTACATGAATAGAAATTCTTAAGCATATTGAAACAAGGAATTCATGTAGACTTTTCTTATTGATCAAACGTTTCCTGTGAACAACATGTTAGACGATACAGAATTCAGGGAAACATTATTTTGCATGTTCTTATTAAAATTTGTATGATTTCTCGTATAAAACTTTAGGTTTTTATTTTGATTAAACAAAAGATTAGATGCTTCATGTTAACTAGGTACTTTTTTAGAAAATATTTTGTTTAATGTTTATTATTAAACTTTATAAAATTACTACGCTTTAATATCTTTAGACAATCTGTTGGGTTAAAAATAGTGATAGTTTATAACATCATTCTCTCTTAACATGTTAAGACATCATGTGCGTAATTGACCTTAGAAAATGTGATGTTAGAAACTTGAAATTTGAACTTCTGTTTCTCTTAAACAATCAATGTCATTTAATTTGATGATTATTGCTTTATTGTTCTCGTTTTGATAGTGGTGCAGGCAGAGAGAGAGAGAGAGTTCCATATCATAACATAATTACAAAAGATATATATAATTGATAATTAGAATAATTATAATTTTTTTATACTATTTATTAACAAGAAGTATAATGTTGCACCACCTAAATATAGTCATTCACATTACAATACTAATAAAACTATTGCAGTAACTTTAATTATATTTGCAAAGTAGAGCCGTGTTTTGAACGCTATGTTTTATTGAATTGAAAAGATCAATTTTCGCCATGAATATGCAATTGTTTTTGTATTGGGGAATCCTAATATTATGTCTGGTCTAGAGATACTTTTGAAGTGTTAGTTGCAACTAACTTTTTGTGGTATAACCATAGTTTTATTACATTGAAATATAATACCGAAACAAACAATTCTTTGAATATGATGATCACTCTAGCAATACAAGAAGATTTGAGATAGAAAAATTTATATATATTTTATTTATATTTGTTATTTTATTCATATGTAATATTTTTATAACAAATTTATGGCAAAAAGTACATTTATTTATAAAAAAATGGAATTGGAAATATCTATTTAGTAATTATTTCAGAAAAATGTATAATTATCAATTTGTGTAAGTTTATTTTTAATAGTCTGTATTTAAAAGTTATACCACTAGTAATTAGATATTAACAAGATATTTAATACTTGAAATACTTTTTATTTTTTATTATATATCTTACTATTTTTTATTTGAATAAAAACAAGAAAAATTATTACAAAACAATAATCCAAAAACTGTTTTACTTTGAATTGAATGGAATCCAATTTAAATTTAAAAATAAATATATTGCGTAGGATAAAAGAATAATTGTTTATGATAACTATTTTTTAAACGGTTTATATTTGATTTAATTTATTTTCCATTTATATGTGTATTTATGTTCATATATTTATATTTCGTTTTTATATTGCTTTAGAGAGTTATATATATCAATTGTACTATCTCCTTATAATCATATAAGATACACAATTTTCATCCATTCTTCTCTTATAACTGGTATTAGAAGATAATTATTTCTTGATCACGTTCTTCCGCAACCAATTTTGTTACTACCAAGATCTTCATCTTCTACTTGGCTTTCCTACCATTTCTTCTCCTTTTATGGATACTCCCTCGATTACTCTCGCATCGTTATGTTTTATGTTTTGACTTTGCTTTCTAGGGTTTTCAATGAGAAACAATTGGGTGCTTTAATCACTCGTAGCCCTGGATTGATTTTTGAGGAATCTAGAGGAATTTCCGGAGATTCGGTTGTGAAATTCAATGGCTTCTACAGTTGTTTCTTCTAATAATTCTCAAGCACAGTCACATTCCTCAACTCTGGGACTTTCTCAAGAGCAAATTCATGGTCTATTGGCACTTCTTCCTCAATCTAATCCCACAGTCACACATTCTACCGGCCTAGTGAGTTTTCATAATGTTTCCACTTCTTCTCAGGATCAAGGTAATATCTATTCCCAATGGATTCTAGACACAGGTGCTACTGATCATATATCCAGTTCTTCGTCTCATTTTACTTCTTATCATAGAATCTCACCAATTACAATTTCTCTATCCAACAAGAACTCTTCATTTACTCATTTTTCTGACACAGTTTCTCTTGGCCCACACCTTACTTTATATAATGTCCTATTTGTTCCTAATTTTTCAGTCAATCTTATTTCGGTCACAAAGAGTTAACTAAATCTCTATCTTGTAAAATTATCATTTCTGAATTTTCATGTGAAATACAGGACAAGTCAACCCTGCAGATGATTGGGAAAGCTGAAGAAAGAGATGACTTATATGTCATGATAGTTCCTGCATCCACACCCCTTGGTTCACCAATTGCTATTACTCCTGAGAATTCTATTGGTTGTTCTACAATAAGATCTAACTCTATAGATATTTGGCACTCTAGAATGGGGCATCCTTCTTCTTCTTGTTATACCAAATTACACATCATGTATGCCACTTTACCTGATACAAAATACATTCATTGTGATACTTGTCACTATTCTAAGCAAAGAAAATTTCTTTTTCAATTAAGTACTACTGTTTCAAAAGCTCTTTTTGATTTAATTAATGTTGATATTTGGGGGCCCTATTGTACTTCTTATGTTAATGGTTTCAAATATTTCTTAACTATAGTGGATGATATGTCTAGATTCACATGGATTAAATTGATGGCAAGTAAGTCTGGTACAAGATCACAACTTATTGGCTTTGTTTCTTATATCAAAACTCAGTTTGGCATTGATGTAAAAGTTGTTAGATCAGATAATGGTAATGAGTTTGCAATGACAGATTTTTATAGACAAAAAGGGATACAACATCAATTATCTTGTGTTGAAACTCCTCAACAAATGAAGTTGTTGAGAGAAAACATCAACACATTCTCAATGTTGCTAGATCTTTAATGTTTCAATCCCATTTGCCCATAACTTTCTGGTCTTTTGTCGTTTGTTATGCTATGCAACTCATTAATATTTTACCTTCCAAAGTTTTGGCATATTTTTCTCCATCTCAGCTTTTACACAATGTTAAACCTAACATTACTTACTTACGAGTCTTTGGCTCACTTTGGTATGCTTCAACTCTTCAAGCTCATAGAACAAAATTTCAGCCTCGTGCAAGAAAATGTGTTTTACTTGGTTTTAAAAAAGGAGTAAAAGGCCACCTTTTGTTAGATTTCAACTCAAGGGAAATTTTTCTATCAAGGAATGTAGTATTTTATGAAAACATATTTCCTTTTCTTACTAGTGACAAGCACTCACCTATTGATACACAAAATTCAAATTCCTTGGATTTTGTCACCAAAATCATTTCCTCTCCATCACCTCTTTTCTCAAAAGCTACTGATCAACCCTCTTTACCACCTACATCTCCTCCTTCTATTGTTCCAGACCTTGTTACTTTTTCTTCTCAACCTGTTTCTATTGAACTTGCCACTGCTACTCCACAAAGGAAATCAACCAGGCCAAAACATAAACCATCTTATCTGTAGGACTACCATTGCAACATGTTATCTACTTCTTCCGCCACTCAGTCATCCACAGGTACAAAATATCCTATCTCTTCATATCTCTCATATGATACATTATCATCTCTTCACAAATCATATGTCCTTAATCTTTCCGAAGTTACTGAACCTAAAACCTATAACCAAGCCATCAAACATGATTGTTGGAGAAATGCCATGGATCAAGAAATTGCAGCTTTAGAAAATACCAAAACTTGGGTTTTGACTGATCTACCTTATGGAAAGCAACCTATCAGATGTAAATGGATATACAAAATAAAGAGGCATGCTGATGGGAGTACTGAACGATACAAGGCAAGGTTAGTAGCCAAAGGCTACACACAACAACAAGGCTTAGATTACTTTGAGACTTTTTCACCTGTTGTCAAACTCACAACAGTAAGATTGGTTCTGGCTTTAGTAGCTTCCAAAAATTGGTATTTACATCAATTAGATGTAAATAATGCTTTTTTATATGGGGATCTAAATGAAGAGGTATATATGTCTCTTCCTCTTGGCTACAAAACAGAAAAACCAGGACAAGTTTGCAAGTTGTTAAAGTCTTTATATGGACTCAAGCAGACCTCTAGACAATGGAATTACAAGTTGACAACTACTTTACTTTCTTTGGGCTACATACAATCAAAATCAGATTATTCACTTTTTGTCAAAAGTGATTCTTCTCATATCACTATCTTACTTGTTTATGTAGATGATATAGTTTTGGCAGGTGATGACATCCAGGAAATCCAAACTGTAAAGGCTCTATTGAATGAAAAGTTCAAAATTAAAGACCTAGGCCAACTCAAGTATTTTCTGGGCTTAGAAATTGCAAGATCTCAACAGGGCATTAATTTGTCACAAAGGAAGTATGCTCTAGAGTTACTAGAAGATGCAGGATTGTTGGGATGTCAACCTGTTTCTACTCCCATACAGCCAGGCACAAAATTCTCCAAGACAGAAGGGAAACCCTATTCAGATGTGCAAGCCTATAGAAGACTTCTTGGTAGGTTATTATATCTAATCAACACAAGACCAGATTTATGTTTTTCTATTAGTACTCTCAGTCAATTTCTTTCCAATCCTTTGGAAGATCACTATGCAGCAACAATAAGGATCTTGAGATATATCAAGAACAATCCAGGACAAGGATTATTCTTTCCCTCCAACACAAAACATACTCTCAAGGCTTTTAGTGATTTTGATTGGGTTGCTTGCCCTGACACTAGAAGGTTTGTAATTGGTTTTAATGTGTTCTATGGTGTATCCTTAATCAGCTGGAAATCCAAGAAGCAAGGTACTATATCTAGATCATCAACCGAAGCAGAATATAGAGCATTAGCTTCCACAACATGTGAAATTCAATGGCTTTTGTATTTGCTCCATGATTTGAAACAACCTCTACCACAACCAGTTCCTCTGTTTTGTGACATTCAATCTACTTTACAAATTGCACAGAATCTAGCCATGCATGAGAGGACAAAGCATATTGAAATTGATTGTCATCTCATCAGGGATAAAGTTCAAGCTGGTGTAATTAAGCTCCTGCCCATTTCTACTTCAGCTCAACTTGTAGACATTCATACTAAAGCTTTGGATTCCGCACAATTTCAATATTTGTTGTCCAAGTTGAGCATTAAGGATATATATGCTGCAGCTTGAGGGGGGATATTGGATTTAATTTATTTTCCATTCATATCAGTGCATTTATGTTCATATATTTATATTCCGTTTTTATATTGCTTTAAAGAGTTATATATATCAATTGTACTATCTCCTTATAATCCTATAAGATACACAATTTTCATCCCTTCTTTTCTTATAACAGTTTATTATAGAAGATTCAAATTAAATGCATGTTTTGAAAACAAATACCACATGTGACTAGGATGGCAAAAAACCCGCATTCGAGGATATCTACGGGTAAAATTTGTTGTGAGTATTTAGTATATGTGGGAAAGAGCTATTTACCGATAGCGAGTAATTTAATACTCGCTCGGTAACGGATCAGGTTCGGGTATTACATTATCCGTATCTACGGATATTCGCTACCTGTTTGAAAATGAAATTACAATTTTATCTATTAGGTTTTTTTTAACTGTTCAATCTTTTGTAAAAATGGGTCAAAGCCCAAATCCCTTTTTTAGGGTTTTCTTCTTCAAATCAGAATAAGGAAAAAGGAGTTGCCCCATTCCTTTAACGGTTCAGTCTTATGTAAAAATGGGCCAAAGCCCAAATCCCTTTTTATGGTTTTCTTCTTCAAATCAAAATAAGGAAAAAGGAGTTATCCCATTCATTCTTGAGGATATCATGCACGGCAAGAGCTGGCGGCGTGGTGTGTCAAATGTCCAACATGAGTGGTTGGCGAAGGGCGACCTGCTTGGATCGTGATGGTGGAAGGACATCCCATGGAGCAACCAAGCTTCTCTCGCGCGCATAAACGGGAGAATGAAGGAGCGAGCTGTTGCGACTAGCACGGGCGGCGTCATTGACGACGATCTCATGCTGTCGGAGGAGGATGCGACCCTGCTAAATGGGCGGAAGGTAGTCAGGTACCGCAAGTGGAGGAGGAGTTTATTGGTCTCTTTGAAGTGAAGACACTAGGATTTGTAGTTCTGAATAAGAAAGGAGAATAAAGTCTTGGGCAATAATTTGGGCTTGATAATGCACAGATTGTTGGAAAACGGGTATCCAACAAATATTCGTGGGTTGGAAAAAATATGCGGGTTTTCTTGTGCACATATCTGGCGGGTAACGGATACGGCTTTTACATGTGGGGTTGAATTGCGGATAAACATTATCCGTGCCCGACCTAACTCGTTGCCATACCTACATGTGTCATAAAATAAAAATCTAAAATAATAAATATAAAATAGGTTTAATTAATAATTTCTCCTTTATATTTAGATATATAGACCTTTTATTTATTTTAGTTTTAATATAAATGAATTAGGTTTTGACAAATATTAAAATTTAACTGAATAATATATATATATATATATATATATATATATATATAAAATTAAGGTGAATCGTTACAAACTAAGTTTACTTTCATTCAATAAGGCTTTGGATTTAAATGAATTTGAAATAAAAAAAAAATAGCATATCCTCAAGTATCTTTCCAAATATTTGGATCATATGAAAAACAAAATGAAGCAAGAACTAATGAACTATAGAGGATTTTTTTCATTTGAACGGGAGCGACCTCGGCTCTCCACCTTATTGTCGAATTTATTATTTTTCAACATGAATAAAGTTAAAATTTGTCTTGTTGATGATTAAGAAAATATAATTGTTTCATATATTTATTTACATATAATTTATTTAAAAGAAAAAATAACTCACTATTTATAATATGTGAAAAATAAACTCTAAAAATTACACTAAACTTACAAATTAAAACTATATTTCATTTAAAATATTATTTTAACTCTCCTAAATTATTCATATAAGTGAGATAAGATTACTGTAATTTTTGCTACCACTAACTACACGGTATTATTTTCAATGTAATAAAACTAGGGCTGTACCACAAAAAGTTAGTTGCAACTTTCACTTGAAAAATATCTCTAGAACATACGTAATATTACGATTTCCCAGTACAAAAGTAATTGCATATTCATCAATGGTCATTAAAGACCAAAACTGATCTTTTCAATTGAATAAAACATAGCCTTCAAACCACGGTTCTACTTTGCAAATATAATTAAAGTTACTGCAATAGTATTATCAGTATTGTAATGTGAATGATTATATTGACGTGGTGCAATTATATAAAAAAATAATTATTCTAATTATCAATTGTATATATCTTTTGTAATGATGTATTATGATATCGAACTCTCTCTGTGCCTGCACCACTATCAAAACGATGACAATAAAGCAATAATCATCAAATTAAAATTTGAAGTCAACTTAAAATATTTTTTAGAGTACTCATTATAAAAAAAAATACTTCTTACCCAAATATTATAAGTTGATTAATTAGATTAATTTCAATAGGTGACACAGCCTTTAATTAAATATTATTTTGACTTTTGATGTTACTCATTAAGTATAGTAGATTTTAGATAGATTTAAATTCTTGATTGCTTTTTGTTTTTGTTAAAAATTTCACTTAGGCCCTCGTATTTGAAGTAATTTTTAGTTAGGTTCTTTTTTATTTTTTAAATATGTAACAATAAAGTTTTTTTCATTAATTTTATCTGAAACGACATTTAGACATAATGAGTTGTAATATTAAAAAATTACATGTCATTTGGTTTCATAATTTATTGTAGTTGACATGTTTAATCAACCTGTTTTAAGAGATTGTTTTCTTTGTCCATACATTTAAAGGTGCAGGCTTTGAAAGAAGATGTTGTCTTCTCTGTTCATTGCTCAATTGAGATATGTCTTACTCTCATTCTTGTTTATCTTGCATATGTAAGGGTTGGGGATGCAAAATGATAATGTGTCTTCTCGTGATGGTGGGACGAGGAGGTTAGGTATAAAACCCATTTGCTACTGTGGTGACAATACAATTTTGAGAATTGATAGAACCCCTAAGAATAAGGGAAAACAATTTTGTAGTTGCCTTAAATTGAGGGTAAGATCCATGGAAACAAAATTCATTGCTTTTTTTTGTTAATAAAAACCAAAAGGGATGTTGGTTTGAAGTGAGATTTTGTTTTCTTATTGAAAAGAGAGGGAGTGAATAATTGGTTAACTGTAATTATTTCCAATGGTATAGTGAACAAGGAATTGAAGAAAGTCCAAGAATAAAGAAAGGGATGAAATTGTGGTGAAGATGGGAGAAAGGGATGGTGAAAGGATAAAAATACGAATTTAGATAAATTTGTTTTTATGTTGGAAAAATGGTTGAAGGTGTTAATAAGGATGATGCTTGTTATTTGTGTAATTGATGACAATCTCCTAGTTAAGGTAGGCCAAAACTAGAAGAAAAGCCATGGAGGTGGGTGAAGGATGATATGGTGCGGAAGCTTTGATGGACAAGGGAGCTAAGCTCACTGTTTTGTGATGTTTATGGATGATGGAGGTGATTTTTGTGATGTTCTAAGAGAGGTTGGGCAAACTCTTGGAGGAAGGTGGCTAGAGGAGGTCACTTGGGTTGCTATAGCCTAGGGTGACCTAATAAGAGTAGTATGACACAAAATTGGCAGCATAACAATACTTTATTTCAAAGGTGAATACAAGGAAGGGAAATACCTCTATTTATAGGCTAAGGGTATCCCTAAATGGGCAGAAACTTTAACCTAAAAGAGCCACCTTGATTGACTTGTAGAGCAAGGAGAACTCCTCTTTAATAGGAGGGAGACAAATGGTAAAAATCATCTTAAATGAGAGGATGACATGTGGCCACTATATATAGAAAAACTCTCCATTCCTATAGAATCCACATGCAAACTAGAACAATTCACATGAACAAAAAATGCATAAACTATGAAAAGGAGCATAAAATTAACTTATTGTATTTGAGAAACCAATCAAATGGAAGTGAAGAACTCGCCTAAAGGATTAATCTAGTGGTCTCCAACTTTCAAACAGATGAACAAATTGGAAGAAAGCTCAAAGAGAAGGAAGAGCTCGAGAGGGTTTGTAAAGGGGTTAATCGATTTAGGATAATGAAATTCGTTTATACAAATTTTATTTATACTTTAAACTTTTATTATTAAAATAATTGAGTTTCACTATTTTAAAATCGATTCATAACATTATTTTCTACGCTCTTACAACATATATTAAAAGAAGAAAATGTTTATTTATTTTATAAATCAATTAATTTTTAAAATTATTTTTAGAAGTACATATCTTGGATTAAATTGATTAACTAAATAACTCTTTAGAAAGCATGTTTTATATAACAATATAAACAATTTGTATGATTAATAAATATATATTATTTTTAAAATAATATTATTTGAAGAAAAGAAATAAAATACATTTTCCAAATTTTTATTTTATTAAATGATGAAGTAATTAAAAATTATAAAGAGATAAAATTAAAAGTAAAACCAATCTTTTTAATAAATATGTATTATCTTTTTAAATAATATTATTTTACGAAATAAAAGTATAATATATGTTTCTAATTTTAATTTTATTAAATGATCAAAATAATTAGAAATCATAAAAAAATAAAATTAAAAATAAAAATTAATATAAAAAATTAATATTTTAAATATAATTTATTTTTAATAATTTAAAAGATATTTATTAAAGTTAAAAATGAAATTTTTGAAAAGTTAGAAGTATAGAAAAAGATGTCAGAAGTCAAAGTTGAAATTTGTTGAAGGAGTAAAATATTGGAGGTATTGGGTGAAACACCCTTTTTTGCATTTGTCGCTGATTGAAGAATGATGTTGGACCGCTGTTGCTGCCACGTTACCAATTGGGCTGGACTTGAGTGATTTAGTAGAACGACGCCGTTTAGGTGCAGGTGCCTTAGGGGTCATTGGCTATGCTTCATTTTGGCAAAACGAAGAATTTAACTCTCGACCATTCTAGAAAAAAAGAAAGAACTTCGAGCATCATTTTGGCAGCAAAAGAGAAGAGCCAACCCTGAAAGCTAGGGCTGAGACACGAGCTCGAGAGCAAAGTAAAGAGAGCCGTTGGGATTTGGGAAGCGACGAGAAGAAGCTTGGAGCGTGTCAAGGTTCCCAAATTTTTCCCTTTTTCCTTTTTCTTCTTTCTTCGACCCTATATAAAGGGGCTTTTGTATTGTAAAAAGGACTTCTAGAGAGACCGAGACATTTTCCATTTTTTACAGTTTTAGACTAGGGTTTCGTTTTTTTTCTTGCTTTTGGAGCGCACACCCACGGTGGTGACAGCCCGTGGTGGCTCCGATTGCGCGTTGTTCGGTACTGTAATTCTCGTTTCATATTAATAAAATGTTCTTTTTCATTGATGTGTTTCTGTAGTGTGCTTTATTTGTTGATTTGATTGTTTTTCTTGAATGTTTCTGTGTTTCTTGTGTGTTTTGATTTGAAATCAAGTTGAACTCGTAACTCTGTGTATTGTAATTCCGTTTTGGAATCAAACGACCCCGAGGTGGGCGTACATGACCGAGATGTCTTCTCGAGTTCAACGAAGAAAAATATTGATTTTAGCTTCTGTTTGGTTTTGTATAAAATCCGATTTAGACTATGTGACTCCACAGTTAAAATTCTTTAGGGAATTTCATGACTCCATAGTGAGCATAACATACCGAGATGTCTTCTCGAGTTTGGAGACGAGTCTAATGAAGGAAAAAAAAATACTGTGATTCTTGTTTTGTTTTTGTCATTTAATTTTAGTTAGAATTTTGTATGTTTTAGAGTAAACAGTAAGTGTTGATTGTATTTAGATTAGGAATGTGTTCTCTGGATTTGATTAAATGTCATGAATATGAGTTGATATTGCTCTGTTTAGATGAATCAATGATTGTTACTCACTTTCAGTTCTAGATTAGAACTCTAAACCCCAAAGTGGGCACATTATGAACAGGATGTCTTCTTGGATGGTAAATAATCATTTGATATATCATTCTAAGTAAGTTTAATTCAGATTTGTGATGTTCACTCCATGATCTTTGTCTGCTCTCTAGTTTAGGTGTTTCTTACTCAACTGTTCTTGATTTTAGATGTTACTTGCTTTTAAAATTTTCTTTTCAACTTCAGATTCAATTCATGTTAATTTTTCAATTCACTACATCCTTTCTTTTTACTGTCCATAGTAGATTCATTCTTTCATTGTTATATTTCTTATAGCTTATGTTAGTTAGCATTTAGGTATAGTTCAGACTAGTTTAAATTCTTTTATTCCTTTAGTTTCATTCATTTTAAATGTCCCCACCTTGTCTTGTAGTTTAGATAAATAATAAATAAAAAAAAGCAAGATTAAATCTACACTTTGAAATTTAATTAGCTGAGTCCTAGGATTGATACTCTGGTTGCCCTATGCTATATTAGTGGGGACCAGTACTTTGTTCTCTTTTTGTGCGACCAAATTGAGTTTAACACATACATATACATTTCAAGATGTACAAACATGATAGATTCTGATGCAGGTTTTATGTTGTCCCGTGTTATATGTACATGCAGATAGTTCAGTTGTCAAGTCACAAAACAGTTTCCCGCTTAAGATCCCATCGAAATCTGCCAAAATGTCGCGGAAGGGTTTGATGGAGCAAGACCTGAGTAAGTTGGATGTGACAAAGTTGCATCCACTTTCTCCAGAAGTCATATCTCGGCAAGCTACTATTAATATTGGTAATATTTTCGCACATTTTTGTGATTTAGCGCATATAATGTAGTTAAAATGCACTGATTGTGTGCAAGTTGTTAATATCATCCAATCATAGATTACCATGTATATTAAAACTGTTCACTTTTGTTAAAAATGTATTTAAAGTAAAATACTAGGGTGATTTCTAATTGGTTGGCAGTGTAGAAATTTTTAAGCTGATGCCACATGAAAATTAAACTGTACAAGATAAGTTGTGGTAAGCTTCTCTTTCCATCTGTGACTGTTGATATTGATGTATAGAATTGCATCCTGACAGGCACTATTGGTCATGTGGCACATGGCAAGTCAACAGTTGTGAAAGCAATATCAGGTGTCCAGGTATTCCTTTGTCTTGGAATGTTTCTCTTTCTTACAAAGTGATTTAGGTTTAATTGAACACCACAAAAGTGGTTTATAAAATGAGTATTGCCACATTTATATATTTTATATGGACATTATATTTAGACTTTAGGTTTTCCCAATACACTCTCATGTCCAGTATTGATGGGCTTGATGTATGCCATAGTGAGTGACCCTTTAAATATATTCAGGTTAGTCTTTTACAAGATGGTTTAGGTCTAATTTAATTCTACAAAATTATTTTATAAGGTGAAAATTGCCTCCTTACTCCTCCCCACGAAATATATATATATATATATATATATATATATATATTTTATTGTATTTTATTCTTTCCTCCGAACTCAATATCCTTAAAGAAATGGTTGTTCTCGTCTCAGATATCTTTAGTTTGGGATCTTAAAATTTATCGTCCTTGATCTATTTGTTTAGCACTATGAAGTCAATATAATGCTTAGTACCATGCAAATCCGAATGTAAGGATTCACGGTAAGAAGTCCCTGTCCGAAGAATATATAGATGATTATTAGCCAAAAGTAAACTAGTTCCAACAAAACTTGAATTTAAAAAATAATCTAAATTCGTTATTTCCAAATGAACATAATTAACATAATTTGTTCAAATAAACAAATGAAATCAAATTTTGCCTAAATAACGGTATAACTAAAGTGTCTTTCAAATCCAAACAATCTAAATTCGTTATTTCCAAATGAACATAATTAACATAATTTGTTCAAATAAACAAATGAAATCAAATTTTGTCTAAATAACGGTATAACTAAATTGTCTTTCAAATCCAAAATAGAAAACTAGTACACAATAGTAATCTAAAACATCCTATTACTTCCATTTCTACCGATTTGCCATCTCCCACATAGATCTATCTTTCAGAATCAATTGTCTCCCAGTAGCTTAGGCAACCCTTTCTTTGCACGCCAAACATGATATTTCGCATAGTCCTTCTTTATGTGTCCAACTTTATTGCAAAAGAAACATATATCAAATTGGTTTTGTTTCTTTTGTTATGGACATTTAGCAACATCATTCTTGAAATTCTTAGTTTTCTTCCTTTTGCCCTTGTCACAAGAGGTACTAGCTAAGTGAGTACTTTCCGTCTTTTCTTGCTTCAGTCTCTCCTTTTCTCGAACACAATATAAGATGAGCTCATTAAGAGACCATTTCTCTTTCTGACAGTTATATGAAACCATAAACTATCCAAATTGTAAAAGAAGAGAGATCAAAACAAAATGTAGGAGTAAGTCTTCTGATAATTAAAGTTTCAACGCCTTAAGTTTTGAAGCAATGTTCAACATCTCCATAATGTACTCTCTCACATTTCCTTTGTCTTGAAACCTCATGGAAACCAAGCTTTGAAGAAGCGCACTTGCTTCCACCATATTGCTTTTCACAAAGCGGTTTTCAATCTCAATAAGGAAATTTTTAGCCCTTGTAATTTCTTCATATACAACACCTCTATAGACCTCTGGAATGCCGCACTTAATGATCATCAATCTCATGCGATTTGAGCAATCCCATTTCTCATATTCTCTCCTCATGTCAGAGGTACATAAGTCCGTAAGAGAAGGTGTCTAAATCCTTTACACAAGATCAAGATTCATGCAGTCAAGAACTATCTCCATGTTCTCTTTCTAGTCCTTATAATTTGTATCATTGAGGATTAGTGTTGAATTTACATTGGCAGATATTGAAGCCATCGTAGTTGTAATTTGTACAAGAGAAGCAAAGGAATTAAGCTCACATCATAAAAATTAATAATTATATAAATATATTCAAATAATGGTTTATCCCATCTCAAGACACCTGATGCCCCATCAATATCAAGTCTTTGAACAGTAATATTAATTACTAGAGGTATCTTGGTGTAATGATCAAGCACTGATAATCAAACATGTCTAACAACAAAGCTATCTTTGGATTAATTTATCATTGAGGCACAAAGCCTTATAATTATCATCATTTACCATCACAGGTGTATGCAATCCGGCCAAATAGTAATCTTTTTTTGGACCGACCAATACTCGCATGGATATACATAAACACGAACATTCATAATTTCTCTATGGACTACATGAAAGAAGTCATTCAAAATTATGGACAACACCAAAATTGAATCTTTATTTATTCTAAACCCAAACTAATTATTCATTTTATTTTATTTCAAAATTTTATTTTAATTCTTTATCCATCTTAACAGCCATGTAATAGGGTCCTGACCCAAACTAGGATGCAACTACACGAGCCAACAGTACAATGGGCCCAATCTAGAATGGCCCACCACAGTGTGACACGTCACAGATCTTCTTGGGCCAACAACTTCCATGAATCATATCTGCTTCACCATCGATGACTCAGCCAACCATCGCAAGCCACCGTAACAGCACCGTGACAACTGCGGTTTACAACTTTAACAACCCAAAAACAAATATGCAAACTCGCAACCACCACCACTGTGAAAACCAACGAAAACAGAACCAGAAAACCGAAAAACCCCTTCTCCCTCTTTTGCGAGGGACCATTGGCGGTGGAAACAACCACAAATCCACCATGACCAGCCAACAAAAGAAAAGCAAAACCAGATTCGTCTTCTTTGCTGCCAGACGAGAACAAGATCCAAAACCACCATGCCACCACACGAACCCACGTGTCCTGCAGAAAACCATAGTCAAGGATGAGGAAGGCCGCCATGTCAGAGAACAAGGGGCAGCAAACGAAGATGAAGAGCACCTTAGGTTTCCTCTTGATTTTCTCCTCTGATGGATATGAAGAGAAAGAAACAAGAATGATATGAGCGTGGTCACAGTTGGGGACCATGACCCCTTTATGTAATCTTTGTTGGTTACTTTTCTTAAGTTTCAATATTTCAATTTGACCCCTCAACTAATTGAAATATTGCTTATGGTCTCTACACAATAATCCTTTCATGATATATATGTCTTTAGTCACATTTACTTAATTAGATCACTTTATAATTGGCTAATAAGATACAATAGTCCTAACACATTTAATGATTTGTTATATATATGAATGACCCAAAATTGCTAGCATTATGGGATTGTTTGCTTTTTTCTGTTCTTCTGTTTTAAAAAGCAGGATTACACGTAAAGATGCCATGTTTTTTTATTAACACGTACCGTTTATGTTTAGATATTTAAACTATTGACCTATTGTTTCCATGATTGTTGTGCAGACAGTGCGTTTCAAAAATGAGTTGGAGCGTAACATCACAATCAAGCTTGGCTATGCAAATGCAAAAATATACAAGTGTGAAGATGAACGGTGTCCAAGGCCTATGTGCTACAAGTGGGTGCTTATTTTTCCATTAGCCATTATGATATCAGGTTATTTTAACTTTTGGTGAGCTGATTAATTGTTTCTTACAGGGCTTATGGAAGTGGGAAAGAAGATGGTCCTATGTGTGATGTGCCGGGGTTTGAAAACAGCAAGATGAAATTGCTGAGACATGTTTCATTTGTGGATTGTCCGGTAAAGTCCTGGACTTGCATTATTGTTTAGGACTGCATAATGCTTATTTTCCCTTAGATTTTATTTTAGCTATAATATTGGATATACCTGCACATTTGGTAAGATATAATATTGAGACATTTTACTTGTATATATCATCTCTCCTTAGCATATTTTCTGTCCTTAAATAGAAGGAATATATGAGATATCGTGTGTATGTGCATGATGTATGAATATACACACAAAATGATTAATTCGTAGGTGCTCTTAATGAGAAATAGAGATCTCTTGCCCGAATAGATGTATTTCCCCATCTTAGTCATTACTGTATGTAGTTACTCTAGTACTGCTATAAAAGTGGTATAGGATACATTCAATCTTACATAGTAAGATAAATGTGATGCTTAAGGAGCATAATAGGTACTGGTTCAGAATATTGAAAAATTGTGTTTGTTGAAGAAATATGAATGTGGCCACAAGGAAAAATGACAGCCTTTTGTTATTAGAAGTACTGCTTATGAGAATAGATCATGCTGCATTCTTTTTTTAGCCATGTGAAAAGAGGTATGGGGAGACCAAGGGCATTAATAAAAGGATCTCATGGTGAATAGTATCCTTGAGAATTTTGGTTTCTAACTGAGTCCAACGACATAGTTCGATCTATGTGACTGATCTTACGTAGTGGGACACAACTAATGCTGTCATTTGTTGATAGAAAACTGTTGTATTGGGGGCATTCAAGATTTCTGGTTTGTTCCCTTTCTGAATTATTTTTCAAATCTAAATATATCCCTTGCTATTAAGGTTTCATTCTCTTATTCATATATCACCTTGGTCACCTTAATCAGCTCACTAACCTAGTAACTAAAGGTGCTGCAAAGAGCACCTAAGATTTCGTCATATATATTTTTTTCTTTTACTCTTGGGTATCTATAAGCAATGTAAGGACGGGTCTCCAATCAAATGACTAAATCATTTAATATATATTTTAGTTTGTTTTTACATGTATGTGATATTTGTTTTTACTTTCCCAATTTCCGTAGGGACATGATATTCTCATGGCTACTATGCTTAATGGAGCAGCAATCATGGATGGAGCTTTATTACTCATAGCTGCTAATGAAAGCTGCCCACAACCACAAACCTCTGAGCACTTAGCTGCTGTGGAAATTATGCGTCTACAGCATATAATAATCCTTCAGAACAAGGTTGACTTGATTCAAGAAAATGTGGCAATCAATCAGCATGAAGCAATTTCAAAGTTTATACAGGTGAGTTTTCTTTAAATAGATTTCTTTTACACAAGTGAATTCCTTTTCAATAGCCTACATAAAAGTTTCCCCCTTTTTTTTTGTGACTTAACAGGGAACTGTTGCCGATGGTGCACCAGTAGTACCCATTTCAGCACAGTTAAAGTATAATATTGATGTTGTGTGCGAGTATATTGTGAAGAAGATCCCAATCCCTGAGAGGAACTTTGTTTCTCCACCTAACATGATTGTAATCCGGTCATTTGATGTCAATAAACCTGGTTTTGAGGTTGATGAAATAAAAGGAGGTGTAGCTGGTGGAAGCATTCTGAGGGTAAGTCTTATGGTCAATTTCCTATATGTCATGCTTGATTTGACTGCAGTTATCAAGTAAGTAATGATGTCTGGAATGCATATTTATATAATGTTTGATACTTGCTATTTTTTTTCCGAAATCAAGGAATGAAATAAACCTTGTCTGGTATTTATGTAACGTGGCTTAAAAGACTAAGGTCAGACTCACCTGACAAATTTTTCTTTACAGGGGGTTTTGAAGGTGAATCAATTCATTGAAGTTCGACCTGGGATTGTTGTTAAAGATGAGAGTGGAAATATCCGATGCACACCAATATACTCAAGAATAGTTTCATTGTATGCTGAACAAAATGAGCTTCAATTTGCTGTACCTGGAGGCCTAATCGGTGTTGGGACAACAATGGATCCCACACTGACACGTGCTGATAGGTTGGTAGGTCAAGTTCTAGGAGAGGTTGGATCACTACCTGAGGTGTTTGTTGAATTGGAGGCAAGTAATTCTTAATTAACAATTTGTGCTTGGTGGCAGTAATGAGTTATCAATCAAGTTTGATTTTGGCAATTGAAAAGATGAGTTAAGATAGAGATGTTTGTAAAACCTTTATTTGTTCTCAACCTTATTTTGTATTGGTGTTGCAGGTAAACTTTTTCCTGCTTAGACGGCTTCTTGGGGTGCGAACAAAAGGGTCAGAGAGACAAGGGAAGGTATCGAAGCTGACGAAGGGAGAGATGCTAATGTTGAACATAGGATCAATGTCAACGGGGGCTAGAGTAATTGCTGTGAAAAATGACTTGGCAAAGTTGCAACTTACATCCCCTGTGTGCACTAGCAAGGGTGAGAAGATAGCACTTAGTCGACGTGTTGAGAAGCATTGGCGTCTTATTGGATGGGGCCAAATCCAAGCAGGAATAACCCTTGACGTCCCTCCTTCCCCCCATCTCAGTTGAACGCACACCACTTTTAAAATCCCTACAACAATTTAGATATGTGGGAAGGGAGACAATTCTTAGGAACAATTTTTGTCAGGTGGCGAAGTAAACATTTTCATTGTTCTCTATTTTACTTTTCACATCCTTCTTGTTTTATTTTCCCCATTTACCTATTATTGAAGTTCAATCGATTGCTTATTATTGCTGCTTAGGTCTGTGAAGGTGTACGGATTCAACTCCCTTCCTTTAGAGATCTTTAGTTTGTTGTTATACTTGAGATATCAACATGCTACGATAAAGATAAGAGTGTTCTTCCCTGTACCTCCATGATATTGTCCTGTATCTTCCAATTTTACTTTAATTCTTACTGTATCCCTAATCTTATAAGCCTAGTTCGGTGAGTCTATTCATTTGTTTTCTAAAAAGTTAAATGAGTTTGCCGCAATTTACACCAAAAGAAACCTTACACCCCTTTTCTTCATTCTATCCTTTACCCGTCTTCCTCTCCTTCTCTCCAATCTATTTTTGAACAAATTTTTTAAACTGCAGTTGCTAGCTTGTTCACTAGGTTTTAGCTTGTTCACTAGGTGTGTCAAATCCATTTTTAAAGTTAAGTGTTATATTTGCATCTCTAGTTTCATCCAAGACAATTGCAAACTAATTTTTCTTGTTGGTAGGTCACATTTTACCAAGAAGGTATTCTCTAACCTTGAGTAACACTTCTAGACCATTCATAACTAAAACTACCATCAGTGGAACTTAAAACTAATATATACATCAAATCATAATCCATAAATAAGACATATTTAATAATAAATCCTATAATACAAAACGAATGCTTAAACAAAAATAACTACAACATTCGTAACAGCATAGGAAATAATACATATATAACAAAATTTAAGAACAAAATAATGTGCACAGGAAAAACACACTTCATAGTGCAACCACATGTAACCGCAACACGAAGTGCGGTTAAATGTATTTGTTTCCTTACTAGTCTAGACTGAGCTCTCTCTTCTTCTTCCTTCCACCAACCACCAAGTATCACCACCACTCTTCTTCCTCCCACCAACCAGCAACTATCACCAGATGACCACCACGGATCAGCTCAACTCAAAATAATGAAACAGTGAACCACGAAGGAGGTGCATATGTTAGGGTTTATAGTATCAGACAGGGTTGTTGGTAGTTAGGAGGGTGTTAGTGGTTAAGAAATCATTAATACTGGTTTGACTTTTATTAAATGAAGGAAAAAAATATAATTTTGGAGGCACATGGAGAAAGGAGTGAGATGTAAGGAGAAACACTCTAAAAATAATATAAATAGATTTATATATCCCTCTTCAAGAGGGAGTTGTCCTAAAGGTCCAAATCGGGTAAGCCCCCTTAATGGCACTATGCTCCCAACGAAGAGTTTCAACACTCAAATTTTGTCATGAATAATTTTCTAATATTTTTTTTAAAAAAAAGATAGCAAATAAAAATGGGTGAGAAGTGTTTTCTTTTTACATTTTTGTTTTGATTCAAATTTTTAATATTTACATCATCCATAATTTCTTTTTACATCGTCTTTTTTTTTAGTACTAACCTTTTTTTTTTCAATTTCTATATCCATTTTCACAATTGTTTTAAAATCTTCTCCAATCTCTTGTTGTCACGTGTCCTAGACCTATCTCTCTCCTTTAACCAGCCTTCATTTTTTTTCTTCTCACTTTTCCATGCATCATCCTAGGTTTAGATAATTTATTTACTCCTGCAACACGCAAACATTGCCACAACCTACACAAATTCCCATTTTCGATTTTCATTTTCATGATCTCATGATAAGCGATTTTTTTTATCAAAATAGACAAAAATCATTTGGTATTTTATGAATCTAGGTAATTTTTTTTTTTACAAAAATGGACAAGTTATGGGTAGCTCAAACATATCAGAAAATATGTGAAATCGTGCATTCCCAGACGTCTTTAGGCTCTAATAATAGATTACTAGGCTCTCTAATCAATTATACAATGCCAAATTGTCTAGAAAAATACAAGTTTACTTGTAATTAATTATATCCTTGTTATAATCGATTTCAATCTCCATTTTCATGATATCATAACCAGCACCATCACCTCGTTTGGACCCCTCAGCCACCATTTTTACAAATTTCTTCATCTTCCATACACATTTTCTCCTCCACACTCAAAACACAACACAATCTTCATTCTTCAAGATATAATGCTCATATTCACACACCTTCCAACACAAAAAAAAAAACACATGGTAATGAATCACCATCATTCATCTCCTTCATATCTCCCTCTTTTTATGGTCACCTTCATACCATTTTCAAACATATCCAACACTACATTCAACCTGCAGAGACATCCCCTCTTCAACTTCTTCCTCCATTATTCCCATAACTCTTTCATCCTCAACCTCAATCTTCAACCCATTCTTCATCTTGTCATTCTCTAAATATCCATTAACACATTCCATCACATAACTGCAACCCACACACGTGTTATCAGTCCATTTTGGAAAGGTAGATGAGTTTCTCATCTTTTGATGTGTGTATGTTGAAAATAAGAGGTGTGGTTAGTACTTGGTTGACTCTTTTATATATGATGGTCTGTGTTATTATGGTATTTGTTGTATTTATTGACTTATGAATATCATAACGTGAGGTATATAATGGTGGTTGGTATAAGCATAAATTGTTTTTGTTCGACAAGTGATGTAGAGTTAATGGATTGGTCCTTATAGGGAATGTACGAGAGGTTATTGTATTGGTTGTTATAGTCTTATTGTGCATTGATGATTGTTTGATGTAATGAAATTGTGATAAAGTCTTAACAATTGTGATATAAATGTTATTTTAGTGATTTGATGTTTATTCTGTTAGTTCACTTTTGTATTTTTTTTGTGGTTGTGATTTCTACTTACGAGATCATATGACTTGTGTTGTTGTATGAGAACAAATGATATTATAGATAATTCTATAAATGCTTAAAATGACAATGATATTAATAGATTGAAAATTTTATTTCTAAGTTATTTTTTGAAAAATTGACTTTTATTTAATTGTTGAATGATCTAATATTTTGAGTTTTATCTAAGGATATCTAAAAGATTTGAAGTATTGTTTACAAGTTATTTAATTTATTTTATTTGTCATTCAGAATGTCGTGCCTGAAGTGGAATGTTTAAAAAAATGTAAGTAGAAATAAGTTAATATTTACAACTATTATTCTTGTATGGTTGAGGTATTTCTAAAGTGGTCTTTACAAATACAATTAAGTTTTATTATAAAGTGAGATATGATAATAAAAATTCAGTTCATTCTTTAGTGTAGTTTTTCTAAAATGATATTTAGAGCAAGTTTTTCGTTTGTATTCAATCACTTTCTCATGATTTTGCTAGTGTGTTCACTGTTTATGTCTTTTTGTATATTGTTCTTTGTCCTTTCACTTTTCTTTATTTGTGTTTGTGAATTGTTCTCTCTGTTTTTTATTTATTGAATTACACTTTGTGAGGTCTCATTTCCTATGGCTTTGGCTTTTACTTTGGAGTTGTTTTAAACTTTAACAGTTAAAAAAACTTGATGACTCGAATTATTTTTATTGATGACAACATGTTGAATCGATAATCAAATCACACAATGATTTGTTTTAAATTTGGTGGTTCTGCCTGACCTTACCGAAAACCATCTTACTTCTCACAATGTTAATCTCGAATATGAAGTTTGTTTGGATTCAAATCTACTTCTTCGAAATCTGTCATCTTTCTTGTGTTAGGCTCCAACCACTCGCATGAGGTTTGGAGAAATTCATGAATACTAAGAGACGTGGACATTTTAGAATAGAATGTCCAAAGCAGGAGAACAAGGAAAAGAGAAACATCACAAGAAGAAGAACCTTATGACACCTTGAAAGACTTAAATTCTTCAAATTCTAAATATGAACATTGGTGTTTGTCATGTAATTGGTTGAATGGAGAATTTTCCCTTATCTCCTAACATGATTTTAAGGTTGTATCATAATTTTTGGAAGATGACCTCTCATCAACAATACCACGTTGCTGTAAGATTAAATGTATTTGATAAATCTATTAAGACGATATTTTCATTTTTAAATAATTTAAAATAAAACTTGTATATCAAAATCATATATATAATTATATAACTAAAGTTTATAGAAGGAGTTGGATACTAAAACTCTAATTCGCATAGTTGACCAAAAATAGTTAAACGGCCAATTCTTCTTTCTTTATTATCCATCATCTACTCAGCAAAGGCGTTTGAGATTGAAACACCAAGTAATGAAAACCCTACGTAAAACCTTTTAACGTTCTCAAACTCAATAATTTACGATAATTTTTCTTATTGACAAAAAAATCTTTTAAAAGTAACTAAATTAATAAAAAAAAAAAGAATTCAGTGTACAACATAAAAGAACGACATTCAGCAAATGGATAAAAAATACATTTTGTCCTGTAGAGGACAAAAATCCTTATTCTTACACTACAAAGAATACAATACAGGAAAGTAGCAATGACAAAAAATTTGGTGCGATGATTGAATCAGAAGCAACAATCCAGGATCCAACAGCAACATAAAGCAGCACAACTGCAAGTAAAGAAGGAAAAGAGGTTAAAAGAAAGATTTGATTTCATGAAAAGACAGAAGTAGTTGAAAAAGTTTAGTGATTTTGGCTATGAACTTACCATCCTTTCCAAAATCCATCTCCTCTGCTGGTGGTTTCCTCTGAAACCCTCTGAGGGTACCCCACAGCTGCAGGTTCATCCTTGGAAGGATATCCCATAGGTGGTGGGGCACTAACATATGGAGCTGAAGAATAGGCCTGAACCTGTGGTGGATATGATACTGCAGCATCATAATAACATTCATTTCATTAATCCCATTAAGAATGATCTTCAACTTAAGCTTTATGTAAAAACTTAAAGGAAAATATAACATTATGCTGAATGATACAATGAAAACTTACCAGGGGCCTCTTGCTGATTGAAGTGATTCATGATGAAGTTACTGTACGTATCAAAGGGTTTAAGAGGTTATGTGAAGTTGGAAATATGGAATGAAATATGCATGTGTAGTTGTAGTATATATAGATTTATCTGGGGCTATGGTTGCTTAATGCAATGGAAAACGAAATTACGTGTGGGAAATATACAAACGCGTTGATGTTATTATATTTCAGACAACAGAACGAAGTCGGTGTTTGGATATGAAGCTTCTTTGACAGATGGCTTCTTTTCAGGTTGCCACGAATTACGACAAGTCTTTTTCCATTCTATGTTGTTCCAAATTATCAACTTCCACGCGTATGGGTCATTCTTGACTGCGTCGTCATTGGTACGACGTGCCTTTTTTTAAAGCAACTCAATATTTATGGGTAACGCAACATCTTTTTAAAATTTTCTTATAATTATTTTATGGTATGTTTGACTGGATACAAAAGGGGAAACATATAACAAAGTTCTTTTTTATTGAAGACAATGAAAAGAGAGTGGAGAGAAAAACTTATATTTATAAAGAAAACTAATAGTTCTCTTTTATATTTTTCTTTCAATTTTATTCTGCTGGCTTGCTTGCTATTCACAAAAACATTACGGTTAGTCTAAAAGTTTTTATACGAATACTAATTTATGGATTTAGTAAATTTGTAAATGTAAATTGCAAAGGTGAAATGTATATAATATTGAAAATTATTAAAATTCAGAAAATCAAAAGTAAAGTTTATTAAATATGACATGATATCGAATAAAAACTGTAGTTTTTAATAAATCTTACCTAAAGATGAAAAGTGTGTTGTTATTTTTTTTTTTAAACATCAATTCTTTCTTAAAAAAAATAAAGATAACATTAAAAATATTGTACACTATAAGAATTTTTGTAATTACATGGAGATAATCTGTTGGTAAACTCGAATTTATAACAAAATTTATCATAGGATATCAGAATTTTAATCATTCACGATATATTTGTTACAATGAATATATGATAAAATTTGTCTAATAATAAATTATAATTTATATTTTAGGTGAATATTTTCATTCATAACGTATTTAAGGACCAATTTCGTCAATAATTTATAGTTCTTATTATATTAAAAAAATGAAATTATCAACCGGTTAGTATTTATAAGTAAACAAAAATATGTAAGTAATTAATGTTTTTTTTTATAGATTACTGACAGGAAAATATTCTTTGAATAAAAACATTTATTGGCAGATCTAGATTAAAGATAATTATTTAGATTTGTTGGTAAATATCGACTACCAATATGATGTGTTACTGATAGATAAATTTGTTAGTATAATTTGTTGATAAATACAATAACAGATCCAAGTGCAATGAACAATATTTTCTGCCCCATCATAATCAAACCTAAACATAAAACCAACCAAGCATAAAATGAAGTAGACAATTCACTGGAAATCAAATCCATAACACTAATATACATATATAAACATGTCTATGGTGTCATTAATACAAGTATAAAAGTTTTAAAGTAAATGTTTATAAACTAATAAAGTCCTAATAATCATCATAGTCATCCGAATCATTTTCTTCTTATTCATCGTGTAGTTGTTGTTGTGGATGTGGTAGGACTAGGGTGGGATAGGCTAGAGAAGGTCATTACTAAGAAGGTCTTGGGTGGAACTGAGGCAAGAATATCATGACAAGATTTTGGAGACGCAACTCTTCATGGTTAATCCCTTCAAGTGACACAATCAGCATGATTACAAGAAGGCTACTTAAGTCTGCTCCTAACATACCATAATTTCATAACAATAACATCATACATCACGAAAATCATCTGATACTTTAAAGCATGGCAAACGTCAAGAGCATAACACATACAATCATTTAGTTCAATGTCAGTCAGTCAAGTTGAGTTACACTACATAATCATTGACTATGTTATAAATTCTATATTTATGTGCCCAAACATATCAACAAATTTAATGAGTTAAACTAGAGAAGTTAAGCTAGATTCTAATTGTTCACATAGTCAGTATGTAAGACCCTAGAAAGATGTAGTAGTTAGGGAATAAAATGGTTTTGAGACTTGAGTATTATTGGTTGGTAATTGATGTTTAATGTTTAGGTGTTTCTTTTTAGAATTATAATTGCTATGTTAATAATTTAATGTTATTGTTTCTTAAGTGGAACACGTGATTGGTATGTTGTTATTTTGATGATTTGTGTGTGTGATATACCAATGTGATGTGTTGACATGTTGATAGAAGGGTGGTTTAGAATTGCATGGGTGTGGGTTTAATTCTAGAAAGAGAGTTAAGGGAAACTTTTGTTTTATTTGTATATTTGGGCCTAAGGGCAAAAGGGTCTTCTTACCTTTATTAAGTGGTCTAGATATTAAGATAGGGGGTGTAGAAAGAAAAGGAATAAAAATAAAATCTGAAATGTAAAGAGAGGCTTACGTGAATCTTTGAAAGATTTGGTGGTTGATGATATTTTAAATAATAGATAAGATAAAATAAGAGATGAAATCTTGGTAGAGTTATAGATTAACTGAAAGATTTTATTAAAAACTAAAAAGATAGAGATAAAGAGAAAATAGATAAAAAGAAAAAGAGTGAATAGGGTCTGCACCTTGTTACCTTAATTCTAAAAACGAAAAAGAGAGAGATAAGGGAGAGAAGAGATATTTCTTTGGGAGAAGAGGAAGAGCTGCAAAAAACCTTAGTGATTTGTGGTATTTTGGAGTGTAGACAAAGCCCTAGGATTGGCCAAGTATGGGGAAACTTACCTTTGTTTGTTTGTTTATTGTATGTTATATGTTCTTGATTATCTTGATGAATAGACCTTGTTTTGATGCATGTGTACATGATTATGGTTATGATCATTTATGGTTATGGTTGGGTAACGGTTAAAACAAAGTTATGATAATTGAAGGTTTTACTATGCAAATATATATGTTGTAAAGATGTTATGATAATCATATGTAAATATGGGATTTGTTTGGGTTATATTTTGCATAATGATGAGTTTTGGATTATTCAAGTGATATAATGTATGTATTAGGGCCTGTTCATAAGGTTATATGAGACTTGAATACATGCATGTTGTTTAGGTATGTTTTCTCGTGATCTAGGGTTGATGTATGTGTCTTTTGAATACTTAATTTTGTCTAGGATGTGTTTCGATTCAATAATAATCGATTATCACAGACTATAATCGATTATTTGCATAATGGCATTAAGTTTTCTTTTGGGAATAATCGATTATTTAGGATAATAATCGATTATCCTTTCTTGTGTGACGAATTGGAATTTCCACTGAAATAATCGATTATCTTAAGTGATAAGCGATTATCACAATGTATTTTTGTGTAAATGTGAACCTTCTCGAGAATAATTGATTATCACTTATAATAATAATTTATCCTAGTGTATTTTTGTTGAAAAAGTGCATTTTGATGAAGAATGGACGTGGACCAAACTGGAGAAGCTATAGAACGTGATGATAATCCGAGAATGATATTAATGGTTATGTTTAGGGTCAGGTTTGACTTGTGGTTGAGGGTTTGAAGCATGAATGAGTATTAAGGTGTACCTGAGTATGTGATATATGAGCATGAGAGTGAAAGATAGGTCTACTTGTTGTACTTAGTAAATATTGGTTCTATCTACGGATAAGTACTTCCTTTTGCCTTGTGTACATAGAAATGGTTGTTCGGGTATTGAACCTTGTGTGGGAGTGATAATGTCTTCCTTGTCCTTGTGTGGTTGGATTACACGTTCCTTAGCTGGATTCCGGAACTATTCGAGTGAATCTGTATGGGGGAAGCTATAGATTGGTCTGTAGGAATAACTACAGGCAGGTGAGGTAGGGTACAAAAGTGACTGACTCTTTCCACTATGGTGTTATAGTTCGATGATGCTCATTTTGTGGGTGAGTGCAATTATGTTATGTTCATATTGTGTTTTATTTTGTTAGTTCACCATTGTTTGTTTGTGTTGTACGACGATCGTATAATTCATTGTTATGCGACAGCAAACAATGTTACAAATGAAGCTGGACATGCATAAAATGGAGAAAAGTGTTGGTAGAATTATATTTAGGGATTTTCTTAAAGAATATTACTTTCTTTAAACAATGTTATTTAAGATGTGTAATTCTAATTATATATCAACACTTGTGATGTTTCAAAATTTTAAGTTCTTTGATGGTATTGGAATTTTTATTTGCATAAAAGTAAGTGAATGTTTTACGAATGAATCATGATGTCCCAGATCGGGCATTATAGGAGCTATCAACTAATCACATTAAAAACATCATATGTGCACCATATTTCCACCACCATCAAGCTTTAACAAACCACCACTCATTTGGGAGTCTCTTCTTGGCTTAAGTCATATAGCTTGGAGGAGTTTATCCCAAGACTAGGTGTTGGTGTGGTGTGTTTTTGTGATTTGTTATGAAAACTTATATATATATATATATATATATATATATATATATATATATATTAATGCTTTTAGTTTTAAACACGATATGATTTATTTTAGAAATTAAGTTGCTTATTTTATGTTAGCTCACTATTGAAAAGCTTTACAGTCGCACAAAAAGTCAACAAAACCTAGTCCCCACTAATGTAGTATAAGGCTGACTAGGGATCAATCTAAGGACTTGATACTTATTAAGAATAGAATTTTAGAATTTAACCTAATTACTATTTACTAAAACTAGGTGGTGAAAGGAAAATTTATGAAATCTAAAATATGAAAATGCATGATTGTATTGCTAAAATGATTAGTGCTAAAAAAATTAAACTATTAAACCTAAAGAAACTAAAAAAACCAGATGCATGAAAAACAAGTAAAAAAAAAACTAAATGCTTAATTCTGGATGAAGGGAAAGAATATGCAAGTGAAGATTCCTAATTTAACCAATGAGAAGATAAAATGCAAGATTTGATAATAAATCTCTAATTGAAACAACAATATTGAAACAAAATTAAAACAACTGTCTTAAAGTTATCCTCTATCAAACCAACCAAGTAAAAATTCATGCAAAGAATTTAGGTAAAAACATTTTCCAAATTTAACAAATATTAAAGTGATAAAAGGGTCTCAGTCACTCTCAAGAAGACATCCTGTAACACAAAACCCACTTTGGGGTCTTTGAGTTCATATTTCAGAACATGAAATGGTGACTTTCACTCTTTACATCAACCCAATATTTGTACAATCCAGAAACATGTCATAGCACCCATCAAAAGCATCATAAAACTACTCTAAAATCAATGAGAAACAGAATCAAAATATTAACTTTATAATATGATAGCATCATCAAACTCAGAAACGAGTATTAGTAGAATAGGATCAATACAAGAAAGAAATATACTACAATCTAAAATATAAGAAGAATTAATAAAATCGCAAATACATAACGTAAATAGAATTAAAAAGGCAATGTAACAATCAAATGTAAATTGAATCAGAACTTGAACATAAAATGCTTTATTGAAAACTAAAATCAGAATTACAAGATACCAGAGTCCTCAAAATCCCAATGTCTGTCACCCAATGGAAAGCTCCAAGAACTCCAATGTAAGGATTAAAGTTTGTACTCCGATGAAAGCAATAAAATCTAAAACTAAAAGCAAAGAATCGAAAACCTAATTTAAGTGCAACGTCTGTCACCCACCACACATACACTGTACATTACAAGACTTCCCTTTATATAGGGAAAGTCAGAAACTAAAAAAAATGGAAAAAGGGAAAGAGAAATCGGGAAAAGGGGAAGAGGGGAAGAATCGTTAACTGACTTCAGAGCTTCTTGACGCTTTTCCAACTAACTTTCTTGAACCAACAACTTCATTTCCAGACCTCCTATCATCAACTTCTCTTTCTGCCAATTTGAGCTCCAGCCATGTGCCAAATAATCGCTTCAACCGTCACGAGCCATGGAGTTCGCATCTTTGGTTCGTTGCTTCTCTTCTCATGAACCCTAGTTGTTAGATTAGGGAATTGGGGAAAATCCCAAATGAACGGGCTCTTCTGCCTTTGCCCCAAAAAATTGCAGTAGCATTCCAAAACGCACCATTTCATTAAAGGGGAGTCAACCCAACAGCCTAATCAGCATTTGTAGAAGCTAATGATCATGGGGCGTTACTCCCTCCACTACTACAGAGTGCTTCCTCCACCTCTCCATCTCTTTTTTTCCCTTTAGTAAATTTTTTAAACGAATATCAACATTGAAGGAGAAACGGATGGCAACATCCGTTTGAGAAAATTCTTATTTGAAAAAGGTGGATGCTTTCCTTCTAATATATTTTTTTTTGCTTTTTACTTTTTCCAACCTAATCCTATAAAGCATTGATGAGTGGATGAGGTTTGATGGAAAGTCTCTCAATTGTCGAGCCATAAGCTCAACAGGAAATTCAAGCAAGAAAAGGGTGACAAGAGAGAAAGAAAGTTTGGTAGAAGAACGTGAAGGGTAGCCAACTCAGTTCTACAATCTAACTCAGATTTCACATGCAGCAAGTTTCCACAAAAAAAATGACAATTCTATATTTGCTTCTGTCGTTGTCTGCAACCATAAGAAACATGCAATAAAGGAAGTTGAAAGGAAGGCATGAAAACGAGAATGAAGAGAGGATATGGTGGCATATATGTCCTCTCTTGGTATCAATTTTGATTTGATTTTGCATAGAGGAAAAGTTACGACAATGGTGAATGAAGGGTTTGTGGAAGATGTTGCAGTGATTGGAGGGTTGATAGGGGTGCAATTTGTTTACGCAGGAAACGCTTTGTTGTTGAGTTTTCTTATGTCTTTAGGATAAAGAGAGTTTTAGAATTTCAAAAAAATAAAAATAAATATGATTAAAATAAAAATGGGTACTTTTGTAATTAAATTTTTTTTGGAGAGGTTTGAGGAGGTACAGGGAGCATTGGTGGTGGTGAAGGGAGCAACACCCATGATCATGTGCACTCAATTCCAGCTGCGGCCCAATTTCAAAAATAGCAGCCCAATGCATTTCAATTGATTCCAGTCAGCAACAGTGGCCCAATTGTAATCAGCACCAGTCCAGCCTCTCAATCAAATTTCAAAGGCCCAATCCAGCGACCCAATTTATTTCCAATCCAATCAGCTCTAATCAAACAGCCCAAAGAGACCAGGGGCACCACTGCAAGAAGAGAGAGTTTAAACAATAAAAAGAAAAAGTAAAAGCCTAAAAAGAATTATTTATTTTTCTGAATATTTTTATCTAAAGAGGAAAAAAAACATATTTATTTAAAAACCTATTTATTTAACTAAAAAGGGAAAATTAACATTATTTTTACAAAAACCTATTTTTATCCTAATTACTCTAAACTATCTTAATTCTAGAAAATTAAAAGCTAAAGTAACCTAAAAGAAGAATATTATCATAGAAAACTAGGGAAAAATGGATAGTTATCACTCATCTTTCTGTTTTGTGGTTGTGGTTTTCACCAATGACGATCATGATTTATTATGAGGGCAAATGATTGTATGTATTAGAAAGATACTAAACGGAGTGATCAATATCAAGAAATATTCGATGTAGTCTTTTTTTATCTTTTTCACTATTAATAAAGTTTATGATTGTAAAACAATGATGTTCATTAAATTATAATAAAATAGGAATAAACTTTTATTTTAATTTTATATAATTTGTCTTAATTATAAATTTTAATAAAATTTATGTTGCTTGAGTGATCATTTATCACTCACTTATCACTCTTTTACTCGTTAAACATTAGTGCAGAAATGACATTTTATGCCAGGTAAAATTGACCTTCTATCACAAGTGTTTTGGCATCATAGTTCTGGTAGTCATAGAAGGTCCACGCTTTCTACAACAGCAAAATAAAAAATATCATAGTACTTCTATCTTACTATGACATACTTTTGGTTCCCTATCATAATATATCCAGGTTACTATGACGTACTTTTGTTTACCTGTCATAGTAACCTCGTCTTCTATGACATACTTTTTTTACCTGTCGTAATATATCCAAGGTTCTATGACAAACTTTCGATCACTTGTCATAATAGGTTGTTTACATTCAACCTACTATGACAGATAATGTGAACTACAAGTTTGTTTTTTTTAAGCCTTTTCCTGTTTTATCATCCTATCCATTGAATTTACCTGAAAATCCCAAGAAATTCAACAAAATAAATAATTCATGCAAATCATTCAAACATTAAATTGTCTAATAATATTTAAAACATTAAATTATACTAAACCTACATATACAATACAAATATTGTCCAAAAAATTTAAAAACTTTTTATTGAGCTTAACTTGAATACGATGTGTGCTAGGTTAGGTGCATACAACAATCCGTTTTGACTACCAATCATTAGTTACTATGAACTTATTCATGAAATAAAACTATAAAGTTACAATGTAAATATTAACAAATGCCATTATTTCAAAGGTTATAAAGGTTTTGAATAAAAATGGATAGGATTCCTTCATATTTTCTTGACGTGTTACAAATTTCTTTCAATTTTCTTAATGTGTCACAAAATTTATTGACGCAGTCACACACACCTTAATATTTTTATTAACGAATTTTTTACTTATCCAAAAGAAAATAAATAAAAAAGAAAAGAAATAAAAACCAAATTCACTTAGTTGAACTACCATTCATTGTTTTATTAAAGCACCTTAACCCAAATTAGCACACAGTTGCAGTTCATAAACCTTATTATTTTTGGAAAAAAGGCAAATACTTAAGTAGTAACATGCCATGTGCAAAGGTTTTGTGCTTAGAGAAAACCTATATGGCTACAGATAATAGAGGTAAAGATGATGAAACCTCTTTGATTGGATAACCAACCACAACATTGATGGCACATACACCATAAGGCCACTCGTCACTCACATTCCTTTTGTTCAAGAGGTAACCATTTTCTCCTCATTCATTACCCCACGAGTTCTTCATAATCCAGTACTCTTCTCCACCCACTAAACCATAACCTACAATTAAACACACAAGAGTTGCAGACCTTGAATTCTTCTAGCAGTTATCACCACCATTTTCTCCTCATTCACAACTTAGCTACCACAAAAAAATTTTCAAATTTGCATAATATTTCTACACAATATTATACAACATATATATTTAATTAATCAACCATTATGAGAAAGAAATATTCTTATACCATTGTAAAATTGAAGTCTGGTTGCATCTATGCTCACACTAACAGGCTGCTTACTAACACGATACAAGAGACCTTCTTTTGTCCCATCCACAACTAGAAGGTTATAAATGCAAACAACCTTGTTTTTTCAATTATGTAAATGCAAGCTAGGGTTGCTAGGAGAAATAAAGTGTAAAGTAGACCCTACAAGAACCGTTTTTGGTTGTGTAAGGGTAATTTGCTTTTGTGCTAATGCCACCATTGTCGATAACGTAACCAAATGCGTTGAAGTAAAAGCCTTCAGCATAACCATGGTTAGCAGGGTTACATTCCACAAGTTCTTGTGTAGAAAGGGTGACAAGATCCCCAATAACTATTTTGTTTATTCCTCCAATGGCCTCAGTCACACTGAAAGCCCAGTGGCTCTCTAATAATAGAGTGTAACATGATAAATCAGTATGTTGCAAAATGAAAACATTGAAGAAGAGATAAAAGTCTATGAAAATACAATAGCTACATTTACTCTTACTTCAAAACTACAAACTATGTATATGTAGTGAAAAGAAGAAACTGAAGAAAGGAGATGGTAGTAATATGTAAAAACAATTTTTGAACGATGTTATGTTAATATAACTGAAGTCTTACGGCATTCTCATTGACCTCTAACTTCGGTCACAACACACTTCTCCCTCCTATCTACAAAATCAAGAAGGTTTTCACAATCATCATCATCCTGAATCTTCCTACTCTGCATGTTGGAGGGCATCTCTATTTCTTTCAAGTAGGTTTCTGCGAACTCCTCAAGACTCATATAAGCAAACTTGATCAGAACCAAACGATGTTGCGTCCCTGACTTTCTCTTTGCATTCATCTCATTGATATATCACATATTCCTTTGGAAAATATGGAACCTTTTTCCCTTCTCCTCTAGGTTGTTGTATTCACGATTGTGCTCCTTTTGCCACACTTGGAATAGTTGCAACACTTCTTCCTAAAGCACCCTTTTCCAAAAGCATCTAACTAATATAAAGAGAGGGAAATGGGCAACAATAACAAATACATCGAAGCAAATATTAAATATTAACAAGCAATATGAAAACCTGATTGTACTAAAGGTGGAGAAGATGTTTCGGAGACGGCAACATGGAGACGATGGTGGGAGACCACAACGTCTGTGCAATATGGGGAGGCCAACAAGTGAAGAAAAGAAAAGAGGATATTATCATGAAAGAGAGGAACAAAGAGGAACTGAGTAAGAGAGAATTTATGAAAAGAAGATGCGTGAAACAAAATGCGAAAATGATCCAGAAGAAAGTGCTTTTATGATAGGTAGTTTACTATATGTCATAATATGTTTTGAATTTTATTATGTCATCACGTCTAACTTGTTATGATAAGTGGTGAATTAACTATCATAGTAAAAGCCTACTATGACAGGTCTTCTTAGACCTGTCATAATACGTTTTAAACATAATTTCTATTTTGCTACTGTGTGCACCTATTATGATAGGTTTCCTAAAAGACATCGTAATAATTCTTATTTTTATTATGAAAATGCCACCGATCATCTTCTTATTAGTGAAGGAAGGTAATCTTTTCTTGATTATGTAGGATGATAATTTTTTCTTCTAGATTGCTAAAAAAAAATCCAATCATTCACTTATATCTTTTACATATTAGTATCACAACGTCATTTTAGAATTTAATTTTCTTTTATCAATAAAAAATTATTGATGTTAAAAGTAAGTCCTTGAAAGTAAATAATCTCTCATTTCTTTTTCTGAATTATAAATAAGATGACTTTATCGTATTCATATGTATGTAGTTTTTTCAAACATATCAAAAGAGAAATAAAATATTTTGTTTCTTAAAGTAAAAGATTCTATATAATTATCCGTTTATTTATTAGGTTATTTGGTAAGGTGAAAAGATGAAGGAATATAAACTTTAGTATCTAGAAAAGGAGAAATAAGACAAAAAAATTATATTAATAATGATATTTATTTGTATGTTTAGATATCTCTCACCATTTCTTAACTTTAATTTTGTTTCACATTCCTTCTCATTATTTTATCGAAAATTACAATAAATATAGTAAGGCTTAATACCAATTTTGGTTCCTAATTTTGTTAGTTGTGTTCAAAGTAGTCCTCCTATTTTTGAGTTGTTCAGAGTGGTCCCATGTTTTGTGAAAATGGTACAAGTTGGTCCTTTTGGTTGATGACGTTAAAAAAGCTAACGAAATAATGTCCACCTTAGTCAATATTGAACGACATGTTCAGTTATTCATTACGTGACAAGCTCAAGTGAATTACGTGGCAACGTCAAGTTTAAGGGGTTCTTCGCAAAGGAGAAGATGAACTCACGATTTTAGGGGTTCTGAACGAATTGGGTATTTTTGTTTCTTTGTGGTTTTAAGGATTTGATGTGGAGGTTTGGTTTAACGAAGGACCGAGAAGGGATTTCTCGACTTGGACGAAGGTGGTCTATCGTGGTGTTTTGGGTGGCATAATGTTTCTGGTTTGCAAGTCGTGGCCATGGATGTTTCGCGATGGAACTCACGATGAAGGGAATGATGATGATTTCTGGGTTTTCCATGACTGCGCAAGAAGATTGGTCGTGACGGCTCAAGGAAAAGAAGACACGAGACCATGGTGCTTGTTGAATGCGAAGGTCATGGCCATGGTGGAAACAACGGTTGACGGCGAGACTGGTGGTGGTTTGAAAGTGGACGAAGATTGACGAGTAATGGGTGAAGAAGTTAAGTCCCCACTTTTAGCAAAATGATCAAGATATATCAACATTCAAGAAGATCCTTTGAAGACTTGTTTAGCAATGGAAAACTTTTGTAATAATTGTAGTTTATTGTCTAGGACTTAGATTTGTAGTAGGTTCTGATTCTTGTACCTTCATACTTTATATTTGTTGTTCAGAATAAAAAACGCACAGTTTTAATCGATTAAATCAAGTATTAATCGATTAAAACGTTACAGGTGTTGAAAACTCAACTGACATGAAAATAATCGATTATTACCTATTTTAATCGATTAGCTAATCGATTAATTCATAGAATAATCAATTAAAGATAGCCGTTGGAGTTTTCTAGTTTTTGAAAACTAGTCATTGTACTCATTTTAATCGGTTAACACTTGTATTAATCGATTAAAAGTTTTAAATGACCAGTTACGAAGAATGGAAAAGTATTTGCTTGAGTCTATATAAGGCTCCCTTTATCCATCATCAATAACTTTTCCCTTGTGCTCAAATACTCAGAACTCGTTGAGAATTGTGTGTTCTTGCTCAGCTGAGGAAACTCTTGTCTGTGGTGCTGGTGTATTGCTACTGCGATGACGGAGGAATAACTAGTTCATCCTTTGTGCGTTTGAGGAGGTGTGTGGAAGAGGATAATCCTTTGTGAAGTATTCGGAGGAGGTGTTTCATCCTTCGTGAAGTATTCAGAGGAGGTGTCTCATCCTTTGTAAAGACTCAAAGGAGGTGTAGGTTCATCTCTTGTGGTATCAAGAGAGGTGGTTTCTAAACTTTTACAAATTGTTTCTTTGTGATTGTAATTTGTAATTGTTTTATGATTAGTGAACTGTTTATCTTGGTTCGAGATAAGCGACTGGACGTAGGATTGGTAAGATCCGAACCAGTATAAAAATCATCTGTACAAATTTCTCTCAACTTTACTCTTGTTATTTATCTTTATTATTTACGTAGTAAGTTTAATTGAGTAGAAATTAAAAGACACATGTTTGAATTAAAACCCCTCTTGGTTTGTTATTCCACGCTAACAATTCCGCTGCAGCCGCTCTGACACCCGCCGTGCAGGTGATGACACGAGGTTACTGGTGCGAGATTGGACATTGGTGGTGCAAGGCTAACAACGGTCAAAGGTGGTGGCCGACAGAGATGGTAGGTGACGGTGGAAGAGGAAAGCAAGGGGAATTAAGGTTTCTGGTGGAAGAGGGTGATGATGTGGAAAAATATGATGATGTTGCAGCTTGTGGTGATGTGACAACTTGTGGTATTTCACTATTCGCTAAGATTGACATTACATTGTTAGCGTTTTTAACACAGTTAACAAAAAGAACTAATTAGAACCATTTTTACAAAACATAAAACCACCCTAAATAACTAAAAATAAAAGGACTACTTTGAACCCAAATTACAAAACTAGAAACCCAAGTAACTTATATTAAAATAATAATATTTAGGATATAACTTATAGATAATATATACGATTTAAAACCTGAGTCTTATGAATATATATTTATTTTAAAATTATAATTATTAAAAATATGAAAAATATTTTATTATTCTGGAAAATGCTGTAATTATATTAAAATATAAATAAAAAACATAAAGAAATAAAATTTAGTAAAGTTATTTAACTAAAATTATGTTATTTAAGAAAAACACATAAAGTAAAATAAAATTTAATATCAATAAATGATAAATTTACTTATTAAATAATATACTTTAAATATTTTCACAGTTTGAATTATATAAATAACATATTTTAAATAATTTTATTTCTTAAACCATAGAAATTTATAATTTTACACTATTCTATAATTATACAATCTTTTATGTAATTTAATATAATTTTATAAAAATATATAATATTAAGATACAATTTCCTTACTTAATATAATATTATAATTTTAATGATTTGAATTCTATAATTTTTAATGTAATATGAATCTATACAAACAATATAATTTTATATAATATTAATTATTTTGTATAATTTTAGAATTTAATACAACATTATATTTTTAAATTATATATAATGTTTTGTAATTTACATAGTTTATATAATTTTATTATAAAAGATATTATTAATTATATTAATCTAATTACTTATTTATAATTTTATGTAGCATTTTATTTATTTTAACTTATTTAATTGTTTTTTATCTGCATTAAACTAGTTGTTTCGAGTAATAAAAAGGTTTTGCATAAAAAAATAAATCCGAAATTAGAATAATATATTCTAGAAAATCCATCATCCAAGGCATACACACTCATGTTGTAAAACACTCATTGTTACTATCTACTCGTTCCCTTTTTATATTTCGTTTCTTTCTAGTTTTCATTCACACCTTAGCTTGGTTTGGAGGAGCTAGGGTTTATAGAGGGTTTCCTCCTTCCTCTCTGTAACAATGGCGAAACCTGGGCGAGGTCGTCGCTCTCCCTCCGGTTCAGTCTCCGCCTCTTCCTCTCGCTCCTCATCCCCCACCTCTTCTCGCTCCTCTGGCTCGCACACTCGCTCCCGCTCCCGCTCTCCCTCGCGCTCCAGATCTTTCTCATCCTCCTCCTCCTCTCCCTCCCGCAGCTCCCGCAGCCGCAGCCCTCCGCCCCAGAGGCGCAGAAGGTACGGTTGATTTCTTCCATCGGACGAGCGGTGAAAGAACTCAATTTTCTTTAATTTGTGTCTGACGCATGCGCTGTTCTCTTAGCTGCTTATTAGATCTTAATTGTTATCATTTATTCACCTGCTCTATTGAATTTGTGTGCTGTGTGATTGAAAGATATGTGAAAATTGAGTTTAATGGAGTTCTGCGGTAATGTTTATTGTTCATTCTGTTTACCTTTTTTGGAAGAGGATTAATGATCAATGTTTTAAATTATGGTCGATGCGTGTATGTGTGTATAATTCTTTATTTTGCGGGGTTGTGGACCTTTTGTTAAGGGTCTATTAGGTTTTCTTTTTTTCTGTTTGTTTTACGAGTTGTGCACAGTGATATAGTGTTACTGTTTTAATTTTTTTTGTCCTGCAGTCCCGCTGAAGCAGCAGCAGCAGCAGCTAGGCGTGGTCGGTCTCCTCCACCTCAGTCAAAGAAAGCTTCACCTCCCCCAAGGTATTTTTATCTTGTTATAGTTATTGGATGTATTGCCAGTTATTATTTCAACGTATAATTTGAAGGCTAGTGCCATTGTGAACATTGATGAAGTCAGGATGTGTTCCTCGTTGAAGTTAACACGGCATAGCGAGTCGTCAAGGTGCAAATTAGTATTCGGAAAACGAAGTTGACGAGTTTTATGTTGTCTCTGGCTTTAACACTCTAGTGTTCCTTTTGTCCATATACTTCAAATCATGGAAATGATAATATATTTAAACTTTGGTGTTTCACTTCATAATGTTAATTCTATTGGGTTCTCTAATGTGATTTTTCTAAAGTTAATCTGTTCACATCTTTATTCAGTTTTGTTAATTGAACTTCTTGCTTATGGACTTATCTTCTGTGTCTGAACTCAGGAAACCTTCTCCTGTACGGGAATCACTTGTTCTTCATGTGGAAAAGCTCAGCAGAAATGTCAATGAGGGTCATTTGAAGGAAATTTTCAGTATGTTTAATTTATTCTACCTTCTACTTTTATCCTACATTTACATTTTAAATGCAATATGTTATTCGGTAGTTATGGTTGCCAAATACTTGGGAAGAGAGTTATTAGTTGACAATGCATATTTACTTATTTCTACTTTCTAGTTTTATCTTAAATTTACATTGTGAGTACAATATACTATTTGCGATAATAGAATACATGGGAAAAGATTTATTAATTGGCAATTCATGTTTACTTATCTCTACCTTTTAGTTTCATGGTGTTTTTACATTGTGAATGCAATATGCTATAGGCTACTTATGTTTTCCAAATACTTGGGAATATCTATTATTTGGCAATGCACATTTAGCTAATTGGTCAGATCCAATGACTGTAAGCAAGTGTCTAATGGGGATAGCATCTATGAATTAAGCCCAGTGCAACCTCTCATTTTGTTTCATTTTTATTCATGTTCCTTCATTAAACCTTACTTTCAATCATCGAGACTTCAATATTTGTAATATTAATATTATCAACTTTTAAGGCAAATTGGCTTGATCTCTTATTGCATAAGAGATATTTTAGTGACCTTATCAGTAATTCAAAGAAATCTTTAAGTAATATTTATAACTTAAAGTGTTCATATCCACTTTTGTTGACCTTTTAGTGATCCAGCCTTGTGCATTATTTTTCAGGTAACTTTGGTGAGGTCGTAAGTGTGGAGTTGGCAATGGATCGAACTGTAAGTTTTGTTTACTTTAGCAGCATAGTTATGACAATTTAGTGTGATATGCAATTTTCATTCCTTTCATCTCATTTCTAGGTCAATCTTCCAAAGGGATATGGATATGTGCAGTTCAAGAGTAGAGAGGATGCTGAAAAAGCATTGTTTTTCATGGATGGTGTAGGTTTCTGTGACTGGTGTGGAATGATTTCTGTAATCAAGCTTACTACTGGCTGCTACAATTGTAAATTGAAGCCTTCATTTTTTAATGCAGGCGCAAATAGATGGCAATGTCATCAAGGCAAGATTTACTTTACCTCCTAGACAGAAAGTTTCACCACCCCCAAAGGCTTCTGTTGCTGCTCCAAAGAGAGACACCCCCAGGACTGATAATGCTAGTGCAGATGTTGACAAGGATGGGCCAAAGCGTCAGAGAGAATGTATATATGTGATGGACATTTTTTTGGTTTCTAATTATAATATTGGTCATATTTTATATATACTGAACTTCAGTTTGTCAATTCCAGCTCCTCGAAGAAAGCCTCCCTCGCCACGGAGGAGATCTCCTGTACCTCGAAGAGCTGGATCTCCAAGACGACCAGATTCTCCTCGCCGCCGTGCAGATTCTCCTGTTCGTCGCCGATTAGACTCTCCTTTTCGTCGTGGAGGAGATACCCCTCCTAGGAGGCGGCCTGTGTTTCCTGGAAGAGGTCGTTCTCCATCTCCACCAAGACGCATTAGATCCCCTGCAAGGTTGGCTTTCAAAGTTGCACACATACTTTGGGTAACTGTTTCTATAAGTCTACTCATTCATATATAACTTCTGTAGGGTCTCACCTAGAAGGATGCGTGGAAGCCCAGGGCGGAGACGTTCACCTCCTCCTCCTCCTCGGCGCCGGTAGATTATTTCTCTCAATTATCACTTTGCATTTTTTGGTAGACTGCACATATTTTCCATTTAACAAAATGATTTTGTTTTTTCTCTAGATCACCACCACCTAGACGTGCTCGCAGTCCTCCTAGAAGGTCTCCAATTGGTCGTAGACGCACTCGCTCTCCAATACGTAGGTCAGCACGTTCACGGTCAAGGTCTTTCTCACCTCGCAGGTATTTTTCATTCATGCTTTTATGTTTCAGTAGTCAGGTTGTTAAAATGAGCTACTGTATACTTTTCTGTTCCCTGTATCATGCCTTAAATTTTGCAGTTTGTTTGCTTTTTTAGTAATTGGATATTTATATTGAAGTAAAAAATCATGAGATTCTTAACGAGAATGGAAAATATAATGCTTAGACTTGGTTTTTTGTTATGAAGATCTTTTCAATAGATCATACATGCTCTTGATGAAATTTAACTTGGCCCTTAGACTTGCATTTGTTGAAAAATGTTATTTCACAAAATATTGTCAATGTTCTTCATATTCTTACAACTAACATCTGCTTGCAAAATAATACACGAGAAGTTTTCTAAGTTTCTTGTTACTTTTTTATTGCGTTTTTTGATGCAATTTGAAAATATTTGAGCACTTCGTCAACTTTATTTCCTTGATAGAGGTAGGCCACCTGTAAGGCGTGGGAGGTCATCATCGTACTCAGATTCACCAAGTCCACGCAAGGTATGTTTATTTTCTCGTTTATATGGTGTTATTTTTACTTGGAATAGTCTCTGGCTTAGTCCTTCATAACTTTGGCAGGTTTCCAGGAGATCAAAGAGTCGCAGCCCAAGAAGGTAATTATATTATTTGATATAATGTTGTATGTTGAATATCTTGATTCCTCGTCTCTGTCAGTAACATGTACTATTGGATTTTCTTGGGAAGATTCATGTATATTTTGTTCACTGCATGCTTGATGTGTTTTTCTTCTTTACCGACTTCCAAATTTGTTCAATCATTTATGGGTTAAAGCAAGATTAAAATAATTGAATGATTTTCACTAGTGACCCTCTTAAAAATTGTGTAGCTAACGATTTGTTTTTCAAAAAAGACGCATTGAAATATCATATAAATTAAACATCACCTACTCCATTGAAAGGCCAAAAGTTATTATGGAAGGTAATATGGAAGCAGATTAACTGATATGGTTTGGATTCCTGTCAGCCAATTGTTTTCTCCGTATTTAGGCCTTGATTTACCACCTTGCTTGTCATCAATGCTTCTTCCCCAATGGCATATGGATGCTATCTTAAGCGAACACTGAGATATGCTTCGTGTAAATAGGATTGACACTAATCATTTACGGAAATTTTATCATTTTCTCTTCCTCGGTCTGATATAATAAGATATATCTTCCTTGGTCTGATAATTAATTCAAGTGCACATGTCTCAATAGCAAACTGTGGATTGTGAAAATAGTTTGGTATTTGTAGATTTTCATTTAATGATATTGATAAGCAATGTTGGCTTTAAAGTATAACTTGGAATAGTAATGTTTTCTATAATTTTTTGGTTGTTGTATTGAATTGTATCTTAGTAGTTCATTTCGGCCATTTGCTAATGTAAAAATGTTTACTAATGGATAGGCCTTTGAGAGGAAGAGGCAGTAGCAAGAGTAGCAGCAGCACTTCACCGCCACCAGCTCGCAAACCATAGATATTTCATGTACATCTGTTGTCTCTTCCTGTTGATTTGTATTTATCGAGATTCTGTAGTACCAGCCGAGTTCTAGTTTGATGTGATTGGATATGTTTACTTTTGTTGTTTATTAACACAATTTTTGTTATTAGGACTCAATTGTTTTGGAAACTAATCGTTCTGCTCATTTTCGTTTGGTTTGTTTCGTTGCTAAAATATTGCATAACTCTGGAGATAATAGTTCTCTCTGCTTTAATCTGTTGGGATCTCTAGAAATTTTCTGGAATTCCTTGTAATTGAGTTTCTTTAGAAATTTGAGTATGTGAATAAAGTAGTAAATGTTTCAATGTGATCTAGTTTCCTAGCATTAGCACGAAATGCAAATATGGGGCAAGCTTTGATTTATCTTAATACAAAAAATACGATTAACGTCAGTTCCGACCGCGATGTATGTGTGAAGGTGAATTTTGAGAAAACAAGTGATAATGCAAACAGATGTGTAGTGCAATTTCAAGTTTGAAAAAGAAACAGATGTGTAGTGTAATTTCAAGGTTGGAAAAGAAAATTTAAGATTGTTAATATTTATACTTTTTGAAGGAAACCCGGCGTTAAATTTTTTATTTAGTACGTAAGTCGCCGATTGTGTTGAGTAATGTCAGTATAATTGGATTAATATTGAAAAGTGATAAAAGAGAAGGAAGAGACAAAAGAGAAGAACGAGACAAAAGAGAGAAAGGGAGAAGGAAGAGACGAAAAAAAGAGAGAATAGAGGGAGTGAAATTTACCATATATTGGCTAGAAGATAATACTTATCTCTATATTTGGGATTCAAAAATTACCTTCAATTTTCGCAACTAAATAATACAATGATATTTGATATGCGTACAACAAATAACTTCCTTGGAGAAGTCTTTCTCCATAGCAAGAAACAAAAGGAGGAAGGATAGAGAGAAACAAAGAGATAGAACCAGATAAGACCACTGAATTTTATTATAGAAAGGGTATCTATACAAGCATTGTTTTTCTATCTTCAATCGTGAGCCCTTTTAGGGCTGACTTATGTCGTCTTTTTATGGTTTCTATTTCAGTTTCTAGTTGTTAGAGCTTTGTGCAGGAAATTAAGATTTTATCAGGCCCCTCAACCTGAAGCTCGAAATATATATTCATCATTTTCAGTTTAGAACACATTCCTTTAAAGGTAGTAAAAGGAAGAAATTTGGTGAAGAAGTAATGGGAAGATATTTGATTATGTTAGAGCGGAGCAACAAAATGGTTAATGCATTCAACAAACTAAGAAGAAAGTGAATTGATTTTTTTTATCGTAGATCATTCTTTTAATAATTTTCTCAAGAAAATATAAATTTCTTAAAACAATTTAAAGAAATTTAAAGAGTAAGGAATAAAGAAAATTTGCATAGAAAATTTTTATATCGGTTCGGATCACACATATTTTATGTCTAGTTATTAATCTCAAATGAATTAACGCTCCACTAGCACAAACAAACAAACTGTTACAATCACAAAGAAAATAAACAAGTTGAAGGAGGTTAGAACACTTCTCTTGTTAATAATGATTAAAAATGGGGAGAAATATGTTTGAAAGCTTAATTATATTTATCTCTTATTTACTAATTCATCTTCTTTAGGTTATGTACGCGTTACAAAAACCACTTCTCCTGAAACTCACAAGAGATGAACACCTCCTCCAAATACTTCACAAAGGATGACCACTTCCTTTGAATTTTCAGAAAGGATGACAAACTTTCAACTCAGCAACAATAACGACAATCAATCAAACTCCCAATGAAAGTTCTCGGTTTATGCTAACACGTCAAGTTCTCAAAGCCATAACACGTGGGTTACACAAACCCTAGAACACTTATTACCGCACAAAGCATGTAAGAATTTCAAAATACACTTATTTTGTATGCTGTATATTAGAATGAGAGTCCCAATCTAATTTATAGAGATCTCACTCAAGGATACCTCCAAAAAATCCGTTGTAAACTATTTAGCGTGTAATAATCGATTATCCAGTTATGGTAATCAATTATGCATCAATGAATGCACAACGGTAAAAACTTTTGTGATAATCGATTATGGCAAGTCATAATCGATTATTGATAATCGATTATCATAAGTTGGTAATCGATTATCATAAGTTGGTAATCGATTATTTTCAGTATAAAATGAAGTTTTCTGATTCAAAACGCATTTAAACGCAACCTAAGGCAAACAATACAAAGAATCAAATATAAATCACACCCTATACATCAATCTACTAAATTACAAAAGCTTTAATACAAAAACAAGTCTTCATGGAGGTCTTCCTATAACAAGAGCACTTGAGACTTGACTTTGAGACATCATCAAAACTTCTGCTCTTCATCTTTATGCTAACAATCTCTCCCTTTTTGATGATAATAATATTTTTTTATTTAAAACTTTTTGTAACCTGTAATAATTTGTAACGCGTACATAACCTAAAGAAGATGAATTAGTAAATAAGAGATAAATATAATTAAGCCTTCAAACATATTTCTCCCCATTTTTAATCATTATTAAAAAGAGTTATGTATATAAAGAAAATTCTCCCCCTAAAATAGAGAACTCCCCCTTTATATAAGTAATAAATAAAATAAGACAAAATAAGCAATAAGGCAAATTTATTTTATTAAATAAAATAAACATAACATAAGAGAGATATAAAATGAAAATGAAATGAATGAGGGATGACTAAGATTTATCACTATCATTTGCATCTAGAGGTTGAACTAAGCCCTCTAGAGCATGAACCCTATCATCTAATTCCCTAAGAAGATAACAAACTTCCTCATGCCTAGAGGCTTGAAGAAGAAACATATCAGACAACTGCCTAGATAGACTCTTTAAGGAATAAGAGTGATTGACTGATGTTGGTGCAGATCGTCCCGCTTCATCATGAACGTCATCCATCTCCTGGTAGTCATCTTCATTTTCTGGGTTCCTTACATCATCACGATGGACGTAGGTATTGCCTTGCAAGATGAATCTCATCTGACGGAGAGCAGAACTACCTATCTTGTTTTTGGGATGGGTGCTCTGGAATGCCTTAGTTGAGACATCTACTCCCTTATACTCACAAATTCTGGAAACCACCAATAATGTGTATTCCTCTTAGCCTTCATCATAGTGTCGCAAATGAGGCTTGGCCAATGAATCTTAATCTCATTGATTATCCCATAAATGATCATCAGGTCGACTTCGGAGCACTGAGCATGATTGAAAGCACATGAACACAACAATCACACAATTAGATAGTGGATAAGCCTTTCATTACGCTTAAAGCCACCCACCAACAATTTCTTCCTGTTCACTTTTACCTCAAGGTTCTTCAGGAACAAACAGAAGACCAAGATCTTGTTAAAGCCTTCTAACCCTTGGGTCAACATCACTGCATCTTCGTCAAGTTGAAATCGAGCCACGGTGGTCCAAATATCATCATCCAAAATAATGTCTACTCCTTTGAATCTTGTAGAGTAGACCTCATATCTTGCTTTCAAATTGAAATAAAACACTCTAACTAGATTAGGATAGAATTTACCTTTACATTTCCAATAGAGACTGAATACCCTGATGGAAGAGAAGAGGTGGGAACTGGAATCCATAGACATGAAATCAGTTAAGATCAACATACTTTGTTGAAATAAGCTTCCTTTCCTTCCAAAATATTGTAAACTCATTGTGTTTTTCCTCATCCGAAATCCACCACCTAAGATTATTTCCTCGAGGTCTTGGATCTGTAGAGTTAGATGGGCGAGATCTTTTTCTAGTTGGAAGTTTCCTCTGGTAAGCCATGTGAAAGGTTAGAGCAAGGAAGATCTAAGGGGTTGGAACTTAAAATGAACAAGAAATTATCAAGATTGCACAAAATGCTTCACAAATGCACTGAACACTCAAATGATGTGAAAAAAATCGATTATGGACCCCTATATATAGCCATTGGACGCATCAAAACAACAAAAAAAAAGTCGTTTATAACTGTTACAACGACTAGAAATTGAGCTCCAATGGTCATGTTCACCTAATAATCGAATATTACTCGAAATAATCGATTATTGTTTCAAAAACAAGAGTCCAAAAAAGTGATAATCGATTATTGCTTCAAGATAATTGATTATTACGACCTACGAGAACTCTAAAGTGAAATAAGGACTGAATATTGTTCCTAACATGTAAACGAAACTATAGAAAAAAAAATCACTCAAATTGGAGTTCTAAAACGTAAAATAGAAGCAAAACAGTGTGGCTGAAAAATTGATGATCGCGCTGGGCGCTAGAGAGGGGCGTTGAGCGCTAATGGAACAATGAAATTTGCTTTTTCTATCTAATATGCATTCCTAAATTGATCAAGCCTAAGGCTTTGGATACCACATGATATGGGACAACGTGCCTAGATAGAAATAAGCCTAAGAAAGAACTAAACAAGAACAATTAAGAAATGAAATTAAAAGACTAAAAATGTAAGAGAGGAAGGAGAGGAAACTTATGAATTGGTAGACATGCCACTTGAAAGGATCCAAGATAAATGTCAAGGAAGATCGACACTTGTTCTTCACAAGATAAGACCCAAAATTAGACTAAGAGACGTAATTCTATCTCAAAGAAGTAATGCAATTGAATGCAAAACACTATTTATATTCAAATTTGAAGGTGTTCAAGGTGTATGTACAAATGAGACCTTAGGTTGCTTATATAGCACTAGGAGATGAAGTGGATGGAGAAAACTAAATGATATGAGACTTTGAGGCCTTAAAGGATGTGAGACTTTGAGGCCTTCAAGTCTGGACAACAACTCTCGAGACTGTTTTAAGTCCCACATTTCTTAATTCTACAACTTCTTAAGGGTATATAAGCTACCTAACTAGTCTAAAGATAAAAATATAAAACTATACATGAACTAATTTTCAATACAAGCAACTAAAAGGAGAAGAGACTTATTTATTCTTATTTCTTTTAAGTCCAAGCTATGTGAAGTCCCACATTGCTTGCACCTTAAAGGAAAGAAGAATATATAAGCTTTTTTACCACTAAACAAAGAGAAAGAAACTAGAAACTAGAATAGGCAAAATACAAGCCTAAGAAAACCTATGTTATTTCTTTTTATGCTTCTTGTCACTCTTAAAACTCTTCATTCTTACCCATCTATGATAATATAAAAAGGCTACAAAGTCTATATGGAAGTCAACTCTCTGTCTAACGGATCTTTCTCAAAGAAGGATACATATAGATGATTGCATGAAGAGAAGACAAGAATAATACGTGCATAAAAACAAGCTTGTTTACGATGTCTCTCTTTCTCTACATCGTCTGACGTTTTTGTTTAAAGAGAAAATATTTTACAAGTCTTTTAGATTTGCTTTGTATTGAAAACATATTCTCTCTTTAAGAGTTATTAAATATGTATCTTGTTTGAAAAACCTTTTGGTTGTCTTGTAAATTCAAAAGTGAATTAAAACACTCGATGTTTAGCTTAATTGAGTTCGATGTTCTAGTCATTTGATTAGTGTTGATACCAAGAGTGGTTGATAATACTCGTTGTAAACTAGGAATGATTAAACTCGTGTAATCTTTGTTAAAGATTAGTGGAACCCCTTAAGAAGTTGTAGGGGAAAACTGGACGTAGATCAGGTTTGAGCAAACCAGTATAAAAATCGTGTGTTATTACTTTTCTTTATAATACATTTTCCTAAACTTTTTTTAAACACACAAGCGTTTAACAAATATTACAAATCATCTAACTCTTCCAAAAGTTATTAAACACTATCTTGCGAAAAAGTTTTAAAATACTATTCAACCCCTTCCTTTTTTTAGTGTTCTCCCGTCTTTCATATTCTACTTTGTAAAAGTGAAAATGATCACACGTCTCATGGATAAGGTAAATTTACTTAATATTAACATTTATTATTTGGTAGAGTCCTTTTTGCAAGTATTCACCTCATTAAGAGGTCGAGCAAACAAAAAAAAAGAAACATGACTTAAAAAGAACATAAAAAAGAAATAGGTTGTTGGAGTATCATCTTGTCTCAAGTAAGAACAATAATAAAAAGAATGAAAAAAAAGATAATAGATAGAATTTAATCTTTTTACTGTATCTTCGTAATGTCACATGTTTTTCTCAACTCACTAAACTAAAGATTAATTTTGTTCTCGAAAACCATGACTATTGTTAATCTAAATGGATCAAATATCAGTTTTTGTTACATATATTATTTTCATAACATGTAAATACAAGTGTTTAATAATCGAGTTAAGTAAACTGGTTAACCATTTTAATAATCAAAATACTTTTACAATTTTTTTAGATTTCAATTTATTTTTGTATTCAAAGCCTAAACAATATACTTTAAAACAAAAATATTTTAAATTCTAAAAAAAATATAAATTTTCTTTTATCATCTAATTAAAACACACAAGTAACTATTGTAAAAAAATATTTTTTCATAATCTACATTAGAAAAATTAGTATATTTTAGATCCAAAATATTTCTCCCTACATCTCCAAAGATTCTCCTTGCACCTCCAAAGATTCTCCTTGCATCTTCAACTTTTCAATAAAATAAAATTTAACTTTTTCTCTGACCTAATAAACTCACACCCATCCTCCATGCCACACTCCTTTTGCAAACTCTAGCCTCTTGCACCTCCAAAGGTTATTCTACATTTTGACTCCACACCCACTCACCAGTACACATACTTCTTCTTATGCATTTTTTACTCCACTCCACCCATGAAGGTTGAAAGGATGAAGATTGCACAAGGTTAATTTAACTTTAATCGTATTTCAAAATCTGTTTAAGAGCTTAACGAATTTTGAAATCCATTTAAGATTTTAAATGAATTTCAAAATCTAGCTAAGGATTAAATTGATATCAAAATCTATCAAATCCTTAAACGAATTTCGAAATTTGTCGAGCTCTTAAAATGATTTCGAAATCCATTTAAGGATTTGACGAATTTTCAAAATCTATTTAAAGATTAGATACATTTCAAAATCTTTTTAACTCTTAATCGAATTTCAAAATATGTTAAAAAAGACCTACATCAACAATGCCTAAAATGAATTTCAAAATCCGAGAACTTCAATAGATTTCTCAAATTTCCAAATCTTATTAACATTTTTTTACTGTTTTAACTTTTTTATTTTTAATTTATTTATTTTTTGTTTTTAATTTTTTTAAATGTCTTTTGATTGTTTTAGTTTAATAAAGTATATCTTAAAATATTAAAATATTAACATATAGTAAATTATATTAAAATATTAAATAAACTAAATATTTATTAAATGTTAAATTAAAATATAAATATGAAATTAACATATGTTAACGGATTTCTAAATCCGTTTAACTTATTTTTTTAAATTTTGTTTTGTAATTTAAAATTTAATAAAGATTTAGTTTAATTAATTTTATCATATATTTAATATAAGTTAATATTTTAAAATATATTTCATTATATTAAAACAATTAAAAGACATTTAAAAATATTAAAAATAAAAAAATGTAAAAAATAAAAATAAAAAAATTAAAACAATAAGAGTATATTAAATGGATTTTAAAATCTGTTTGAAGTGATAGCAAATTTTGAAATCTGTAACATTTTTAATCAAATTTTAAAATCTGTCGAGTTCTTTTGAAATTTATTGAGTCTTTTTAGTTAGATTTTGAGATCATTGAGTTTTTTCAGTCCATTTCAAAATTTAGTTAGTTTCAAAATTGGTTGAATTTATAGTTTTTTAATTGAATTTAAAATTTGTTAAGTTTGTTAATTGAATTTTAAAATTCGGTCAAATGATGAAAGGTGCATTAGGTTAAAAAAAAATGGTGGTGGATGAATGAGAGTAATTATAGAAGAGAAAAAAAATTTACCCTTCTCAAAAGGGTACTTTAAACATTTTGGAGGTGCAGATAGAATCCTTGGAAATGCTGGAGAAGAACCCTCAGATCCAAATAGGAATAGCCCAATATATAAATCTGGACTTGGAACAATATTTTGGCCCAATCCATTTCCTCATCCTCCAGTGCCACCTTGTCTCTTTCTATCTCTATGTTTCAGTTTTTCCTGCAATTTCTGTTTAGGTTTTCCATTTTGAAGCTTCTTTCGAAGAACATTCATTCCCAAATTGGCCTTTCTCTGCGCGATCACTGCTTCCGAAACTGAACAAGTTGAATATTTGCAGAATGGTAAAGAAGGAAGACACAGCTAGGTAACATTTGGGTCATCACATAATTATACAATAAAGCTCTTACTTTCTTCTTCTGACATTATTTTATTCAATATCTTGAAGCGTTAATTTTGTTTTTGGTCAATGTCTTAGAGCCTCATTAATCTCCAATTTTACTGAAATTGATTCAATTTCAAATATTCATTGGGCTATTATTGATATAGTCAAGTTCCTATGCTTATGCAGTGTGGGTATGATCATATTAGTGTCTCCTGTATTATTAGTGTAGTAGAAGAGTTGGTAATTCGGGTCCCAGCTAGAGCTTTGATCCTGCTATTGTTATTTTCCTTTATGTGAACGGAATTTACTGTTTTCTGTTTGCATTGTCGTGCCAGAATTTGAAGACTCATATGATGGTTTGGCTCCCAGTTTGTCCTGAATTTCCCTTGATCATAAATTTTTTTGTGCTGTTGTTTTACTCACAAGATTAAATTTCCAGATGAAGCATTGCACATGAATTTGTCAAATTTGTTGTTGTTTTTGTTTTTTGTTTTTTTTCCTATGCTGACAGTTTGCTTGGTTCTTCCTGTCTAGATTAAGGTAGCAGGCAGAGTAAGGCATTTCATGGCAGGCAGTGGCCTGCAATCTTTGGGTCGTGTGAAGCTTACTGATTTAGTCCCTTCTGACGGTTTACCGTCTGATTCTTATAAAATATCCGTTTCAATTTTGTCACAATCTCTGGCTCAGTTTTCTGCAGTTATCATCCAGTTTCCTGCAAGTGAAGGTGCCCTTCTGAGATCTGGTTTAGAATCTGCTCGCCTTTATTTTCATCAAAGGGAAACATACCCACCTGAAGATATAATCCATAATAGTGACTCTCGTGAGTGGTGCAAAACATCTGGTTATTACGCAGATCCTCATTTGTGGCAAGAAACGTATGACTATAGACCCGGATTGACTCCTTCAGAACCTAATAATTCCATTGAGTTACCCCCGGCAGGTTTGGCAGACATATTTGCCTTATTTGGAAAAGCAGCAAGGGATATCCTGGATGCAATTAGCTACCATTTGAATTTGCGCAGCTCTCCATTTGTAGAAATACTGGATAATGTTCCCCTGAGAAATAGGGACATTTCATCTTCAGTCTTGTCTGTTTGCTGTCATGCAAGGCCATCATTTCAGGGGCCACAGCATCATAATATAACTACTCAAGAGGATGGCCAATTGATTATGTATCCTGACCATGATCACCAGGTTGATAAAAGCTTGCTATCACTTGTCAAGTCTGACAGGGCAGGTCTACATGTAAGAGACTTTCAAGGCCGGTGGATTCTTGTGGATGGAGATCTGGGACCTCAAGAAGCTGTTGTTTATCCAGGGCTTGCTCTTTATCAAGCTACTGCAGGATATGTAAACCCTGCATTGCACAAAACCGAGATTAATATGGAGGCTAATATGTATGGACGATGTTCTTTAGCCTTCAAGCTTTTGCCTAAATCAATGACCAGCTTGGACTGTTCTGAAATGCGAGCAGCAGGTTTTGGAATTGAAGCTCAGTTCCAGCTTCCTGTCCCAGTGGATGATTTTATGCAAAGATCTCATCCAATAGATCATCTCTTTAACCGGCCTAGTTTCCAGTGCTTCAATTTCCAACCAACTCATGATGGTATGTCATGTACTTTTCTAAACTTCATTTAGGAACATGCTTAACTTTGGATAATTCCTGTGTTAATTAGTGATATCTGTAGAGTTCTGATAATAATTTGGAGAAAAGTTACCATTCCTTTTTCTATTATCAACTGAGATTGTGAGGAAACACATTATATTCTGTTATCTCCTAATCATTCAAGGAACTAGAATGAATTTTAAAGCTTTCTTTTTTTCTGGGGGGTGGAGAATGAATGTCACAGCAAATTATTTGTCTGCTAGAAGAATGTGCAGAACATTTATCCTCTTTCTTATGTGAAGAATGTAGGTATCTTACACACCACACGAGTGCATGTTGGTTTCCTTAATTTTCCTTTAATTGAAAATCCCTATATTGCCTGATTCTTAGGAATATTACTCTATGAGAGAAAATAGGAAAATGAAATTAACAAGGTACAACTTCATTTTCTTTATATCATAGTATGACCAAGCCTCTCAAATATGATATTACTATCTTTTGTTGTGTATCAGCCCCCGACACAAGTTAGGTGACAAGCTGGTAACATGTTCATTTGCTTTTGGGATAATGCTTATTTGCTTAAGAATAAGGAAAAAGTCCATAATTCATTAAGTTTGCACTTAGATTATTTTTCTGGCAGAAGTGTACCTTTTTGGCGTCCTCTGATTCTTTGAAGCATAAACAGAAATTTCAGTATGTGGTGTTTCATGAGAATTTTTCTTTTTCATGGGAATTTTTCTGTTCCATGAGTATGACTATTGTTGTGATTGAATCAGTGTCAATTCTACTTTGAGCTTTTGGGAAAATGCTTATTTGCTTATTAGTAAGGAAAAGGTCAAGAATTCATAAAGTTTGCACTTAGATTATTTTTCTGGCAGAACTGTACCTTTTCAGCTTCCTGATGGTTTGAGGTTTAAACAAAAGTTTCCTTATTTAATTTTTCTTGAGAATTTTTTCTGTTTCATGAGTATGACTGTATTGAGATTGAGTTGGTGTCAATTCTACTTTGAGAGTAGTCCTTAGTGGAAAGTTTTTAACAGCAGGTCCTTGGGTCGATGAAATGCTGGTACAGGATCTATGAAGACTTTGATGAGGAGAAGGAAGCAAACTCCCAAAAGCAAGCCTCTGCCACCTTCCAAGAGGTTAAGGCTTGAGGCGCAGAGAGTTTTGAAAGAAAGAGTCCAGGATATTGCAGATAAGAAAGGCATCAAGCTTCGGTTCTGTAATCTCAAGGAATGTGAAAGTCACATTCACAGCGTAGACAGCCCATGTGCAAATATACGAATGGAGATAGGGTGGCCTCTTGGTGTTCCTTTTGTTCATCCCCATGATTTACCTAACAAGGCTAAGCTGGGTTTTCTTGAAGCATATGAACCTGGTTGGACAGAAGCCCATCTAAACTCAGACAGGCTAGTCAACACTCGGCTAACTTTAACTGTAACTCCTTTTGCAAGTTTCATGTCCATATGACTATTCATATTCTTCATTTCATCTAAAATTGTCTCTAAAATAGTTGTAGTGTATCTAAAGCCTAAAATATGGTAATTTTTTCATGGTGATGAAATGGTTAAGGAAAGTTGAACATAAATGATTAATTTACATAATTATAGTTTATAGCCAAAGTCTCCTTGTTACCCTATCAACGTGTTCAATGCTATGATTAGCAACATGAAGCATGTTAAGCTCTTTAAATTACATATTGAAAAAACCATGGAGATTGCTGATCCTTTGAAATATCCTTTTGTTGAAAGACTGCGAGCCTGTGGTCCTTTACACTAAACATCCTTTTGTGTGTACTTAGTTACTAGACTTGGAGTGAACCAAATTACCATATGTTACATAGCAATGTTTAAGACATAAAATACGTAGGCTATGTAATGTCAAAAATAAAAATAAAATAAAAAAACCTGAAGCTGAAGCTTGATGATGGGCACTTGAAATCTAGTTATATAATGATCAGTGGTTGAGAGAAGAGCCAGAAAAAATGTTGTGGTTGGGTAACTTAGATATAATGATATGCATTGCCTTGATTCAACGATTTTGTAGAGTAGTACTATTCTGATTCATTTGTTTTAGGTAATAGGTCCTCTTGCATCTACGGAGTTCACACTCTATGTTAATTTATGATTAATTTAACAAATTAAGTTTAATATGTTCATATTTTGGTGTCTGCAGGAATCAGTCCCCCTGATTTCCAACATATGGGCAACATATGACCAGGTTGTGAAGATAGGCCTATATAGTTCTCAAGAGGGCTCTGAACCTATTCGTAGCTAGGTTTTAGAGTTTTATGCCTTCTGTCTATATATGCAACTTTTGAAACAGTTGAATGAAAGGAACGTGCTGTTTTGAATTTCATAGATGTTTGTTGTACATTTCTTAGCTCTTTGGATTATTAGACGCCAATCCAATCAAAATGAAGGGTAGACTCAGCTCTAAAGCCGATGGAGGTGTTGCTGGCCAACATCAATCAACCATATATAAAATGAAGAATACAGTTTACAGGTCAATAGAACTATTTTAACCTGGAGGAATGCAATGGCTATCAAATTGCAACAAGTTAAGGCGTAACTTTCTATCCTTGGGTTATGTCAAGCTACCAGGAAGTGCAAATAGGATAGCGTTATGTGGTGAGATAGCACTGTAGCCTTTTCTTTTCGTTGTGGAGCTGTATTTTGTATTTATGTTCAGCTATAGCTTGACCTGGTTACTTATTTTGCACAATTATAATTGTCAAATTAGAGGCTGTGCATATCAAGAGGCATTATCTCATGAAGTGTATGTATTTCTATTATATTAAAATAATATAATTAGAAAATACAAAAAGTAAATAATTTGTTAAGATAAAATAGTCATCAAATCCTCAAAAGTACATAATTTTGACATATATACTATTTTACATCATGCATAAAAGGAAAAAAAAGTCCTACATGGCAAAATATCACCAACATATTTGTTTTGGAGAGCTTATCCCTGCACCCCCAATTTTTCAGAAAACGGCAGAAGTGACCTTGGGTGAAATTTTTTTAATTGAAAGGTAAATGTTTTATTATCATTTGATTGACCTTGACCACGTTAATAAATGCATAGCAGTAGCCTCTCCACAAATCCTAGCTGCCTGCACCCCTTTCTTCTTCTTCCATCTTCTTGCCTTTCCTCTTCATCTCATTTCGTTCATTCTCCTCTGCTTTTGTTGTTCTTCATCCCTTTCTGCATAGATCCCTATCCCTCTGCATAGATCCTTTTGTTTGTGGACTTCATCCCTTTATTTTCCTTTCCTCTGAGCACTCCTGTTTCTTCCTCTATTACAACACACCAACACACCACAGGTTTGTTTTTCATGTGTTTCTTTAAATATCTTTGGAATTTGAGATTGTTTGTTGCATTGTATTATGTTTAAAGTGAGATGTCTGGCCAAATCAGATTCGAGGACTCTGTGAACCATTGATGTTAATGTTGAGGAACATTGTGTTGAGGAGTAGGAACATGAAGATGTTACTGAAGTAGAACAAAAAGTTGGTGGATTTTCAAGAAGTCCACATAATATTTTACTATTTACTCATTATGTGGAGCATGTTGCACATGCCACTGGCAGGGCCTTAGTTCAAAATTTGAGTTTTAATGACAATTGTTTAATTTTAATAAATTTATATTAATTATTATTGTGTAAGATCGATGAGAAATCAAGTTGATCTTCCATAATAAAAAATTAAATAAATTTAGATCATGTCATAAGAGAATTCAATAATTTGTGTCGAATTCTTATATAATGTCTCTCTAATATTTCATACGACTATACCGACAAAGGTTTGTTATTGGTGTTTATTAAGAGATGACATTTTGAAACAAATATTTTCATCTCTTGGTGGATGAGATGTTCATGAGATAGGATGATGTATCGTCCATGTTGGACCTCTTGATAATATGAAAATTTTGTAATATCAAAGAGTTGAAATTTGAAGAAGCTCGAACGACTATTTTGGAGTTTTTGGGTGTGAACAATAAAAGGGTTGGTGCTAAGATGAGGGAAACACGTGGTCCGAAAGTCAAACTGAATTGGTAGAGAGACCTTTATGATAAGTGTTGTGAGCAGTAGCAGTGAGAGTGTGTTGCACAAGCATATTTGTTGCATTTAGTTTGACGCACTATTTTCGTAAATAAAAGTGTCACATCAATTCGTGTGTCGTACTTGTTGTTGTTAAGAGACTTGTGTGAATGTGGCGGATATGTTTGAGATGTTGTATTAGCCCGCATGTACGAGCAGTTTGAAGATGCTAGCTTTGCTGCAACAAAGCAAATGGCTGAACATCTGACTCTTTTACAATGGATATCTGACTCTTTTACAAGTACACATATATCTTGTACTTTGATTATTTTTTTCGTTGTTATTAACCAAGGAGGGTTAATTAGTTTTTTTTCTCAGAATTGGATTTATGAGCACTTCTCTAGGATGAGAATGAGACGTGTGTTGCCCAATGGGTGACGGGTTGACAAGTTTGTAGCCTAGTAAAGGCTAGGTCACATTTGGATGGACTCACATAGATGGGGTGATCTGGTACCCATATGAGTCACATTGGGCCACTCGTCCATTTTTGGAGATATATTGGATGGATTAGAATTGGTGAGATGCTTCACCAACATTTGCCTGAATGTGTCTTGAGACAATTTGGGTTTCAGCAGATCATCCTACAACCGCCACACGTTGTTGCAGAGGCGGACATACTCACCACTAATGGTGCTTGGTTGCATTGTGTAGACCACGTTATAAGGCATGTAAGACTAACCTCATCTCTGTTTGATTTTGCTGAGAGGTACCTACAATGGTTCAGAAGGGTATCCCATTCACAATTTATTCTTGTTGCCGACTAAGATCGACCTAATCACGCTCCTCGACTACGACGACATAATCTAGATCGACCTAGTCATGCTCCTTGACCACTAATGGGACGTTTTTTCAGAAGCTTGAATATGACGATGGATACTACAGGTGATCATAAAAAGACCTATAAGGGTCATTGAACGATTATGATGGACGGTATGTAGTTGGTGGTGGATGATGTTCTTGATGAGGCATGTCATACTGTTCAAAATAGTCATTAAGTTACTTTGTTAGAATAAAAGTATGACATTAAATGGAAATTGAAAATAATGTGGTACCTCATCATCAGATGAATCTTCAATAGGAACAAGATAGTGGATTGTATGACTTATGTACCATTGCATGTACGATGTATCCTCGCACAGATGACCATTTTTCTGGAATGGTACCCTATTAAATACACAATTGTGTCGGTCATTCCATAGTGCAATCCAGTGTTGGTGGTGTTGTTGCCAATTCCAGACTGCTCGTCCTCTCATATCCTCCTTGTGAACGTCATCTAGATTCATTGGGATCGACAAGATGGTTTGTCGAAACCCAAACTGACGCATCGCATGATCTGCTTGTTGATATTCAATTGTAGAAAAAAAATATGAGAGGAACTATTGCCCACCAAATGGGGGAGAATTCAACATAATCATCCAACGAGTGTCGTCGCGTTTATACGGAGTCCAAACGAACTGATATAATGCTCATATTCGTTAGAATAATTTTTCTTCTATTAAGTTGAATGAAATATAAAAGACACTATGAGATGCGGAATTTGTATGACCTCTCTCAGTTGAAGGTCATCAAACTTTTGACGAAATTGTTAAATAGTAGTGGTGTCATAGAAGATTGATTGTGTTGTTCAACACCACCTTTTGGCAAGGGAGACAGCAGCACAAGAAGAAAAAGAAAAAAAAAGCTAGAGTTTAAAAGAGATAATGTAACATCCCATTTGAGAATGTCACGGACAAGTGTAAAGTGATTAAAATGTTTAAAACTAACACTCTTATACCATCTTAGTGAAGAAAGAATTAAAATTTTATTATTCTACAGTCTAGACAAACAACATAACAAATAATCTTCAAATAAAATATACAAGTTAAATCACATTGTTTATAAATTTTATTCAAAAGTAAAAATAAATAATATCCTTGAGTTTTCCCTATCCTATTGTCGCTTCATACAGTATCAGGAGCATCTTTCATGCAATATTCGGAGGAGGTGTTCATCCCTTATGGCCATCAGGAGAAATGAATCTCATCTCTTATGGTAACAAGAGAGGTGTTTTCTAAACCCTTACATTTTTCTTTCTGTGTGATTGTGATATTTTATTGGTTTTGTGATGATGGAACGATAATCTTTGTTTGGGATTAGCAACTGAATGTAGGATTCTTGTGATATCACTAGTGTAGAAAGGGCTTTTGACGTCTGTTATTTTGGACTTTTAACGTCAGTTCCCGATCCAACGTCTTTATGGGTGACGTTAATGGGACGTCAACCTCTTATAGTCCGACGTCTATAACGACGTTGATTTGTGCCATGTCCGACGTCTTTATAGACGTCGGACATGATACTAACCAATGTCGAAGGACACTATAGACGTCAAACATGGCACTAACTGATGTCTACTTCTTTCGTTGTGTTTTGGTGCAATTTTGCTCGTGTCTTTGGGTAGCCTATTAGAACCTTATTCCTTTTCTAGTTTCCTCATAAGAAAAGCTTGCTTCTTTTGGATCTCTTATGGCATTTCAACCCAAAACGAGGTGACCGAAGTTCGGTTTTGGGTTGAAATGCCATAAGAGATCCAAAAGGCACAACTTTTCTTATTACGAAGCTAACAAAGGGAGAAGGTGTTACTACACCCAAAGACACGAGCAAAACTGCACCAAAACACAACGAAAACTCATTTTAATCGGTTCAAATGGAAGATAATCCATCAAAGACTAATTTAATCGGAGTAAAAGTAAGTGTAAACGGTTCGAAAGAGCTAAAACGCACCTGGAAATGCTATGCCGCGAAGAGAAAAGGCGAGAAGGAAGACGAGATGAAGTGCGTGTAACCGCGGGGTCGCAGTTTCTGATTTAACAGGAACCTAGACGTCGGTGCTCCCAGTGCCCGACGTCTATTCTCGACTAGACATCGGTCACCTCACTAATATGACGTCCATTCGAATTAAAAATTAATATTCTCGGTGTATATAGACGTCGAATATAGGGGGAGTCGACGTCCAAAACAACTTTTCACCTACCCTGTCAGAGCATAGATGTCGGTTACACGAGGGGCCGACGTCTATAATCGTATATAGACGTCGGAGTGGCGGGAACTGACGTCTATATGGCAAAAAAAAATGACTTTTCACCTACCTGTCAAGCCAGTAGACGATGGTTAGGTGGGGGCCTAGCATCTATAAAATTATAGACGTCGGGGACCCTCCTAACCGACGTCTATATGGCCACTTATTTACGAAAATGTCACCGGTCAATAATTTACGTTGGATATTTTGTGATCCGACGTCTAAGGGGTGACGTTAAAGGCCAATTCTGCACTAGTATATGAACCAATATAAAATTATCTATGCAATTTTCTATCTTTCCTTAGTCTTTATTATTTTTTTTAATTATCCATTGAGTAAATTAAAATTGGGAGAAAATTATTAAAGACACACATTTGCAATAAGAAACCAAATCACTCCCTCTTGGTTTATTGTTCATGCTAAACATTTCGCTGCACCACTCTAACATGGTAGAGAGGTGAGAATAAAAAAATCATAGGGTGTAGAACATTTTTGTGTGTGGTCCATTTGAAAAAAAGGAGTGTATAAGTAAAAGCTGAGGGTGTAAGACAATTTTTTTTTTCGAAATTTGTTGATTTTGGGCTTATTCTGAAGCTTGAAATAATTTATTTTCATATTTTCAATAACTCAAATTTAAAATCGCTTTTTAAGACATTTTTATTTCACAAACTCGATAAGTCTAATTGTCACAAATCTTTTAAGCACAAAAACTAAATAAAAAATTAAAATTAAAGTTGAAATGTGGACATAAATATGCATTCATTTTCTTCCTAGTACTTGGTATGTTTTCTTTCTCAAAAATACCAAAATATACAAAATTTCAAAATATAAAAATACTATATTTCTAAAAAAAGTCTCTCAAAAACTATGTAATCATGATTCTCTATTAATAGGTAGGAGCAAGGTCATTTCTTGTTTGGTTCATTTCCAAACAATCAAATCATGTTCCAAAATCATTTTCAAATAGTTTCGTAACATTGATTTCTCATTATGAATAAGAACATAACGAGGATTAATCCTTATCGGACCCAAAGACCATAGTTATTTCTAGTTCCTTTTGTATCTTTTTCTTACTAATTTTGGGAAAATTTAAATATTTTAAAAACCACCTCAACTTCTAAATTTTAATTAAAGGAACCGGTTTCAGGCAGACGCTATAGGTACTAATACTTCATTACGTATAACGGGCCCCTAGATCCAAAACTTTGGTTTTCGTGGACTTTCATATTTTACAGTTTTCTATAATAAACTATTGTAGTGACCCAGAAACCTCTTTTTAAACTCGTTTCTTTTATGTTCATTGTTTTGTTGCGATTTCTTTTGCGACACACATGGGTATTATAACACAAGAAAACTTTAGAAAGGGAGATTTGAATAGTGTTTTAAATATTTTTGCAAAACAGTGTTTAATCTCTTTTGCAGGGATTAAACAATCTACAATAGTTATTAAACACTTAAGTATTCAAAATAACGTTTAGGGAAAACTTTTTAAAAACAAAAGCAATAAGACATGCTTATTCTTATATTGTTTTGCTTCAATCTGAGCTACATCTAGTTCTTCCTTAAGCACTCTTAAGGGGTTTCACTAATCACAAAGGATTACAAAAAAGTTTAACAACTCCTGGTATACAACTAACCCAACTAGTTAGGATGAGTATAACCACAATTGGTATGCACTAGTCTAACTGACTAAATGATTTAACTCCACTGAGTTAAACTTACAAATATTTTTCTTCACTTCTGAAAGAAAAGAATGTGTTTTACAGATTATAAGCACAAAATATGTAGCTCTTGTAAAGGGGATTTGAAATCAATACAAAGATATCTGGAAACTTGTAAAGAGTTTTTTCTTTCTCAAAGAACAAGCATTAGACGATGTAAGCTTTAGAAAATAGCAACAAGAAAAAATGCATGCATAATTCTTGATTCTTGATTCTTCTCTTCATGCAATCCTCTTTGTATATGTTTTTCTGGAAAAGATTTGTTACTCAAAGCTTTTAAATTTCACGTAGGGATGTAGCCTTTTGTGCTAGGTTAGGAGCTATGTTGCGTCTCATAGATGCAATTGTTCTATGTATGAAAAAGACAAACAAAAAGAATGAAGGAAACATTCCTATAATATCTTAATGTCTCTAAATGATTTTTTATTCTGATTCATACTTTTTTAAATAAATGTAGTGTACTGATATGATCTACACAAAAAAGAAAACACACATAAAGGAGTAATACAACGTACATGCAATAAAGTCTTAGACTATCCTAATCATTTAGACATTAGACTAGTACTATCATTTAGTCGTTGTTTGTTTGAGTAACTTATAATGCTTAAGATATTTTTAATATATAACATTTAACCTAGACGGTTAACGTTGTTCAATACTATTTCGTTTAAATGCTTTGTTAAACTTCAAAATTAAATTTACTTAAACGATCCTATATTAACACATAATTTTTAGATGATCTTGTCTTAACACATATCGTTTAGACAATCTTGTCTTAACAAGTATTTCAGATATTTCAATTTACACTTTCAATAACTTTTATTCAAATGATATTATACATATAATCATATATTATATCAATTTATAACAAATGCAATATTAAATGTCTTTATTATTAAAACTATAACACTTAATATCTATAGTTTCGTATAATATTTACAACGTCACACAATAAATGTCTTTATTATTAAAACTTGTTCTCTTAATTATTTTGCAAAGACAATAAAATTTTAACCAGCTTACCAACCTTCACACAAAAAGGACCATATACATCGGGATCATTATAAAATATCCGGAAAAATTCTTAGCCTTTTACCTTTTAAGTCCACAGTAAATAGGAAAAGAAGAGAGAGCAAAAGGTTCCTTTGAATCATCATTTTCTTGTCCTCTTTCTCTGGTTTTAAATATGGAAGAAAAAGAATACATGATTTCACAAAACCCACCTAATTCAAACTAACGGAAATCGAATTTCAAGACGGACTTCAACAATTTGTCTCTATACCCATTAGCTAAAGATTTTTAAGAGGAATTACCACTCTAATGTAAAAATTCAGAAAAAGAGACTTCTGAATGCAATGAAATTGTGCCTTTTAGCTTCCCCACTGAGTGATTCTCCACTCTCATCCCAGCTAAAGGAAAGCTCAAATTCTCCTGCTGATAAGCACATTGGAGGCCTAAATCATACTCACGAAAACAAACCAAAGCTGGCAGTGATTAATAGACTTCTGAAAGCTGGTCATTATAAATGTCTTGATCATCTTGAGTTTTTTCAATTACCGGCAAACAAAAGGTGCTGTCAACTAAGAAATGGTGGTTGATTTTCAAAAGGAAGCTCTACTGGTGTTGCATTACCATAAAACTCTTCCAAATTGTAGAAAGTTCTCTGTGAGGGAAGGAAGATGTGAACAACAACATCACCTGTAACCAATAAACAATCACTAGAGCCATAAGGATCACACAGTACTTAACAAGATTACCAAACCAAGCCTAATCCAGAACCAGTGAAGCAACCGTTTCCATTAATTAACTACAAGCATAGGCCAAGTGCACTCTTGATCTGTGCAATTATATAGGCTTTTTGGATGACACAAATTTTTGTTGATTGGCTAAAACGGCTCTGGTGGGATCAAAGAGGGTAGAATCTTCTCTAAGGTATGGTGTTGCATCATGTCGGAGTACAATGTATTTAACAAGTTTTGTCTTTGCAGGTGTATGTTTTACACATCTTGTTGGAGTGCAATGGCCAACTTCAAGGGATTTCTTTGGGTAAATGCAGACAATTAAAGGGCTTTAGTGAATTGATGTACTCCTGCTCTCTGCAGCAGACTGTTCTTTGTTAATTTTCAGGTGGATATTTTATCCTTCAAGAAAATGCAGTTCCTCCCTTTCTAAAAGTCTTCTTCTTTTAATCATAAAAGAAACAGGGTAGAAATTTAAGATATAAAACTTAAGAAACATGTTTTGCAGTAAGATGGCATCAATTTGAGTGGCAGCACTACATGGTACCTGTTAGAAGGGAGGTTGGAGTACGATGGAAATGGCATGTAAAGCTTTGTTCTTAAGTGATAACAAGATTTCTATTAGCAGGTTATGCTATTATAATTTAAAATCACTTACCGAAGTCCAACAGGGTCCATGAGTTGGGCTTTGTATCTCCTGTTGGAATTTTTCCATATTTCTTCTCAGCTCGATCTCTCATCCTGGACCTAAAATGCAATATCAACAAAAATGAAATCATCAAACATTACCTTCTCAATATACAGATATCAGTGACAAAGCCCTTACCCGATAGCATCAATCTGGGGACGAGAAAATGCTGTAGCTATGATAAAAAATCGGGTCCAGTAAACAAGTGGCTTCACAAACAAGACCTTTATATCTGCTGCCTTAACCTCACTTGCAACCGAAGCCAATTCCACAGCAACTACAAAAATGACACTTAGCAATTAGACAGTATTTGAGGCTCGGTATATTTCTCCCTCTCTTAAATAGTTTTGTATAAGCAGAAAGTAAGTGAACTAGTTTTTCAAACAGTTGAACACACTTGTATTCAGGGGAAAATAACATGATCTTACAGAAAGATTCCATGGTACAGAACAATTAAACAGAAAAGTAAAAACCAATGCACTCAACTGAGAAGACATATTTACAAATTAGGTGTTAGCAGAGAGGATTTTCTACTTCGAAACACACAAAGAAGATTCACTCAAGTACTTAATAAAATTATAATTGTCTCGCTAAAATCTCTTTGTATATGTTTAATGTTATAACAATAAACATGGAGATTAACTGTGTCCACACATATGTAGTAATATTCTTACAAACAGAATCTACTTACTCATCAATTAAGTAAGAATGACACAGAACTGAAAGCCTGGCCAAATCCAAGCACAACGGGTATATGGTGGAGAGTGGCCATGGAGGCACGTTAAGTAGCATGATTTTGTTCACAAGCACACACAAAAACAATTACATTTATCAGTTAAACAACCATATCGATAGAAATCTTTCATCAACAAATAGATAAGCTAAACAAATTCAAATTATCAAACAGGCTGAGTCCAGTAAAAACATTGGAGCTTAGGTAATTTATTTAAATGAGGCTCCAATCACTCAACAAAGGTGAAGGAAGATCAAGGTATTTATGAGTATCTACTTCCCTTTCACGGCAGCAAGAATATTCCTTATTTTATTCTGCATTAATTTATTTCAACTTTATTCTCCCAGGATTCATGTTTTATACCTGCCTGCGTATCCATGTACATGGGGAACACACCCTAAAAGTCTAGGCTATTAAGGAGAAAGAATAATGCACTTCAATACATCATCGAACATCCACAATACCCAAGTTCCTATCATAGGATCACCACCCATAAGAGCTGATGTCTCACGGCTTTCATTCTAGGGCACTTCATTTAACTCCGTGTTGTTCAGAACCCCCCGTGTGTAGTCCTTTATCACACACCAACAACTCGCTTTGATACCGATTCATAAGTACTCAAACACTTGGAAATTCAACCTCAAAAGCTAGCCATCAAGTGGGGAAGAACAAAGCACTTAAATACTCCACCAAAGATTCCATGTTACTCAATGTGTGACTTAAGCACACTACAATAACTAAGTTCCTATCGCTCTAAAAATTGTATATATGTTTTTAAATCTCTAAGTAATATACCTACCTAAAAACTATAGAAATGAACTCGCCTTTTTTTAATATTGTTATTCCTAAATTGCTTTACAAGATTATTATGTAATTTATCATCCTTCAGATAATCTGACAGACGAATCTTCTTAAAGAAACCTGATATAATCCAAAAGGTTGAAAGACAGATTGTACATGAATGTAAACAAGGTGGAAAAAAATTCTTTGACAAAACTTCCTTCCAGCTTACATGACAGGCTTTCAGCATCATCATCAATCTCTGCGCTAGCAGGCTTTTGGTCTTTTCTACTAAATACCACTTTTCCATACTTATTAATTAAATCTTCATACATGTCATCTGTGTCTTCATTTACATCCTGCAAAGTACACAACTTTTGTTACTTACGTCCCCTTAATGCTGATCATCAACCGCAAATTAACATGACAAAGTTTACAGAAGTATTTAAATTTCATTAGCAAGGATGTCAGTTGAAATTTGATGTTATAAATCCATGCAGCACACAAACAAATAAAATGTGAAAAGAGTCCTATAAAAGAAAATTGGCCTATATTCTCATTTTAGCAGTTAACATCCAAGTGAGTTCATAAGGTACACTGTTTTCAAGACTAGAATATATTGCTATGAATAACGAGGGGATTGGAAAAAGAAATGTGGTGAAGATGACAAGGTTCACTTGTTGTCACGAAGATAAAGGACATGAAAATTAATACTCTCTTTCTTCCTCAAAAGACAGTCTTTTTCACCAAAATCAGGGTGAAATAGGGGAATTAAATTTGTAATTGAAAATTTTAAAGCAAGTAATTGCATGCCTAAGTCAAAATTTTATAAAAGTAAGCTTTCAAATTTTCAATTCCTCACCTTCTGGAAGACAACTTTGTTGTTCCTTAAGTACTTATAATGCTTTCCAACCAAAATTGGAATTTCAAATTAATAATTATCATAATAAAGGTTGGTAATCAATATATGTTAATAACGTAAAACTCCAATTCAAACAACAGAAGGATACTTGTATCTAAGTCTTTTACTCTCTTGGAACCCAAAATTCAAACTCAACCCAGAAGATTTATAAAGTGCTACAATGTTATCCAAACTGTAGCTGGACTTTAAACATGATATTATGCAGCTATATTAAATTAAATTAACCAACAATTTATATAAAAAAAAAAAAAAACCGAAAATTGCAAGGAACAAGATTATATTTTACCGAGAAAAAGCTGTCTTCGGCTTTTCTACCGAATGCGAAGCTCGACAGTGAGTTTCGCTTCTTGGACTTGAAACCATTGATGGTGTGTTGCTGTAAAGAAAGCTCCTTTATGCACCAACGGCTGAAAACCATTCTGGGTCTGGGAGAACACTTGGCTTCGAGATGAACCAGTTCGCCGGAAAAATTCACCGTCAGCACGATGCCGGCACCGGCGAGAGACAGGACAGTGGATGATGGTAGCATTTGTCCCGGCGAAAATAGATATTTAGGAAACAAAAAGATAGGGAAATGACATGAGCATGGTTGTCGCGATATTATTGTAATTTCGTTCATTTTATTATTATTATTATTATATTACTTTTAAACAGACATTTCAATCTGTTCCGTTTCTCTTATTTAAATATTTTTAAAAGAAAAAAAAAACTTTTTACAAGCTAAAATGAATCTAATTTGTAAAAAATATATATACCTTATAAAATTGTTAATTCTAATTTACGTTAAAAATAATTTTAATTTTTGAAAAATTAAATTATATTTTTCTCTTGAAATTTTTTCAAAATGTGAACTGTGTGACCATCCGATCAATCATAACCTGAACAGTAAATCATAGTTTGGATAGTCAATCCCCAGTTTGGAGAATAAACCATCAAGTTCATTCATCACAAGACAGACTAGTCAACTATGTATCAGCCAGAATGGTCAAACACCAACTTGAGGAGCAAACTAGCGAACCTGGTTGTGTTCACTAAATAGGTTGCTTGCCCAACTAGCTCAAAAAGTCAACTAATGAGTCCGATAAGTCACCAAACAGATTGGCTGATATGCACCCGAGCGAATGGTCAAGCATTAGCTTAGGAAGCAAACTAGCAAATCCGACCGGTCACCAAACAGGTCGGTTGCTCATGCACTAACTCAGATAACCAAGCACTAGCTCGGAGAGTAGGCCATCGAGTCTGGATGACCACCAAACAGATCATTGAGCCTTGAATTGGTTCACACAACAAAGGAAAGCACCACCATCAATGACAAAATATAAGAGTTGATCTGAGTAGGTTATGAGTGCATATTTGTACCCTCATTTAGCCTTTAATCTTGGATTGGTTTCTGTACATTAAAAGAATATTTTAATTAGGATTTTTTATAATTGGCTTTATTGAGCAGGAGATACAAAACATGATAATAATAGTTTTTTAGTTGCATAAATAAGGGGTGTTAGTGCAGTTGCAGCTAAGTTGAGTTCATGAAGATGTAGATATAAATTGGTTAAAATTTCATGATACGTTAAAGATACATGGAAAAATAACAAATAATCAAAACTACAAAAACTCAAGCTAAGCATTGCATGAAGAAGAAAATAAAAGAAGGAAAAAGTGAAAAAAAAAAATAGTTAAGCCCGAAAGAGGGATCTGGCAACAAAAATTGGATCTTGCGATTTTCTCTATTTTTTCTTCAAAAAGAGCTTTGATAACTAATAAATGTTTATCATAAAAGATAATTTGAGAAAAATATATCTTAAGATATTTTATTTGATATTTTTAAATAATTACTTTATTTAACTATATCAATAAATATCAAAAAATAATATTTGTCAAATCTTTTTTAATCTAGCAAAGATTTTCTCAAATACTTTTAGATCTCCACAATAATCAAATATATCTTGAAGATATTGAATTATTTAGAAGATAATTGAAGGAGATTACATTATCATAAAGAAGATTACACCAACAGAAAAGCCTAAAACAAAGCCATATCCAATTTCTATATAGAAGAGACTCAGGGAAACACATTAGTGGAGCTTAAGAACCCTTCGGGGGGTTCTAATTTCATCCTCTCTCTTTTATCATGTTCTTCACTATTTCTTCTTCTATTTTTACATTATGTCTGTAATGCCCCAAATTTCAGGGTGTCACTGGTTATTACAAAAACTGGTAAATTTCAAAACTTTATCATAACGCGGAAACGTATTTTCAAAAACCATAACATTTAAACGGGATAATGTTCAAAACATGATAGTTCCAAAAGTCTTATCCAATTACATATTAAAATACTTGAGATGAAAATATGTTCTTGAGGGCTTAAAAGAACCCTCTCATGTTCTGTTATTTATATAGATAAAGAGTTGATACAATAGAGAGATAGAAGGTCAAGTCACTGTCCTAGACTGCTAGGTACAGTGATTAGAGATAACCCAACACACTACCCCCTATTTTAGTCCTACTAACTACACTAACAAGTAGACTTAGTAATTATTCTAACACTCCCCCTCAGGCTGGAGCATACAGATTGTATGTACCAAGCTTGGAACAAATAAATTCGATCTGAGGTCCCCTTAATGACTTAGTCAACACATCTGCGAGTTGGTCATTTGATCCAACAAACTCGGTACATATTTCTTTTGACAATAACTTTTCCCGAACAAAATGACAATCAATTTCTATATGCTTAGTCCTCTCGTGAAACACTGGATTTGATGCAATGTGAAGAGCAGCTTGGTTATCACAATACATCTTCGGATGTCATAGAAGCTAAGCTCTTGAAGGAACTGTTTCACCCATATAAGTTCACATGTTAGTGACGCCATTGCCCTATATTCAGCTTCCGCTGTTGATCGAGCCACTACATTCTGTTTCTTACTTTTCCATGAGATAATGTTTCCTCCAAGCAAAACACAATATCCAGTAGTAGATCATCTATCAATAGGAGAACCTGCCCAATCGGCATCACAATATCCTGATACCTGAAGGCTTCCTTTTTCTTCATATAACAGCCCTTGCCCAGGAGCCTTTTTCAGATACCTTAGAATGTGATTGATAGCATTCCAATGGCCAACACATGGAGCTTGCATGAATTGACTAATCACCCCAACAGTAAAAGATATATTTGGCCTTGTAATAGTGAGATAGATTAGTTTTCCAACTAGCCTCTTATATCTCTCCGGGTCGGAGAATAACTCACCTTCTTCTGTTGTTAAGTTTTGATTTGGGTCCATAGGACTCTCAACCGGTCTACAATCAATCATATATGTTTCTTGCAAAATATCCAACGCATACTTCCTTTGGGAGATTACAACTCCATCTTTTGACTGAGCTACTTCAATTCCTAAGAAGTATTTGAGGCTTCCAAGATCCTTGGTTTGGAAATGTCTACACAAGTACTCCTTCAATTAAGATGTTCCAACAGTATCATTCCCTGTAATAACGATATCATCAACATATACAATTAAGTAAACACATTTCCCGAGAGAAGAATGATAATAAAAGACTGAATGATCTGCTTCACTGCGTTTTAGCCCAAATTTCTGAACAATGGAGCTGAATTTTCCAAACTAAGCACGTGGTGATTGCTTGAGCCCATATAGAGATCGATGCAATTTGCAAACCATACCAGACTCCCCCTGAGCAACAAACCCAGGAGGTTGCTCCATATAAACTTCCTCCTCAAGATTACCATGGAGAAAGGCATTCTTGATATCCAATTGATGAAGTGGCCAATGACGAATTGCTGTCATTGCAAAGAATAGACGAATGGTAGTCATCTTGGCCACAGGAGAGAATGTGTCAAATTAATCAAGGCCATACACCTGAGTGTACCCTTTTGCAACTAGCTAGGCTTTGAGTCTATCAATGTCACCATTAGGGCCAACTTTAATTGCAAAGACCCATCGACAACCAATAGCCTTGAGCATGACTTGGATTGACAGTGACATTAGAGATATTGGACTCAACTACTGGAAGGGGAAGGACCTGTTGGAGAATATGGACATCTTGAACAGATGGAGAGAAGAAAAGTGTTTGTTCAAAGAATGTAACATTGGCAGACATGTAGTACTTCTTGGTTTCAGGAGAGTAACACCGGTACCCTTTTTGAAGCCGAGAATAGCCCAAAAAGACACATTTGATCACACAAGCGAAGAGCTTGTCTAGCCTCGGAGACATGTCGTGAACAAAACATACACAACCAAAAACTCGAGGAGGGGTGTGAAAGAGAGGATCATTGGGAAAGAGAAGGCATCCTATTAATAAGAAAACAGGCGGTTAAGATGGCATCCCCCAATGATGGACAGGTATATGGGCACCAAGCAAAAGGGTACGAGTAGTTTCAACTAAGTGCCTATTTTTTCTTTCGGCTATACCATTTTGCTGGGGTGTATGGGGACAAGTGGACTGATGCAAAATACCATGAGAGCTAAGGATTGTAGAAAAATTGGATGAGAAATACTCTTTAGCATTATCACTTCTTAAGATTTTAATCACTTGACCAAATTGGTTCTTGATTTCATTAAAAAAGGATGTGAAGATGGGTAACAATTCAGAGCGATCTTTCATTAGATAAACCCAAGTAAATCTAGAATACTCATCAATAAATGTAACAAAGTACCTAAAACCAAAAGAAGAGACGCGACTAGGTCCCTAGAGATCAGAATGAATAATAGAAAAACTAGAATTACACATTGATTGAGACTTTTTAGGAAAGACAGATCTAACATGTTTTCCTAGTTGACAAGACTCACATTCTAAAGTTTGAAGACCACTAAGTTCAAGACACGTCTTTTTTTAACTTTGACAAGTGAGGATGGCCAAATCGGTCATGTAACACTTTAGGAGGAAGAGTTGCAACACAGGATACTCGTGGACGAGATCCAAAATGGTATAAACCTCCAACTTCATATCCTTCTCCAATCTGTCTCCCCAAGCCACGCTCCTGTATAACAAAAGATTTTGAATTGAAAGTTATTAAACAATGTAACATTTTGGTTAACTGACTTAATGAAATTAAATTGAATGGACAATTAGGGTCAAAAAGAACAGATTTCAGAGTTAGAGAGGGAGACAGGGAGACTTGACCGACTCCCTTTGAACAAGTTTTAGAGCCATTTGCAAAAGTAATGAAATGGGGTTTTTCTTGGAGGGAAAGGGTTGAGAACAATGAGGTATTGCCAGAGATGTGATTAGAAGCACCCGAGTCAATTACCCATGAATTTTGACCTTCCATGGATTGAGAAATGCAAGTTGTGGATGTACTTGGGGATTGAGATGTTTGCGCCAAGCTGTTAGATTTTAATCGCAGATACTCTTGATACTCTTCCTCAGTGAACTTGGAGTTGGAAGTGGGAGTTTCAGCCTTAGAGATATTGGCTGTGTTTGAAGGAAAACCATACAAGGAGTAGCAGTTTTCTTGGGTGTGACCCATCCTCTTACGGTAAGTGCACTGTGGACGTCCCCTACCTCCACGTCTTCCTCCTCTAGTGCCCTGTCCTCCTCTTCCTCACGTAGCAACCATGATAGATGGTTCCATTGTTTTAGGAGTTTCCTAAGATTGAGGCACTAGAACACAAAGAAGACGTGTGGACAAGGCTTCCAAGAAAGGGACCTCATGACTTGTCAGAAGTTGATCTCTGATATGATTCAAATCATGGTGTAAAGCACGGAGGATCATCACCATATAATACTTGTCAAGCTTTTTCTTGATGTCTTCCGAAGATTCCACTTCCAAGAACATTCTCAACTCTTCCACAGCTTCTTGGGCTTTAGTCATGAAGGAGACCATATCATGGTTTGTCATTTTGGACATGCAAGCTTGTTTGTTGTATCATAGAGACGTTGAATATCATTAGCATAAATGCTTTGAGCTTTCTTCCAAAAACAGTGACATTTTTTGAAGGCTCTAAGAGATATCAAAAGTCGAGGTTCCACAGATTGCCACAATAGGGCACATAATTGGAAATCTGCTTGTTTCCATTGTTCAACTTTTTTAGAAGGTACTTGGCTTCCATCTTGCTCAAGGTGGTCATAATGTCCTTGACCAAGAAACCTCATTTCCACGGCAGCATACCAAGAGAGGTAATTCTTTCCTTTTAGCTTTTCGGAAGTAATTGAGGACTTCTAGAGAAAGAAAGAACACTTCCAGACGACATTGTTGATAAAAATAGGAGAGGAACTAGAAAGGAGCCAGAAATCCGAGAGGAACTAGAAAACCTTAGGGGTTTCTTAGGGTTTTCTTCAAGGGGAGCTTCTGGACCTCACTGAAGCAGGGTTTTGAGGGGAAGAACAGAGAGAGGAGGTCCAGGTGACGGCTATGGAGGTGTCGCAGTGACTTTCCGACGGCTAGAGGGCGGCGCGTGAGCTGCACGCGCCTGTTCGCAGCGCACAAAGATACGGCGCGTGGCGGAGCGTGGGGAAGAATCAGACGCCAGCACCGATGGGGTTGGTCGTCACATGAAGAGGCGAACCAAATCCAGTGGTCGCCGAATGGAACAATGACGACGGACGGCGGCGGACAAGGGCGGACAACAGAGGCCGGCAGAGAACCTAGTTGAAGAGCAAGATGAACCTACTCTGATACCAACTAGAGATAAAAATATGTTATTGAGGGCTTAAAAGACCCCTCTCATGTTCTGTTATTTATATAGATAAAGAGTTGATACAATAGAGAGATAGAAGGTCAAGTCACTGTCCTAGACTGCTAAGTACAATGATTAAAGATAACCCAACACAGTACCCCCTATTTTAGTCCTACTAACTACAATAACAAGTAGACTTAGTAATTATTCTAACAATAAATAATGGAAATAACAAAAGTAATAAAATAACTTTAATTACATTGTCTTAAAGTCCAAACCATATAACTTTAAATAAAAATCTCAAGTTTGTCCCCCGTCATCTCTTGAATCTATCATGCTTCATTAAAATCCGCAACATCATTTGCTCCTGTATAACACATTATAAGATCATCGCCGATAATTTCATTCACAACACACAAGCACGTATGGGGTAAGCTACCATTAAAACAATCATAATAATAAGATATAAACACACTAATAATATCAACCATAAACAACCACCCCATACCCGACAGTAAGAACAATAGAATTTATAATCCTCTAACATAACAATTCAATCACAAGGAATTACTTCACTCTGGATCCTCAATCCTTCATCTTCGACCCTTGATTCTTTGACCCTTGATGTCATCCCTAACATCTCACACCTAGATCCTTGGTATATCCAGTCGTTAGCACCTAGGCTAACTACTCACTATAACCTATATAGTAACACCACTATCAACCTAGCATCACTTGAAGCATCTCCAATACCATGATCATCATCATAGACACACTATCATCATGACTTTCCCAGTCACGAACAACACCATGAGCAATCACCAAACCATGAACACCATAGTGGAAAGACTTAATGTCACTCATGTACCCTACCCCACCCGCTTGTAGCCACTCCTATAGACCAATCTATAGTCTTCCCAACAGATCTGGTTGAGTAGTCCCATAATCAGCTAAGGGACAAGTAATCATGCCACACAAAGACAAGGAAAACACCATCACTTCGACACAAGGAAGGTTCAATACCCGAACAACCCTTCCTTAGCACACAAGGTAAAAGGAAGCACCTATCCACATATAAACACATGATTTACTAGCTACAATAAGTAGACCTGACCCTAAACATAACCACAAATCTCATTATTTGATTATCATCATGTTCTATTGCACCTCCAGCTTGATCCACATCTGTTCTTCATGAAAATGTACTTTTCTAGATGGATTGCACTGGTTAATCGACTATCATCGATAATCGAATATTCCTGAGAGGTTCACATTTACACAAAATACACTATGATAATCGATTATTACTTATGATAATCGATTATTACTTACGATAAACGATTATTATTACAATTGTTCTAACACAACAAATTTCTAGATTCATCACATATGAAAGGTAATCGATTATCATCCTAGATAATCGATTATTCCCGAAATAAAACTCAATACCAATGCACAAATAATTGATTATAGCTAGTGATAATCGATTATTTCTGAATCGAAACACATCCTGGATAAAATTCAAGTGTTCAAAACACATATACATAAACCCTAGATCACAAGAAAACATACCCAATACATCATGCATGTATTCAAACCTCATATACCCTTATGAACAGACTCTACTACATACATTACGTCACTTGAATCATCAAAAACCCATCATGTAGATAATATCCCAAACAAACCCAATATTCTACAAATGATTATCATACCATCTTTATAAAATATATTTGCATGATAAAACCCCCAATTATCATAATTTTATCCCCCCTTAGCATCAGACTCTATTATAATATAACCCAACAAAACATACATACATTTATAGGGAAAACTCATCACAAATATTACCTAAACCTTATCCCCATGCATACACAAACCCTTACTCAACCATAACCACAAATGATCATAATCATAATCATGTAAACATGCATCAAAACAAGGTTTATTAATCAAGATAATCAGGAACATATAACATACAACAAACAAACAAAGGTAAGATTCCCCATACCTTGGCCAATACTAAGGCTTTATCTACACTAAAAAAACACCATAAATCTTCCTTTGCACTAAGGTTTTCTACAACTCTTTCTCTTTTCTCCTAGAAAACGTCTCTTCTTTCCCTTAGATCTCTCTCTTTTTCGTTTATAGATTTAGAGTAATAATGTGCAGACCTTTGTTTCTTCTTCTTTTTTATCTTCTTTCACTTTATCTCTATCTTCTAGTTTTAATAAAATCTCTCACTTAATCTCACCAAGATTTCCTCTCCTATTTTATCTCAACTACTTTGTAAAATATCAATAAGTATTAAATCCTCCTAAGATTTACGAAATCTCTCATTTACATTTTAGATATCCTCCTAAGATTTACGAAATCTCTCATTTACATTCCATATTTTCTATTATTTGCATCCCTTTACTTTCTACACCCCCTTAACTTAATTTATGCATCATTTAATACAGGTAAAGGGCCCTTTTACCCTTAAGCGTAAAAAACGATTAAAAATCTAAGTTTCTCCTACACTCTTCTCCCTAGGAATTGAACCCTCATCTATTCAATTCTAAACAACATCTTTACCAACAAACAAACACATCACATTGGTAATGTTACACACACACAAATCACCAAATAAATAACATATCAATCATGTGTTGCACTTTATCAATAATAGCACTAAATAATTAATATAAAAATTATAATTCTAAGAAACAACTAAACATTAAACACCAATTAATAAACAATAATACTCAAATCTCAAAACCAATTTATACCCTAAATACTACATTTTTTCCAAGTCTTACAATGTCCACATTCCATGGAGTGGTAAGCCTTTGGGGTTGATTCTGCTGTAATTTTTTAACTGGATTATGAGGTTAGATAAATAATTTTTTTTGTTCTTTTGGTTCTTGTTATGATTTATTTTTATCTATGTTTTTTGCTTCTTAATCATGTAAAAGTAATTAATTTTACATTATAGCAAGTTAGCATGGTATTAAATCTACATAACAAATATGAGTTCAAGGGTTTTTTTATTTTAATTGAGAATTTACTTTGGTTAAAGTTAAAAACTTTCATGTGATTGAATGAGTTTTTGCCGATAATGTACTTTGACTAAAGATGAAAACTTTAACAAGAATTAATCTAGAATGTACTTTGATTAATTAGCTTTTTATTTGATATAAGAGCTAAAATAATAAAGATGATTAGGCATAGTAATATTTCATTAAGAATGTATTTTGGTTAAATTTACTATGATTAATTTACAAAATTCTTGCTTATAACTGAGAATGTACGTTGGTTAATAGTGAGAATATCAACAAATTAATTGAGAAGTTACATTGATTAACTTGAAAATATTAGACAATAATTATTTGACTAATAATCTTTAGATAACCAATGATGAACCTTATTTTGAAAAAGTAATGAAATCAATTAATTTCTTTATCATTTTTTTTATCTTTTTAAATCTTTTTATAAATTTATTTTTTTCTAACTTTTTTTTTATTATTATCTAATCTTTTATGAAATTTTTTTATCTTAATCTTCTTTTATACTTTTATTATTTTATTTGACAAACACATTTTGTATAGTTTCTATAAGAACTATTTTTTTTAGAATCAATTATGTATTCATTGAGAGATGACTTATGGTTAAATTTACTCTTTTTATTTTGTTGGCTGCTATCTTAGTAATACTGAAGTTGCTAAAGTTTAGTAGTATTAATTTGATTGCGTCAATGATAGTGTTATCAAATTTGGCGTCATTAATAGGGAACACGGTAATAATTTTATCATTTTAGTTCTTATTTTATTTTTAATTTATTTTCTTTAGTTATTTTAATTTAGTAAATTTGTCTTTTGGTTTTTCTTTGAGGAATTTTGTTGGGAAATTTGTGAAACTAGTTGGGGAACACTTTGGCTCAGGAAAGATAAGCTGCATAAGTTGCTCATTGAGACACACCTCTCTTTCTTTGGAAGTCTACTTAACAAGCTTTCAATTTTTTTTTCTTCAGAAAACCTCTTTCAAAAAATGCAAAATAATTTTTCATATGAAAAGAATCAACAATGTGATTTTCAAATGAATTATGATTACTATCCACAACAACCACATGATTCATATGATTATCAGCAACAAGTTGTCACACCTACTACTACATCTGATATAAGTAATTTGACTATATGTTGAAGTACCTGAAAAACACTAGATGTGGGAGGGGGGGGAGAGGGAGGTGAATAGTGTTAATGAAAAAATTCTTTTCGCAGTCCTTCTAATATTGCACGTTATGGAACTTTGAGATTTTCTTTTGAATGCTTAGACGCTCGACCTAATAAATGTTAGTAGATGATTGTGGATTCTAACATGTTATTCAAAATGTACACTGTAGAGTTTTATAAGAACCATTTTAGTTGAAGAGTAATCGTTTAGTTTGAAAAGTTCTTGTATTTGAAAATAAAATCATAGTTGCAGGTTTTTATAAGAAAAACGTTTAGGTAAGAGAAGAGATAATTGCACAGTTATTTTTATATTGGTTCACTCTAACTAAGTTACGTCCAGTCTCCTCCGCAGAGGGTTCCACTATAATCTTCACAAGATTACAACTATGTATTCTCACCACTATAATGTTTAATGATGACATGTACTAAAGGATAATATTGGATGAAACATGTGTCTATCAAATATAACAATATATCCAGTACATTGAACAAGATAAACATCTATAAAGAACACAATGCTTGAAGTAAATTTTGTGTAAATGAAAGCAGCGTCTAATACAATAGAAACACAATCTATGTAAACGTTGATGCTTAAAAGTTCAATGTAGAAATATGAAAGCCACCAAGCGTATGACAAAACTTGCTCTATAGGATATCAAAATAACGCGTTAAACGTCATCAAGAGATACACAATTATCTGATATCTCAAACATGTCCAAGGCAAAAGTCATAAAGAGCATCAAACGCTATAGAACTCCTAACAGAGTGTTTAATCACTATACCGTTTAAACAAAATGATAAGGCATCTAAACATCAGGTTGTGTTAAGCATTGCTAAACAATATACTTGAGCTTAGACGTCGTTATGAAACGAAAGGCTTAAAAGATTATATCATAACATAATAAACGCTTTGCCTTCGAACAATGCATTTATCAAAATGTGATTACATGTGACAAAATGTTTTAAACATGCAACGTGCTTAACGATCATCAACGTTTAAAACATTTAATGTTGTACGAAAAAAATGTCTCTCTACTTGCATGCTTTGTTCTTGTTATTTGTACAGGTAATATCAATACTAAAGATTTATTCAGAAGCGCTGGACAAAGGACAAAAAATCATTGAATGAGAGCCCAACCCATCACCAAACAGGCTGGACAACCATGCACTAGCTCAGATAACCAAGCACCAGCTCGAAGAGCAGGACACTAAGCCTGGATGATCACCAAACAAATCGCTTAACCTTGAATTAGATCAATTAGAATTAGCGGTACCATGGTAGATTAACCTTAAAATTGATCAACTTAACATTAAGGTGTAATTAGTCACAATTGGGTCGTAATTTCACCAACGTTAATCAAAAGTCCACCACGAAACCTATAAATAAAGGTTTGCGCTAAGAAGGTAGGTTACATACATCAATTATGACATTAATTGCTATTTATCCAACGTCAAACTGATTTTGACATCGAAGTACCTTCCACAGGTACCATCCGTCCCATTTAGACACACAAAAGATAGCTCACTGAACAACAATTGAACTTCGAATAACACAATAAAACTCGAACAATTGCCCTTGTCCCCACATGTAAAACAAAAAATAATTAGTATATTATTAATATGATTTTTTTTCTATATTATTTAGTGTCATAATAGAAAAGTATAATTTTGAACTCTTATGGAAAAATATAATTTAGAACTACTTTTATTTTATTTATTGTAAGAAAGAGAATATATCCTTCAATTGTTTTGAATATTCTCTTTCTAGATATACTATAATAGTTTTTTAACTCACTTTTTTATGATAATCATTTCATGACTTTATTATTGTGTTAAAATAATAAAAATTATAAAATTAGATATTTTTAACTCACTTCCAACTTGCAGATATTCTATCTATACATAAAAATGTCACAACGATTATTATAATATATTGTTATTAATAAAGACTTAAATAGATTACTCAAAAACACATGAAAGTGAAAAAATAACTCACATACAATATATAATAGAAAAAGAGCAAGAAAAAATTTTGAAACTCAATTTACTCAAATATAAAAATTAATAGATCGAAATTTAAGAGATCAATCTTATGATACCGTTTTTTCAATCAGACAAGTAAAAAGAAAAAATTCTTAAAAACAATCAAAAACTCTAAAAAAATAATTAATAATGTATTTTAAAATAATAAAATTTATTCATAAAAAAAATTATATTAAATTTTTTAATATTAAAATAATTAAATATTATTTTCTAAATATTTATTTAGTCTTATTATTTTTAAATCACTGGCATTTTTCAGTATCTTTTGAATAACTTGAAATGCAATATCATGAATAAAAAAATGTCAAAGTGGAAGTAAATAAATTTTGGATGGGTCCACTGCCACCTTTGTCATGTTTCCGGTATTATCCAAAACATGCTAAAAAGTCAACAAGTACTTACCCAGTTCATATTATCTCATTTATAGAAAAAAAAAATCTTTTATATTAATATCTTACACTAAATTTTTAATATTAAAATGTTAACAAAATTTAATACATTTCAATTATTTTTTACTATATGTGAAGTTAATTTTCCTATGGATAAAGATGGAAGTATATTTCCTGTTTCAAATTTTTGTGAACTATCTACATTCAACCATTAATAATTTATAATCATTGAATTTGCAATTTGGTAAGTACAACAACCTTCCAATGAGATTCATCATTCAACTTATTGATTAACTTACTTTCCAAAGTATAACAACAACATCAACATACAAATTCCCTTCACTTAAATAAAATTTTGCTAACCCATAACACAAATATCCTTATTACACAAAAATATATAATTAATTTCTAAAGAAAATAACAAAAGACAAAGAGAGCACAATCTCAAATCCATGAAGAAAAGTGACATTCAATCAGAGGCAACAATCCAAAGCACAGCAACAGCACAATCCAGCACAACTGCAAGAAAAAGAAAGCACATACTTTGAAAAATAAAAATCACATTCACAGAGAAAGTGCTCTCATATATTAGTCAACAAATTATGATCTTTCCTAACTAGTTTTTTTTTTTTTTTTTTTTATAACCAATCAAATACTCAACAATTAAATTGCTGAAATCAATTGCTATGTTATGCATGGACAACATTTTTTTAAGTATAAAATTTCTAATATAATAAGCTCAATTAACACAAACTTTTAATTTATAAACTTTTTCCTTTGTTATATCCTTAATATACTTACTGTGAGCAATACCCTAATAAATTAGATAAAGTAGAATTTTAGGTATAAATTATTAACTCACCATCCTTTCCAGAAACCATCACCCCTGGTAGTGATTTTGACTGGAACAGTTTGTTGAGCAGAATCATCATCTTTGGTAGGATAACCCACTGGCGGTGGTGGAGCTGCTAGGTTGCTCTGATCCACAGGGTATGCAGTCACTGATACCATGAAGAAAATATAATCAATCCCAATTAGATATAATTTAAGAAAAAAAAAAGAAAACAGATCTTTTATATATAAATAAATCATTTTTAATTTGATATAAAACATGGATTTTTAATCAGACACACAGATATGATGATCAACCCATCCATAATCCATTGATATTTTTTGCTAATCTTGGTGAAACAATATTAAAGTTAACGAAAACAAAGACATATGAAACACTTACCAGGAGTTTGTTGTTGGTTACTCATGGTTTGAACTTAGATGAAGTTGATCTTGATTTTGTGTTTTTCAGCGAGAAAGAGAGAATGCGTGATTGCGAGAAGATTGGGAGATAATGTGTTTATAAATAGATTCTTCATACATAAAGAAAAGCGCGTGTTAGGTGCCAGCGAAAGACAACGACAAAAAATGAAATTAAACATGCTTTCACACCTTAATAAATGTTATTTAATATGCTTTACACACACTTTAAGAAAATTATTATTAAATAGTTTCCATTTTTTTAATAAATATACTTTTGCAGAAATATTAATACTCATTCTTTTACTGGTAAATGAAAACAGTATAATATTTAGAACAATTGTTAATTATTTTGCCTATAACTTTTTACTCCCAATACATTAAATCATCATTTGAATTTATAGAAAAATATTCATTTACTGAGAAAGTTGATTTATTTTACATAAAATTTTTCAATAAATAATATATTTAATATAACATCTAATATTTAAAAAAAACGTTTAATTATAAAAATTTTCAGAAAAAAAAAATATAAATCATAGATATTTTTTTATCAGTGACGTTTGCCCCATAATTAGGCAGTCAATTTTTTTCTGTTTAAATAATGAACTCAAAAATTAACTAAATAATGATAAAAAAAATTGATGTAAAAACTTAGAGATTGATCAAAATTATATTTTATAATTTAATTTTTTCATACATCATATTTTTATTTCAATTTTCAATTTAAGATAAAAAAAATTGTAATAAAATGAGTGAAATCACTTATTTAAATATATTATTATATGTTTAAAATTAATGATATATATATATATATATATATTATATAGTTGTTATATAATTTAATTATATTTCATTATTATATATTTATATTTATTAAATAAGACGACATTTGCATATAGTTGTAAGTGTGATACAATAATAATATAAATAGTTTATGTATTTAATAATAAAAAAAATTTATAGTTAGTATGTTTTTCAAATATTTTTTATTAAAATAAGAAAAACAATATAATACATGATGGTTTTTCAATGCTTAACATATTTTTCTATTATAATAAAGTTTTATTAAAATTATACTTAACATGCTTTCTGAATTATATAAAATATAGCCTAAAAAAATTTAACTAAATAAAATATATGAAGAAAAAACTTGTCATGCAGATAGAAAAGTTGTTGTAGCAGCCCCTTGAAACCAGGTCATATCTGATTCTATAGGCACATCGTATTTTTGTCCTTCCGACTGCGCTTATTAAAGTTATAATTATGTCTTCAAATTTGGTTCCTGTTTTTTTCAATAGTTTTTCTCTGTTTCACAAATATTTTTTTAAAACTTCAGTTTTTACAAAAAGTATTATTCTTTAATTTTTTTTTTATATAAAAGTTGTTAGGGTGATTAAACTTAGCATATCTGTTGTAACATCATCTTGGTTTTTAATAAATTATTTTTTTAATAAAGAATAACAAAGACTTATAGTAGCAAAAGTGGATCTTGTAAATGTTTTGATGAATCTATCATATATTAATACTTTTAATATAACATATTTTTGAAAGAGACTTACAGATTAGTTCTATCCAAGTTATTTCCTCTCCTTTTGAATAAATGTTAATATTCGTGCTATGATTTAAGTTAATATTGATTTCTTTATTTTTTAAGTGATTTAGATTATGTTTTAATTTATATTTATTAATTACTTTCTTTCGATTTTATTTTGTTTGAAAAGTTGACCATAAATTTTTTTTTATTTTTATTTTAATTAGGTCACAAATTTTGAAAAATTATTTAATTAAGTTATTTCTATTAATATACTTTATAACAGTCTTAAAAGATATATATGTATTAATTCATAATTTTTTATTTTTAATTCTATTAATATAACATTTTATTTAAATATAAAATCAATATAAAAGAACAGTTATACTTAAGAAAATATATAAAATATCGTAAAGTTATCCAGCATAACTATACATATATTTTATATTTACAATCCCAAAAGAAAAAGAGGATAAGAATGTAGTAAGGTTTCTCAAAAGATAACTATACAAAAGAATTATTCTAAAAAAAATTATACATTTGTTGTATCACTCTCAAGGCTTGCTCCACCAAGCATCATCACCCTCTGTTCACACCGACAAGATGATCATTACAAAAAGAATCAAGCATACACAAACAACCAAAAAAGAAACACACAAAAGGGTAAGTTAATGTAAAAAGAACAAACACATACTATTTAGATTCATCGTTTAACATATTTCATACCAAGTTAAACAAACATCCTAAGCATATTGTGAACCTAGACCTGACCATCTGGATATAGTATGAATGTCGAGTTATGATAGGTCATGCACTTGTGATAGTCTTTACTGCTCTGTAAAGTCATTGTCAATGGGTTTCACCCTACCACACACACACACACAAGGTTAGTCCGTTCCGCATTTTAGGCCATAATGAGCATCTAGACTAGGACCTACTGCTACTTTCACCACATGCATCATTCATCTCTAATTGAGAATGAATGACCATTAGAGTGTCAGGAAAACCCCTAAGACTAAGCTTCCTACATGTCGATAGGGGGAGCAATGTGATAGCTAAACTCAATCCTTGCTATGTTGTTTTTGATGATGACAACACATTAATAGCAACAACAACACATGAATGTAGTCATGTCACAACAGAAAAGTGTTACAGTGTTGTGTTATACATATGTGGAATGTGTAAATGCTTACTGTGTTATATGCACATATTGTGTTAAATACATATGTTGAACATATTGTTGATTGATGCATACTTCTGCGATTATGATGAGATTATATCTTTGTATGCTCACTGTATGTTTCTGTGAAAAGAAAACCACATGCACAAAAGTATTTATGCATGACTTAATCGATTACAGTGTTGTGATAATCAGTTAAGGTCATCAGACAACTTATGTTTTGAACTGTGTTAAAACAATTAGTTTGAATCGATTACATTAATTGTTGAATCGATTAAAACTCGTGTGTTTGCATATATCTTTTCATATGTGCTGTGATGAGTTTTTGAGAAGAAAAGTTTTCAAAATTTGCTTAAGTGTTAAGCTTAATCGATTACCTATTTTGTGTATTCAATTAAGTCTGTTATTGTTTTGAAAACTGATTTTATGTTAGTCATAATTGCTTTAACGGTCATATTTTTAAATATGTTTAACTAACATTTAATGATAATCGATTACATTAATTGAACATTCAATTAAGAGTTGTAATACTGTTACATCTGTTTTATATAACCGATTACACTACTAACAAAATTGATTACTTTGCGTCTAATATGATAGTAACTATAATTTGACGTACTGTTTGTATTTCTGTAACTTTTTGATCAGTCTAACATTTTCATATCTTACAGTTTTGATCTTAGAAAGATTACATATTACTCTTAACGCTTCAAGAATCAAGAACGCAAGGAATTTGAAGAATCTTGAGGAATTCTTGAGAGGTATCTTTGTAGATTAGATTGGCTTATAACATTAGCACGATTGAAGGTGCATCTGTTTTTTATCAGAGGAAGATTTGGAATCTTTGATTTGTTGTTTCCCTGGACGTGTGCGTCAGTAAGAAGAGTGAAGTGTTCTTGACTTTGAGAGGGGATTCTCAAAGGGTTTCTGTAGCAAGACCGTAGGGTGCTGTGTTGGCAGGTGTATTCTGTTTCTATATTTGATTGAGAGTTTGAGAGGTGTTTACATTAGAGTGTGCTATGTAAAGCCTTGGCTGTAATACTATGATCATTATAGTGAATTACTCTCCAATCTAAGATTGATTGTGAGTGTGATTGGATGTAGGCATTGAGGTCAAACCTATATAAAAAGTGTGTTTATTTTTCTCTCCTTATCTCTTTACATTTTGATTTCATACTTCCTTTTCTCACCGCGCAAGAAAGGTTCAAAGAACTTTCTAATTCTTCAAACAAATTTTAAAAGTACATGTTTTTATTAAACATCAATTCATCCCCTCTTGGTATGAAGAAACAAGCTCCAATATTTCTAACAATGTTAATCTAAATAATTGTTGTCGGAACACCAATGTTGATTGATGTCAATTGAGAACTGTCAATTAAAAAAATACTAACAAACTTTGACTGAAAAATAATGTAAATCAAAATCAATTAAAAAATTATTAATATTAATATTTTTAAATTATTAATAATTATTTGATATTAAAATAATTTTTGAATTTACTAATAATTAAAATATTCTATCGAGACAAAGAAATTAAAGTTCAATCAATTTAAATAACATAAGAAATGTAAAATTCCTATCCAAATACAAGTAAATGTCCTAAACTAAAAATTAGCTTCATTACTAATTTAAATGACTAAAGCTTGAAAGAATGTTTAAATATATAAATAGATTCTTTCAGGGATATACATAAGTTGTTTATTTCACAAGATAAATTAAAAAAAAAAATCACATATCTTTAAAGTTAATGGTCAAATGCAATGTTCCCTAGAGACAACAAACCTAATGGTTTTGGCCCATATAAGCCTTACCAGTTAGGGAAGGAGGCTACACAATTCTGTATATCAAATATATTTAACTCTTACATTGGAAAGGAATTCAACCAAACCTTTTTATTTTTCATTTTTTTTTTGTCGAACATAAACCAACTCCTTTGACTTCTTCCTTTTTAGTATTTATTATTATTATAATAATAAAGTAGTCAATACTTGAGTGCTTAAATAGTGTTAGAATGCATTTTTGTTGAGTTGTCGGAATGATTGCGAAATAAACCTAAATCATTGTGACTTCTGAACCTAGAAGTTTAGTTGTCATATAACTGCAAAAAGTAATCCAGATAGAGAATTAAATGTTATTCAATTTTATAACCTTCGCAACAATAGTTATAAGAAAATAATTTAATAATAATTATATTTATATGTTTCAATTATGTAGATTGATATTTGCATTACTTTTAACTTTAAAATAAATACTTAGCTTCTATACTTTTAACAAAGAGACATTCATTGTCCTTACATTATATGAAAATAGAAAATTTAATTATGTTCTAAGTTCATGATAGATTTAGATACTTTTAATTCAAATTTTTAATAAATTTTTTATTATCTACTTTTGAGTATTTAATAAATTTATATTTTAGAATTGAATCATTGTTGGAAGAGTCTATAATATTTTTATAAATGAGTTTCATTATTTAAAAGTACACATTATTTCTAAAAAAAATTCTTCTAGCTTTTCTCTTTTATTTTTAAACATTGCATAGTATTTACGAATCTTTCAGAGTCTCCATAAGAATCAAGTATTGAAAAGTAATTCCGTATTCGTTGGGAAACGACTCAGGGTTACTTTAATCCTATCTATTTTCTTGACTACTAACATGGAAATAGTGAAGTTGCCTTATAAAGTATTATTAATTTTATAGCTTCAACGACAACTTATCAAAAGGCTGAAGGTTGATGTGGAAGGTCTATAGAGGCAACAACATAAGGTAAGAGGACCAAATAGGTCTAAGTATAGGCAAGAGCAGAGGAAGAAATCATATTCTAGGACTCAGCCTTAGGGGACTAGAAGGCTTTCTTCTCAACAACAGTCTCACCTGTCCCAGGTCCAATGTTTTTAACGTGAAGGGCCATGTTTGAGGAATGTGTGTCCTTAGTTGGTTGGTGGTAGGAGATGCTTTAGTTATGGGAAACATGGGCATGTTGTCAAAGACTTTCCTTCTAATAAGAGCACAATGACGAGACCTGTGCATAGTTTCAGACCCAATAGAAGAATGAAGGTGGCAAACCTCAAGCTTTAGGAAGAGGTTATGTCATGATGTTGGTAGAGGCAATTGGTTCAAGTAACTTCAAAGTTGAGTGTTGTTGATAGTTGGTAAAAGCTTATGTGTATTGTATGATTATGGAGTGACACACTCCGTTGTGTCAGAGTCTTGTGTTCAAGAGTTGGGTTTGCCTATGAGCGAGCTATAGTATGACCTAGTAGTAATTACTCCAACTTTAGGTTTGGTCAAGGTATATGCAATATGTGCTAGATATGTAATTTTAGTAGAGAGGCCTCAGTTCAAATTCAATCGTGTATGTTTACCTTTACAATGATTAAATGTAATCTTAGGGATGGATTAGTTATCTTCCAATCATATTCTTATTGATTGTAACAAGAAGAAAGTGTTATTTCCAAACTTGGAGAATCAAGAGTTGTTGTCTTCGCATCAGGTTGGCAAGGAAGTCAAATATGGGTCTCAGTGTTTTATCATCTTTACTCATTTGATTGTGAAGGATGGTGATGGGATACTAATATTCTTGCGGTGAAGAAAGTTTTGGATTTTTTCCTAATGAATTACTAAGATTGCCTCTTAAAAGAGAAATGGAGTTTTTAATTGATTTGGTGCTCGAAGTAGGACAAGTATCAATAGCTCCATATCATGTGGCTCTAATAAAGTTGGCAGAGCTGAAGAAGTAAACAGAAGAGATATTAGAAAAGTAGCTCATTCGGCCCAATGTGTCACTATATGGAGCATTAGTGTTATTGATGAAGAAGGATGATGGTAGTTCAAGACAGTGTGTGGACTACAAGCAGTTGAATAAGTTAATAATTAAGAACAAATACCCTTACCGAGGATAAATGATCTGATGGATCAGTTGCATGGTGTAGCGGTGTTTTCAAAGATTGATATGAGATTAGGGTAGGCTGAAGTAGTGCAGAAAATCCTTTAGGTCCATATACAAGTATTATGAGTATGTAGTTATTCCTTTTGAAACATAGAAAAATATAAATCACTGTTGAAAGTTTGGCAAGTGTACCAAATCGTTCAAGTAATAAAACCATGGTAAGACCAGGTATCGTTTTCCCAAAAGACTCGTAATACTAGAAAATTGTGCGATTAACAACTCATCTAGACTCAAGAACAACTCATCATTTAAGAATATGCGCAAAAAGATAAATTCACAAATAATTACAAGTTTGGACTTTGGTGCTTGAAGGCAATTAGAAATGGAAAAGACTAGAAATGGTATGAAATGACAATGTTAAGGTTAGTTTTCACCAATTCACTCTTGTGTATACCCACTTTCATCTCCTCTCCATCAATTTACTAAAGTCAATCCACTAAAACACTTTAGCCCTAATCCCTTAGGTGAAAGAGCCTAGGTTTTCCCTATCAAACTCCAATCCCCTTGAAAATCTAACAAGCAAAACCCGCATTAAGAACTAGGATCTAAGACAACATGTGAATCATCTTCCATCCCTAGAATCAATGACCACAAGGACCCTTGTTTCAGTTCAAGATTTCATCTTACGTCCCCATAATCCATGAAACCCCAAAATCAAGTCATGAACGTCCTCATTACATGCAAGCTTTAAGATCAGAAACAAGAATACTAGTAAAAGATAGAAAAGGCATATATAAATACGAATCAATCATTCATTACACAAGAGTTCATAGGCTAGATCTAACCCTAACAAGAGGAATTTTGTTCTCCACTTCCATGGAGAACCCTAGAGCTTACAAACATGGAAGATGGAAGAAGAAGGAGACCCAAAGGAAGAGGAGGAGATGTTCCCACAAGCTCCTCGCGCCCTCCATCCAGCAGTGAAATCGCACCTCCAAGGAACCAAAGACCATTTTCTCTTCGCGTTCTCGACTTAAATAAAGCATAACTGCCACATCAGCACGTCAACGCTCAGCGTTGGTATCTGGGCGCTCAACGCCACCTATCTGGGAAATGAACGCCCAGCGTTGAGGTCGCAGCGCCCTGGGCGCAACTCTCGTCATAGGGAAGCGTTCAGCGCTGATTCTGACGCTCAGCGCCAGTGTTTCTGCTTCCTTTTTCTCCCCTTCTGTGCAAATTTTCTTGCTTCAGTGGTTGGTTTATTTATCATTGCTGGAGGTTCTTCATTGTACATTGTAAGCTACAAAAATAGGGAGAAATGTGATGAAATCACATCAAAGTAGCCCAAACACAATTATTTATAACAACACGACAAAAGAAATGATTTAGCAAGTTATAAGCCAGAGAAGAGTTGATTTTTCTACAAATGTGATGCTTAGATAATGGTAATATTTCGCATTATCAATCACAACAATAATTAAAAGAACTAGCTAATTATTGCATTCTAACCTCATAATCCATTAAGAAATTACAATAGAGTCAACCTCATAGACTTAGCACTTTATTGAATGTGGAAACAACATAAAAACATAAAAAAAAAGGGAATGTAGAAATGAAAGATGAGAGAGAGAATGAAATTACGCCCCCAAAGGGTTCCTTAGCTCCCTCTAAGGTGTTTCTCTAAGTCTCTTTATATAGAAAATGTAAGTCTTAGAAAAAAAAATATCTAGAAAGGTGCTAAAAGACGTGGAGATCATTAATTAAAATAAGAAAAGTTAAGTTATACATAAGTGAAGTGTAGCATAAATGGTTAGATCTTCTTGTTATGAGTTTGATTCTTGTTGTGTGTATAATACATGTTAATTTCTTTTATTATTTTGTTTTATGTGGACATGTGGTGCCTATTAATCATTGTAATAATTGTGGCGCATGTGTATGACAAGTTAATTGTAATAGTCTGTTTGGTTTGATGTGTTTGTTTGGAATTTGGTGGTGGTGTGTTAGAGCCTTAGCCAGAGCAAAAGTATATTATTCAAATTTAGGTAAAAGAGGAAAAATTAAAATGAATTTTTTAATTAGGATCACTAAAAAAATTATAATGTTTTTTTATTTTGATTTTATGAACTTTTACTTAAGATTTAAACTTAGATACTATGAAATTAAGGTTATGTACCTCTTATTTATACTACATTATGATAGGGAAATTATCTTTAATGTTTGTTTTGTATGATTTCGGATATGCAAATCAATTGTTGTGATGTTGGTAAAGAGAGTTAACTAGATGTTTTTTTTTTCATGTAAAGAAATAGTTCTTATTAAGATTAAATTATGTAATTGTGTTTTACTTGGATAAAGTTAAAATGGTTTTGGCTTAAGCTGAGTATAGTGTTCTGTTGGTGAGTCTTTGGTAAGTAGACAAAGTTTTTACTCGTAAGACTTTTGGGAAGAAAGGGTAACAAGTTTTGGACTGTGAGGGTTTGGTAAGCAGTGATAGGATGACTTAGACCACCTTGCTTTGGTAAGTAGTTTTGTGTTACGGTAGGTTATAAGAGAATGACATTGTTGGTATTACTTAATTGTAATGTGTTTTTATAGTTCTCAAAGCTACAACACAAGGGTTCAGCAAACCCTAGAACACTTATCACCGCACTCTACAAATAAGAATTTAGAAAATACACTTGTATTTTTCGTATTTTTGAATGAAAGTCTCAATTTAATTTATAGAGATCTCACTCAAGGATACCTTAAAAAATCCGTTGTGAGCTAATTAACGTGTGATAATCAATTATCCACTTATGGTAATTGATTATGCATTTAATAAATGCACAACGGTCAAAAGCTTGCTTAAAAATTCTCATAATTTTCATGTCATAATTGATTATTTATTATCGATTATTTATAAGTTGATAATTGATTATCTTGAGTATAAAGAGGTTTTCTTATTCAAAACAAACTTTAACGCAACCTAAGGCAAACAAAACATAGAATCAAAGATACACCACATGCTATACATAAATCTACTAAATTATAAAAGCTTTAACACAAGACAAGTCTTCATGAAAATCTTCTTCCAACAAGAGCATTATAGACTTGACTTTGAGCCATCATCAAAACTTCTTCTCTTCAGCTTTATGCTAACAATCTCTCCTTTTTTTATGATAATAAAAAACTCTTTGATTTAAAGCCTTTTGTAACCTATACTAATATGTTACTCATACATAACTTAAAGAAAAGATATTAGTAGACAAAAGATAAATATAATTAAGTCTTTAAACATATTTTTCCTCCTTTTTTATCATTATTAAAAAGAGCTATGTATGATTAAATAATTTCTCCCCTTAATATAAAACTCTCCTTGAATATAAGCAAAAAAAAAAGGCAAAACAAATAAATATTAGTTATGATAATTTTTATTAAAGGGAAACATAGTAAATACAATAAATTTAGAAATCATAAAAAATAAATAAAAAAGTATAAAGAAATACTCTTCCTTATTAACTAACTTAAACAAAAATCAAATTACTCCTAAATTTGACACCTTAAGAAAGAAAGAGAAGTAGCAAAAAATTATTATCAAATTTTTCTTTTCATTTTAAAAACTCCCCCTTAATTTAACAAACTATACTTTACCAAGTTTTAGTGCACATCCAAAAGCTTCTTCCTTAATTTTGAAATAACCTGTAAAACAGAAAAATAATATGTTAGTTCCTAAAAATACTTATTTGGGTCCTTTAAAGTTAGAGATAAGTTATTTTATAATAGGAATCCATGCATATATTTCATTTGGAACACCATAATGTTTTATTTTACATTTATTTGATGTATGACCACTTTTCATGCAATAGAAGCATGTGACAACATTTGGTTTCCTATAAGTAGTTCTTTCTTCTGCCCAAGCTTTAGCAGTTCTTCTATGTTTATTTTTTTTTCTATTTTTATAATTGTAATAATAATAATAATTTTGATTATAATTAGGAACATACTTGATTTTAATTTTATAATTATAATCATAATAATTATAATTATATTTAGAAACATTATTATTTTATTACCATAATTATAATCGTAGTAATTATAATTAATTTTAGGAACATGTTTAACAACCTTTTTAATTTTTGAATTTTCAATTTTGGTATATTTATCTTTTTCATAATATAAAATTTCATTTTTCAAATCCTTATTTTCTTCAAAAAAAATTTCATGAGTCAATTTTAATTCTTTAAATTCCTTCTTTAATTTTCTATAAGCATTATTTAATTTCTCCGATTCACATAATAATTCTTTATACGTATCAAGTAAATTCACTATCACTATAATTTAAATTTTCAGAATCATAGAGATACTTACTTGATTTTCAGATATGTCATCATCAGTCAGCCATTAGACATATGTTAGTTTGCTCATCAGAGTCGTTTGAGCTTGTTGTAGAATCATTGACTTCCTCCCAAGCAATATATGTCTTCTTTTTCTTGAAGAACTTCTTTTGACCTCTTTCTTCACCCTTATTTGGGTTTGGACAATTTGTCTTCATGTGTCTTTTTTTTTCGCAACCATAACAACGATAGTTTGATGATGTTTCCTTGTTTTCCTTCTTCTAATTTTTAAATCTTCCTTTGCCCTTGGACTTCATGAACTTGTTAAATTTCTGAATAAAGAGACTCATATTTTCTTCATCTTCTTCAGAGTCTTTTTCTTCATTAAGATGTTTGCCTTTATCAATCTCAGATTTGAGCGCCAGAGTCTTTTTCTTTCTTTTCTCTTCATCCTCGTTCAATCTCCTGAAATCCAATTCATGCTCTCTCAACTTACCAAACAATGCAACCATTGACATGGTGTTGAGATTTTGTGACTCACTTATGACAGTCACCTTGGGTTGCCAAGTCCTGTCCAAAGATTTAAGAATTTTTATATTTAATTCATCATTATCAAAGGACTTTCTCCCTACTTCATGCAGAACATCTCATACTCTTGGATTAGAGTATTTCTTCTAGCTCTCCTAAAATCATCAGTTCCTTCATGGATGACTCTCAGCATCACCCACATCTCTTGAGCAATCTTACAGGTTCAGATCTTGTAAAAATCATCAACAATTAAAATAGATGATATTATGTTACGAGTCTTTACGTCTTGTTGGGATCTTCTTCTATCATCAACATTCCATTGTTCTTGCGGTTTGGATTCCTGCAAATTGTTAATAAACATAGTAGGAACAAAAGGACCATTTGTGACAGTTTTCCAAATCTCACTATCAATAAATTCCATGAAAATTTTCATTCTCACTTTCCAAAATGCATAGTTTTCTCTAATAAAAAATGGAAGTCTATTAACAGAGACACTCTCAACAAAAATTTGATGTTGCCCCATCATTTTGAATTACTATTAAAGCAAAATGACATGTTCATAGAACTATATCAGTCAAAACATGAGCAAGTAATGACTAGAAGGTTTTCAGAGCTTAAAATCACCAAACTATTATTTGTATCATTAAACACCCAAGCTAATCAACTGCTCTCTTGTTTTTTTTCATATAAAGAAACTTTAATGGGCCAAAATGAAGCAGGAAATCTCTATATATCTGAAATTATATCAAAGCTACCTTAAACAAATTGTCATCGAAGATTAGGTAACCACAAGCTACAACTGAGATCATTCTGTTTTTAAATCCACAACTCGAATTGAGCTACTCTCACTATCAACACACAAATGTGAATCAGGTGCACACATCTATAAATAGACATGGAGATAATTAGTAAAGTAATGAAATAATTAGTAAAGTCATTTCCATGGAATCATGATCATGAAACGGTAAATGTGGATGGAAGCAATACATAAACTTCAAACATTAATGAATAAGATTCTAAAATAAGAGAAATATATAAACTTCAAATCCCAAATCAGGTACGCGCCACAGACCTTCATCGACGTTTTAAATTTAAATTTCAAATTAAAAAAAAAAAACACTCAAATGGAGATTTTCAACGATTCATTACCGAAACGGAGTAAGGCATGCATGACAGGAGATTCACAAGATATCAAACTTAATTTTTTTGCCCAAAACAGAGAAGCAACATAAAGTTAAAACCCTGAATAAAATCAGAACACCCCAAAGATATGCATTGGCAGAAATCTCTTAAAAGTTTCTAAATTTTTGAAATAGTATTTGGGTCGAAACATAAAACCATTCAATATACACAAAATATTTCAGACAATCTTTGAGGAAGAAACGACAATCGTGCCAACAAAAAAGTAGGCTAGGGTTACATAAATTATATCACCAATTTGGAAAGGAAAGAAAAGATCAGTGTTGCTTTCAAGACAGAGAACCAAACATTGGAAAAAATCACAGAGAAATGGAGGATGGAGAGAGCATGAATCAGAGAGAAGCAAAGAAGATAAAGAGCATAGGGTATGTAAAAGAGCACAACAAAAATCCTAAGGGTGATAAAGAAAATAAAGCGTTGTGAGAATCATATGTTTGCCATAAGTTAATATTTTAAGCAGAAAGTCATAAACCATGTTTTTTTTCCTCTTATGTTTTTTTTCTTCCTTTCTAAGTTAAATTTTTAATTACGGATTATATAATTTAAAATATATAATTTATATTATGAATTATTTTTAGCTTTTATTATTAATTGTATTATTTGAAATATAATTTGTATTTTAAATTTATTTTCAAATTTATATTATAAATTATATAATTCAAAATAAAATTTATATTACAAATTATATATTTCAAAATATAATTTAATTTTATATTACAGATTATACAATTCAAAATATCTAAGATTGTATAATCTAAAACTATAATGCCAACAGAAGTATAATTAAAATTTCAAAAAAAAAATTAGGTGCAGGAACAAAATATGGGCGTGCAGAAAGAAATTCTCAAACCACTAATTCATATTTTGTGACCCAATTAAGAAAGAAAAATGCAAACGATTTTATGAGAAGGTTTATTTAAAAAACAATCTTGTTATGATATTTTAAATGTCAACCAAATGCAGGTTTGATATAGTTTTAAAACTTATTGTCAAAATTAATAAATTTATAATACATACTCATCTGCTATTAAATTATAATATAAAAGCTTTACGGTAGCAGCAGTTCATATTATATTTTCCTGATTTTTTTTCTAGATGCAAAACAAATTAAAGATGCTTTAGGATTTCCTTGGAAGAGTTTCAAAGTCTCAGCTCACTTGATTGGAAGAATTTGATGAAGAATGAGTAGATAAATTTGAAAGTAAAATATGTGTTATTTTTTTTAAGAGATTTGAAAGTGATTAATAATATATTTAAAAGTAAAGTTTGTGAGAGATTTGACTGCTATGATATATTAAAAAAATGTTCTAATAGATAAAAGATGAAGATTAACAAATTGTATAATAATAATATAAAATTATATTTATAAGTAATATATTTTTTGGTTAAAATTATTTGAAATAATATAACACTGTAAAATAATTACAACCAAAAGGAAGAGAGTTAAAGTGTCATGAAAAAACCATTACAAGTTTAGTGGAATGGGATAAACAAACACAGTAGGAAATCGATTCCAAGGTCATGGAATCGATTACACATGTTTTGGAATCGGTTATTCATGTATAATCAGTTTTTCTCTTTCTCGTAATTGGTTATGTGCTCATACAATGGGATACCAATTTTGTGGAATTGATTTCACTTTATTTATCTTTGACCATGAAATTTGTTACACTTTAAGGGAGATTGGGTTCCTCCTACATGGATATGGTTTATTTTTTTAAGACTTTTTGAAGATGGATTTACAAAAGTATTTAAATTAAAATTGAATGTTAATTTTGACATTTTTCTGTAAATTTTAATATGGCTTTCTATTTATATATTGTGAAAATAAAACAGCAGTTTTTGAATCAATAAATAATATTAATAAAAACATTAACAACCCCACCTAAATATGAATTCTAGTTATTGTAGGTATTTAATCAATTTGCACTAGAACTTGGCTGGCCAATCTAAATACAACTTTCTATATCAAATGTCTGATCAAGTCTTACCTACCATGCTAACACCAATATGTTGGTTGAAACTTTTATTTCTTCTCACATGGTTGCACCATTGATCCTCTTCACCTATCCAAATCATTTTTGAGTTATGCAATGATCAGTGTTATTAAAGGGTGAGTTTTCCCAATGAAAACCTAAAAGCAATTTAAGACAATAAATGTAGGGAATCCTCACTCTTAAAGATGGGTCAAAAAATAACATAGACAACCCCCTCTTTCCCCTAATTGCAACTGCAAACTCATAACACTCACCACCAAATGTGGTTCCTCTAGAATAACCACATTTTCTTGAATACAATGTGTGAGAGCTGAAATATAAATGTGAAATGACCTGTCCTATTGTGTCAAGGAGAATCACATTAATGCACATGGAATTATGAAGCCTGACAATAAATAAATAAATAAATACAACAAGAAAATTAGATCATGTGTTGGGAAATGTATTGTTCAGTTTCAGGGAAGAGATTTGGCCAACTATATTTATATACATGTATGAATGTATTCACATTGACCATGTCTAAGTCTCATTTCCCAAAATCTCTCACTTTCACTTTCATTGACACATCCCCATTATTCAATTTTGGTAGTTTTTCATTTCACGGGAATTGAATTCTGATAGTGAAGTTACATGCTGCTCTGAAAAGGGAAGTGCTAGAGATAGAAGTGGAGGATATCATATACTTAAATATGAATCAAATGTCACATGTTTGATATTTTTACAATTAATATAATAAATATACTTCTATTGGGAGTGAGGGGTTAATTTTTGTTTTTTTATCAAACTACTACTACTATTCAGAACTCGACAGAAATTAGAAACAGGCATGCAGTGTCTAAATGAAAGGATTATTAAACAACTGTGTACTATATTGTAAATAAAGATAGGAAAAGAATACGTACTCCAACTTTGGCTAAAAGGGGTCCACACAATGCAATTTCTCTGAAATTCACTCTTTCCAACCTAACGGTCAAATTTTTTTGGTGGCCATAGATAGATATAAAACTACCGTCTTTCAAGAATGCTGGGCACAAGTAAGGTATGTTTCCAATACAAGGTATAGTGATAGCTCAACTCACACAGGCATTTCAGCAAACACCATCTCCTCAAGTTTGATACATATACCCTTTTCCTTTATGAGTCATAACAAACATGTACCAGTTAGTAAGTAATTCAATTCTTCATCATGTGATGAAAAGATTTTATTGAAAGTTAAAGTTTTTTAATGGTTTATATCAGGAAGATCAAAATAAGAAAAATGTGTGAGAGAAAAAGTTAGAAAACCCAATACAAAAGCAAAAGAAAAAGAAAGTGTTCTTTCAGTTCCACTTTGTCATGTAGAAGATCCTCCCTCATTAATTATCAACCTTTGTTTTTTCTTCTCTCTTCCTCACACACACACACACAAACTGACTGACAGAGAGAAAGTGAGAGATAGAGGCTTGACATGTTCAAAGATTAGTTTTATATGCTTGTATTGTGGAGGTGATAAATGAGATTCCCAAATAAAGAAAACAAAGGCATGGAGAGAGAAAGTGAGAGATTCTCTCAATGCAAAAAGAATTGGAATTAAGGAGATGGAGATCACATGTAGAATATAAAAAACTTTAGGTTGAATGGAGAAAAAAAGAGAAAGAAACCATTTTCACAAGTCAAGATGCAAACGATTTTCCCTTGAAAGAAGGGCAAGCACAGACACACATGATATACCCCTTATATTATCCATCATCTAAAGTAGCAGCAATTACTAATCAAAATGTAGTTGTTTTGTGACCCCTCTTTTTTCTTCCCCAACTTTTGATTACTTTCCCCTTCCTTTTCATATTCATTTCCTTGGTGGTTATAATCAAGTAGGGTCAATGTGGTTGGGAGTATATAAGTGCAACAATAATGAAGCTACAATGAAAGAGAAATTTTGTGTAGAGAGTTGACAAGGTGGAATCAATCTAGCAGCTACGTCTCATCTACTCATCTTGCAAGTGATTCTTTTTCTGTCTAATTCATCTCACTTTTCCAAGAAACTTGATAAGGATACAGTTACGAATACTAACAGGTCGGACACGGATAATCCATCGAATAAAATTATACACATTATTTGATCTATTATTTACGTCATATCTGTTTAAAAAATATTCACAAAACTCAAAAATATTCATAATAAAAAGATATTTTATATATTTTTAAAATAAAATTTTAAAAAAATACATATAATATAAATTAAATTAAATATAAATTAAAATTTAATTTTAATTAAATTTAACTTAATAAAATATAATTTTATTTTATTTTTAATTAAATTTAATTAAAAATATATATAAATTAATTTTTATTATTATTTTTTACGAATAACGAATACTACGATCGAATAATATATTACCTATACCTGAATTATCCATTACCCACAAATAATAATTATTCGTAAATAATAACTATTACCGCAGATTTTACCTATATATCTATGGTCACGGATTTTTTTATCATTCATTTGTTTAAACCTCAAATTCTTTGGTTAATTAATTGGGTTAAATTCAATGTTCTCTTGCTTTCCGTCTAATTAATGCCCTATGGCCATACCATAACCATAGACACTCCACGGATTAAAAAAATTAAAAGAAAAAGTTATAATTTTTATCATTTTGAGAGATGGAAAAGATGGGCCTCCATATGCAATTATAATTTATTTTTCCTACCAAGATCTTGAAGTAATAATTCATGTTACTTCATCATCACGTCCCATTCATTTCCATTATTCATAATAATATAACCAAATTCATGTCCCTGTCTCTTTTTTGTGCACATTTTCTAATCCAGCCTTGAGCAATAGGGAATATCGAGAACTATAAAAAAGAAAGGCCAATTTGCCATATATGAACAACTCACTGTTTCTCTGTCTGTACGGCATGCCTGCCTTTTGCAGCTTACTTTTACTTTAAAATAAGGCTATTAGGTTTAAATATTCTCATAAATTTTCAAATCATTAAACCCACTTTAATTATATTTAATAATGACATGATGCATATTTCATAATGTAAAATTAGGTTTTATTTAAAGGTAATGCGGACTTAATAATGATTAGATGCATGTTTTGTCACTTTTAATTAATGATAGCAGTCTCTTCAAAGTTTTAAAAACTATCTAAACTAGAAAAGTGGAAATGATTTAAAACATATTTTATCCTAAACTTGATTTAATTAATGCAAATCATACTAAAATTTGCGTGTAAAACTAAATCATCTTTGGGAATCTTTAGTTGGCACTGACATTAATTTCATTTGCCTTTGTAATTTTTTTTTCTATTGATCTGGGAATAAAATTCTGGGATGCTTCTTGCAGAAGAGATTCATTTAATTGTTTGTTTTTTTTTTTTGTCTCCTTAAAGCAAGCTAGCATGTCCAAGGTTTGGATATGTAAAGAATTATAAAATGTCTAATGTAAAGAACATGCCACAAAAAATAAAATCTACAACAACATCGTATGCTTTTATTGTGTTTGAGATCATTGTGTAGTAAATTGAATACAATTGCAGCTCCTCTTTGACCCCTTATGCCACACATGATAACAAATAATAATCATAATAAGAACATATGAAGATAAATTATTTTAGACAAACTACATCTTCATGTCTCTTTGATGATATTGACCAAGTGATGAGAAAGAAAAGTTTATATTCTCTTTCATTTTCTATTAATTTGTATAATAAATTTCGAAAATAGTGAAAATGGTGTTTACTTATTACCATATACCTTTTGAAACAAAAAAAAATGCTATAACATTTTTTACAGATTTTAGTAATTTGTGTATTTATGAAGTAGCATCAAGTGCATAATTGTAGAAAGCAAACTATTATAAATTATCACACAACTTCTTACTAATCTTTCTATTTATTAAGAATTATTTTACTTTTTATAAGGTATAAATGTATTTAGTTTAAATTCAATACTTTATTTTTATTTAATATAAAGAGCATATAAATACAAAAAAAAATCACATGTTTATTAAAAACGAGATCTGCCTTAAAGTGACCGAAAAATGTATTTAAATATCATATTGAGATTATACCTAAAGAAAATATCATATTGATATAGATGGAGCGAAATAATCAATTTATTTAAGATAAATTAATTTCCTTTCAAGTGATCCGTTGAACATTTTTGTTTTTGGGTTTACCATTAAATATTTAATAATAGAATTAAGTTAATTGACTATGAAGATCCAAATTTTCATTGAAGCATATTAACAAGTCTCATAGAGTTGTGCTTTCCTATAGAAAAGGTAATACATGAACTTTGACAAGATTATATTATATATACAAACTATAAAAAGAAAAAAAAAAAAAAAGGCACCTAACTCAAACATTAATGAGATAAATCACTTCCTAAAAACGTTCCACACCTTTAATACAACAGACACGCATTATATATATATATATATATATATATATATATATATATAATAACATGATCTTTGTTTCATTTGTTTTATTTTTGAACAAAAAAGTTGTATGTATTTTTTTTATGATCGGTTGAATTGGTCCGAGGATCGGTCGTCATTCTTTGTTTTGCACTTTTTTGATCGTTTAATCTTTTTCAAGAACGCAATCTGCTGCGATGGATTGTTGACCTGTAGAAGACACTCTGAAGATGTCACTATTTTATTACTATTTTATTAGGATAGATGAAGGTTCTCTTTACCTAAACATCAATTGTATATTTATAGAATTTGTGACAATCAAACTAATATATTTTTAGGCAATCAAACCCAATAATCAATTATTAATACCTTATATTTGTATAGGGTAAGACCATCTGACTCATCAAGACCTGCTAATATAACGGTTAACTGCTCATAAATGATCATTAACTCTAATTGGTATATTTCATATATTACATTTCTTTAGGGTTAAACCTTAGCAACTAAGTTTGTTGAAATTGTGAAAGCAACCATCGCATGTATATGTCAATATTCTAGTTAGTTCAACTTACTTTCAAGAGTTTTTTTTTTTTTTTTCTGTGTGAGCTTGAAACATCGAAAGCCTATAAATTTGAATGAAGAATTAAGAAGGGAATATTAATGGGTTAAAAAGACATAATAGGTGGTGAAGGTGACCGCATATGATGTTAGGAAACTTTCATATGGAAAAGTGACAACGTAATACACGCAACCACGTATGGAAGCTAGCTAAACAATAATGGACTCATCACATCCATGTCTATCCACAAGTTCGAAATTCTTGCCATGAATAGGTGCATGTGGACAAAGTGTTAGATTCAGAAAATGCATTATAAATGAAAGCATGGTAATCTCGAATTCATTAGACCTTACTAGAAGCTAAGCTGTAGTTTGAAGGAAATTTCAATGGAAGAAAACCTACGCATTCAAAAAAGTAAAAAGATAAAGTCGACCACATGACAAATTTCATATCCTCACAAAAGTTCAACATTAATTATTAGTACTTAATGCATGCCCTCTTTTCCCCTTTTCATACACCAAAAACATCTATTATCACTTTGATTTTTTAATTTTGTCCCATTTTCGACGTCCATCAAAATATCTCGTCCATGTTCAATGCATTGTTTATTTCTTTTCATGGAAAATTAAACTTTCAAATTTTGTCGCATTTATAACGCAGACGTATCACAAATTTGAACCAACAAAATTTAAGAAAAAGAATATACGAAAAAAAAAATGCCAAAATGTTTATAATTTGTTTGGTTGGCATTTTTAGACAGTCCAGATTCAAGGTTAGAAAGGTAAGTTCTTGTTCCAATTTCGAATAAGATTTTCATTGGAAATATTTCTTCAATATCTACTTAATTGTTTATTTCAGAAGAAAAATTTAGTTTTCTCTTAAAATTTTGTTATCAGAAGCATCACCACCATGTATATAATTATAACTTTTCATTTATTTATTTAGGCGTATGCTCCCTGATTAGTGTTAATAGTATATGAAGATAGAAAAATAATGATAGAAACAAATATTAGACTTATAAATGAAGATAAACTAATTAATAATAAAGCATATAAATAAAGCTACAGCTGAAAATTACTTTAGAAAGCTAGAAAAACTACTTTTATAACCATCACAGTTATTTTTATGCAGAAACGATTTCGAACTAGTATTAGAATAACAAATGACTCTTTCAGTTTCTTTTTAACGCTTAGAATTTTATCAATGTTTATTGTAGTATTAATTACTTTTTTTATTTATATCCTTATTTTTTTACTTAATTTTTCAGTTATTTATTTATCGTGTTGTAAAGGGAAGGAAGTAAAATAAAAAAAAAATTCTATTAAACTAAAATAAGTTATTATACATCTTAATGTTTGAAATAAATTCCCTGTTACATTAGTGCTTTCATTGACGTCAATGACTGAGAATACTCGGATCAAGGACATGCAAACTCAACTCACTTCCATTTTGAATTAGATCGAGAAACAATCGGATCGTGATAAGGCCAATCGCAATTTGCTCATTCAATTTCAAACAGAAAACAATGACCGTATGGATCAATTGCAGAAATTGTTCGATTCATTGAGGCATGGAGACAATCGGCACATTGATGCTTCAAACTCAACTGGTTCGTCGTTATTGGTGACTCTGTCCGCTTCTGCATTGCTGGTACGCAACATCTCCTTGGGCTTTCCTCACTTTGATGGCACAACACCACTGTTAGAATGCATTTTCAAAGCAGAGCAGTTTTTTAATTATCATCATACTCTAGATCAAGATAGAGTTGAGATAGCGTCTATACATTTTGAGAAGGATGTGATTTCGTGGTTTCAAATGTTGCACCGTATGGCAGTAGTTCGCACATGGTCGGATTTAATGGGAGCTTTGGAGAGTCATTTTGGATCATCTCCTTTCGACTCGCCTACTGCAGAATTGTTCAAATTGTATCAATCAGGAACAGTTTCAGAGTACTACCTCAAATTCATGGCTCTAGCTAATCGATCTGAGGGTCTTACTGGTGGTGCAGTGTTAAGTTGTTTCTTAAGTGGTTTAAATTGTGATATTAAATGGGATGTAGTGGCTCAATACCCTACTAATCTTCTGCGAGCAGTGCCTTTGGCTAAATTGTATGAAGAAAAGTATGGTCCAGTTACGCATCAACGTTCTACCACATATAATCATAAATATTCTCCCTTGTCATCTACCAGTGCAAATCTTACTACAACAAAGAGTATTGTGAAATCCTCGTTACCTTCGTTGCTTCCCACACCTACCAGTCCACCAATACGCCATTCCAATGTTAAAAAAATAACACCTGCGAAGATGCAATTGAGGAGAGAAAAAGGTTTATGTTATTTCTGTGATGAGAAGTTTACGTTCAATCATAAGTGTGCTAATAGACAATTGTTGATGTTACAAGCTGAAGAGGAGGATTTTGATCATAATAATGAGACTGTCAATCTCCAATCTGTCACTCATACAACTAGTGATGATGGATTAGAAGATACCCATCATTTTTCTTTAAATGCTATGAGGGGAGGCTTAGGAGTTGGCATCATTCGTTTTGTGGCTCACATTAATTCTTTGCCAGTTACAGTATTAGTAGATGGAGGCAGTTCAGATAATTTTTTACAGCCACGGATTGCTAAGTTTCTTAAGTTGGACATTGAACCTGCTCCTTTGTTCAAAGTTATGGTGGGAAATGGAAGTTATATGAAAGCTGAAGGATTGATTAAAGCTTTGCATATTCAAGTTCAATGGGCTAGATTTGAATTACCTGTATTTTTGCTCCCTATTTCTGGTGCTGATTTTATTTTGGGAGCTAATTGGTTAAAAACTATTGGATCCCATATTGCGGATTATGATGCCTTACAATTGAAGTTTTTACATGAAGGGAAATTTATCACTCTACAAGGCACTATTGATTCTTCACCTACGCAGACACATTTACATCACATCCGAAGAATGGTCCATACTGATTCTATTGCTGAGATTTTCAGTATGCAAATGCTCAAAGACAGTCTCCCTCAGTCCCCTACGTTTGCCTTGCCTGTGGATATGGAACCAGAATTGCCCTTGTTGTTACGCAATTATAGTTCAGTTTTTTATGTTCCTACATCTTTTCCACCACCTCGTTTCTAGGATCATTCTATTCCTTTGTGGATGGCTCTCAACCTGTCAAGGTTAAACCATATAGGTATCCACATAGTCAAAAAGCTGAAATTGAAAAATTGGTGCAAGACATGCTTGAGGAAGGCATAATCCAACCAAGCAAAATTCCATTTTCTTCTCCTGTCATTTTAGTCAAGAAGAAAGATGACTCAGGGAGGGTATGTACAGATTATAGAGCCTTGAATGCAATTACAATTAAAGATAATTTTCCCATTCCCACGGTGGATGAACTTATTGATGAGTTATTTAGAGTAATTTTCTTTTCAAAGCTAGACTTAAGATCTGGTTATCACCAAATCTTGTTGAATCTGGATGATAGATATAAAACTGCTTTCAGAACCCACCATGGTCATTATGAATGGCTTGTAATGCAATTTGGCTTAACTAATGCCCCAACTTCCTTTCAAAGTTTAATGAATGAGATTATCAAAGATTATTTGAGGAAATTTGTGTTAGTCTTTCTTATGATATTTTGGTGTTTAGTGCGACATGGGAAGATCATTTGTATCATTTGGAATTAGTCTTGAAAACACTTCAGTAGCAGTAATTATTCGCCAGACTCTCGAAATGTTCATTCGGGGTGAGGGAAATTTATTATTTGGGCCATACCTTATCAGGTACAGGTGTTGCTATGGAAAATGCTAAATTAGAGGCTGTAAAAAAGTGGCCTTTCCCAACAACAGTCAAACAATTGCGAGGATTTTTAGGCCTTTCTGGTTATTGTAGGTGATTTGTTAAGGGGTATGCCACCGTAATTGCACCTTTAACAGATTTTCTAGAAAAGGAATCATTCCAGTGGACTCAAAATGCATCTCTAGCATTTGAAAAGTTGAAGGATGCCTTGACCTCTGCTCCTGTGCTTGCCATTCCTAATTTCAAAGAGCCATTTGTTTTGGAAACTGATGCTTCGGGGTCCAGAATTGGAGTTGTTCTTAGCCAATCTCAACATCCAATTGCTTACTTTTCCAAGAAACTTTCTCCTTGAATGCAGAAACAATCTGTGTATATCAGAGAATTTTATGCCATCACAGAGGCATTGGCTAAGTTTCGACATTACTTGCTGGGCCATAAGTTCATCATTAAAACAGATCAGAAAAGCTTGAAAGAATTGCTTGAGCAGCAGCTACAAACTCCTGAGCAACAGTAGTGGCTTCCTAAGTTTTTAGGCTATGATTTTACTATACAGTATAAGCCTGGAAAGGAGAACATCCCAGCTGACGCATTGTCTAGAAGTTGTTTGCTGGCTTGGTTTGAGTCAAATTTTAAATGGATGGAACAAATTGCCAATATGACAAAGAAGGATGCAGATTTGAGCAAGTTATTGCTGCAGCATAACCAACGCACTTTACCTACTCAACAGTTTGTGGTTAAAGATGGCATACTCTTCAAAAGTGGACGATTAATGATACCAGCATACAAGCATTTGAAGAATCAAATTTTGCAGGAGTTTCATGATTCTAAAGTTGGGGATCACGCTGACACTACTAAGACTATAGCCCGAATCTGCAATCAGTTTTATTGGCCAAAGATGCAGGAAGATATCAAGCAGTACATTAGACAGTGCAGTATTTGCCAACAAGCTAAAGTGGATTAAGCTTTGCCGTATGAATTATTACAACCATTGCCAATACCTCAACAGATTTGGGAGGACATAGCTATGGATTTCATTACAAACCTACCTCCTTCACATGGTTTTTCTACCATCATGGTGGTAATTGATAGACTTTCCAAGTTTGGACATTTCATTCCCTTGAAAGCGGAGTATAACAGTAAAATAGTGTCAGAAGCGTTCATTAATAATGTGGCAAAGATTCATGGTTTCCCTAGAACCATTGTTTCTGATCGAGAGAGGATCTTTATGAGCTCTTTTTGGCAGCACCTCTTCAAAGCTCAAGGCACTACTTTGGCAATGAGCTCGACATATCACCCTCAAAGTGATGGCCAAACTGAGATACTTAACAAGACACTGGAGATGTATTTGCGATGCTATGTTTTTGAGAATCCAAAGTTATGGCATTCTATGCTTCCATGGGCACAATATTGGTATAACTCTTCTTACCACCACAGTATAAAAATGAGTCCTTTTAAAGTTGTTTTTGGTCAAGAACCCCCTGTGGTTATTCCTTATGAAGTTAATGCTAAAGACCCTCCTACTATTCAAGAATCTCTAAGAAATAGAAACAAACTGCTGCAACAGCTCAAGCACAATCTCATGAGAGCTCAAAATTACATGAAAAATCAAGCTGATAAGAAAAGAAGAGAGTTGCACTTGCAAATTGGTGATCTGGCCTTGGTGAAATTGGAGCCGTATAGACAAAACTCTGTGGCCCTTAGAAAGAATCAGAAACTAAGCATGAGGTTCTTTGGTCCCTTTGAATTATTGGAGAAGATTGGTGCAGTAGCCTACAAGTTAAAGCTGCCGCAGACAACTAGAATTCATCCTTTTTTTTCACATTTCTTTGCTTAAAAAGTTTGTGGGAAATCAGTCCCAACAAAACTTACCCTTACCTTTGACCACTAATGAGTTTGGACCTATTATAAGTCCAATGAAAGTGCTAGATACAAGAGTAATCCAGCATAATTCCAATGACATCCAACAAGTGTTGGTTCAATGGCACTCTACTGCATCTAAGGAAGCTACTTGGCAAGATATTATTGAGTTTCAACAAGCTTATCCTCAGTTCAACCTTGAGGACAAGGTTGCTTATAAAGGGAAGGGTATTGTAACAAGTGAAAGAGACGTGGAGGGAAATGATACTGCTAGCACAGAACACGTGGAAGAAAACACTGGGAGAATGGACACGTGTAAAGAAAAGAGAGCACGTAAGGAGAATGTGCTATTAAAGGATTTTGTTCGGTGAGAAGAGCATGACTCTGGTATGATCTCTTTTCTGTTTCTTCTGCAGAATCTGATTTCATCTCTCCCTCTCTCTGAAACTGAATCTACCATTTACCCATTTCTTCTCTTCTTCTTCTCAGGTAGAAACATACATTTGGGGAATTCTTGATTGAGGAGTATTTTAAATTTTCAATACTGTTATTTGTTAAATGTTCGTTCCAGTTGTAAACACTATTACAGAATTACTGTTGCATTCTGTTTGAAATAAATTCTTCGTTACACTCTACTTAAAAAAAATAGAGAGAATCAGAAAAGAAAAGCAAAAGTAAATATAAATACTACGATAAAAGGTTAATGAAGTTCATTTGATCCTCGTAATAACTATATTTTATTTATTTATTTTATACATACCTAAGTATAAAAGATGAGAAAAAAATGTTTAATAAGAAGAGAGAGAAAAATATTCCTTTCAAAAGGAGAGAAAGATAGGCCATAAATAAAAAAAAATATTACAAAAATATACGCCAAATAAATTAAATGTTTATTTTTGTTTTCTATTTGAAATAATCCAGACTATGGAATAATTCAATAGATGAAGACACAGATTTTAAGTCTGGTTAGGGTTTGGACTGTTGCAATGGAAAAACTAATATATCAAAACTATTTAGCGACAATAAACACATGCATTAAGGAAATAAAAATACCAAAAATCATTGGAAAGGGAAATATTTATTTTATTTGGAATTCAAAATATTTTATACTTGTTTCTCAAGTTATCTTATCTTAGTATTTAAACTTTTTTTTCTGAAGTTATCAAGTGTTTAATCTTCCCTAACGTAACTTGTACATGAAATACACATAATAAACTAATGTATTCAATTAGATTAATTAATTTTATTCAAATATTGGTTATATCTAAACCCACGCTCACGTACAGGCACAACTAATTTTTCTAATAATTTTATCTGAATAAACTGTGATATAATTAACATTTGTTTCCGGTCGAAGTCAATTTCTACAAGCAATATAAGAGTTTAAAATATTCAAATGAACTTCTACAAGTAATGTAAGAGATTAAAGTATTTAAAAGGTATCTTTCCCTTTTAAACTACAAGCAGTTATTCATCTAATATCGTTTGAAGGACATTTACAAAAGAAGATGCTCTGAAACTAAATTCAATTCGAGTTTGAAGTTCAGATAAATATGTATTAAATGCAATCACTTATCTCCTTTTCTCGAATTTATATTTATAATTTTCGAAGTGAGCCTTTAATTAGTGGCGGCCTAATTACGGTTCAATTAATAGTAATTACACTTTGTCTATGGACTGGACGCTCGGTCCTCCTCTTGGTCGTTCAGTCTCGAAGTACTTGATATTGATTGTCCAGTCTGGTACACAAGCTCCTCAAGCCTAAGTTTACTATTGCAGGCGAATGTGTTTGTATTGTGCTGGTTCTTTTGTTGTTTGGTGTCTCAGGGATTGTGTTAGTTCTTTCTGTCCATGTGGCAGGTCTATAGACCGTTCGGTTAAAAAGTTTGTGTTGTTTTAAATTTTCAAAAATATGACCGTTAAGGAGTAGACGCATAGAATGTCGAACCATCCATAATTCGAAGAGTTAGACAATATGGGTCGTTGGATCTCACTTGATCTGACGGCTGAGGGTAGTTGGCTAAGGGGCCCCTTTTGGCTATAAATAGGGGTAGGTCTCGCCTATCATTTTCACTTTTGCCTTCTAATTTCCTCTGTTGACCAATCATTCAATTCTTCTAATTTTTAGGTAATAATGTCGACCGTTGATTTGTCATTGTCTGAGGAGTCTGTGGGGAGGGATAGTCGGGGCTATACTGATGATGAGTCGTAATCGTATGTGTCATTGACGGTTTCTTTGGAATCAACTGAGCGATCGTTAAACTTGGTCTATGATTTAGTATCACTTTAGTGGCGCCTGCTGCTTATACTGAAGCGAACGTTGCATTAGAGATTGACACCTTTAACGAGGGGGATGTGGCTAATAGACTATCCCATTCATCGCAGGTTAGGAGTGTACATACCACGAATTGGTAGAATATGTCACCTGTTTTCGCACGGGGAGTTAATTGTAGTGGTGGGCCGAGAGGTCATATTTCATTAAGTCCCCCATTGATGATGAAAGTTTCAACCTGATTGTTTGTAAAGGGAACGAGCGAGTGTACCATGGGAAGGGGGGTAGCCCAGGGGACTATTTTACATGTATTATTACATGTTTAGGGAATTGCTCATTCGTCTTTCCTTCAACGATTTTCAGATGGGCGTACTTAAGGAGCTTAACGTGGTGCCTACTCAACTCCACCTGAACGACTGGGCTTTCAACAAGCCTTCATCGTGTTATGTGTTGCGCTTGGCATCACTCTTACTCCCCCATCTTCCTGCACTTCTTTTGCATGCTCCCCAATGCAAAGAAGTGGGTTTTCTTTATCTCTAAAAAGGGGAGGTGGTTATTTACTTTATATTTCACCTCCTTTAAAGGGTTTAAGAACAAATAATTTAAGATTAGAATAAAGGATTTCTGCTAGTCCAAAGTTTTTTATGAGCCCGGTTGACCAAAGTTTTTGTTGCACTGGATAGAGAATCAAAGGAAAATAACTTTATGGCACAAGGCGACAATGACACCAACTGAGGTGGAAGTTGTACACCTGATCGACGAGCTACCCCACCACCTCCTTTATCAGATTCTTGTCAATGGTCTTGGGTTTGATAACTCCCGTAATAAGGCCTTTTGTAAGATGTATCATTTACTCAAGTTTATTAGTCGATAAGTGTTAACTTGCTAATTTTTTTGTTTTCTTTCAAAAGTAATGGCTTCTCGCAATCCAAACAAAGGCTTGTTTAAAAGGATTTTTGCATCGTGCAGTTATGAAGTGGGAGAAATATCCAACCGTCCTACAGCAGTTGCCGCCACTCTCGAATGAATGACCAATGCGATAGAGGGGACCCGACAAGCCTCTTGTCAAGACCCTCGTCCATTTCTTGCTGAATGTCCTGCCTCAAAAAGGCATGCTTCACGACCTGCTCCCACTCGGGCTACTCTAGCCTCCCAACCAAAGCCTATAACAGTCGTCCCTCCTCAACAATTGAAGGAGAAGGGGAAAAAAATATTTTCGTGAGGCTAAGAAATCTACTTCCTTTCACTAAAGCAGCGTAAGAAGGTCGATTCATCAAGAACCCTACGAGAGGGTGTTTGTTGCGTTGACTTCCTGATATGATCATATATAGGACAAGGATGAAGAGACTAAAAGAGTGACAAGAAGCATAAAAATAAATAACATAAGTTTTCTTAGGCTTGTATTTCATCTATTCTAGTTTTTAGTTTCTTTCTCTTAGTTTGGTTGGAAAGAAGCTTATATATTCTTATTTTCTTTAATGTGTAAGCAATGTGAGACTTCACATAGCTTGGACTTAAAAAAAAGAAGAATAAATAAGTCTCTTCTCCTTTTAGTTGCTTTTAATGCAAGTTATCTCATTTATAATGTTAGTTTATATCTTTAGACTAGTTACGCAGCTTATATACCCTTAGGAGGTTGTTGATTTAAGATATGTGGGACTTAAAACAACCTTGAGAGCTTCTGTCCAAACTTGTAGGCCTCCAAGTCCCACATTCTTTAGTTTTCTCCACCTACTTCATCTCCTACTCCTATATAAGCAACCTCGTGTCTCCTTTGTACATACACATTGAACACATTCAAATTTGACTATAAATAGTGTTTTGCAATCAATTGCATTACTTTTTTGAGATAAAATTTTGTCTTAGTCTGTGGCGATCCTCCTTGGCATTTGTCTTGGATCCTTCCAAGTGGCATGTCTTCAAATTATAAGTTTCCTCTCACATATCTCTTACGTTTTGTCTTTTAATTCCATTTCTTAATTGTTCTTGTTTAGTTCTTAGTTCTATTTTTATCTAGGCATATTGTTCCATATCACTTTCATATGGGTGCCAGGATAGCCTTTAAACTCAGTGATGAGGTGAGGAGATGGTGGATTGGCTCACTCAAGATGAAATGTTTAACGCTATTTTTGAGCTAACTGCCTGAGCCACCCTCCTTACCCTTTGTGCGACTGATACTGACAAAAGGATGCCATCGCCCTTGGCTATCAACTCCAAAGAAAAAATGACGATCCTATCTTAGATTGTCAAAAGCTGAAGGTGGCCAATGAGGAACAATCCATCTAGAATGTCGAACTACTCCAACAAAACAGGAGTTGATTAAAGAAAAGGAAATCCTAGTTGCCTAGTTGAAGGAGGCCAATGACGAAGTTTTTAATGAACACCAGGTCGACTTCTTCAAGGCCTTTTTCTCAAGCGGCTTTCTTTTATAATATCCCTCTGAATGAGGGTAATTTTCACATGTACAAGGATGTTTATCCTGGGCAACTGATGAACATCTAATAGATCCCTAAAGAGGATGTTGTGGCTAAGCTGATAGTTGAAGTTTTTGATGACCTGTCGACCGAGCCAAGTTTGGTTGGTAGACAAGGAGTAGGTCTTAGGATATTATTTTGTAATGGCCGACGAACAAACAACCTTTTTTGTTATGCTTGTACATGACTGTTTGACCGCCGACCTTCAAATTTATTTGTAAATAATTCGCCACATCTTTAATGAAATTATATTTCTTACTTTTCTTGTCTTTAGCTAATTTCATTACTTGCTACTCGACTTTATTTAGTGTTGTTAAGTCTTCGCGTGATGTTCGGTTAAGAGTTCACAATTGTTGAAAAGTGAATCCTTCATCCTTGAAAAACTTCAGCTTTAAGAACTTGTGTGTCACCAGGCTTCTCATTTTCCAGCAGTCGAGATATCTTGACTGCGCTTCATCATCGCTGATCCAACCTTCAAGTTCAGGAACCCGTCTAGTGTTCTTTGTACCTATGGTCTTGACTCTTTTCTTTGGTGCAAAGCTTGAGGCCATTGATGAAGAAGTGGAATAGTATTTTTCACAGGAAATGAGAGAAAGACAAAGTTGAAGACTAATGAAGCTTAGCGTAATGATACATGATCATTAGGTTTTCATTTATACAAAGCCCAATTAAAACTTTGGAGGGAACATACTAATCCAGTTTCGTACCAAAAATTATTTTCAAATTGGAAACCCAATCAAACAGTAGACTAAGAGTCGATTTGAATAAAATGAAAGTTGACTCAAGTATGAGAAAGAGTTTCCAAAAACAGAGTTGTACATGCTAAGACATATAGTCGAATAAGCCCATAATTCAGTTTACTAGAAATCGTGAAATTTGTTTTTCAAAACAAATCAATCATTCAAGCATACAAACAATCATACACACAATCAGAAATCAAATAATCAATCAGATAATGCATGATACAGTGAGGTAATATATGTTACCAGTTGTAGATACTCAAGATGTTTGTAATACCCAATGTAGTTCATTCTTGAGTTCTCACTGCACCTGTTTGTGATCTTGCAAAACAGTTTAAGTTTTGGTTGCAGGTACTCAATTGAACTTGGGTCCTTGATTGTTAGTTGAGGTCAGATGTTCCTTGGGTATCCACACATATAAACCTTTTGGAACTCCAACTCTTCTATAGTAGCAATTTCTAACAGTATGACCAATACAATTACAATAAAAACAGGCATGCTTAATAGGCTTGCTTAAGTCTGCAAATTTTCTTGTATTGGACCTATTAGAGTTAGCTTTAAAACCAATGCCTTGTTTGTTAATTACACTTCCAGTAGACTTTAATACAACATTCAAGTTATCTCTACCTTGAGTAAATTTGGCTAGCGTGCTAGTTAAGTAATCTATTTGTTCAATATGAGTAGGACAATTATCACATGCTTCTCTACTATAACAGTCTCAATTTTAACTTTCTTAGCAGACAATAAAGCATCATCTAGTTCTTTTTGTAATTTCTCATTAGTAGCTACAAGGTTATTAATTATATGCTCATAATCTCTTCTCTCAGAGTTAAGTCGATTAACCTTGTATTGTAGTCGCATAGCTTCAGCATGGATTTCTTTGAATGCATCTAACAATAAATAGTACTTCATTTCTATTGGCTCATTCTCAAAATCTGAGTCACTATCTTCATCAGCCACTGGTGTTCCAGCCATGTAACACATGTTTGATTCCTCTTCGTGATCAGCATCTTCATCACTTGATGTGTCAAAATCACTGTTTTCCAGGCAATGTAAGCTCCCCTATGCTTCTTGTTTTTTTCCTGTGGAAACCTTCTATTAGCTTTCTGCTTTGGCTTTAATTCTGGATAATCTGGTTTGATATGTCATTCTTTCCCACATTCGTAGCATTGGACAACATTTGATCTAAAGCCTTTCTTTGCTTTGCTGTGACCTGCATGGTTAGTAAGTTGACTATCATTTTTCATAAGTTGACTAAACTTCCTTACCATCATGGTCATCAATTCTTTGTCATCCATCTTTGCATCTGAATCATCCTCTGACTTTGAGGCTTTCTTGCTTGTTGCTTTCAGTGCAATGGATCTTTTTCCTTCAATATTTTCTTCATCCTTTAATCTTCCAAGTTCTAACTCATGTTCTCTTAACTTACCGAACAAGGTAGCCATATTCATGCTTGTAAGGTCTTTGGACTCAGAGATTGCAGTGACTTTTGGTTGCCAGCTTCTGTTCAAACTTTTCAATATCTTGATGTTGATTTTCTCTTTATCAAACACTTTGCCAAGAGCCATTAGATGGTTGACTATATGAGTGAACCTTTTTTGGACTTCATAAATTGTCTCTCTAGCCTTCATCCTGAAAAGTTCATACTCTTGAATCAAAGAATTCTTTCTTGCTCTCTTGACTTCATCAGTGCCTTCGTGTGTGACTTCCAAGACATCCCACATCTCCTTGGCAAATTTGCATTGAGATATCCTGAAAAATTCATCAACAGTTAGTGTAGAGGCAATGATATTTCTGGCTTTAACATCATATTGTGCTTTTCTATATTCATCTTAAGACCACTTAGAAAAAAAATTTAAAACAGTTTTTCCATCAACAATATGAGTTGGCTCAAAGGGACCATTCAAGGTTGCATCCCAAATTCCTCTATCCACGGATTCAAGAAATATTTGCATTCTGATTTTCTGAAAAGGATAATTTTCACCAGCAAACAAAGGTGGTCTGTTTGTAGATGTACCTTCACCAAAAGTTTGAAAACTGGAAGTCATCCCCAGGTATATAGTCGATTCAAGAAAAAACGAAGTCGACTAGATTTTCAAATATCTTATGAAAACCAGCTCTGATACCAATTGTTGGAAAACAGGTAGGCTTCGTTTCAACACCAAGAGGGGGGTGAATTAGTGAGGTTTCAAAATCAGAGTCTTTTTAAAATCTTTTTTACAAAGTAAAACCCTTTGCACAATTTCTTGAATCGCAAGTAATGAAAAATTTAAGTGCAGCGAAAATACTAAGTAGAGTACGAAAACTGTAAAGTCGACTGAATGTAAAAATGTAAGGATAGAGAATTCAAACAACATCCTCAATTGCATCATGCAATTCACACAAACCAATTTATAACCCTAATTTCAATTCCATTCACCATTTTTTATTCATACACCTTAATCATACCATACAAACATACAATTAACAATTTCAATATATCGATCACATAAAATTTATACAATTAACCTTCCTTATTTAAGAGACTATAAACTTCTTCTAAGAAATCTTAAACCACCTTCACAAAATTAATAAAAGTTGTAATAAAACTATTTATATTAAAAAAAATTAATATTAAAATAATATAATCTTTCTATTTTTAAATCAGTGTATTTGTTTACATTTGAGTATTGATAATTAGGTAAAACTAAGTGTTTGAAGAATATATGCTAGATTGCCTTTGCAATTAGCATTATCAACCTAATTCATTTAATAACCGTAGAAGTAATTGTTGGAAAAGTTGATTTGTGTTGATTAATAGGAATATAAAAGACATAAATGTTGTGAGCGTAACGGACCGAAGAGGGTTGAAAGTTTCAAGGGCTGTGATCTTGCGGATGACGGCAGGAGTGAGGACCATAACGCAACCAGAAAGTGGGGACACGTGGCGGAAAACGGTGGAAGGGCACACATAACATAACGCGACACAACATAACAGAAGCAACGCAACGTTTCCCATGCCACCACCATGACTCAACCAACGAAACAAACAAGAACCATTTTCCTGAGAAAAAGCAAAGGAAACTGCCAAAAGCCCCTCCCCTTCCACCGGGTAACCGTACCCCTACGCACTCTACCCCGGGTCCCACGCCCCCTTCCATGCTGGCACCTCGCACGTGCCCTCTTCCGTTGTTCCCCCACAACCCTGCCACACACGTGTCCCCCGACCCCATCACCACCACCTTGTTCTTCCTTCCAGCAACACACCCCAAAAACCATTAAAAAATAATTAAAGCTAAAAATCAACACTGCCTACGTGGCACCGTCTAGTCGGCAGCTCTTACCTGGCACCATCTTTTCATTTTATTTAACTACCGGGTAATAATAAAATTACAAAATGACCCTTTCAGCCTGCCACATCAAATATCTCTATCTGCCCATCTGGTCGCGCTGCTCCGGATTATATTATATAGACAAAAAGATCTCTCTCACTAGAGCAATTGAACAAACAAACACGATCTTTACTCTTTTCTCCTTTTCTTATTTTTTAAACCTATAATTTATTGGTCTAACGTTTGGTCACATTTAATAAATAATAATAATAAATATAGTGATTAATAACGTGGACCGAGGAAACCCCGAATAAACCCCACCATCCAGCCTCGCCACATCTATTTGCATGCCATTCTCTCTTCCTTCCGCACTAGTTCTGTTTTTCTTCATTCTTCCTCTCTCACTCTTCTCCCAATAAGAAGAATAGAATCACACCATCTTCGCACACTTAAGAGAAAAACCATACAATACAACACACCAATCTCAATATAGTACAATCTTCATGGCCGTTGAGGCGCGCCATCTCAATCTCTTCCCCTCCCAACTCGTAACCAACCGGTATGTATCCTTCTTCTTCCTTTCGCACTTTTTCTTTTAATTTCTTTTATGCGCTCATTTGAAACGTTGTTTTACAATGTTTTCTATGCGCTTCTGCAGCGAAGTGATGAATTCTCTGGATGCAAATGTCAACATGTATAACGCCCAACCGATTGCTTATTCTTCGTATTTTCCGTTATCCGGCGCCGTCACGGAGGCGGTGCTTCCTTCATCGGTGTACAATTCGCTCGGAAACGCCGTCAAAACTGAAAGTGGTTTAACCCACAACAACAGCGTTGTTGTTCCTCCCTTGTCGAGAAAGCGCTCCAGGGAGAATAACAGCTACAACGACTCGTTCTCGTTTCTCGGCCAAGACGTTTCTCTTCAGATCCAACAGCAGCAACTTGACATCGAGCATTTAATTATGCAACGAGTATGTTTCATTTCTTCGTCATAATTTCATGCATCTGTTTTTTGTTTCTCATTAACTCCGTGTGTCTATGCTTGAATTTAAAATACTGATTTTGCTATGTTTCCCTGCTTGAATTTGAAATACTGATTTTGCGATGTATGATGTGTAATGTCTTCAGATGGAGAAGGTGAGAATAGAGATTGATCAGAAGCGAAAGCGGCAAGCGAGAAGGATAATCGACGCGATTGAGGCAGGCGTGATAAAAAAATTGAAGGCGAAAGAGGAAGAGATAGAGAAAATCGGAAAGCTTAATTGGGCGTTGGAAGAGAAAGTAAAGTCTCTGTGCATGGAAAATCAGATTTGGCGTGACTTGGCTCAAACGAACGAAGCTACGGCAAATGCTTTACGGCGTAATCTAGAACAGGTGTTGGCGCAACGCGGAATGGTGGACGACGGTGATGCCGCAGCTTTAATGGACGATGCTCAGTCTTGCTGTGGAAGCACCGACGAGGACGGTGAAGGAAAAAAAGAGGTTGGATGGCGCACGATAAGAACGGGATGCGCAAGTGTGAAGGATAAGAAGGACGGTGGTTGCGGGATGATTGGTGAGAGTAATGAGAGGTTTTGCAGGAACTGTGGGAAAGAAGAGTCGTGCGTGCTGATTTTGCCGTGCCGGCACCTGTGTTTGTGTACTGTATGTGGATCTACTCTCCACATTTGTCCTATATGTAAATCCTTTAAGACTGCTAGTGTTCATGTTAACATGTCCTAAATTTAGCAAATGAAAAACAGGACTAGACTAGGACCATCAAACCTCTCCTTCTCAATCTCAACAATATATATCAATTTTTCATAAATTATAAAAAAAAAAATAGTAGAAAAAAAAAGCTTATTTTGATACATATTTTTTTATTCTTTCATTGGCTGGAATTTATTTTTATGTGAATTTCATTTCATTGAATGTAAAATTGCATTTTTTTTTACAACAATTACATTTGGTTCTATTTAATTGAAATTAGCATTTAGAGCGATGGATATGCCAATTTGGTTCCACCAAGTCTTGTGAATTTAGAGTAAATTGAATAAAATTAGCGGAGATTTATTAATGTGACTGGTCTGTTGAACTTATTAAAAAGCTCTAATTTCTGTGTCTGTTGAGAAGGTGTGGGAGGTGGAAATACTACCACTGCATGTAAACTACATTTTTGTTAAGATGAATTGATGGGGAAGAATGAGCAGGGTGAGAGATAAAATATGGGAGTGGGGGGACCCAGGGTGCATGTACTAAGATAATTTCGCGGATGGAGAAAGTGAACGCGCGTGGGGAGGCAGCGCGTGAAGTCAACGAGGTGGGGACAGAAAGTGACATTAGTGCGGCAAAAGCTGACACGTAGGACGCTCGTAAATGTCGCTGTTATTTGAAGAGTGCCTGCAACGGCCATTTTCTTAGAGCTCAGGCTTTGGACCAAAGGCCAATGCAGAGGGCACAACCTGACACGGTAACCGGTGGTTCCCAACACCCGCCAAAAAAAATATTTAATCTTTTAATACTTTAAATAAATAAAGTTATGTTTTTTAAATGAAAATTGAAGACGGAGGGAGAGGGAGAGAGAGAGAGAGAGAGAGAAGGTGACATCATTGATGGGCGTTTTGTTTTGTTGGTTTTATTTATAAGGGTGCAGGTTAAGTTTGGAAGAGTGAAAGTGAAAGTGAAAGTGAAAGTGAAAGTGAAAGTGAAAGGGTAGGAAAGGTGGTGCCTTATTGAATTCAATCTCTCTGGCAGTACAGTACCTACCCCAATTATATTCCTCTTTATGTCAATATCATGGAACTAAAGATTTTCTAACGCCTTCTTTCACCAACAACAAATACTATAAAAAATGGAGATCAAGAGGATGCAGAAAAGAACTACCCGTGAATTTGGGAAGGCAGTTAAAAATGGAAAGCCCTCTTTAGTGTTATTAAAATTGTGTTTGTGTTCTTGAATCATGAATGGATGAGTATCGAAAGCACCGAAAAACAATAATGGTAACAGGGAGGGAAACGTGGCTCAGCCACCCCACATGTGACCGCCACGTGACTCCTGAATGCTTCATTACTTTCATTTTTGTTTCTTCTGTTCTTTGCCAACTTCAAGTCAATCATCGTCATAAGAGCTGCCCACGTGTATCTGTGTACGTAAATGTAACGTCTGCCTTTCTCAGGAAATCCCAGTTTTTTTTTTTCTTTTCCTTTTCTTCAAATAATCTATCACTTCCTCTTCTTTGTTACAAAGAAGGGAAGAGAGAGAAACAAAAAGAGCAAAATCTGTTATTTATTAAATTTCTTAAACTGTTAATGTCATTTATATTTTTCTTTTCAACAAGTCTCATTTAATACTCTTTGTATTGTTTTATTTTACCAAAATAGCACACTTGGACAAATTAATTCTCCCATTAAAATAATCTCTCAAGTATTTACATAAATTATACGTTTTTTTTACCTAACTTTGATTGAGTGTAACTTGACAATAGATAAATCAGTTTCATTTCATTATTGAGAAACCAAATTTCAAGTTAAATTTTGTATTTTTTTTTTAATTTTCATTTTAAAAATAATGGAGGGAGGATAAGTTAATAATAATAATAAATTATTATTATTGATTTGAAATTAATTAATTTGAGAAAAAAATTTATAAACAAATACATTATAAGGAAGTTTAAATTATAAAAATATGTAAACAAGAACATTTTTATGCAAAATAAATAAGGGAATAATTGTAAGAAAGTAATGAAAAGTGTGCGATATAATTAAATTTATTGAATTATAAAAAATGTATTTATTTGAAAAAAATAAGATTTAATTTAGAAATCTTTTTTGAAGAAAAAACTATTTACAAGTAGGCATATTTTAAGCAAATATCAATAACAAAAACATGTAAATAAAAAATTTATGAAGAAGAAAGAAAGAATTATAAAATAAGAATGGAAAGTGTTTGATATAATTGAAATTACTGACTTGTGTGTAATGAATAGGATAAATAAAATATTTATCAATTACGAAATTATTTTTTGAAATAATGATTAAAAAGGAAATAAAATAATTATAGAAATAAATTTGACATTCGTATGATAGTCATATTAAAAGCAGGTTTATAAAATTTATTATCTTAGGATTTAGTTTATATATATACATATACATATATATATATATATATATATATATATATATATATATATATATATTAATAATTTAATGTAATAAATTTGGAAAGAAGCCTATTAGTAGTAAATAATAATATAATGGTTAAAAAAGTATTTGAATATTTAGTTAAAGAGGAATTGAAATTTGACATAAGTAGTTGTAAAGGAAATACGAGTAACTGGATGAATATTCAAATAAACAAGGCTGAATGAATAAAGATTTTAGTGAAATGTAAATCTTCAAATCTGGTGGTCAATATAGGTAATATTTTTGAAATTACAAACCAATTCATCATGGATTGTTTTGCGTGTTAGATTCCGTTTTCCATATAAAACCAAAATTACAACACAATAAAATATTAATTCTTATGAATTTTTTCAATTCATAATAAAAATAAAATGCAGAAGTTTACTCGAATGAAATTGAGATGTAATGAGATATTATATTTTTGTATATTAATGTTATTATATATACATACATATATTTTTATGATTCTTATAAATCTGTTAGACTCAATATGTATTATTACATGTCTTGATCATATTTAAAATTTTGTTTATTAATTACGTCTGCACATAAAATCAAAACAGTTTCCATCGTATCAATCACAACTAAAAATGTCAATGATTACTAATGGTAACATAATCAAATGACATAGATTTCTCAATGAGATGTGTAACATTAAAATTATCTAAAAGTGATATGTTATTTTCAATTGATCCTGTTTTATTTTGATGAGACCAATTTAATAACCTTAATATACAAAGTATAATATTTAAATAATAAAACATATATGTATATAACTAAATATTAAAAGTCAATGTATGCATACATAAAATCAAACATAGAATATAAAACATATAACAGTGATTAACTTTCACTAAACCAAAGATCCCTCAAACTTTAAAACACCCATGTTAGCAACATGCTAATGAAAGACCTTGGGTGGAAGTCCTTTAGTAAGAGAATTTGCTATCATGAAGTTTTTCTCTAAGTGTTTTATAGAAATCTCTCCATTCTATACCCTTTTTATAACAGTTAGGAACTTGATGCCAATGTGCTTCGACTTGTTCGAGCTCCTATTATTGCTATAATACAATACAACTAATTTGTTATCACAATATAACTGATGAGAAACCCCTAATCAAGGGTCCAATCACAAAGAGTATGGCCAAGCAAATTCAAGAAGAGTTAGAGTCATCTCTATAAGGTGAAGCTAATGTCTTATTCACTTGCGCCATCATGAAGAATTTCTAGACCTTGTATTAAGGGTAGAATTTCTAGACCTTGTATTAAGAGTCAAGTAGTGTAGGATTTTTTGTTAGGCCTTGTATTAAGGGCCAAGTAGTGTAGGGTTTCTGAACAATTTTGCTTAAGTTGTAAGGCAATGTTTGCGCCTAGCTTAAGCTAATCTTTGGTGATTAGTTTTGTAACCCTAGATTGGTGGAGGGTGTCCCACATGAGACATGGTGGCGACATGACAATCTCTTAGTGGATAATTTTCTTACAAAGGTAGTGACTATATGTCATTTTCTTAGTGGTAAACTTTAGATAAAGTGGCTTTCCACACGACAAGCTCTCAGTGGAGAATTTTATTACAAAGGTATTGGTCGTGTGTCATTTTCCAAGTGAAGAAAATTTTGCTAAAGTGGCCTTCCACATGACACACTAGGAATGGAGAATTTTTTTAAATGTTAAAGTGCCATGTGTCAAGCTCTCTTTCACTAAGATAGGATTTTTAGGGTTTGGTGCAAGATAACATTTTAGGGTTTTGGTCTACTTTGGAGACACCTTCATCTATAAATAAAGGTGTCTTCCCCATTGTAAAACTACTTTGAGATTTGTAATGAAATGTTGCCAAATTATTGAGCCATTCTTAACTTGTCTTTGAGTCATGGCTAGAGCATCCCATGAGGTCCCTTTAGCCACCCATCTCTAGAGTTGGCCCAACCTCTCTATGAGCACCATCAACCATCTCCATTCCACCACTTAAACCTTTAAACTGAGAGCAACTACCACCATCTCCATAACTTCTGCGCCACTTCCACCTCCATAGCTTTATCTTCTTGCTTTGGCACAACCTAGCTTGAGGAAGAGGCTATCATATATACACATTAATACCCTTTAAGATCATGGTTCTTTTGGTGGGACATTATGATGAAATATGACCTAACTAAGACACTTGAAACATTTTATGTCACTAGTTTGTTGAAATCACAGGAAAATACTAGAAGGGGGTTCAATAATATTTTTCAAATTCTTTCACAAAGCAGGGTTTAACAATTTGTAAAAGATATATAATTTATATAAGATGTTTAGACGCTAGTTTTTATTCAGTGTGTAAATGGAAAACGTTTCAAAGAGAAAAGCAGTAAAGCATAAATTTTATTCTAGTTCACTCAACTTGAGCTACGTCTAGTTCTCCTTTAAGAACTCTTAAGGGATTCCACTAATCTTTAACAAGATTACATGAGGTTTACCTCTCCAGGTTTAGAGTGAGTATTCTCACCACTCCTGGTTCACCTAGTTGACATGACTAGTCTGAGTTTAACTACTCTTGGTTTACAAATATTCTAACAACTTCTGGTCTCAACCCTAGACAACACGTCTAAACTGTTTAACTCAACTAAGCTAAACACCAAGTGTTTTGTTAAGACAAGATCGTTTAGAGAATAGACCGTTTAAGCAACTTAGGTTTTGAATTTTAACAAAAAGCATTAAACGAAATATTGCTATATATAGAAAGTTGTTTATAAAAGAAATAACGTCTAAGAAAGAAATATTTTGTAACATCTATTTTAAATGAAATCAAGGTTATGAATAATATTTTCTAGACTAAGTTGTCTAATGAACAAAATTTATGAACAAAGTCTAAGAAAAGAAAACGTCTCTCTTTTAAAATCATCTAATAGACTATATGAAAAACAAGTCAGCGTCTTAGTAGAGATTGAGAGAATAGAAGAAGAGGAAGTGCTACAAAAGGCACCTATCACTCCCTCAATGTTCCCATTATTTTAAACTCCTCAAAATTTGCAAAAATCACACTTTAAGTTAATGTTGCCTCCTAGGTTACAATTAACTCAAAGTGGACAAAAACACCCTTGGGAAGTAGGCCTTGAAAACTCTCAAGAAAAGTATCTCAAAATTAACATAAGGCTTCCTTCTAGCTTTTCATTGAGATATATTTTTCCTATGAAACAAAAATTGACTTAAATTATGTTTAGTGATTGTTGCAGATGGATCTTTGATCTTGGAGGAATGATACACATGTTGACTAATAAAATGAAAAGGGTCTTATCATGAAGAAACATGAAGATTTGAGGAAAAGTCCTTTTCAAGTTTGAGCGGATGATGACATACCACCTAACCATGGCCAAGCATACTTAAGAACAGTTAGAGTCATTTGTGGAAGGTAGACCCAAACTCTTCTCATTATAGGTCATCAATGAGTTCTTAGTAGATTATATATACTTTAGTTCTTGTATAATGAGCCAATTAGTCTATGGTTCTTTTGGGCCTTGTATTTGATCCTCAAGTTGTAGTGTAGGGTTTTAGGCCTAAAGGAGATGAGCCGTAAGGAGACACATGGATCTAAGGTAAAAACCTAGCTTGGAGAGCAAACCTTCTAGAAGCTTATGGGTCCTTGGCTATAGTGGTCTCCAAGTTGCTCTCTTTTGTGAGACACATGCTCTTACCATGTTGGATGCTTTCAATGGAGAGGATTTTTCATAGGTAGTGGTCATGTGTCATTCCTTGTAGAAATGATGTCTTGATATCTTGAAGTAGCCTCATGGAGTTCCTCTAATGTTTTCGTATTTTTCTCTCCAAAGAACTGACTCTCTTTCTGTCTTTCTCGAACTAGAAACCAATTCAAATTTAAATAATTCGCTCAACGCACAACTATGAATGCGCTGGGCAAAAACTCAACTGTTGATCCTTTAACTGACCCAATTCGCTCAACGAGTTGTGATGGTGCGCTGAGCAAACAATCTTCCTTGTAGTTGAGCGAATGATGATTGGCTTAGCGAGAAACAACTAACAACACTCCAATGATGTATAAAATCCTGTACAAATGACTACACAACTTTCCTACTTCACTATTACAAATTTTTTGTGAGAAAAACACATTGTTTCATGAATAAGTACAACTTTGAACTAATTAATAAGTAAGAAAACAAGTATTTTTCACACTTACCAACTGCTCCCCTCGAGCGACGGTGTGCTCCGCTCGGAGCACGATAATCTCAATGTCATGTTTTCGCTGCATCTCCTACATCTGCGCTTGTATTTGTGCTTGCATTTCCTTGATCAACTCCATCGAATCCTACTGGTCTCCCATATTTCTCGTGGTCACCATTGGGTTTCTTCACTTGTTCTCGGGCCCTGCGGTGGGCACAAAATGTTTCAGTATGTAGGTTCGAGAACTACACCTTCACAATTTGATTTACTCACCTTTTCTAACTTCGCTTTACTTCTCCTTATTTCTTATCAAATCTTCCTTTGTAAAGTCCAAATTCGAGCGGTGGGTACTTGTTAAAGACACTTCGACGCTCAAGTTAGTTTTTAATTACCGATCGGTTAACAATGTTAACTCTTAAATGTCCAATAAATGCAACCACTTACCTTTTTACCTTATCTCTGTATTTATAGATTTCAAAGTGAGTTTTTGATTAAGACTGACTCAATTGCAACTCAATACCATCTAAGTATATTTTTACCTTATTAATCAAAAAATGAGATCTTTGAATCGAACAGTCACAAAATTAGATATTCGACCGTTAAGTTTACCTAATTGTAGTTTTTCATAGAATTAACTTCCTATATGATTGACCGGTCAGTCCGTATATAATGTTTTTGCTCTTATTTTCTTGACCTAATTGAGATATTAACATGAATTATAAATAACATTCCCACCCTTTCCATACATATTTTATTTTAGAAATAGGTTTGAATTGTAATTTAAAACTACATATAAGCATACTTCTGATTGAAAAATCTAATTATTAATTAATTGATTGATTAATAATGGGAGAAATCGAAAAGAAGCTGGAGTAATATTGGAATGAGGTACATTTATCTATAGTGACACTCATCCCATAGAAATTAGAAAGTAGAGGTAGTAAATAAATAAATTAAAAAGAAAAGATTTATTACAGTGAGGGAGTTCCATTTGAAAAGCTAGCTAGTGGTAGCTAGCATTAGCAGTGACCTTATTCCATGTATGTTGTGCAATGCATTGTGAAGAGCCAAAAAGGCTTCCAACTCCAAATGAGTTGTTAAGTGGTTGGATTGTGTAACGTTGAAAGAGAAAGAAAGGAAAAACAAAATTGGTGTTTGTTGATTTGATGCAGTTGGGGGACAGAGACCTTGGGAAGGACCCCACGTAGGGTAGGTACAAACGCCAAAGGTAGCATTTAGTGATCAGTCCCTAACAAGGACAACACTAAAATAATGGGCAGATTTCTTTTTTGTAGGATGGTATCTTTTGGGCCTCTTGTGGGCCCCCACGAGATTAGGACCATCTGTCCCTTTGTGACCGGCAGCTTCCCCAAACACGTGAATCTGATTCCCACTCATCACCCTCTTAATCTCCTCCTCTCTTAACCTTATCATCACCTTTTAAACCAAACTTCCAATGCATCTTCACATTTACAATTATGTTCACTAATTATATATCATTTATGACTTCAAATTATCATATTTTAAATATAATCATAATTGAATTTCAAATTCTGAAGTTAATAATATCTCCTATACTATAGAATACTTTATTTTAATAGATTTTATTCTTAGTCCTCTCATATTTAAGAAAAATATTATAAAAATTGTTATTTGACTCGTGTTAATGATGTTAATATTTTCTAACTATTTGTTCAAATGTATTTAAAATAATAATATCTAAGAATTTTTCAATAACGTTTTCAGTACTCATAATATAAGGTTATAAAATAAGTTTTTACTATTTACTTGGATGAAACGATTGTTTTAACGATATTTGATTCCACTAAAATTTAATGATGTTTGATGTGATAAAGTATAAATGACTAATTGTTAATATAAGACACTTTACAAAATTTATTTTATTTTACTTTTATCGATTTTATCAGTGTAGTACGTTCTGATCTGGCATGAATCTGATAATTTTATATATCCTTCGAAATATGAACATGTTTATTTAAAAATACTAACACTGCAATTGATGGTCAAATTGTTTAACAACAATCATAGAAACCTAGGGAGTGTAACTTGCCACCTGAATAATTATAAAAAATTGGAAAGAAAATAAAAAATAGAATTAGAAAGGATGCTTCTCTACATATATATATAGGAATCTGGGCAAAATTTAGTGAACATTTTATCTAATCATGAAATGATTCACTTTGGTTATGCTTTTTTATAAAATAATAATAATAATAATAATAATTATTGTTTCGGTTATGAGATTGAGTCACTTACAACATTTTTACAATTTTTCCTAGTCTTTTATTTACCGTCCGAATGTGTATCTGTCAAAAGTTCTTCGATGTCTAAGTCAGTGATTGTCCATATATTAGCTAAATATTAACAAAATCTTAATCTAGACCCAATCTCAGCCCAATCACTCATAATTAATATTTACCTTAATCATACATGAAATTCGTTTACTGACCACGACCGACCGACCATAATATCGGTCCCAATCTTATCCATTTGATTATGCTTGTATGACTGTATCCGTTTATCACTCCTTATCTTTATTAGCCGTCTGTCTGATAGTGGCCGTCCGAGCCATCCGGTACAATAATAATAGTAATAATAATAATTTTTTATCTTAGGAAACATCTATTGCATTGCAGGCTTCAAAATTCAGACACTAGTGGATATGATCTGTGATGCAGAGATATCGTCCTTATTTTCTTCTATGATTCTTTGTCCTGATTGCAATTTGAATAATTGAAAGTTTTAGCATTTACTATTATTAATTTTTTAATAATATGACAAACCATATTATCATGGTTGAGAATGGCATTTGAAATTGACTAATTTTCCATTTTCATTACGGATTGTGGATGGATTCAATTGGGTCACCTCTCACTATGCTTTCACAACAATTTTTTTTTTGACTAATTATTTATTTAGAAATTGGATATGGTGATGCCCTAAATGTATGATTTAGAAATGTTCTACTTCCCATCAATTTGCCGTGTTGAATTTGATTGCCCATTTGAAATGTTGTTATGTTAGATATCATATTCTTGGTGATGGTTGTTTTCTCCTCCCCTCACATATTTTTTTATTGCCATTTTCAACTATTTCCTTTGAAATTAAGAGGTCCTTGTCTTACTATGTCATATCCTTGTCTTCTAGCTTACAAAAAGAGTACACAAATTTAATAGTTATAAAATACTTGTTTTTGGAGCTATTTGTTATTATTCATTCATTTCTGGTGAAGATTATAACCATGGCCACCAACATCTTCCAACCATAACTATGAATATCTGCAAGTTACAATGTACTTAGCTAAAGTTTACACAAGTGATTTCAATGGTTGAGCCACTAATATTATCAACCTTATTTGAAAAACAAGGTTGATATGATAATATGCAAATATATATGATATAAATATATGCAAATATATAGATATAAAAAAAACATGGTTTATTATGTAACTTTATATGTTTAAAAAAAATAAAATTATTTGACACACTTAAATTTTTTATATTCATTTAAAATTATTCTTATTTACTTTTTATTTTTTTCTGTTTTAAAAATATGTAAAAATTTACATTTTTAAAACTATTTTATCTTTATACTTTGTATCAAATGAATGTAAAAATACATCATAATATCATTATACTTTAAAAAAGAGGTGATGGGTTGAAATTCAATTTTATGATTATTACATTATTCCTTATAAGTTTTATCAAGTATTAAATTCCATTATTGAATTGTTTTTCAACTATTGACACACAATATTAGGCGTCTAATTCAAAAAGTTTGAGCCATCATATGAACCGCAATGTTTGGTTAGAATGAACTTTGATTTTGATATAATTTTAAATCTGTTCACAAGGGTTGCTTATTTGAGAACTATACTTGATTTGACTTTAGCATGATAAAGAAGCATTTGCTTCAAGTTCCACGCTTTAAAAAAATAAACATAGTCTAAAAAACAAAATAAGCCAAACAACACCTATGGTTATAATAACAAGGAACAGTTATAGTTGATTGAGAGAACTAAAATGTAACTTGTGTTTGACAAGGACGTTGTTTTTAATCAATTATCAACCTACCAAAAAAATAAATTATAAGCATAATCTTTTTTAGTGCATACACATTGATGAATGTGAGTGGGCCATTTGCATACCATCACAAGGTTCAATTGATGGTGCAACGTAGGAATATATAATTAATTAAAAAAATCACATTGACTAGAGACAACACAAATTGTTTTATAATTAGAGAAATGGATAACCCTGGTTGGAATGATGTCTTTGAAGATAATTGGGATTTGACAAATTGGTGTATTAATTTGATTTGAGTTTGTGAAAAGGCACATCTGATGAAGTGTGTTTTGGTTGAGTGGTGTATTGCACATAGGAATACCCCTACTCATACTTTTCCAAGCTTTGAACTGCCTTTACGCAAATTGTGAAAAAATTCAACCAATAAAAAACCCAAAAGAAAGGCTAACCACAGCATCCCATGTCTCCCTTTTGAGACAAAGACGTGTGAATAAACTAAACCACTTTCATTGCTTTGGTCCCTATTCTTGTGCATAGAATCGCACATCCATTTTTTGTGGGGTCCAAAAACCTTTCTTCCCACCCTCTCCATCTTCTCCATTTAGATCACTAAATTAATCATTAAGCATATCCTTTTTCAACCCATTCGTTAATTATGAAATTCAAAAGCATGAAGGTGTTGGTTGAACTTAATCCATAGTCACGTAAACAGTACGCATTTGTTATATAGGTTGTGTGAAAATGGTTGTAAGTATCTAAGCCCATGGGATGTTGCTTTGGTTGATTATGTTGGTGAAGAATTTGTAGAGGTGTTGGAGTTGGAGTTGGAGTTGATGCAGAAGGGTTAGAAAATAAGTTGTCGATATATACATATTCCAAATTTTCAGTTGGGGGTTGGGTGGGCCTGCTCCAAGTATGAGGACAGTACAAAGCATAGAATATGGATCCAAATAAAGAAAGCGGGAGGGGGTCCATCATGCCTAACCTAACTTTCTTCCCTTGTGAAAGGGGGCACTCATGTACTACTCCATCATCATTCAATTGATTTTGTTGCTTCCTTTTGTTCTATCCTAACACATGTTTTCTCCTTTAAAGAAGAGGGTCCCACTATTACTATTACTATTAAAGAAAACAATAAATTAAAATGATAACCCCTAGGGCAAGGTAGAATTGGAATGAGGGTGCCTCCTAAAGTGTCATGTCCAATTCTCTTTTTCATACACAAAAATTGTGAATCTCAAAGTCTAAAGGTGGCACAGTGAAAGGCGTTTTCTATCTCCAATGACATAGGTTACCCTTGCCTTTAAAAATAACATTTTTAATTATTTCTCAAATTAATGTGGATGGTCATACTCAATTTTCTCTTCCCTTTTAAGCCAATGTGATGAGAAAGGATTTTGTTTTCCTTTTCTTTACAAAAATCTTATTATAACATTGTCAATTACCTATATTTTGCTAGTTTTTATTGTTCTCTTTTAAGATTTGCTTTGAGATGATGGTCTATATGTATACCTTTTATTCTGAATTCACTTTGTAAGGATAATGGGGTGATATGAATATATAATTTTGAAAAAGGACATGGTGGGTCAAGATAAGCAATTAAGAATCCATAAAAGAAAGAGGCATATACCATTCACCTACATAATGAAAATTTCTTTAGGAGGGTACTTTTTACAAGGGATAGGTGGAGTAAGGCTAAAGATAAGGACATTATTTATTGCATTTTTGAATGAAGAAGCCCATTCTCTCCCACTATGGATGAAATATGGAAAAGAGAAAGCTAAAGGAAGATGAGAATAAAAAAGGAGGAACATTGTTAACTATTGTTTTCCTCTCACACCTTTAGACACAATATTAATATTGGTGTGTGCTAGTGTAAACATCAACTCCCTCCACTAACATAATATCCATGTGCCAACACCACCTAGGCTTACTCATCCCATTAATATTGTTTGTTGGAGTTTGTGGTCACAACCCCAACTCCCCCCATCTTTGGTAAAATCATTATGCCTTTGCCATCCCTCTTCTTTCTTTTAAGTGGGAGCTTTGTCTAAAAGTGTTAATAGCTCCTTCTTGTCTACATTAGACACACTTCTAAAAAATTTTCTTCTGATCATATGTAGGCACTCATTATATCTAGTGTCATTATAGATAGGATTTTCTATGTGGGTTGATAGTGTTAGTGTAAGTGTAAGTGTGTAGTGGGATGGGATTGGAATAACAATATTTGATCACCAATCAAGAGCAAGGTTGACATAGATATGTACTAAGTAACCCAAACCCACTTTGAAAAAGATATGCATTTAGCAAATTGAAAATTTAAAAATATTTCCCCCCTCTTTCTTTTTTATGATAGTCCTACATTGATTCATGAACAAGAGAATTGAGATTGACATCACAGAGAATCGACCAGCTATCTATCACTTTTGGACCGAATATATGAGAGGAAAAAAAATTTGGTATTATCATCAATATCAGAGTGCATCATATTGTGCTGTCCACGATTCTTCTGGTGAAGGAGGAAGATCAGGCCCACACTCATAATGGACCGTAAATTTTTGTTGTTGGAATTGACACTCCATTTTCATAACTCTGGCACTCAAGATTCTCTTTTCTTCCTTTTCTTTTTCAGGAATAAAATAAATAACAAAAGATATATGAAGATAAAACAAAACATAATTAAGGCATGACGTTTTTTTTTTACATTATTCTAGTCAAATAGAAGCTGCACCATCAGTTTTATTTACCTTTTCCCCCTCCCATGCTTTTTAAAGAAGGATAATATATATACTGTTTTCACACTTGATAATGTTCTTTCCACTATTAGCATGTCCAATCAATTCACAATTGAGTAATTTAGTGGAGAGGATCAATGGAAAGATCAAGAGATTGCATCAAATGCAATATCACATCCATTCAAATCAGAGTTTGATAGCAGGCACACACACACATACACTATTCTCAGTGCCTGTTGTCTAAAATGGTAACAACATGTTTCATGTTCCAATTCTATTTTACAGTATTATTAATTTTGATCTAGGTAATATTTGTTTTGTTTTTCCTGAGATGGTACTAGTGGGGTGTACCCTACAGCACGGGGATAGATAATATAGTAACATAGTAACTCAAGGACTAGCACACTTCATCTTGGAACTGTCTTGTAGCTATTCCCATTGTATTTTCAATTTCCATCATCACTTTTGCACACTCACTACTCATAATTGAGGTCTTCTCTACCATCTACCATCTACCCACTTGCCACTTGAAGCTTCTAATCATACTGCACAACCTAAAATGCTATAGTTTATTGTACTTGCACACCAAAAAACAAATAGGGCCATGGGTGAATTAATGTGTGTTGGGCCTCAATCACACTATGATCCACTTGAATGGCAATAACAGTCTCACCTATTTGATGAAGCAATGTTCCTGTTTTAATAATATCTCTCTCATTTAGCCCTATAATGGAATATCAGATAGTGACTGCACAGCTTAGACTTGTCCCCACCTTAGTGTATTGTGTAATATGAGGTTAACACTCCCCATGTGCTTATCATTCAATGATGTTATACTGCTATGATATCCCAGAAATTAATAATATAATAAAATATAATCACACACTTCAATTTAATAATTAATTCTTGGCCTCTCCTTCAATGCAATAATTTATTATTCTCACAAACTGACAACAGGTGTATTAAAGGCTACAGAAAGCTCTTTCTAACTCTACCGTCCAAAATGTAACATTGTTAGGGAAAAGTGTGGATGAGAGGAAAACTCCCCCACTAAGTCTGATTCAAGATGATCATCAACTTGAACTAATGAATGCTAGCTAGCTGATATACATGATGTAACAATATTCTTGTATATATCTCAACTAAAAACTAAAAATAATCCTAAATAATCAAACACCTTAAAATGATGAGTAATGAGAAGAATGTAATAAAATACAAAAGTCGGTGTTCAATTAGTGATGCACAATGACAAATCATGGAGATGCTGAAGCAGACACCCGTGTTTGGTACCAGAAAACGAAAACATGGATATGCATGTGAAGCACAAAAGAGAGTGCCACAGACAGACATAATGCACACGTCAATGCAAACAGGCAGCAGATAACGTCGAAATGAGTGTCTTTTAGTTACAGATCCTAGTGGTTTGCATGCTTTGAAACTTGAAAATGACTTATATATGAATAGGGCATCTGCAGAATTAATGCATTCTGTGTAATCCTAGAAAACTGAATTTTGATACTTCAGTTTCATTCTTACTGTTTAATACAGTATCTCATTATCAAAGAATAAAAAATAAACCACTGTTTACTCCTTCAAAATACAAAGTATTCTTATATTAATCTATAAAACCTAAGAAATAGTAAAACATATCTACAGACCCTAATCACAGTAACTAGTTAAGTTTGTGAACTGATAAAATATATATCTGGTTTTACTAAAAAAAAAATATTTTAGCCAATATGCTCGCCTTGTCTATGGATATTTTGGATTTGAGAATTTTGTAAGATTTGAGTGACAGAGAATGATGTTAGGTAAAGAAAAAGTTGTATTCCTATTGAAAAAATGAAGGGCTGGTATGAATGACATTATTTTTGGTTAAAGAGAGAAAGGAGTTAATAAAAGGTCCTAACATATGAATAACAGTTGATAAGATTTTGATTGAACAACATTAATATTGAGGGACCACTGGTGTGCATGCAAGAAAAGTGAGGAAAAAAAGAAAAGCATCACTTGGATTTGTTGTTATGAGAAAATCAGAGTGAAGTGGAAGCTTGTTTTTGTCTTAATAACTACGTGAAAGCACTCTGCACGTGTAGTACCTGATGTTTTCATCAGAGGAAGAAGTTCCTGCTGCTGCTAGCTGTATCTATTTATCACCATTCAATCACACAATTCAATACCCAATTTTTCCCCAAAGCTTTAAGAATAACTTGTCATTTTAGGGTTTAGGGTCAGAGATATTTTTAAGAAAACAAGATCTAGGTCCCTAAAATTGATGTCTTTGCTTCGACAAAAACCTCACGGATTTTCTGCATAATTTGCAACTTCATATATAAGTGAGTAGGGCCGAGAGTAATTATTTTATCTTCTTTCTTGTAGCTTATCCTTATATTTATAGATATTTGGTAGAACTTAGTTTGATGTTAACCCAATAGTACTAATATCCTTGTTAGTCTAAAAAACTGTTCGATTAATATATCAAGTCCGACTCGTTGCATAATCGAATCATACACTATACCATACCGTTAGAATTACATTGAGCTTTTTCCAACAAAATGTTCTAACAAGGTGATTCTCTTCCTCCTTATTCCACTATAGTTTGAAACTAAATTCCACGCGCAATTGTTAGGACAACCTCCACATGTTGAAAGATGTTTTCCTAGTTCATCTTATATATTTAAAGATCAAACTCACTGTTCAACAAATCTTTCACCACTTCAATTTCAATAGCAGAAGCTTTCAATACTTGGAACCACACCTCAAGTTCTCACACTATAGATCTCCTCTCTTTTATCTACCAATATTCTTAACTGGATTATTATGTTCCATTCATTTCGATTTAAACTTAAAATTGTTTGATTTATTTTCTTTTTACTGATTGTGATGGTGTCTTGTTATATAAATCTTTACTCTTATGATTCCTATTTACATAACTTACAAATAATTTTGTGGTGAGGAGGTAACATAAAAATAAGAATTTCAAAATTTGCTCTACTATTCGATATATTCAATCTATGTATATATAAACACTGCATGGTTACATAGTTGCATGTAGTAGAAAGAAAGGGTCTTGGAAATTATAGAAGACTGACCATATATAATTTCATCCAAAAGTTCACAAATTAATTTAATGGACACGTCTGTTTATCAGTGGTTAAAATTTAAATGAAGGGCTAGTGAGATTGTGGGTTATTGTATGTTTAAATGTCACTTAACGAGGATTTAAAAGTATTTTTATCTTTAGAATAATATATACTGTTTTTTTTGGTGACTTGAATTTTGAGAAAAAAATATAACTCTGGATTACTGATTAAGAACACGTTAGGAATTGTTGAAGGTAGACCCCTCAACACAATTTAATACATTTTGCATTCATTGAATTTGGAAAGAAAACCAAGCACCCATTTTTTTGGGATAGATTTTGAATTTTTTTTATTAAAAAGTTGTAAACCTTCGTTTTGAGTAGTTTTAGTCTATTAAAACATTTAGTTGGTTAAAACTATCAATGCGGTTAGGTTATTAAATATATAATAAACTTGAAATTTAGTTTTATAGGTATTATAATCTTTGCAAACAATATAAAAAAACTTAGTTATTGTTTAGTACTTTCTTATAGAGATGTCAATTTAACTCATGGTACGAATGAATCCTAATTTATTCTTGAAAAAGTTATTTTTTTAGAAGGTCTCGTTAAGTGGGATCTCCCAAAAAAGTCTAACACCTCTGTAATGGGTTAGGGTTAGGATAAAGGTAGATATAACCCTGTTATAAGACTTTAATTAAATATTAAAAACAAAATAATTTAAGTATATATTTAAATTATATATTTTATTGTAATTTTATTATATTTAAATTAATATTTTATATCATGTTTATTATTATGTTATTAAATAAAATATATAATATATAATTTAATACTTTACTATAATCTAGTTATTAATTTATAAATTTCTTAAAAAACAGAAAACTTATAATATTTAATAAAGTAGTACGTATTATATTGTAATAAAGTCTCAAATATTAGCCAAAATGTAAAAATATTAGATTAATTTTAATAAAACTCACACTAAAATTATTTTACAATTACTAAATATATATTTATATATATATATATATTAAAGAGATTAAATGTAAGACCCATAAAAAAATATATATCTATTTTAATAAATAGAAGTAAATTTTAGCATTTTTATTAGTAATAATAATTTTAAAAAAAATAATAATAATAAATAAATAAAAATATATATAATGATTACAAAAGACAAACAACTTTCATAAGTGGAAATTAAGGGGAGCAATTTTTGGTAATAGAGCATTAAATATTATTTTTATAAAATAATATTTTAATAAAATATTAAAATAATAATAATAAAAAAACTAAATAGTAATAATAATAATTACAAAAGACAAACAACTTTCACAAGTGGAGATTAATGGGAGCAACTTTTGGTAATGGAGCATTAAATATTATTTTTATAAAATAATATTTTAATAAAATATTAAAATAATAAATAAAAAAATAAAAATTAATAATAATAATAATAATTACAAAAGACAAACAACTTTCACAAGTGGAAATTAAGGGGGAACAACTTTTGGTAATGGAACATTAAATATTATTTTTATAAAATAATATTTTAATAATAATAATAATAATAATAAAAAACTAAATAGTGTCAAACTTTAGCCTATAAATAGTCATAAGGGAGATGGCTAAAAATTGCACCAAAAACCCTTAGAATTTTGAGAGAAGAGTGTGAGAAGAAATCCTTGTTGCATTTGGTAGATTCTGGAAGTTTTCAGGAACAAATTCTGAGCAAGAGATCTTCAAGAGGTAAGGGGAGCTAACTCAAACATGTTTTCTAAAATGATATGAATGTGAATATGATTTGAGTTTCTTGATTTTGTTATGATCAAGTGTATGAAAATTTGGTTTGGTGGGATGTATGGTTTGATTCCAAGAAAATGATTTCTATTGGGGTTTTGCTATAATTTTGATCTATAAATTTTGTATGATCTTTATGATGAAAGATTGATGAATATACGTTGGATTGATGATGGATTTTTGGTCTAGCATGTTACTATACATGAATGTGATGTTTTTGATGGATTAGATTGTGAAATTGGATGAGAAACATGAGAGTTTGAACCCACTCTTGATCAAATACGAAAATTGGGTGTTTTGGTTGGTTGATGAATTTTAGATGGATGAATTGATTTCGTTTGTGTGAATATCTTGACAAGATGGAAGTATGATGAGTTTTAATGGATTGAATGATGGGAATGATGATGGGAATTCGTTCTAACATGTTAGTATTTATGAATATGAAGTTTTGGATGATTTGGTTATTAAAAAGAGATGAAAAACATGGGAGTTTTACCTCACTTTTTTCCAAATCCGAAAATCATATTTCTTGAACAAATAATGAGTTGAAATTAGATGAATGTGAATGCTTGTTATGAGATCTTGGTTTAGAAATATTAAATTCTTGGATGATGGTTTTTGAGTATGTTTTGAGGGAAGAAGAAATGATTTGGAGTATGAAATGAACCATAAATTGGATTGAACATTAGATCCTCATATGGATGTTATGGTATGAGTTGTTATGAGATTTTAAGATATCAAAAACCATGAAAATCATGTAAAATAGAGAAGTTTGTTCATGAATGTCTTTGTGTACGAAAATCTCTTGATTTTGATGTGAGATTTATGATATGTATGAGTGGTTGGATATATGATCTATGCTTGGATGAAATGAGTGGTGGAAACTACTCTTTTCCGTTTGTTTTTCTGAAATTGGGAAGTGAGATGTGCAAACTGTTTTGGGGTTAGATACAATACATTATAGATCTGTTTTGGTATATAAATCTTGGGGGAAAGGTCATTGTTGGATGATGAATGGTTGGTTACAAGTGGTTAGAAAATTATGCAGAAAAATCTATTGTTATGTGTTTAAAGAGTTAATTTTGCATGAACAAATGGTTGTATGATGTGTATATGACTAACTATGGCATTTGAGGTATATTATTGATTCAAGAGAAATATGATGTGATTTAAAATGGTGAATTATAATTTGAAAGCACGTATGTACAAAGTATGGTTATTGGACGTAATTCCATGATCCTCAAGGGAGGTTACATGGTGGTGCCCTGTAGTTGTTGTGATTGACCGTATGAATGGCCGGAGTTCCAGATGGGGTTTATCCTAACATTCTAATGATCATCCAAGCTCAAGTAGAGAGTGATGAGTCATGTGGTGAGAATAGCAGGAGGTCCTAGGATAGGCGCTTTCACTGTAGGCCTATATCTCTGTAAAGGGCTTACACTCGTGTGTGGTCGGGTGAAACCCCTTGGCAATGGCTTTGCAAAGCAGTAGGGCCACAACAAGTGCACAAACCCCTGGTACTCGACATTTCATACTAGTCCGGATGGTCAAATCACGTGGTTGGTCTTTGGTATCGATAAAATGCATTTGGTTATAGTTGGTTTTGTTTATGGTCCTTATATGCCTGAAATACTTGATTGATAACATGCTTTTATACCTAGCTCACCCTTGCATTGTGTGTGTTGTATGTGTTTGCCTTCCCCCTTGCGATGATCATCCAATCCTTTGGATGTGAGCAGTAGCTGATGATGTGCCCTTGGAGCAAGCATTGGAGAATGAAGAAGGTGCAGCCGCCTAGTGCTTAGGATCATTCTTAGTTGACTTATCTATTTTGAAATATATCCTTTGTAAGTAAAGTTTTAAATTTATGGTCAATTTGGATGACTGTAAACTTATAAGTTTATTTTTATTCTTAAACTGTTCTATCATATTATAATGATTAATCATTCAAAAAATTTGATATAATTTTTGGGATGTCACATTAAATAATTGGTAGAATTTAAATATAAATTTAAGTCATACATTAAAAAAAAAATATATAATAAAAAAATCCATAAACTTATTATTCACAAATTCATTATTTTAAACTTTCAAATTGAGATGTTATATTTAGTTTTGAGTTAGATTTAAATGAATTTTTCACATAACAAAATTAAATGACTATGTTATATACTTTAACAATATGTTTAGTCAGTCAAGGAAAATTAAATGTGTTTAGTTAATCAAGAATTTCAATGTCTAATGTTGCTGTGTAATTTTCCTATATAAGCAAACAACCAAGTTTGATTAAAATAATTATATATAGTTCTTTAACAAATTAAAACTATTTAGATTTGCAATAAATTAGAAGTTAATTGCATTTTTTCTTGTATTTAAAATGAATATTTTTCCTAAAAAGAAAGCCCATGAGCTAGTCCTAGCCCACAAGATATTTTGGTCTCATAGATTTTTTAAATGAGGGGCTTTTGACCCTATGTCCCAATCCATGTGGGTCAGGGCTAAACCATGTGATGAGACCAAATTAACATGTCTACTCATTGGATAGTCTGAGCCAAGGTTGATAAATACATTGGTCTATGTGGATGACATGATTATTGCAAGAAATGGTGAAACAAAGAAATTGGATTTAAAGGAAAATTTGATAGCCCAATTTGAAATGAAAGACTTGAAAAAAAATCTTGAATACTTCCTTATATAAGAGGTTTTTATTTACCTAAGGAGATTTGTCCTAAAGAAAATATGAAATTGATCTCCTTGAATAAACATGTAAGTTGGGATGTAGAACCTCAACTCTCGTAGAGTTGAAAGTGAAGAGAGCTTTTCAATAGAAAAAACCAAATATTAGAAATTGATATGAAAACTTATTTAATTATCGCATACAAAGCTAGACATTGCTTATAAAATTAGTTTTGTAAGTCAATTTATGCATAATCTGAAAGAAAAACACACGTAAGAAGGTGAGAATATTCTTCAATAGTTGAAGTTAAACCTTAGAAAAAAATTATTCTTTAGGAAAAAGGACATTTTGGCCATGATGATATATCAATGTAGACTATGCATGTTTTATTAGTAACAAAAAAAATCTACATTTGGAGAAATCCTAGTAACCTAAATAAAAATGGGATAAAGTATTTTGCTTTAGTATAGAAATAAAATTTTAAGTCCTTCCTTAAATTGTGATTAAGGACTTTAGATGAAGATGATATTTGATGACCTTAAAATAAAAGTTGACATCTTCGTTACTCTAAGGAAGAAATAGGACAAAAGTTGTTTTTGATAATTGATAACAATTTTACAACCCAAGCATACTAAGATGAGGTAAAAAAAAAAGATTTTTGGTCACGATTATAAACCAAAACAAAAAGGTTTACATTTTTTTTTGGTTAAAAAAGCAGAAGCACTAAATAAAAAAAAAACATGTTGGTGTCAGGAGTTGACGCCAAAGTGTGTTAAAGCACAGCCATTTTAGCTGTACATATCTTGTTCTTACTCCATTCCACATGTTGTGGTTTGCCATTACAACACATGCAAAAGTAAGATCCACTGATATTAGCAGAAGACAACATGAACACAGAACATGTAGTTCCATTAGAAAATTGATTCACCTAAGAAAGTGGTTGACGAGGTTAGTGAATCCATTCTTCTCGTTCTCGTTGCACCAAACAAAACATGAATCAGATTTCAATTTTACAAAAATGGAAAAGAAAACGAAAATGAAAGAGATTAAGAGTGGAGCATTAAACTTTTGGATTTTAACTTAGTTTCTACTGCTCATATTCTTCCTCATACTCTAACATGAATTATACCCAAAGACTAGTTTTTGAAAATTGTTCTATAAGATCACTTTTAAAGGAAAAACGCCATCAATCACACGCCTCTTAGCTGCAACAATCCTACTTTCAAACCGAAAATACATAGCATTCAAATGTTATAAATTATAACTTTAGAAATGAACTTGGGATTCATTTTTTTTCCTCGTAGTTTCGTAAATGTACAATGTTGTTCCAGTAAGATTTTACATGGAAATTTGGTCCTCTAGTTTTTCAAAATTAAGTAACTTTGATTTACTCTTAATATATCATTTAACTGTTAATATATCATTTGTAAGTTAGAATAATGTCAAGTAATATTCACTCAATATATTAATAGTAAACTTTAAAAACAAACCTCGACACATAATTTAACACCAGACCTCAATACATAATTTAACAACAAACTTCAATATTTATCATGACAGATATGTTAACATTTTCTGTTAAGGATTACATAATGTCAATGATAGATCTAAATTACTTAAATTTTGAAATTTTGAACAACCAAATTATCACTTAAAATTTTATACAGACTAAAATTACACAAACGCTAAATTATGGGGATGAAAAGTAGATTCAGGCTTAAAATATACTATATGAAACCAACCCTTCAAGCTGCAACGCAACCATTAATTGATCAGTACATAACACTGGCAGCAATTTTCAGCAAAAGTATGATGATTATATAACGAATTTTCTTTAAAAGAAACAGAGGTAATGAGATTTCAAACTTTGCTATGAAAATTTGTTCCTACTTTCTTATACAACAAATGTTTATATATTCTCAAAGCAATGATTCTGATGAACTTGGATGCTCCAAGTACAATTGCAAACACAGAGGTTCACTACTCATTGATTTGATAGGGGTTATAAGTGGAGGCTGCTGCCACTGTTTTGTGTCAGTTGGGATCCACAACTCTGCTTCTTTGCTTGTACCAGTCTCGGGTAGGGATCGAAAATAAGCAGTAATCTCCCACCTGCAATCTGTTTACAGGAAAGGAAAGAAAAAGTTTAAACATGTGTGTTTCAGTTTACACACACCAAAGGAAAAATTTCAGCATGAGCTTTACAAATGTATCAAAGAAGTCACAAACCACATCCACTTGATTCAAAACTAGCAACCTCTAATATGTGAATATGAACTGAAATTGATGACAAGATATTGACATAAAAAATGAGCAGATGATTTGGTGAATATGAACACACACAAAGAAAGGAACTGTTTATTTTACAAGAAAAAGAGCACATCATTATGAAGTGAAAAAATAAAAGGCTAAATTGCATTTCTGGACCCTCTTTTATCGTTAATGTCCAATTTTGACTATCAATAATGTCTTGCAGCAATGAAATCCCACCATTTTTTCAAAAAGAGTATTGTGTCTGTTTGTCATCCAATTACCACAAAAGCTAGTGTCATGGCCAACATTTACATACTTAGATGACACTTTATTGAGGCGTTTTCATGGATACATTGATAAATCCAATCTATTTAAATTACTAGAAAAATCAATATAGATACATTATAGGGTCAGCTTGGTTCAACTTTAAATAAATGTTTTTCCTCTTAAATAAGCAGTTTTTGAAAAAATCACTTATTGAAAAGCTTTTAGATACTTTTAAATAAGTAGAAATCAGTTACAGATTTTAGAATAAGCAAATTAGACAACCACTTCAAAAGCAGAAATATGTTTAAAAAAAAACGCAAAAAGTCTAACAATGGTGAGTAAATTAAAGTCATCAGCAGGTACATTAAGGTTCTTAACTCAGTACAATGTTGTTAGATAAGTAGATCATTGGCCGTGTGACTAACTTCTGTTATTAATTGGATTAGAGTTAGACTGATGAAGAACCTGCTTTTCTTAATTAGGAAAATTAAGGGATTTGATAGTTACATAAGTTACTGGGAGACAATCATGTTATTCATATCATAGTAGAGAGACCAAATTTGGCATTAAGCCAAAGGGAAAGCAAGGAGAAGTCAAAAGGGTCGCAGAATTCTATGCAGCAAACATAATTACACTCGCATTTACCAGGAGGCAGCCCTTTAGAAAGAGATTCTGAGTTTGACAGTTTTATCAGAAATGATCTGAGAGAGATCTCAAGATCAACCTCTTCCACCTCTGAACCATAAGCTTGGTTCACTGCAAGCTTGAATACAAATTTCTCCAATGGAACATTGTCAGCATTGAAGAAAACAACAGCTACTCTCTCCACCATTCCCTAGTAAATGTAAGGTAAGGCATAGAAATCAGCATGCCGAAACAAAGCAATTACAAGCAAGCTTGGATGCAACAGGATAGTGTGTGTTCGTATAGGATAATGGACCTTAAGTGAAGCATTAACTTATTTAAATCTTCCGAAAAAGAATTAGTCTAGAACACACGTATCTCTCGGAGAAATCACTAGTAATTATTTAATGATTCCAGTTGAAAACAATAACTACAAACGAGTATTTTGTAACTAGACACACACAACACAACATCATCACATATGACATTGTTATACGTTGACATGACATGGCTAGCAACCAATATTTGATAATTCAAATGCAATGCCAGCAAACAACAATTATTAATAGAATATAAGGTTGAGTGCATAAAAGAAGAAAACAATTGAAATTACCAAACAAGACCAACCTTTTGTATAAAGGGTAGAAACCCAGTAACACTAGCATGTATGTAATATCTAAGCTGAGGATGGCGAGCCCTTTGAATCACCACATTCCTATACCTTCTCCGTTCGAAGGCACCTTTTGCACACACAAACTCAAATAATGAAAACTAATTCCAATTAATATAGTTTCCAATAACTACAACAAAAATTCAAAGTGAATTTTCCAATCAATCCTCTTTTTTTGTCTTCTTGCCACAAACCAAAGGGAAGGAGCGTATGCAATAACCAACTAACCCGAAGGATAAACCCCATTGATAAAAACAACAGCGGTAATAGCCACCTCCAAGAATTCAACCAAAACCCTAGCTATTTGGCCTGCAAATTTCCACGCAGAACAGTGGTAACTCCAGACCTATTTAAATTGATGAAAAATTAAAACTTTTATTGGTTAATTTCAAACCTTGCGGAGTTTGATTCTGCCTGCGTTCCATCTTCTTCAAATTCAGTTCCCCAACACACTCCAACTGAAGAAAACAAACTAAGCCTTTTCCTATTAGACCATGAAAGTTATTAAAATTACAAATTTACCGCTATATCGACCCGAAATTTGATTCGGGTCTCACCAATGCTTAGTGGGTCGGTTTTATGACCCGAATATTCGTCTTCATTCATCTACACTCTAAAATTCTTCTTGACTGAGTCACTACCCCAACGACGGGATTTTGATTTTCCATTGACACGGGAAATGGCAGGTGAGATTTTGATAGATTTTGATTTTCTCTTACCACATTTTGTGGGAGAATTAGCTTTTGGATTAGGGTTTTGGTTTAATCGTTTCGTTGGATTTTGATATTGGGTTCCAAAAGGGAAAAACAACGAAAAGAAGGGAGGAAGAAGAGGGAGAGCATGCGTGGTGGTTTTGGGCGACATTGGACGAAGCCCTCGAATGCAGTATCACGCTCTTTCACTCGGCAATCAGGTTTTTCTTTTTTTTTCCCTCATTTTTCCAATTTCCTGTAGTAATTTAATTTAGTTTAGTTTGATTTGATTATCTATTTTTTTCAGTTTTTTTTTTTTTGTTTTCATTTTGTTGCGGAATTCATGAAAGTATTTTTAGTTAGTTGTAAGTTTGCCAGAACCTGGATCATGTTAGTGCCTTTTGAATAATTCTTCTGATTTCATGTTTGGATTGGAGAAAAGAATTGTGTTGATTTATAATGTTTAGGGAGTTGGATCATACATGCCAAAATTCTGACGGTTTCTGCAGCATGATTCTTAAATTCAGTGCAGACATTTTCATGTCTATGTTTTAAGTTTTGTGTAATCAATTGAGAGCTCCTTACCTGGTAGCTTCTGCTATTAGATGTTCTGAGACCCAGATGATGCTCATAATTTCACTTTTTTCTCTGTAATTTAATGTTTGCTTAAGGATGATGTAGTCTTGGGGATTCATTTAACCACAGTGGTTAAGTCGTTATTTGTTATCTGAAACCTCATTGGTTTAGTCATGTATTACCGATATTGTTAAATCTACACATAATAATTTGGAATTTCCATAACTGGGCATAAATGACCTTTCTTTCATATCTAGGAATGAGGATTAGGTATATATTCACACTATTTAGTCATGATTCATGAGTTACTTAAAATGTTTAAACTTTTCAAACACTTTTATTTATTTTAGCTGTTCGTTGACTCACTGCCTTTTCTATATATGGTATTGCAGGCTTCCCTGGAGGTTGACGTGGTTGCATATGGAGGTATCGTTTCTAATTTCAAGTTTTTTATAATGAATAATTAGAGTTAGATTTAATTATATGCTAAATTTCTAGTGCAGAATGAGTACATTTTATCGTTTAATAACGATATGTAACAGGTTCAGAGCCCCATACTGCACTTCTTGCCAACCCATCTATTCATTTTCATATAATGGTATCAATGTTGCCTAGATCTCATCTTTTCTGGGCAAGTTATCCTCTTATTTTACTTAATTTGATCTAGAGTGGAACTTTATCAAATTTTCAGAAGCAGTGGTTTACAGCCAATCAACGCTTACCAAAGATACTTCAGCCCATTATGCTTTTGTTGAAGCCGATAGTTCAATTTCTCATGCTTCTTTGGTTCCTTTGTGTAAAAATACCATCTCCTGATGTTTTTATTGTCCAGGTTAGCCTTTTAAGTTTTCTTTCTATTTTTCCATCTTGGTATTTAAGCTTACTTTTTTGGCTTCCTTGATAGATTCAATACTCCTTGTTCTTACTGTGTTAGACATAACATTGGAAGCTTATACCTGCAAAATTTGATTGTTGTCTTGGATCATAGCCTTTGTTTGAGAAGCATCCTTATAAGCAAATAAACAATAAAACTATCTTTGCCAAGTATTTTTTTGTTATAGGTCAGTTTGGACTACTAGAGAAATTCTGATGTGCCGAACTTCACTATGCCTCTTTCATATATGATATTGGAAACTCAACACTTTGAAGGATATTTTATTAAATGTGTAATGATTCTGATAGGACCCTGAGGGTCTAAGTTAGGAGAAAAGGGAATAAAAACAAAACATAGTTTGTTAGGAGGTGTAGGGGATGTTAGGCGGGGGTTGTTAGTCTGGGTAGTGTCCCTTGGGGGAATAGCTATATAGGGAGGAAGGAGTCTTGAGACAAGCACGTTGCTTTTGTATCTTTGATAGTAGACAGGATTTGTAACATCCTGTGTGAAAGGAGGTTGGTCCCTTGGATGTTTTCAAACATATTCATTGTTTCCAAAATAATAATACAGATTTTCCATTATGAGTTTGTGTGTGTTCTGTAACCAAAACCAGAGAATTTTGGGTTTGTCACCAAGAAACCTAACAACTAGAGGAAGTCACAAAAGATTCAAGAATTGGAGGAGTTGCCAGTCGAAACAGCCACTCATCAGTGCGCTATCAATGGGGAGTAGAGGCAGTTTCCTGTATGGAAACATTCATAGGGGCCAGGAGTGGGCAAGGAACCTTTAGCAACGGGAGTACTACTAGGAAAGAAGGGCTAGCACATCGGTAGGCTCCAAGATAAGAGGCAGTACAACATGGGAGAATAGGAGCAGGGAAATAAGGAATCTTCCTTGCCCAGCATATAGCCCTGGCCATAGATGCCTAGAAAAGAATATATGGGTCCTAATCATGGCTGAAGATGAGGAGGAAGGTGAAAGGGAAGAAGAGGAAGAAATGGAGCAGAAACAGATGGAGCTCTCAGTTTTCTCATCAGGAGGATTGACCCAATCCAATACTATGAAAATGCAGGGGCGGTTGAAAGGGAAAAAGGTGTTGGTTGTAATTGATAGTGACGCCAGCCACAATTCTATTTCAGCCAAGTTGGTGGCTGGACTAAGCTTGGTTGTAGAGGAAACACCACCACCTTACAAAGTCTGCCTGGGAGATGGACATAGGACGACTACTAGTGGTTGTTGTCACGACATCCTAATACAACTGGAAGACCTGGAGGTAAAGGAAAAGTTCTACTTGTTTGAACTCGGGTGTGGACTTGATTTTAGGATTGACGTGGTTGGCTTCCCTGAGAAAGTCAAGATAACCAGAGAAACTTGACCATGAGTTTTGGCCAAGGGAAAGGGAGGTGTTGATTAAAGGGGACCCTATGCTGACCAAGAGGGTAGTCACCCCTTCGGTGTTGGGTTGCTGGAGTTAGACGCACCTTTCTACCTATCAATAACTCCAGTCGGCGACAGCGGCATAATCGGACAGCAGCATGGCAGCTACTGTTGCAGTGGAAACGGAACCCCAAGATAGGGAGCTCTAACACCAAGTTGAAAATAAGAATGATTTTTATTATTCTCAATCATATCAATTACATTCTCCTTTGCTCTATTTGTAACAATCTAATCTTCTAAAATAGGGAAATAGAAAAACAAAATAATCTAGAAGATTACATATCTATTTTCTCTAATTAGAAAGATTTTATAGATATCTTCTTTAATTAAGAAGATATTTTCTTTAATTAAGAAGATATTTTCTTTAATTACAACACAGTTTGTTAGGAGCTGTAGGGGTTGTTAGGCAGGGGTTGTTAGGCGGGGGTTGTTAGGCTGGTTTGTGTCCCTTGGGGGGATAGCTATATAGGGGGGAAGGTGTCTTGAATTAGGCACTTTGTTTTTGTATCTCTGATAGTAGACAGGATTTGTTACACCCTGTTTGAAGGGAGGTTGGTCCCTTGGATGTTTTCGAACATATTCATTGTTTCCAGAATGATAATACAGATTTCCCACTTTGTGTGTGTGTGTCCTGTAACCAAAACCAAAAAATTATGGGTTTCTTGTCATCAAGAAACCTAACAGATTTATTGATAAACAAAGCAAAATGACCAGAAATGGAGGCAATTTTGATTTTGTAGCTTTTTGCATCACTTATCTCACTCTTTTGTTTGTGCAGAATCCTCCTTCAGTTCCAACCCTTGTGGCCGTAAAATGGGCTAGCTGGTTGAGAAAATCATCTTTTGTTATAGATTGGCATAATTTTGGGTATACTCTACTTGCACTGTCATTGGGAAGAAATAGTCATTTTGTCTCCTTATATAAATGGTACTACTGTAGAGTCTTTTTAATTTTACTCCAGAACTTTTTACTGGTGATATGGCTTTGCTTTTTCAAGGTTGCTGCAAATGTGATTATTTTCTTGGCTCCAATTAGGTTTGAGAAGCATTATGGGAAAATGGCAGATGCTTCTCTTTGTGTAACAAAAGCAATGCAGCATGAATTGGCTCAAAACTGGGGAATAAAGTAAGAGGGTCGACTCAAAGTTAAAATATATTGTTTAACATAAAATTGCTTCTGTGATCAGCGGAGAAATCTGATGTCTATATCTTAATTCTTAATTTTATAGTGCTACAGTTTTGTATGATCAGCCTCCGGACATCTTTCATGCAGCTTCATTGGAGGAGAGGCATAAGGTAACTCTGGATATTATTATTTATCAAGAATCTTTAGAGATTTCCATATATAATATAGACAATCTACAGTTGTTTTGCAGATTAAATGAGGACCTGTTTCAGCCTCTTGGTGTCAGAGATTGTGTCAGTAATGGTAAGATTGCTTTTATAATCTAGGCATATATCAATCTTAGTCGTTAGCACATTTTGTGTTTATATGCTTGCTTCTTACAGGAACTTCCTTGATTGCTAGCCGTTGCCAAAACGAGACCCTGTTTACAAATGAGGTTGGTTCAAGCATATATTTGAAGCCAAATCGACCAGCACTTGTTGTAAGCAGTACGAGCTGGTACGTTTTTCATAGTATGAATTGCCTCCTTTTCTATCGTGACAATACCTTGCATTCATGTTCTGATGCTATGGAGTTTTTGTTTTTTCTTTAGTGAAAACCTGGGTACAAGACAACATTTTATCCGTTTAAAATAGCACTTTCTTTTTTCCTGCATGTTACAAAGTTTGTTAGATGGACCTTCAGTGAGAGAAATGAAGCAAAATATAAAAAAAAAATATAGCCATGGAAAACCTCCATTGACTTGTACTAGCCAAACTTGAGTGCTTTATTTCTCAGACTTGTGGCACTTTCAGGACACCTGATGAAGATTTTGGTATTCTCTTGGAAGCTGCTGTAATGTATGATAGACGCGTTGCTGCCATATTGGGTGAAGATGATTCAGTAGATGAGGAGGTCGTATGGAAAGAAATATCTGATGGAAAACAATGTTTATATCCCAGATTGCTATTCATCATAACTGGTATAACTATTGTTTTTCTTTCTGAAGTATTGGAAATCATATGGAATTTTCTGATGTGGGATCTTCTTTGATAAAGGCAAAGGTCCGGAAAAAGAAAAGTATGAAGCAAAAATAAAGAGATTAAAACTTAAACGTGTGGCATTTCGTACTATGCGGCTGTCAGCTGATGATTATCCATTACTACTAGGTATTGTGTTCCTTATTTTAAAAGTGATCTTGTACAGTGGTGAAATTCTTCATTTAACAGTTTTTGGTCATTTCAGGATCAGCTGATCTAGGTGTTTGTCTGCATACTTCATCATCAGGATTAGACCTTCCAATGAAGGTATCCGTTATTATATGTCGGTGTACAAAGCAAATGTCTTTACATGGTTATACTGAAATCCTCCCTGTAATAATCTGCTGTTTTGAATCATTTAATACATTGCACTCATAAGCATCTAGGGCATCAAACTGTGATAAATGTTATGTTGATTAAATGGGTTTTCCTATAAAATTATTGAAATTCTTGAATTACATCAGTATTCATATTAAATTATGTGCTTCATTAGAATATATATCCATTTGTGCAGTCTAATATTAGTTGTGTCATAAAAAGATGATGTTATTTCTTCTATACATGTTCTGGCTAATTTAATTCAGTTTTACTTAGTGGGCTATAACTGCTTATATTTCTTGAGGTTTTTGAATTTTCCATTTTCTGTTAATTATGTACCATGAGATAGGTTCAAGTTGGATCCAGCTTTGAATCTCTAATGTTTCTTTATGTGTGATATTACATTCTAGTTCTTCCTCTTAATTTAATGTCTAGAACTCTATTGGAAATTGGATATTTTCATACCTAAACCTTAGGCTTTTTAAGAGGATGTCAGTTTTACATTGAGTATGTCGCATTTTGGAAGGTTTATAAAACAACTACTGAATCTTATTAAATATTTTGTTTATTTCTAAATTTTTATTTTTTTAACTGCAGGTTGTGGATATGTTTGGCTGTGGACTGCCTGTTTGTGCTGTTTCGTATTCTTGGTAAGCTAAATACTTCCTTGAAAATTGTCTGTAACTTCTTCTGAAGTCCAAAAAAATTGTTCTTTTCATTTGAGTCAAAGCTTTTACCTTCTTGAAGCATTAAAGAACTGGTTAGAGTTGACAAAAATGGTCTTCTCTTCTCTTCTTCGTCAGAGCTAGCTGATGAACTTCTGGTATGTCTGTTAATAATTACAAGCTTCAACTTTCTTATTTGAATGTGGATACACAGTTTAAGATTGTTGTCGGTTAAAAACTTTTCTCTTATAATGTATACAGTCTAAATGTCTAATCTTGAGCGTACTAATTTGGTTCCCTGAATCTACACAGCTTCTCTTCAAGGGATTTCCTGATGACTGTGATGCATTGAAGGTCCTCAAATATGGTGCATTAGAAACTGGTTCTTCAGCTAGGTGGACTACTGAATGGGAAGAACATGCAAAGCCACTGATATCTGAGGCAAGTTCATTCTGCTAGGCTATGCACTGTCATTTCGTTTTAGTTTACTATTTTTCTACTTGTCTTGATACATGCGGTTTATCAATTGGTCTTACTCTTGAGAACTTTCAAAATATGAGCATATGAATTTGCAGGTTTTGTCAAGATTTTGACTCTGTTGATTCTTTAGAAGACATCTTTAACTTCTCTAGCAGAAAAAATGGATAAGCTGTTGGCCTAATACAAGAAGAGTTGTGTAGTGCGATTTGCATCTAGTGGTTGCATGCAGATTTCATGGAGTTTTTTTTGGCAATGTCCAAGTCGGAGTCACCTTGTACAGAATAGCTATGCAGCAGGGTTTCCAACATATGTCTGTTGTTGACTTTCTTTGTATGAAGTTTCAAATAGGTGTTCTCTGTAAAAATTGGTATCATGATTTAGGATTTCATTTTCTTTGAACATCCATATGTTGCCAAGAAAAAGTGAGGTTATTATACTAGAGCTTCTGGATTAGATTTTTTGTGGTGAACTTGAGTTCAATCTTCGTAGCATGCTAGTATATAAAAGCTTAGGACAGCTATCCGAAAATCTAATTTACGAAGGGGGAAGCTAAGATGCGAAATTGAAACATAAAATATGAAGTTATGATAATAAAGAAAGAGAGAAAGAATGACCATTTGGAGTGTAACATGCAACAGTAAAATTGAAAAACTACAATAAATATCATGTAACATTAAGATTGAGAAATATGAACACAAACTAGGAAAATGGAAAAGAAATTACTGTATATTTCTATCTAAGAGAACTTATTGACACATCAAAGCCTGTCCTCGAACTCGGAGAGAGGTGTGATTTGTTCCTTCAAGCCTTTCTTCCTTCTTATCTCTGCAACACGAGCAGCAGCAGGAGTGCCAGGTTCTAGTGGATCAGATGACACCATATCCCAATGGTCAAATACTAACTGGGGGAAAGCCTGCCCCCCGGTTTGAGCCCTTAGTGATTCGTTGAATTTAAATGACTCAACAACAGGCAAATATGCCTTGACATTGTAAAGTGGGGTGCCTGGCCTCCGGATTTCCTCAAACACATGCCCTCTTTTTTGGTTAAGAACACTGTATATACCGCCAAGGACCTGTTCAGGTGCCTGTATCTCCACCAGATACACAGGCTCGAGAAGTCTCGGTTTTGCTGTTAGTGTGGCTGCATAGAAGACCCTTCTAGCTGTTGGAATGATCTGGCCGCCTCCTCTGTGAATAGCATCAGTATGAAGAACCACATCACAAATCTCAAAGCAGACCCCTCGCATGTTCTCATCAGCCATTGGACCTACTTTTGATGCTAACTCAAACCCAGCAACAACTGAGTCTTTGATTTCACTGAGGTACTGTACTCCCTTGCATGTATCTACCACCATGTTGGGTCCTTTACCCTCAGGACCAAAATACCATATTTTCTTGGCCAGATCCTTGTCCCAACCAAACTCTTCTGACAATATTTTAGACCTATTTTTTGGGTCAACCCCCGGTCCAATCTTTTCATCATCAATAGCCTTTGCTAGTCCATCTTCCATAGGCCTTGCTTCCATGTATAGGCGGTTGTGTTTGTTTGGTGACTTGCTCATCACTGTACGGCAAGATCTCTCAAACACAGTCTCGCGAAAAGAGACTATAGGATCAGATATCGAAACCTTTGCTCCATTCATAAAATCGACCTGTAAGTCCTTCAGGCAGATTTCTAGATGAAGCTCACCAGCAGCAGATATTATATGCTCTCCTGTCTCTGACATTGTGCACACCACCATAGGATCTGACTTAGCTAAACGTTTTAGACCTTCTTGTAGCTTAGGAAGATCTGACGGAACCCTGCATGTAACAGCAACACTTACCACGGGTGACACAGAAAACTTCATAGCTCGAATGGGATGTGCATCAACTTCCTTCTCATTGGTCAATGTAGCATTTTTGGTTATGAATTGATCCAAACCCACCATAGCTACCGTGTTGCCACATGGCACATCCTCAACAGTTTCCTGTTTCTTTCCCATCCAAATTACAGTTCGCTGAACACTTTTAACATACAAGTCCTTTTTATCTCCAGGGACATAGTTTGGTCCCATGATTCTGACTTTCAAACCAGTTGAAATCCTGCCAGAGAAAACTCGACCAAAAGCATAAAACCTACCCCTATCAGATGCAGGAATCATCTTTGAGACATAGAGCATTAGAGGTCCTTCAGGGTCACAGTTTCTGATAGCAGAAGCATAAGGATCATCCAGGGGACCATTGTACAAATTCTGAACGCGATACTGCTGAGCATTGGCAGGAGAGGGAAGGTGATATATCATCATCTCCAGAAGGGCGCTACTTGCCGGGAGCCAACTCTGCATAACACGTTTCATCAAAGCCTTTTCTGTCAAATCTTTTTCCTCTGACTTCATGTTTACCCCAAGCTTTTGCAACTTAGGCCACAGCTCATCCCTCTTGTCGCTCATGCAAAGCTCAATAATATGTTTGATCGGTTCATAACAAAACATAGCAAAGCCACGCTTACAGGTAGCAGTTCCGGTGTGTTTGTTGATCCACTTTTTGGTGGCAGAATCAAAGAAATTTGCACCCCAAAGCCTACTCATCATCTTTGCCTCGTCAATTCCAAACTTTGAAGCATACATCTTGGCAAAGTTGGTGAGGGTAAAACCCCATCCATGCAAACCAGCACAGAAAGCAACTGTTCCCTTCTCAGGGTATACTTGAATATCACCAAGTATAGAATCTTCATATGTTGCCATGGTCACATTTGCACTCTCAACAACCCTCTGAAATGTAAGGTATGCCTCCTCTGGATCAAGGTTGAGCTCGAGGAAGCATCTATCCACCTTGTTAACTGCCAAAACAGGCTTAACCCTTTCTCCAAGAGCTTGTCTTAGCACAGTTTCTGTCTGTACGCATACACCCTCAACACAATCCACCACCACAAGTGCTCCATCGGTGATGCGAAGCGCAGCCGTTACCTCAGATGAGAAGTCCACATGCCCAGGTGAGTCAATAAGATTTATAAGGAACTCATTCCCTTCACGCTCTCCCTTGAAGTTCTTCAAATCACCCTGTGGCATTTCATAGTAAAGAGAGATACCAGTGGACTTGATAGTGATACCTCTCTCAGCTTCATCTTGACGGGTATCTGTCATCCTCACATCTCCTGCAACTTCTTGTGCTATGATTCCAGCAGCAGCCACAAGAGAATCAGTCAGTGTGGATTTTCCTGCATTCCAGAAGCTAATTAAAATAAATGCTGCAGTGTTTACAAGGCAGTGACAATACTGAGCTATCAGGGACCCGAAATTTAAGGAGAATGTGAAAATTTTCTGTTTTAAACCCCGTGACAAAGAAGATACAAAGGCTAATCAACGAAAACTATTGCTCAACAATGTCAACCATTAAAAGCTAGGAAGAAGGACTTCACATCAACGCAAAAACTATAACAACGTACCATGATCTACGTGAGCAATAACAGACACGTTCCTAATGTTGTGTTTGCGGTCCATAATCCGCCGAAGTTGATCAACTGAGAACCTCACCTGTACATGATTATCCAGTTTAGTAGTTCAAATCATCCCTTCAGAGAAAAAGAAAAAGGGAAAATAATGCCAACTCACCATCTTAAAGGTTCTTAATCCTCTCAAACACGAGATGACTTGGAAAAGATCAACGATGATGATTAATGAACGCATAAATAAAATGTTTAGTATCAAACAGAAATTAAAGAAAAAAAATGCCATAGAAAGTTACAAAACCATATTGGTTCACTTTGGATAATATCAGAGCAGAAGTTACCTTTTGCTAGGAGAGAAACAGCAGTCAAAAGGGCTCGAGAAGATGGTGGTAGTTTGAGTCTAAGACCAATAAATGACATTTATAGAAGATCGTGATTGTGTAAAAACCATGTTCAATAAATGTTTAATGAAGTTAATCATAAAAAAATTATAATCCTATCATCTTTATAACGAAAATGGAAATCATAAAGGGTTGTTTAATTAATTATATATTTAATGTGTGCTTTTTTCCATTGAAAGCCGTCCAAAAGCACATTTAAACGTAAGCTTCAAACTGTAGCTTTCTAAAAAAACATGCATATGAGAACGTGTATACACTAAACATAATGTAAATACAATCAATTGCTGTTGAAATCTTTGACCAGAATTTTGAGTTGGATAACCTTAGTACACTTTTTGTAGAGTGATCCGTTCAGAAAGTTTCTTGGAGTGTTGTGCAAGAAAATTGACTTCAATAAATATTGGTGACACAGACTAAATTATTTTCTGACTTGACTATGGACTATCTGAAGGAGACTCAAATATTTGTATAGTTTCCGGAAATTTTGATCCGTTATAAGGCTGTGATGATGAGTGTCTTCTGAAAAAATATTTCCTGAAAATTTATTTAATGTATTATTCCATTGAAAATTCGAAATTGATAGGTTCGAAGTAGAAATTATGATGGTTGCAGGAAAAGAAGCTGCCTTGTACAGTCTGCTTTACTGCAAGTACAAAATGAATTATTGCATCTTTTTTGTTGGGTGAAAAAATAGACAAACGATAAAACTATATTTCATGAGAAAATGAAAAGGAGAGTAAATTTAAAAAGTAGCTGCTTATAAAACGAACAAGGATTAATTATAAAAAAAAATATTCTTAGTGTGTTTTTTTTTTTTAAATTGTCAGATTGTTAAAAGATTTAGTTATCATTTAATTGTAGTTTTAAAGTTTAAGTTAATATAAATTATATCGTTGTGTTAGGGAGGATTTGTAGAGGAATCAGTTTGATTGTTTTGCCGGAGTTTAAATTTTCACAAGAAAGTAAATCTATAGTTTAATGGAACACTGATAACGTAATTTAAATTAAATGATACTTACAAGTTACAAATCCTCTACTTTAAAATGACATGTATTCTTTCCATTTTTAAATATATTTATTTTCTTTGTACTTTTGATCAATGTCATTTATTCTTTTATGTTTTTTTAATAGAATGAAATTCATTTCTTTCATTATATTTATATGTGTAAAAGAGTATTTTTTTTTAATTTTCATAACTTCAATATAAGTTTTAACAATATGATATTTTAATTTTAAATAAATTAAGAAAAATAGTATCTTAATATGTCTATTTGAAAATTAGAGAGAATATAAATGCTACTTTTATAAAAATATTAAGAAAAACAAATATTTATTTTTAAACAAAATATATGTATGTGTAATTTAACATAACCGCCATTTCTTTGTGTACCTCTATGGGTGGTGAAATGATCAGTTTAGGACTTTTATCTTCTTCATTACATACTTTTTCAATTTTCTTCCTATGTCATCTTTTCGTATCTTTTCCGTTGCTTCTTGAATTTTTGTTTCAAACTCAATCTTATGAAGATTTATCATTGTCAGGAACCGTATTGGACACCTATTGTCTTGTCGTCTTGGTCCACGAAGTTGGATTTTGTCTTTTAAAAGACACTTCAAAAAACAGAAGTATTTAAATTGTATTTTATTAAATGTTTAATTATCAGTCTATAGTAGATGTTATTGTTGTAATCTTAAGTTTGTCGAATATATCATCAAATTCAATCATCATAAATCTAAGATATTGTCAACTTTCGAAAGTGAAGTTCTATCACGATTTTGTCCTTAAAAGATCTCTCAAGCACCAGATCAAGTTCACGTTAAATGCATGTCTACGATTTATTTGATAAAATATTTGAAAAGCTTAATCTAATCCAAATTATATGAATTTTAGCTAAAGGAAACATCACAAGGTTATATCGTGTTAATTCACAAGCATAAGGTAAAATGCATTACACGTCAATCAGTCTTTTGAAAATGCATCTACAACCTTCATTATCAAATCCTATATGTTTTACTCGATCAAACTCTTTAGTAATGAGTCATGAAGCATATCTTGATACACATCAATCAGTCTTTTATATCTTCTCCCTTTAAAAGCGTCACTCATATAACTAATACTTTTTTCAAAGGACGTATTTATCTCATTATGTTGCAAGATGATGACATTATGAATTACATATCCCAATATGAACAAAGATCTTTCATATTGTTCCTGAATACATTCTTCAAGCTCTAGTGAGCAGACTCAATCTTGATACAAATGACAAGAATAATATCATAAAACATATAACAAAAACAACTAAATAAAATGACATTAAAACATACATGTTTGATGTTATGTTTCCTAAATGCATAACTCGGTTCGTCCACGCCTTTACAAAGAATGTCTTATACGAAAAGATCAAGACTCATTGACATATTCAAAGAATAATGACCATAAAATACAATCATGATGAAAGATATCAGTATAATTAGGAAACATTGATTTTTATTCACAATCCATGACATTTTCCCATGCTTCCATTACCACATCTCATGCCTCAACTGAATTGACTAACATTTTGCACTTGGCTTTCACATTTTTTCTGAATGTGGCAACAACATAAGAGATGATAACATTAGGGAATATAATGCTAATGGCATTCATCAAAGTAAGGTCTTCGTCTCTAAGAATGACTTCTAGACCACCCTCATATGTCAGAAATAATCCTCTAAGTCTTTCCAAAACCCAAGTGAAATTAGTTTTTCATTCACGTGATAAGAATGTCAAGGCCGCTAAGAAAGTCAACCATGTAGATGTGACCCCAACTATCTTAAGCGATGATAACCAATATTTGTTTATTTTGTATGTCGTTTCCATAAACAAAACAACATTAAATGCATTCAACAATTTAACTGCATCAAGATGAATCCAAAAGAGATCACTTATCACCTTAGAGTTGTCGATACATAATGGATGTATTTATCATGATCCAACATCATCATTAATTGTTATAATTCAGTTCTCGATCATCTTAATGATTATTTGTAAGTATACCTTATATTATGTATTGGCTTCATTATTGTCACATTAATCATTATTTTCTCTGAGTTAGTAGAATATTTACAAGTTTCACTTGACTCTTAGTCATATCAATAAGTAATAACTATTCAGTGGGTTTAACCCCCCATCAAAAGGATGACCAACTAAACTCTGTGTCAAATTATGGTTATGGTATCCACATTTCAAAATCCAATTTGTTTCAAAATCTACTGAATTTCTTAATCAGATCTTGAAATTCGTTGATTTCCTAAACTGGATTTCAAAATCCGATAACTTTCTAAATCAGATTTCTAAATCTAGTTTTTTTCCTAGACAATTCAAAATCTAGTGCATGGTAGAAATAACTATATCAAAAGAAACAAATATAAAATTTCAAAGAAAAATACTTATACCTGGATGAGATGAAATGGAGAAGAAGTTAAAGGTGAACAAAGCAAGACTTATGCAAAAAAGCAACGAAAAATTCACCACCATAGCAACAAAAACCACGACCACGACAATAAGAGAAGAAGAGAAAGAATGATGAAGCGCAAACCACAACCAAAGAAGAAGAATTATGAAGCAGTGAACTCAAGGATGAAGGTAAGGTAGTAAATATAAAGGTCTAAGTAAATGGGATTCGGTAAAGAGTAATTACTAGTTACCTAATTTTATTCTATTTTAACATTTTTACCGAAAGACAAAATACTCAACTTAGAGGTGCATGGAGAAGCGCCCTAGTGAAATTAGCCAATGAACCTAAATGAATATTTAGATAACATGAAACATCAATCCTTAGAAACTCTTTTTAATGAGGTTGATGCTTAAAATAATATTGTTAGGGATTGTATACTAAAATGTCTCTTAAATCGACTAGGGATTGATCTTATCCGTTTTCTACAAAATTTAACTCGATTATAAAACTCAAAATCATTATAAAATTCAATTCAATTCTAAATTTTAACTTATCTATAAAATTTAACTCGAAAATAAATTTTGATTCAGTTATAAATTTTGACTTGATTCTAAATTTTTACTTGGTTATAAATTTTGACTAAGTTCTAAACTTTGCCAATTATAAATTTAACTCATTTACAAAATTCATTATAAGAATTATACTTAAGTTTTAAGTTTTGTCAATTATAAATTTAACTCAGTTACAAAATTCATTATAGGAATTATACTTAAAGTTATAAGTTTAAAACCTGGATTTTGTAAGATATTTAAGAACCTGAGTTATAAAAATGGTTTTTTTTATTTATTTTAAAAGCAACATTTTGTTTAAAAAAGAATATTAATAAATGTTGTTTTAAATAAGATATGATTAAATAAAATTTTATAATATACTCATATTTGAATAAAGGTATATTTGAAATCTTAAAAGTGATGTTATAGTTAAAAACTAATAAAACTAAATTAAGTGACTCTTATCATGAACATGTCCTAAGAAGTTTTAGTTTTTCATTTTTCTCATTGTTTTATTAAGTTTTATAGTGATATTCTCCATTTTTAAATGATACTTTTTTTTTGGGTAAGGTTATTTTACTCAAATTAGTGAGGACTTTCGGGGGCGCCCGCAAATACCAAATTTTGTTACAAAAGAAAGTTTTATTGAGATGAAAATAAGGTCAAACCCCCATGTTTAGAAAATATAGTTTGACTCCTTCCATAATTTCTTACTCTTTTTTTTTTTTATCTAAGTTAAATTTTATTATACAAGTATTAAAACTCTTTATAAAATAGAAGAAGCTCGAAAAAATTAAAAACTACATAAAGCTTCAATGTACAATTTTATTTTAATGGACAAAATAATGCTTAAATATAAATAAAATAAAAATATATATAAGCCTAAAAAATATTCTTTCTTAATCCCATTGTCAATACATAAAAATTAAATGAGACTTAATTCAAATAATCAAAATCTAATCAACGTAGTAAAGCCATGAACTGGATTAGAAAGCACTTAAGCTGCCTATTTTCCAAAAGCAACAAACGTCAAACTACGTCTTTCTTTACTACGTTCTCCCAACTTCCGTATTTCTCATATTATATGTAATTCATTCGCAAACGTGCCTTTTAATTATTTTTTTCATTTAAAAAACAGGAGGTAAGGATTGTTTGGAGAAAGTTTTGTTGTAAAAATATTGTAAAATTCAATAAGGAGAACATTGTGCTGTTTGAAGAAAACGAAGAAACAATGCCAGTTGGGTGAAAATATCTCAAGCAATTCACTGATACTTTAGCCAAAATACCAACCCTGCAGCCATGAAACGCTATTTGATTTACCTTGTGAATCTAAAGCAGCTTTGTCCTTGAATTTTAGTTATATACCGAAACGGAGTTGAACACTCTTGACATACAAATCCTATATCAAAACTAATCGCCCTCACAGCTTTCTAGCAACAGCACTGTCATTCCCTTATCGCACTCAAATCTATAATTTGATTATTTTGCACAACAAAAATATTGAAATAGTATCTTTGAAGCAAAATTCGCACAAATAGTTCGAACCAGCATCGATGCAAAATCCTATGGAGCAACAAAAATACATCGACGCAAGCAGAAATAACAAGTACAACAAGTCACTGACAAAACCACAAACAAAACTCGACAAAAATTTAAAACTAAGGTTTCGAAAGATAAATTCAGCTAATAAGTTGAAAAATAAATAGTTCTAAAATAAAACATTTTAAAGCTTGTCTTCATACTCAGAGAGAGGAGTCATCTGTTCCTTCAAGCCCTTCCTCTTACGAATATCCGCCACAAGTTGTGCAGCTTGCGATCCAGCCTCCAGTGGGTCAGAGGACATCATGTCCCAATGATCAAAGACACACTGTGGGAAAGCTTGGCCTGATGTTGCAGCCCTCAACGTGCTTGAGAAACCAAAAGACTCAATGACAGGGAGATATGCCTTGATGTTGTAGAGTGGGGTACCTGGCCTCTGCATTTCCTCAAAGACGTGTCCACGTTTCTGATTGAGAACACTGTAGATACCACCAAGAGCTTGCTCAGGAGCCTGGATTTCAACCAGGTAGACAGGCTCAAGAAGCCTGGGTTTAGCAGTTAGCTGTGAAGCATAGAACACTCTCCTCGCAGTAGGAATGATCTGACCACCACCTCTGTGGATAGCATCAGCGTGAAGGACCACATCACATACTTCAAAGCAGATAGCTCTCATGTTCTCCTCAGCCAATGCACCTTCTTTTGATGCCCACTGGAACCCAGCAACCACAGAATCCTTGATTTCATTCAGATATTGCACTCCCTTACACATATCAACCACCATGTTGGGTCCAGTGGTCTCCGGGCCAAAACACCAAATCTTCTTAGCAAGATCCTTGTCCCAACCAAACTCTTCAGACAAGATCTTAGAACGAACCTTTGGGTCATCCCTTGGTCCAATCTTGCCATCATCAATGGCTTCAGCTAGACCATCCTCCATTGGCCTTGCTTCCATGTACAGACGGTTGTGCTTGTTAGGTGACTTGCTCATTACTGTGCGGCATGACCTCTCCAGGACAGTCTCCCTGAATGACACAACAGGGTCAGATTTAATGATCTCAGCTCCACCCATAAAATCATCCTGCAAGTCCTTCAAACAGATCTCAAGATGAAGCTCCCCGGCACCAGCAACAATGTGCTCACCAGACTCCTCAATTGTACAAACAACCATAGGATCTGATTTGGCCAATCGCTTTAGACCTTCAACAAGTTTGGGAAGATCTGAGGCAACCTTGCACTGAACAGCAACACGCACAACTGGGGAGACAGAAAACTTCATGGCCCTAATAGGGTGAGCATCAACTTCCTTCTCATTCGTCAATGTAGCATTCTTAGTGATAAATTGGTCCAAACCCACCAATGCAACTGTGTTACCACATGGCACATCCTCAACGGTTTCCTGTCTCTTACCCATCCAAATGACAGTACGTTGAACACTCTTGACATACAAATCTTTTTTCTCTCCAGGAACATAATTTGGTCCCATGATCCTCACCTTCAAACCAGTTGAAACCCTGCCAGAGAACACACGTCCAAAAGCAAAGAATCTACCCTTGTCAGATGCTGGAATCATCTTTGACACATAAAGCATCAGAGGACCATCAGGGTCACAGGCTCTGATAGCTGCAGCATATTGATCATCAAGAGGACCCTCGTACAAATTTTCCACACGGTACTTCTGGGCAGTTGATGGAGAGGGAAGATGAAAGATCATCATTTCCAATAGGGCAGTACTTGCTGGAAGCCAGGTTTGCATCACCCGCTTCATCAATGCTTTACCCATGAGGTCCTTCTCCTCCGATTTCATGGTAACACCAAGTTTTTGCAGCATAGGCCACAGCTTATCCTTCTGGTCATTCATGCAAGTGTTAATGATCTGTTTGATGGGCTCATAGCAGAACTGAACAAACCCACGCTTGCAGGTAGCAGATCCACTGTTCTTGCTGGTCCATTTCTTTGTGGCTGGATCAAAGAAGTTTTCACCCCAGAGCCTCTCCATCATCTTGCCTTCATCAACTCCAAACTTTGAAGCATACATCTTGGCAAAGTTCGTCAAGGTAAAAGCCCACCCATGTAACCCTGCAGAGAAAGCAACAGTTCCTTTCTCTGGGTAGACCTGAACATCACCCAGAAGTGGATCTTCATAAGTAGCCATGATCACATTAGCATTCTCAATAACCCTCTGGAATGTTTGGTACGCCTCCTCTCCATCCACCTGGAGCTCAAGGAAGCACCTGTCCATCTTGTTGACAGTCAGAACAGGCCTAATCCTTTCTCCCAGAGCTTGACGTAGCACAGTTTCAGTTTGGACACAGACTCCTTCAACACAGTCCACCACGACTAGGGCTCCATCAGTAATGCGGAGTGCAGCAGTAACCTCAGATGAGAAGTCAACGTGTCCAGGGGAGTCAATGAGATTAATGAGATACTCATTCCCATTACGCTCTCCCTTATAATTCTTGAGAGATTCATCAGTCATCTCGTAATAGAGTGAGATACCCGTAGACTTGATTGTGATACCACGCTCAGCTTCATCTGCACGGGTATCAGTCATACGGACATCACCTGCTACCTCTTGAGCAATAATTCCAGCAGCAGCAACAAGAGAATCCGTGAGAGTTGATTTTCCTGCAATACAAAATCAAAAATAAGCAAAGTACCATGATTTCATAATCTTACGAACATACAACATATAGCAAAAGGCAGCAGCAAAACAGTTGCATAAAATATATCTCATAAAATAATCATCTTTTACACAAGGATTTTGTTAAAAGCCATAACTTAAAACAATACCGAAACACCAACGAAAATTAAATATTTTCATTTATAACACAAGGTGAGGGAAAATAAAATTAGAAAGGAAACATAAAATACGAAATGTGTTAATCCATACCATGGTCAACATGGGCAATGACAGACATATTACGGATATTGTGCTTAAAGTCCATAATGCGACGGAGCTCTTCAGCTGTGAACTTCACCTGCATGCATAGAAAATTCTCTATTCAGATTGAGAGCATTCGAACAACATAAAATTTATAAAAGTATGCGTCGAACTGTATAAGACTTACCATTTTGACTAGTCTTTATTTTCCACCAAAAAATGAGTCCAAGCTGGTACATTAAAACACCAAGGTTAGATAAATAGCAATATACTAAGCAGGACCAAAAGGCAAAACATGAAAAACAAATGTTGTAGCATACCCCGATCAAAAATTAAATTGCAGAAAAATAAAAGAAAAACAGCACCATAAAAAATCATTTGGTGTTTTTAAATCAACACTAAATGACCGATAAGCTTCTACCGATTAAAAGAAAAAACCAAATATGACTCATCTCAATTGTTCAAAACCCCAGGGTATCATTCAAGAAACACAAATTACATCAAACAAATCAGCACAAAACAGCAACAACACGTTAAAACTAAAACACATTAGCATTCAAGAGAGTGAGTGTCTGATAAACCATGATCCATATCTTACAAAGAAAAGACAAACAAAAACACCAAAACAAAGGTCAATATTCAGATTTAAATCATCTGCTTTCGAACAAGTGATACAAATCTCATTAAAGGAGAGCTAAATATGAATTATTTAGCAACAGCTAATGTAAAACACGAACACAAATACGTAAAAACATGATAGCAAACAAAGATCCAAAAATAAAAAAAGTGGAATAGGATCGTTAGAGTAAAACAAACAGATCTGGAGGAAAAACTGATGGAAGAAAAAGAAAAAATACCGATCTGCTTGAAAGCTCAAAAAGCAAAGAGATTGAAGGAAGAAAATTTGTAGGAAGACGAACCTGGAAGAGGGAGAGGCGGCAAATAGAGTGGTGCTGCCTTCTCTAACGAAAGTATATAAAGCGGTGTGTGGTGAGACAAAGTGAGACCTCAAGAGAATTTAAGGGTTCTATTCCACCACTCAATGCAAACTCAATCCTCACGCATGGGCCTTGGGCCTTCATCTCTAACTGCTTTTTGGCCCAATATAATATTTATTTCCCTTTTATTAGAAAATTATTATTGTTTTTAAATAATAATAATGTACCAGTAAATCTCTTTTCCCTTTGAAAGTCGTTTCTGTATTTTCTTTTATTTATTTTTCTAATATTCAATGAAAAGAAAAAGTCATGTGTTTGTTTATGAATCTAAATCTATATTTTATGAAATAAATATAATTAATTGTTTGCGATTTCAAAAATATTCTAGCAGAGAAATTATATTTGTTTTCAAATTCTAACCGAAATATTTTATATTTTATTGAAAATTTTATATTTAACAAAATTACTTTTTAATTATAAAATTTGTTAGGTTAAAAAGTTATTCGCATCCGCTTTCCATTTATTTTGTTATTAATTTTAAAAGATGTTTACATTTTAGGGGAACATAACAATACCAAAAATGTTTGAGACATATATTTAATCTATTTAAAAGTTTACAGATATACAACACACATTTTACCTCAAAAATGCATATGTTAAATTGAACTTTTGTAATTTTCGAATAAACGACAATTATTTCCACTTGTATTGAAAATTAAAATATATTTTATAATTTACAATATTTTATATTTATAAATAATTCAAATAAAATTCTTTAAATTAGAAGCAAACTAGGAATATTTCAGATTGGATTGAATCTATTTCTCAATAAAATAAATAATTTGTTATAATCACATTAATTTTGTCATCATATCACTTTCATTAAACATTTTAATATTATGCAATCAATTTAAGGTGGTATATATTGGAATTAGGGTTAGTTATTCATTTAGATTAATCTAACTAATTTTAAAAATAAAAGTTGATATTTATACCTTAACAGAAATTTCATCTGAATCAAATCAATTAAATTTGACTTAAATGATTTGAAAATTAAATTTTCGATTTACAGATTCGATTAATATGAAAAACTAATATATTTTGTACATGTGTGTGTGCTGTTTATAAATTTTACTATTATTTTGTTTATTCGAGCTAATTATCATATAAAAATGTTGTTTATTTCTTTTTTATGTTGGAATAATATGTGGAGTTGTAGAAATTTTATATTTTTAAAACAAAGTTTTGTGTATTCCATATAATTGAATCCAATTGATCCAAAGGAACCTATTTATTCTCTATTGAGTTAGTTTGATTCAGATTTTTTTTTTAAATTTAAATTATTCCAACCAATGTTCATACATTATTTTCGCCCAGAATTTGATCCGGAACATGTAAACATTTTTATAGATTAGGATTTTATATTATTAAATATTTCCTTTACATGCTATTAAATAATTAATTGTATATAACTGCACAATCATATTCATGCATCATACTGTAGTACAAAATTTATCTTTCATTTATTTTATTTTTATAAATAAACGAGATATATGTGATAATTGTCATATATATATATATATATATATATATATATATATATATATATAAACTGAATATTCTTTTAGTTCTATTAACTATGATTTTAAGATGATTGGTTAACCAAATATAAATAGAATATTACAAACTTAATATCTAAATATCGGGTATTTTGTGGTTAGTAAAACTCAAGTGTCAAATACCGGATACTAAGAGTTGTACTTTCGAATGAGTAAATTCAATATGTCACATAGCGGACATTAATTGTCAAATATTGAATATTGTGTTTTCAAATTAAAAATAGGTGTCATTCACTAATAAGCGCACTCTTCACTGGAGGAGTGTGCCACCTACTAGTACCTATCTCTATCTATCAAAGACATCAACACGTTATGTAACTTAGCCAAAAATAGTTGCAAATAAAGTAAGATGATCATTGAGTCTATGGCCAATAGGCCTATAATCGAGGTGAATGCCTGTGGTGAGCAAGATATTTCTCTAAATATTATTTTAATCGTGTTTTCACTTCATTTTTACATTAATTATATTTTGACTAAAATATCTAACCTAGAGGAGTAACTTAAACGTTGAAGAATCTTTTGTAGATACTCTACTATTCAATAAAAAAACAAAGAAAAGGAATGGTAAGAGTTTGAAAGCTTTTTGCATAATACCTTAATATATGTAAATACAATAATATAAATATAAACATGAGCAATAGTATAATATATAAAATATTAGTTAAAATTAAATAGGTTATTAAAGTCAAATCTGAATCCCTATTCAATCTAATAAAAAACCTTAATTTGTTTAACCTTGGGTTTTGGTTTATTCGATTTTGAATGGTTCGGATTCATTTTTCAGCTATCATTCAATTGGATCGTACAATAATAATTCTAATTGAAAATAATATAACACCATTGGTAATTTTAATCTCTAGACCAATTAATAGTGGTATAAGATGAAACTAGATAGGTGTTTAATACCACTTTCAATCTTTAATATATAAGTCACCATTTATGTTATTGTAACATCTCAAATATAGATTGAAGCTATACATATATTCAAGAGTTATTAGTAATAATATGATAAAACAGTGAAATAATTCTAAGAACAGAAGCTAGAATAACCATAAAGTTAAAACTGTACAAGAACTAGAAGTCTAATACAGTTTTACTACTAAGACTGAATGGTACTTACAAAAGGAATGTTTATACCGAACGACTTCTCAAAACACTAGATAAACCGGACAGTCCTTCGCTACCTTCAGGATCAACACACTCCAAAGCTTCTTCTAACGAATCAACATCACCTTCTACTCACACCCAAAGGATTATCATTGTAGTGAAGAGAACAACCGAACGGAATAATAGACATGATAGGAAAATAAGGGTAAGCTCATGTAATTTAATTAGTTCTATTAAACAAATCATTTAAGAGTAAACTGAACGCATACAATCATACAATCATCATACAAAACATCTCATAAAGTAAACCGAACGCATAAAACATTATAACCAACCACTTTGACTATGTCCGGACTGTATGAACCATGTAGCTCGTCGTTTCTAGCACCCGGCGTGGTGTAGTAATTGGGATACACTCAACAGCTACCACCCGAGGTTAGTCCTAAAACGACCATCTGGTCTTATGGTCGCGGACCTCCTGCCATTCTCACGCATGAATTACCCTCTTCTATATGATGAGGAGTAATCACGGAATATCAGGATAAAAAACGAAGCCAAAGTCTGACCATGTTCATACTTTACCAATCATCACCAATCATGAGACATTCCTCCTTGGAATTCTCTTACACCACCATATTATTCAGTTCATAACAGAGTATCATCATACTTATACATCAAAATAATCAATCCGAATAATATAGTAAGAATAATACTCATAAACCAAACTTAAAGGAATTAATTCAATAGCACATAAAACCTAATCAAACGGTAAGAATAATCTTACCCAAGAATCATGACCGGACAATCATGTAACATGATGACTCTCGTTGAAGCCGAATACTGTTTAAAATCCAACCCATGTGACATTCTCATGGAAAGATAAAGACTTTACCATATTACTATAACTTTGGCCGAGCACTTAGAGCTTTGGCCGAGTACTTGGAGCTTGAGCCGAGCATTTACAGCTTTGACCGAACACTTTACCATGGGATGAAGTTCTCTTCAAGAAATCGAGTGTCAGTATAAGATCGAGCACTCTTTAAAGGACCGAGCGTCCGTGCAAAACCGGATGCTCTTCGAAATAAATAGTTTTAGTGTTAAACCGAGTACTTCAAAGACTGAGTGCTAGTCTATGACCGAGTGCCCTAAAGATCGAATTCCAGTTTATGACCGAGCATCTCAGGACCGAACGTCATTAGAGTCAAGAATTTGCCTAAGCTAACTAGTTCGAAAACCAATAGAATCTTAATTAACCAAATAATTATAATTAACCAATGGCAAACCGATCGGTCAATAACTGAGATCCCCTATAGAAGAGAATTCAGTCAAGACCGAACGTACCAGAGTAAAACCGAACGTTTATAAATGACCCTCGGTCCAGATTATGGAAGTTTGCAGAATTACCACTAGGGATGGCAACGGGTCGGGTAGGGCACAGATAGTGTCTACCTGCAACCTGACCCGACAAAAAAAAATCCACCCGCTACCCGCATGGATACCCGCTTAAAAAATATCTGTGGATATTTTAAAACCCGCGGATATCCGCGGATACCCGTAAATATTTTAAAAAATATATTCTTATAAATTATTAAAATAAAATTACAAAAAAAAATTATAAAATATAATATAAATTAAATTAAATATAAATTAAAATGATATTTTTGTTTCGGTTGAATTGATCTGAGGGTCAGTCATTCTTCTTTGCTTTGTTCTCTTTTGATCTTCAATCCTTCCTAATAATGTCATCCACTCCGATGGGTTGTTGATGTGCAGAAGACACTCTGATGCTCAAGATATAAAAAGGTCTAAATAAATTTTATTAGGATAGAAGAGGAAAATTGTACCTAGACATCAATTGTATATTTATAGAACCTGTGTCAGACAAGCCCATTGATTAACCATTAGTGCAATATATTTTTAGGCGATCAAACCCAATAATCAATAATTAATACCGTATATTTTGTAAAGAGTAAGACAATCTGACCTATTAATTAGTGCAATATATTTTTAGGTAATCAAACCCAATAATCAATAATCAATACAGTATATTTTGTAAAGAATAAGGCAATCTGACCTATTAATACCTGTTAATTGTCCATAAATGACAATGAATTCCGATCTGTATACTTCATATATTATAATTTAAATTAAATTTAACCTTGTAAAATATAAATTAATGTTAATTTTAATTAAATTTAACTTAATAAAATAAAAATTAAATTTTTATTTTTATTTTTATTTTTTGCGGGTAGCGGATATCCGCGGGTACGGATAGTGTAATACCCGCACCCGACCCGTTTATAAGCGGATATTAAAATACTCGCTATCCGCGGGTTTCGAATAATAAATATCTGCGGGTATCAACTATCCGTCGCAGATTTTATCCGCGGATTTTTTTGCCATCCCTAATTACCACTAGTCCTATTACTACTCAGTTCTTATCATTTTAGCAATCACAAACACATTCGAACATCCATGCAAGCTCACAATATCAACCAATTCATCATCATTCAAACATACAATATTCCAAACAACGAATCATAATTAAATTACAAGCTTCCCTTACCTCACAGTCCAGAAATCCTAAGCTTTCACAGTGGTACAGAGATGGAAATCAATTCTAAACGTCCTACTCATTCAGATTAGTGAAACAAACCTCTCCTATGGTTAAGAGTTGAAAACATAATCAGAAAAGGACTTGGGTATCCACATGCAAACCAAAACAGTGTTTGCATGCATCAAAACGAAAGAATTTCCAAGGAAGAAAAGGTTTCGATCTTACCAGCTCAACACAAAAAACCGACCGGTTAAAATGAAAAGTTGATCGCCAGGAATCTTTCAGGTGTTGCCTGAACGATGATCGGAACAGTGGAAAGGTTAGAATTTGAAGAGAGAGAAGGAAAGAAATTCTAGAGAGAAGGAGGAGAGTTTGAGTTTCAGAAATTTTGGAGGAGAAAGTCGCATGCAGAGAAGTGGCACCGGAATTTGAAATCCCAACTTAAATACTGTCGTAAAAAATCGAGCGGTGCACTCCCTGATTGCCACTTGTCTTCCACTATTCTAAAATTCACATTCCTTTCTCGGCCACCTGGATTCCACTATGCTGGGGAATTAAATGGACGTGACAGTTATCACGATAAAAGAAAATGTGTATCAATGTATAATTTAGATAGTTTCTCATTTATTACTAATTTTTTAACATAATTGGGTGATATTTACTAAAATAAATTAATTGCCATAACTATTAGAAGTGGAAGATTAATAAATTTAGACAATTAATTTTAATTATTTAATATAATTTAAATAAGATAAGTAATATTTTATCATAAGTTTTATTATAATAAATAATATTAATTTTCTCTATGAATTAATCATCTAAGCGTGATAAATAAAATAAAATAAAAATTGATTTTATAATCATCAATTTTACATGTATATGAAATCATTCGACTTATTATAAATTCAATTTCTACATAAAATATATATATGTTCATGTCTTTCAAAAAGATGTGAAATCAATCTTTCTTTGTTCCCAACTAGAGGAAGATATTCTCATAAAGTTTTGAGATGATCGGTGAAATAGAAGGTGGATGACATTAGCAAAACATTGATAAAGATCTTTTAACAATCCTAAAAGCTTTATAAAAAAATTCTTAGGTTTATATGACAAACTAGAAGATATTTCATATATTTGTATACATTGCAAGACATTAACACTAGTAAGTAAACCCTTATGATTTTTATGATCACATTTTTATATAAATGTATTTTTTTAGCCAAAAATTCTCTGGGCTTTAGCTAGCATGCCTATTGTCTAAAGATTACTTTGTATTAACATGAAGTGGGTGTGGTCCAAATAATACTCAATAATTAATCAAGAGTGGTTAAGTTTCAAACAATACACGATTTTTAGTAGGGAGATACTGAGTTATAAACAATACTAAAGGATTTTAACCAAGAATGGTCAAATGTTCAAACAATAATTTAGTTATTTGATGGGGTAGTTGCGCTACAAATAATACTTAGTTTATAACTTGCAACAATAGTCTACATAGTAAAACTTAATTTATTGATTAAGAAAAAGATGCAATCTACATTATTAAAGAGTAAATTTTTCTTTCCCTTATCCTTCACTAGTGTAGCGAAGGAAAACGATAGCGGTTGTTTTTGACAATACGCTTCAGTTTTCGAACCGAGACATATACTGACGAGGTAAAAAGGTGGGAGACTTTTGGCTTCGGTTCCAACTAAACCGAGGCATATGCTGAACCGAGGCCATAAATAGACTTTCTACCTCGGTTTTGGCCACAACTGAGGCTTATTATTCCCCTACAATTTTTTTAAAAATAACATGTTTGTTTTTGTGATATCCACTATCACAAAAACAGACATGTATATCAGACAATATAATAACAACACAGGTTCAACACAATAGTCAATATTTACATCACATAATGTTTAAAGCATAATGTACAAAGTCTAATAACTATAAATCAACATGTTTTAATGTATTTTAAATCCTAATAACTATGAACTATTATATAATCTAACTAAATTTTTTGCAAGTGTCTCCCTTAGGAATGTAAGTGGCTTCTCAGAAAGTGGAGTAGGAATCTTGAATCTCTACACAAGACAATTGATATTAATTAGTGTATTATGAATTCCAAATTATGGAGAAAATCAAAATTCATTAAATTTAGATATTACCGTTTCCCAACCACCTATAATATGGGCACAAATAGTGTGTGTCATCCAATACATTACGCAGTATCCACACTCATATGATCCACTTTGTTTGTGGCAATACAATATATCATCATAGTTGTAAAAAGTTAGTGAAAATAATTAAAAAAAAAATTATAAGAAAGTATGGCTTTAGCATATGTCAAACCTTGACAGCCATCCATGCAAGCTTTTTACTACTAGCAGTTGATCTCCCCAACCATCATCATATGTGTTGCAATGGAACTATTAAAAACAAAAGGCTTTAGCATTCATTTATATAATAAAGAAAGTCCAAACATTGAGGTTCTTACCAATCAACTATTTGTCTGATATGTTTGGGAGGAGACTTATGCAATGAACAGAACCACATAACACAACTCTGTAGTATGGAAACAATAAGTAGCTGCCAATGGCGCTTGAAATTGATAATAACTTAATTGTTATATATTAAAATCACAAATGATACTTTGAACTTAACAAACTTCACTTACCCAGATATATAAGGGATGAAATACATCTCCTTCCCCCTTACAAAGCTGCTAGTGAGGTATGTTTGAATGTCATTAAATTTATTTGATTCGTGAGTGGCTTGGGGATCAATGAACCCATAAACATTATTGTACCCCAAGGTGTTACTGACACCAAACATATACCTGAAATCAAAACTTACATTTGATATAAGTATACTTGATATATAAATCAATTTTATATAAATAATTGCTCATAAACTTACATCATCCATAACTGAATTAATGTAATATTCAAATCTTCTCTTCCCGACGCTAGCTACACGTCATCTTGCCAATGGAGGTATATTGGGACCTCAGAGCCTCTCCCAAATACATTAAGATCATATTCAACCATTAGAGGCTCATTTGCAATGAGGTCACAAAGTTGGTGCAATGCACCAAGAGGATCGTCCTCAGATAAACGAATCCTCTCATCTTCATGCGTCTGTTGTTACATGGAAAAATAGGATAAGTTTCGACGTCAATAACATGTAAACTTTAAAATTAAGAAGTGTAAAGTCGAAGTTTATACCAGGGTGTCAAAAACATAACCAACCAAGTGTTTAGGCCAAGCGATAAAAGACTGGAATGCTTGTGACACAGTGAAAATCTCATAATGTCGTCTACTGAGACCTTGACCTTATCCTCTAATAGCTCCATACCATGAATAATAGTCGCTGCCCAAAACACTGTTCCAAAAGCTACCAGCATCGTCGATACCATCTAAAACGTATAGCAAACATGGACTAACGTCGTCCATGTCGTCCCCTGGGATGACTGATGCTGAACAACTTCCTCTCCCGCTTCTCCCTATCAGAGTAAATGTTGATTATACAAATAATAAATTATTCAACATAAATGTTTATTAATTTTACCTGTGGGAGGCACAACATGTTCTTGTACAGGAGATGGTTGTGGGCGCATCACATAACTCTCAAACTGCTGCTGGAACTTGCGCATAACTCTGTCAGTCACTTCGGTAGTGACTTCATCATACAATTTCGCCCTAAGCTTTTTTGAGATCTCTTGTGTTAGCCTTTGTTCATATTCTTCGTTGTATGCATATGAAGTCTGTTGGATGTGCTTACGTGTTGCAGGTACATGTTTTATATGTAATTGTTAATGAAAAGCAATGATTTGTTAAGTTTTTTTTTATCAATTTTGATGTGAAATTTGTTTGATTTTTATTTTGCAAGTTTGGTTTTGTCACCATTTTGTGACGTCAAACTCAACTTACAATACTCGGATAACAAAATTTCCAAGGCTGTTGAACTCGATTGATATCAATATATGGTGAGAAGTTCATCAAAAATGCTTTGGCTTAGGGATTAGTGATTAGTTGGTGATTTCAGGAATGTGTTATTGTAATGTATTTTATTAGACTATTTGTCGTTTTATATAATGAAATTTGTTTAACTTTTTAGGTTGTTGTTGATGTTGGGGTCTCCAAAGAAGAACTTTCTTATGGTATGGTGAAAGAAGATGTTGATAATTATGGTGTGCCATTTAAGAAGCAAAATAGAGCACATTAGGAGCAAATAATTCGTGTTGTAAAAGAACAAACGCAGGTTATTGCCGACATGCAAAGTAGTATTCATCATTTAAGAAAGTTGGTTGAAGAGAAAAATGAAGATAAGGGTAATAGTTTGGGAGAAAACGTTTTGTGGAAGTGAATATCTTTGTCAAAGTACGTCGGTTCAACATCAGCACCAAACCCTAGGGTTTGAAGGTCGGAAAGCACTACGTATGATCGAATGAAGGTTGTGATAAGTATGAAAATTACATGTTTTCAGACTTATTAATTAGCTCAAATTTGTAATTGTTCGTGAAATAATGTGTTTTCCTCATTGAAAAGTTGTAATAGGAAGTAGGAAAGTTGTTCAGGCAATTGTACAAGAACTTATACATCAGTGGAGTGTTATCAGATGTTTCTCGCTAAGCCAGTCTTTAATCACTCAGCTAAAAAGATGATTATTCGCTCAGTGCACCAAAACAATTCACTGAGCGGATTATGGACAGTTAAAGGTTATGGAGTTGATTATTCGCTCAACGCATATACCGTGCGTTGAGTGAATTAATTAAATCAAAATTGGCTTTTAAGTTCGAGATAGACAGAAAGAGAAACTGCTGAGAAAAGCTCCGAACAGAGGAAAGAAACGAAAACATCTCAGGAACTTCAGGAGACTACTTCAAGTTATCAAGAGACCATTTTTGCAAGGGATTGCTTCAAATGTGTACATTCTAGATGACTAGGAGTAGTTAAATTTTTCTTTCATTGGGATTGGATGTAATGAACTCACTGTGATGTAATTTTCCTATTCAATATATCAATGTTCGTTCATATGCTCTTTCTTGAATTTACTATAATTGTATGGAAATATAATGTTATTTGAATGTCTTTGATTATTGGAAAATAACTTTGAACATGGACATAGATAGAGCACCTAGTGATTTGGGATCTAGGGATAAACTCAATAACTTGGTCATTCTTAGCATCAGACTTAATGCAAATTGTATATTAAATTGACTAAGGGATTATCAGTTTGATATATTAATTTAGGACTAGTTGTTAAGGGATTAGTACTAGTATGCCTTGATGTGAATGTTTGAATGAAATAATGAAATATTGAACAGAGTTTTATATTCATATGATTCATGAAACCCAATTCCAACAATGTTTTTTTTTAAATATGAATTCCTTGCATACCAACTGTTTGATAAAATACCAAAAAGAGTTTCTTGTGTTGTTTTGTGCATTTTGATGTTTAACTGAGTTAAAAAAGGAACAATTGTCATGGGTTGCACAAGTCCCTTGGGAGAGAACAATATTTATCACTTGCTACGTTGCGACCGGTGCACTTGTCATTGGTTTTGCAGCCAACATGTTGTACCTCGAAGAAGGTTCAAGAGTCGGGCTAATAAAACTCCATTTACCGTAGATGGAAGAAGAAAACAATGAGTAGTAGAATAAGTTGTTCTAATATTTAAATGTTAAGAACTTCAGTTCACTTTCTTCAAGTAGAATAGGAAATGCAAATGTTAGGTAATATGTTCATGTAGAAAGAATTGTTCTTTTCAATTGATTTGAATTTAATTTCATTGTATGAAAATGGTTGAATGAGATTTGTTTTATGTTTTCTGTTTGTCCATATTGAATGAAGTTGTTACCCAGGTAATTGAAGTTAGATGGGCAACCAAATAAGGAGGTTTGTTATGTTGATGTTTAGTATTATATTGACAGATTTGGTTCCTTTTATAAAGTTTCAAAAATTCTTTTCAAGGTCATTATATGACTTAGGGTCTATGTTATTGTTGATGATAGACCAAGGTTGTTGAAATTAAGTTTGTATGGACATGATACTCAATTTTTTAATTGGGAAAGAGTATTCGAAGTATGGACATGATACCTAGTTATTTGAACTTTGGTCCCCAAGGTGTATTTGAAGCAAGTTTTCTTCATTATAGAGCATGCTTGTTGAAAATAAAGGTGTGTGAACATCATACTAAATTTTTTAAGTAGGAAAGATCTATTCAGAACCAAGTCTACCTTCATGTGCAAAACTCATAACTAAAGTCCCCAATTATTTGAACTTTGATACCAATGGCGTATAAAAGGTATATTTGTTGTTTTTGATGTTCATTGTGTGACTTGGGGTGTTTGTTTTGTTGATGGTAGACCATCCTTTTTGAAAATAAAGGTGTGTGGACATCATACTAAATTTTTTAAGTAGGAAAGATGTATTCACAACTAAGTCTACCTTCATGTGTAAAACTTATAACTAAAGTCCCTAGTTATTTCAACTATGGTACCAATGGCGTATTGAAGGTATATTTGTTGTTTTTGATTTTGATTATGTGACTTATGGTGTTTGTTTTGTTGATGGTACATCATCCTTGTTGAAAATAAAGGTGTGTGGACATCATACTAATTTTTTTAAGTAGGAAAGATGCATTCACAACTAAGTCTACCTATATGTGCAAAACTTATAACTAAAGTCCCCAATTATTTCAACTATGGTACAAATGGCGTATTGAAGGTATATTTGTTTTTTATTTTCATTCTATGACTTATAGAGTTTATTTTGTTGATGGTACACCATCCTTGTTGAAAATAAAGTGTGTGGACATCATACTAAATTTTTTAAGTAGGAAAGATCTATTCAGAACTAAGTCTACCTTCATGTGCAAAACCCATAACTAAAGTCCCCAATTATTTGAACTATGGTACCAATGGCGTATTGAAGTTATATTTGTTGTTTTTTAATTTTCATTCTATGACTTAGGGTGTTTGTTTTGTTGATGGTACACCATCCTTGTTGAAAATAAAGGTGTGTGGACATCATAATAAATATTTTTAGTAGGAAAGATCTATTCAAAACTAAGTCCACCTTCATGTGCAAAACCCATAACTAAAGTCCCCAATCATTTGAAATATGGTACAAATGACGTATTGGGGGTATATTTGTTGTTTTTTATGTTAATTTTGTGACTTAGGGTCTATGTTTTGTTGATGATAAACCATCCTTGTTGAAGGTAATGAAGTGTGGACATGGTATTTCATTTTTTGGACACTGTAAATGATAACATGAAGTTGAAATTGACATAAAAAGTGTCTGGTAATTGATTATAACCATGGTGTAATCGATTACAATGAAATTTAATTGAATTAAACTCTCTAGTAATTGATTACCACGATGTTGTAATAGATTACCATAGGCTAACAATGTTAAAACAATTAGTTTTTGTTGTTGTTGAGCACGTTTCTTCGTTATGGTTCTTCATTACGTTAAGATGTATTTATTGTTAATTTGTTTTAATTGTCTTCGTTCATAATGTTTATTACATCATATTTTAGACTAAACATATTGAAATATTTAAGGATTTTACACTGAAAAACAAATTTAAACAACAAATTAAAAGAGTAGAAACAAAGTAATAAAGAAATGTTTAACTATTTTATTTATTCATAAAACTGAGTGCAACAACCTAAAAATAAAAATAGAAAAAAATACAATAAATTAAAAATCTACGAAGATCCTCCAAGTGGGCCAAAATGACGACAAATGTCTCCCTCAAGGTGTCCAACTCGAGCATCAATTGTATCAAATTTATCCTCGATGTTTTGCTCGAGTTGGCCAAATAACTAGGGACCTAAGGCAAAGGTTTTGCACAACAAGGTCAACAACGTAAATGCCCTTAATTTTGAAGTCTAGAATTTATTTTTTAACACTTATTGGACATACAACTGATGTTAAGGCAATAATTATGGCATTTATATGCAACTCCATCCCCAAGGAACAATTTTTTGTACAACTCTTTATGCAAAACTGCATTGGTACCAAAGGCTAAATAACTGGGGACCTAAGACAAAGGTTTTGCACAAGGTCAACAACGAAAATGCTTATAATTTTGAAGTCCATAATTTATTTTTTAACACTTATTGGACATACAACTAATGTTGAGGCAATGATTATGACTTTATATGCAACTTCATCCCCAAGGAACAATTTTTTGTACAACTCATGTTGCAAAACTGCATTGGTATCAAAGCCTAAATAAGTGGGGACCTAAGGAAAAAGTTTTACACAAAAAGGTCAAAAACAAAAATGCCCTTAATTTTGAAGTCCAAAATTTTATTTTTAACACTTATTGGACATATAGTTTATGTTGAGGCAATGATTATGGCATTTATATCCAACTCCATCCCAAGGAACAATTTTTTGTACAACTCTTTATGCAAAACTGCATCGGTATCAAAGGGTGAATAAGTGGGGACCTAAGGCAGAAATTTTGCACATATTGGTCAACTAAGGTCATGCCATTCAGTTTTAAGTACATAATTTTTTTTAACATTTATTAGACATACAACCCTGTACAAACCACATTTAACACACATAATCACATCCATATTTGGTGGGGACTGCATTACAAATGTCTAACACAAAAAATGCTCATTCTTGTATTCAACCCGGTCATAACAACACAAAAAATAACACAAAATGATAATTCTTATCTTCAAAATGGTGTAACACATTTAAATGGACACTAAAATATGGGAATCTCAAATTTCATTACCAATAAATGTAAGGAATACATTTCTTTGAACATTTCTAACAAAAAATATGTACATAGACACCTAATGAATAATTCTCAAACAGTTATAAGAAAATCAGAAATGACATTGCAACAATCCCTATTGTACAACATCTACAATAGCCCTAAATGTTGCAAGACTTCATCCCTGCGCACATTGTCAATATCCAAAATCCAATCACAAACATACTTCTCCCTAACCTGTTGCAGTTCCTCCTGAAAACAAAAAAATGCAAACAAAATCAATAAAATGGCCAATGTTGTATCAAAGGTCCAAAACATTAAAATTTGGATAACTTACAGTTGTGTAATTTGACATTGTTTTCCCTTCGTATCTTTCAACACCATCCCACAACTTCATAAATTTCAAAACAATAACTCTACAATCATATTTACATCAAATAAAGTCCAAAATACAATTAATGTCATTCTAGTTGAATGAATGCTTAAATGCTTACTTCGTCCCCATGTTAACAGGTGAATTTCTGTTTAGTACCAGTTTTAAAAGTGTAGACATTGAGTCCTAAAGTTGTTAAAATTGTATGAATGAAGTCATATCCGTTAAATTGATAGCAACGACGTTAACTTCGTCTGACGTGGAGCACTTTTTCTCCTCTCTCCTCTGTTATTCCTGTAACACCTAGTGTTTTCTCTCTTCTCTCTCTTCTCAACTCCTTTTCAAGGTCTTCACTCCATCCATTGTTAGACCTTTTGCTCTCTTGTGTTCTACTTTTTCTCTAGGACTGAGACGAAGGCCACCAGATCGCAGGTTCATATTTTTGGGGAAACTTTTCAAGCATGGCTCTCAACAAGGGAAGTGGGTAAGCTCTGTCGAGTGCCAAGACCTTCTCTATCGAACTCTTCACATTTTTCTCTGTTGGATTTCCAATAGTGATTAGGGTTTGGATTTGGTTATAAAAAAGCTCTTTAAAAAACCTTGTAGCATTATGTTGCTCCTCGGCGAGTGGTGAGGGATGAATTTTGTTCATGATGAGTGACATCCCTGTGGCGGCAAAAAACAAGAGCGTGGATGATAGTTTCAAGGCCAAAAGCGGTGCCCCGGTGTCATGGCTATTCAGTATACATGTGCCATGGCTGTGGTAGTGAGAGTGATCATGTTGACATAGTTAAGAAGAAGAGTATTTGTCAGAAATCAAAAACTTAATTATCGACCCTTCGGTCTCCGTCATACATACCATCGTTCAGTCTTGGTCATACCTACAACCTCTCGGTCTCGGTCAAACCTACAAATGAGAGGTCTCGGTCTTACCCTCAACCGCTCGGTCTTACCCTCAACCGCTCGGTCTCATTCTTCCACCACTCGGTCCTGCATTCCACTGCTCAGCTTCATCTTCCACCACTCGGTTCCATCTTTCACCACTTGGTTCTACATTTCACCACTCGGTTCCATCTTCCACCACTCAGTTCCACATTCCACAGCTCGGTTCTATCCTCCTCTACCATCGCTTCTCTGATTAACTGCTTATTGTTTTTCTGTTATCATCTTTTTCATCTGTATAAATAGGCATTAATGTATATCTCTTTGTGACATTCTTACACTTTAATCAAAAGTATACATTTCGTTTATCTTCTCGAAGTGCTCTCCATGTTCTCTCTCTCTCTGTGTGTGTGTGTGTATATATATATATATATATATATATATATATATATATATATATATATCTCAGTTTGTAAGTTGGCTTTTCCTTTTCTGCAATTATGTTTGTAAAATGCATAACGCTTTGTCTGCAATTTTTCTCGTGATTCCAGTTGTTTCTCTGTTTGCCAATATTTTTGTGCATTTCAATTCTGTCATAAACTTGCTCCAAAATTGCGTAGAGTTGAGGAGGGAGGTTATTTGATGATTTATCGGTGGGAGTGAATAAATCTTGATATATGTGTGTGATAACGACATTGTTCTCCAATGGAATTGTGTGTGTGGAGACATTAAGTTGATCAATGCACAATGTTGTTGATGGTAGTTTTGGGAGAGAATGAGAGAGTGGTGGAGGGTTAGGGAGACGAATAGAAGCATTGATTTTTGTTAGAGAAGAAGAGAGGAGAGGTGTGGTCGGTAAAGAAGCCGTGGGATGTGTGTGTTCATGAGATTGAGTTTGGAGATGTTGAAGATGCTAAAGATGTTGGAGATGTTAGAGATGTTGGAGATGAGAATGAGAGATAGGGGTAGGGTTTATACACACACACACACACACACACACACACACACACACATATATATATATATATATATATAGAGAGAGAGAGAGAGAGAGAAAGAGAGAGACATATTCAAAGGAAGAAGTTGGGTGGCGGAATGAGGAGAGAGAAGAGAGAGAAGGGAGAAAAAGTTGGGTGTTACAAGAAAAGCAGATGAGAGAGGGGAAAAAGTGCTCCACGTTAGACAAAGGTAACACCATTGCTGTCAATTTAACGGACATGACTTCTTTCATACAATTTTAACAACTTTAGGTACCAATGTCTACACTTTTAAAACCGGGTACTAAACAGAAATTGACCTTTTAATATGGGGACGAAGTAAGCATTTAAGCCTTGAATGAAACAAAGAAATATTATAATAAAAAAAAAGATTAAAAACTTACGAGTTCGGTTGGATTGAAGTGTGGACGTGTTGGACCTAGAAGGATGGTTTCTTGTCTTCGTAACGGTTGAACAAATTTTCAAAAAACAATTAAAGATTATGAGCCTGTAAAACAATAAAGTGAACTTTACTTTCCAAAATAGTAAATCAGTTTACAAATACAAAGTGGATGGATCAATTACAAGACTTACAATTAGAGTGTTAATCTTTTTACATTCTTTTCTATTGTGGCCCAGAGAGTCTAGTGCAAACATTTGCATGGATGGAATGTTCACAGCGTAGTACCACCAATGCCTGTCATGGATAATTGGGACAAACAACTACAAATGTGTCAACAAATGTACAATAAACCATCAGCATTCTCTCAAACTACATTGTATGACATTTAATTGCACTAACAAATTCAACATTAATTATGTCATCAAATCTAGTGATCTTGGAATGGAAGTAGAAACATTTGCATGGATGGAATGTTCACAGCGTAGCACCACCAATGCCTGTCATGGATAATTGGTACAAACAACTACAAACAAATAACTGTGTCAACAAATGTACAATAATCCATCAACATTCTCTCAAACTACATTGCATGACCTTTAATTGCACTAACAAATTCAACATTAATTATGTCATCAAATCTAATGATCTCGGAATGGAAGTAGTTGACGTAGTCATTCAAAGCCCAAACTTTACGATTAATCTTTTTCCTTCGTGAGTTGCATAGAACATGGGTTTGCAAGGAAATCACAAATTTAGCTTTCATATGTCATGTCTATACGAAATTTATAACATCAAATGTCAAATATTTTAACCAACCGCATATAATGGACTAAAACATATCATTTTCATTACTCCAATGGACATTCGTTCAAAGTACATGAAGACGGTTGTTGCAAACAACATCCCCTACAAAATCAACATTTCATAATTAAACATCATTCGACTAACATAAAAAATATAACAAAAATTACCACACCAAATTTCATTATTTCCATGTTGTCCACCTGCATCTCAAGTCCTAAAAAGTAACACTCTTGCATCCTAAAGATTTGACCACAAATTTCAAAAACAACTCTTCCAAAAGACATGGGAAATGTAATGACATGTCATCATCTCACTCAAAAATATGATACAAGGTTTTAACAATTTTTAAATTCATTACCTCCAAGGAGGGTTATACGGAATAACCAAGTTGTTCAACTGTTTTCCATTCACGAGCAAAAAAGGAACATCCTCATGCGAGTCACTTCATTTTGTCTTACTATTAATTTGAACTATGACTTTCGTGTCACACCACGACCGCAACCGAAACTACAAATAATTTTCACATAAACAACCATTAACCTACATTATTCAAAGAAACTAATACATTTTCAATACAAGATATTTACTTACATTGTTATGAGCTTCTTCTTTAATGCAATCAATGACTCTGAAACGAAACATAATACAAAACATAAGTGAAAGTAACCCAACAACAACCATAAACCCAAAAAATTTAAACTTTCCACCCAAAAACCACATCAACCACAAAAAAACATAAGTGAAAATAACCCAACAACAACCACAACATAAACCCAAAATATTCAAACTTTTCACTCAACAAACCACATCAACCACACACTGATCAACAAAACTTCAAACCACACTTAACGGTGCCACAACAACCCCTAAATGCTCACAAATTTTTATAAACAACTTAAACCCACTGTCAACACCCAATTTCGTCCGGATTGACTAAATAATATATCTCTTTTATTTTTTTTCTTTGTGTCTTATCTTATTTCATTTATTTTATTACTTTAAATTTTTGTTTTACTATTTTGTATTTGATTTAGTCTTTTTTGTAAAAAAAAACAATTAATAGTAAAAAATGAATAGTAAAAAATGAATAGTAAAAAGTGAATAGTAAAAAACGAAAAAAAAAAATAATAAAAAAAATAATAATGAGAGGATAAGAATCTCTGAGTTAAGGAAGGATAAGATTTGCAAGTGGTTTTGCAAGTGGTGATTAAAATATTAATAAAATAATATTAAAATAATAAATAATATTAAAAAATAATTTGAATAGTAAAACTTTTGGACTATAAATAGCCATGGGAGGGGAGCTTATTCTGCACAAAGGGAGTAAGAATCAAGTGAGAAATAAAAAAAATAGAAAAGAAAAGAGTTGGGAAGAAAATTTTAGAAGAACAGAGGTTCTGAAGGATTTTCGGGAGAACAACCTCTGAGTAGAAACCTAAGTCTGGAGAAGAGGTAAGAGGAGCTAACCTTTCCATGTTTTTAAGTTAATACTGTTGTATTACTATTCATGTTTTGAATTATTGTGTATGTCTATGTGTTGGTTATATGACTGTTCAAGCATTAAATTTACGTGTTATTATTGATGTAAAACTATGTTGTTATTTTGAATCTGAAAATGAGAAATTTGTTAAAAACTAGTTGAGGAACACTTTGACTAAGGAAAGACTTGGTACTTAAGTTGTCCATTGTGACACACCTCTCTTTCCTGGAAGTCTACTCGATGTGTTTTTAACTAATTCTTATCAAACAGATTATGTGCAGTTAAAATGCTAAAAAATGCCAAAAAAATATCAACATTTTTTTTCAAATCAATTTCTTAGTTGCCAGAACTACGTGATCCTTGATTCTCCATCAAAAGTGGAGATACGTAGGACCAAGGCCAGTCCTTGTCAGGTTCACTTTCTCAAAAATCCAAATTTTCCAAACAAATTTTCAAATATTTTCCAAACAAGTTGCTAGAACTACGTAACCTTGATTTCTCAGTCTGACTGAGAATACGTAGGAGCAAGGTCAATCCTTGTCGGGCACAAAAAACACAAAAAATATTTTGTTTTCTTTAGAGTTTTATTTTATTTTTCTTTTTAGGGGAAGTTAAACATTTTTGAAAACCACATTTTATTCGTGTATTTAATGAAAGGTACTGCCTAGGGCAGGCGTTGTAGGGTGCTAATACCTTCCCTACACGTAACCGACTCCCGAACCCAGAATTTGGTTTTTCATATACCGCCTTATCCTTTTTATGGTTTTTCCGTAGTTTTCCAGAATAAACTATGGTGGCGACTCCGAAATCTCTTTTTCAAACCCAAACGTTTTCTCTTTTTGGATCGTCGTCGTCCCGTCGCGATTTTCCCGTTGCGACAGATGGCGACTCCGCTGGGGATGCTAGAGAGTCAAGCCATTTAATTAGATGCGCGAATTCAATGTGGTTTTTTCATTATGTTTTTCTTCCCCTTTTCTTTATCTATCTTTGATTTTCGAAATAATTGCATACAAATTGTTTTACTTGTTATATATTGAACCCTAGGGTAGAAAACATGTTTATATCTGCTTGGGAATTTTTTCTAGTTGTTTTGCAGGTGAGGGTTTGGGTGCATTACATTCTCCCTTCACACACACACTTTATGCATATCATGAGTGAGGCCCTATACCCGGGTCTGAGTGCAACATAGAAATAGAGAGGTTGTGTAGCGGTGCCACTTGGGATATACCTCCTGTTTGGCTATCGTGAGAACCCCAGCTAGAGTTTGTTCCCTTCACTTGCGTCTTCACACCTAGTTGATTACTCGACTGTTGTGGATGTACTATGTTGGGAGCCATAGCTCTAGTGACCATTGACCTCTAGGTTCAGGAGACCATCCTTGTGAGGTTGCATATACTTGACTTTCAATCTTAAGCGTCGAACCTCTGTTAGGGCACAAAGGGAGATGTGTGTGGTCCTATAACCCTCATTTTTGCTTAATAAAATCAAGCACCTTGTACATATCACTACATTTTTTTTTCTTTGTTTCTTTGTTGCGCATGTTTTTTATGGTCTTGTCACATTTTGTGGATTCTAGTCAAGAAATTATAAATTTGTGATTAAGTCCTTGAGGTAAAAATGGAAATTATCATGGGATTCGGAGTCAAGGGGCATTCAAGTTCATGCATTTTGATGAAAGGATACACATCGAAGCAAAGAAGGGTAGTATTGGTGGCTCAAGGGGTCTGGTAAAAAAAAAAAAAGATAACCTTGAAAAATGCATTCAGGTAGGAGCATGGGAATTTGTTGATCCTATCAGAGGTGGAGGTCTGGACAATAACAATTATTGTTTTAGCTCAGTACTATGACCGATTTCCAATTGGTGCCTACAGTAGAATAATTTGATCTTAGATGCATTTCTTGAGGGAAAAGATCCATACAGGTAGTATATCCTTGTCTGGCAGGAAGCGAGAATAATAAAAGTACGCCCAAAGAAGTGGGAGAGTGAATTCATACTTACAACAAGGGGCCTTACTCAAGGATGCCTAGAGTGGTTCTTGCATTGATTAACCGAGGAGGAAAAGTGGGAAACATTCATGAACGTACTAGCTCTTAACCACTATGGTGTCATGCTCTTTCCTAATATCGGGGAGTTGATCGACTGTGCTGCCATGAATGCATTTGTGGAATACAAAGTTCGCTCTGAGAATCCAATCACTATTGGCCTAGCTGAAACTTATGGGACCCTCGGTCGATGTTGTGAGCCAAGGAGAAGGATGATGTTATGCTGTTTACCGGTGTTGTATGTATGATTCATTTCTTGCCTGAGTAAGGACGCTTTTAATGCCACATGTGCCCTAGGTGAACTACTACAATGTAAACCAAAGATGAAAGGGGCAAATGAATAAGTGCAACTTTATGCATGCTTAGGGGAGAAAAAGTTTAAATGGCGTGTTTTCTTGGCAGCAAAGATCGTGTACCATATACCATTGTGGGAGCTATCTTGATGTCTCGTATCCAGTGTTGTGTGTGTGTCAAAAAAAAAAAAACTATTTGGGTATCCTGTTAGAGGATCACCAACGCCTGCATCTCTTGCCACATTGCAGATCATATAAGAATGAATCTTTACTGAAATGCTTCATCAAGTTAAGAACGCTTAGGGGCAATGTTGTTCGATTTAAAGAAAGGCCCAAGATCATGGACTGTTAATGAAAGATTCCCTTAGCCAATGAATTGCATAAAGGGTTAAGACAATCAAGTTGCCACTCAAGTTAATTTCTCCCGACCCAAATTGTGAAAAGCAATTCCACAATGCTGAACAACGTGTGAAAGAAGCAATGGCCAAACTGAAGAAAGAATGTTAGCATCAAGCTAAAAAGGAGACATCAAGAATTGATAATCCAAAAGAAGGAACATGTTGAACAAGGGCGAATTGAAAGTGAAGCCTCTCACAATTAGCTTCTCTTGCCAATGAAGTCAATGAAGACATCCTTAAGCTATTAGCTGATGCTGAGTATGAAATGCCATCTTTAACTTGCTTAAGGGGATTGTATCTTTCTTCAATTGCTGCAAGAAATTGATCGAAGAAATGAAGAAGGTGATGGCCAAGGCCCGAGTTAGTTGACCAAGATTTCCTGACTCACATCTTGGGAACTTCTGACTGACGAGCCACCATATTGACTCTATTCGTGTTAATTTCCAAATTATACCGGGGCAACCTTTTCACAGCTTTACAATTTCTAGCTAGAATAGTTGTCTCTTCTTTTTCTTCATTTTTATTTTCTTCTTCTTAATTTGTTTCATCTAATAAGATTTCAAAAAAAAAAAAAAACCAAGATACCCTAAAGGACTCGAACCAGTTACCGAATCTTGGAGAACCAAGGAGAAGTTCAAGAATGAAGGGATAAAAGTTGTTATCCAACAATTGAAGGGGCAAATGAGCTAAACCCTAGAGGTTTTGAATGCCTTGAAAAACCTGGGGGACTCGTGCACATCAAAACCTCAACACAGAGTTCAATAGGCCCAAAATTTCCCTCATATGGTCTTCCCTAAAATTGCACTTCATCCTCAGGAGTGGACTTGGGACATGTTGGCACTCAAAAGGCCGAAGATAACGCAGTTGAAGTAGAAAACAAGCTTGGGGCAACCACTTTCATGGTCCCTAGGGAAACGCTTTAGCCAAGTATTGTGAGCACGACGATGACAAAGCATCCCGAGTGCAAATCTTCTCCTGACATCGTTACAGCAATGGATGTTGAAGCTGACAGGCATAAATTAGAAGTGCTGAAAAAAAGATGAGAGCCATAGAAGGTGGAGGAAGCTCTGAGTTTGGAAATGTTGCAAGGCTAGGCTTAATCCCATATGTGGTGATATCTCCAAATTTTAAATCACCAAAATGTGAGAAATACAAAGGGATCACTTGTTCCAAGAACCATCGCGTGATGATAGGCAAATGGTTGTTCAGGCACCTGATGAAAAGCTAATAATCCATTTCTTTCAAGGTAGATCGGCTGGCATGTCACCAAACTGGGGCACTCATCTTGAACCTTCGTGCATCCGACCTTCAGAGGATCTGGTGGATGTTTTCTTGAGGCTTTACAGATATAACATGGATATGGCACCTGATAAATTACAACTACAAAGTATGGTGAAAAAGGAGTCAAAATCATTCAAAGAGCATGCCCAAAGATGGAAATAAATTGTTGCTCAAGGAAAGTCTCTTATGAGTGATAATAAGATGGTTGACACATTCTTGAATACTCTACAATCATCCTTTTGTGATAACATGGTGAGCAGTGTGTCCTCAAACTTCGCAGACCTCAGGATACTTGAACAAAGAATTGAAGTTAGTCATACCATGACAACAAATATGAACAAGTTGGGTTTAAGCTTGGGAAGAGAAGAAAGTAAAGAGTTCAATCTCCTCCTATCGCTCAAATCCCATTGGTCTACCCTTCACTTGAAACAATTGCAAGACAAAATCGGAGACTCGACCCAAACTCAATTTCTCACCAAGTCTCTAGGCAGAAAAATGCTTGTGAACTTCAGTCTTATACATATGACTTAAGCAACGTTGCTTCCAAGTCTGCTACAAAAAGGCCTTGTCTCTATTTGTTACGCGAAGCCTGCAAAACCTCCATGCTCCCAGACTCATGCTGCATCATATGCAAAAGGTGATTACCATGAAGAGGCTATCGATCATGCCATCAAAAGTGTTGGGTGTTCAAGCTCAAATGCAACCTTTGACTGATTCGAGATGGTTAAATTTTTGAAGAAAGCCAGTCTAATACTGAGGCAAGGATTGAGAATGCCTCTGCCAATGCCATGAAGCAATGATATGGGCTTTAGGACCACATGAGAAAGCATAAGTCATTGTAAAAGTGAACTTGATGTCGTGAAGTGTCTTGCTATGAGGAAATATGCCCATTGGTGCCACGTCTTCATCCATAACTTTCAATGCAAACATTCACTACAGGGTTTCTTCAAGTAGTGCTGGAAATCGAGTCCTGAAAGGGTATTGCGGAAAAAAAAAGGAAAACAGAAAAAAATAAAAAATTAAGGCAATCTGGAGTCACTTGTCTTTCTTGCGAATTGTCAAACTCTTGTTTTTTTCGAAAATAGCAAAAAAGAAAAAAATGATAAATCAAAAACAAAAGTTGTAGTGTCAGACTTTTCTGAGGTCAAATGTATAATAAAAAATAACAATTTGACGTTTCCTTTCTAGACGTTTATGCACACGTTGCTTGAAAAGCTCCACCCTTCACTTTTCCAAAAATAAAGGATCTTCTCCAACAAATATTGTCGCTGCCCTTGTTAACAAAGTAAACCTTTACACTGGGACAGATTGACCTGACCAAAATTATTTTCGCTTGCACTAGTTGGGGATCCCTAAATCCATTGAGGCAAAGAAAAGAACAAAAGAATTTTCAAAATCAGAAAAATAGATCCTCTAGATTGAAAACTCGAAAGGACAGTTTAGAAAGAAAAACGACCTATGTAGAGATCATCTAGCTGCAAAATTAATCTTTTTGAAAATAAAGCAATCAAAATTTAAAATGATGTGTGGCCTTCTTTCTTCATCCAAAAGTAAAAACAATATCCATTGTCACCCCGTTTGAGCCAAAAATAAATTCTTTTTAAAATAATCCCCAAGCAAGGGTTATCATGAGGTAAGAGGCAACTCATGATTCAAATTAAGAGCACTGAGTGATCAAATGAACATAATTAATCAAGAAGAGTGAATAAAAAGAAAAAAAAAAAAGAACAAAAAATCACAAAGTGATGTTGAAAAAAAAAAGTGCTCAAAAAATCAAATAGATGACGCAATGCCTGGATGATAACCCTTGTTTCAAAAAATATAACCAATAAACATTCATTTGGGCCTTTATATCCTTTCTTTCAATACCTTTTAGCCCTTAGCCATATTACAAGCCTAATAAAGTCCACACAGATTGGATAATGTTTGCTCAGATTTTCATAAAGCTTAATTTTGTGATAAGGCAAAATGACTTTCAATGTGTCGTAAAAAAAAAAAAGTGATGTCTAGGGAAGAGGGAATCTCCCTGCCAACTAGCCAGAAGCATGCAAAAAGAAAATCAAACCAATTGGGGTCATCCTTTTAGCCGATCCTTTTCATCAACCCATACAAAGAAAAAAGCAAAAAAAAAAAAGGAAGAAAAAAAATCGGGGCAGCTTATTGGATCTCACCACACATCTTCGCCCTAAAATTCAAGACTGAGGCAACTTTACAGATCCCACTTGAAATCCTATTTTTCATAAATCCAAGCCTATGCCCCTTTTCCCCAAACACCAAACTGGGGCAGCCTTTGAGTATCTAGTTTCACCTTGGCATCGCTGTCGAGGAGTGTATGTGGCATGATATGCCCATATGGCTATCCTATTTTTTCTCTGAACACTTCTAAACATCTCGTTTTTTCATTTGCCTGGATGTGTGCACTGATGTCTCGAGAGAAAATATCAAAAATGTTATTAGACCTCGGACTATGACATTTCTCATTTTGAAAATAAATACCAGTTTGATGATTGCAATTAAGACATTTAACTCAAAAACAAAAAAAAAATTAATTAAAAAAAAAGAGAGAGAGAAAGTGAAGTCGATGTGTCAGCTGCTACAAAGTTTCGTCTCAGGGTTAAAGTCGTGAGAAAGTAAGGCAAGCAAGCTTTAGAGTGACGTGTGGCCATTTTGTTTCTTTCACCCAAATAATACACGAAATTTATCCATTGCACCCTCTTTGAGCCAAAAGATATAATTGTTTTTATCACCCTCGACAAGAATCGTTAGCATATCGATGTTAATCTAAAGGGACATCAAGGACTTCCAAACTCAAGAAAAAAATTCTGAAAAGGAAAAAATAAAGGAAAAGAAAAAATTTCATAAAGGGCCACAGCATGGGCAAATGAAACGAATGAACTAAAAAAAAAAAGAAATAAATAGAAAGGAGGTCCGAAGTTTCAAATCCCTGGAGTCATGTTGACTCGACACATTGCAGGTGATTCTTGTTAAAACAATTTAACCTCAAACACTTATTTTGGCCTTCATTATCCGTTTCTTTCAAAACCCTAAACCTTTAGCCACAGTACAAGCAAATTAAAGTCCACACCGATTGAAGAATTATGTCCTGATCTTTCTTACCAATTTAACTATGAAACGAAATGATGTGGTGAATGACATAATAAAAAAAAAAATTCGGATCGAAACCCTCTTCATTCATATGAATGGTTATCGAATCTTTCTTCAAAAATAAAAAAAAAATAAAAAAAAAAGAGCGATATACATTCAAGTTTCGTGTTAATCATGTTAGGGTCCTGACGTCTTGATTTTAACACTTTGTAATATATTTTTAGCTTGTGTGGTCATTATTTCATTCTGAATTTGAATTACAAATATAGGAACAGAAAATTGGAATTCGTTGCAGCAAAAACATAAAAGCATCAACAAAAATTTCAACAAAAAAAATGGAATAAAAATAACTAAACTGAACTTGTTTATTACCAATGCAGATATAAAATTACAAAAAAAAAAAAGAAAGCAAGTAAAGATTACAATACATAAATAATAATAATATAAAAACAAAAACAAAAAAAAATAATAATAATAAGATGTTCAAGTGTCGGCCACAAGCGGCCGTTAGTAGTACAGTCCAAAAAAAATATAAAAAAATAATAATAAAGTGTCGGCCACTACTGACCGTTAAGAGTACAGACCAAAGATAAAATTTAAAAAAAAAACAACAAAAAAAAGGGAGTTTGGTGTCGGCCACAAGTAGCCGTTAAGTGTACCGTCCAAAAATAAAAAATTAATAATAAATAAATAATGTTGATAAGGTCCCCTTAAGGAGACGGCAACCTGAGAGAGAGCTCCGTGGATGGAGCGTTGATGCAGAACGGTATGATATAAGGGACTCTCTTTTCTTGTTTAGGAATATGGGGGATGGGGAAGAGATCCAGGAGCCGTGGAGTCTGTGGAATTGTCCATAAAGGATCTCCAGTTATAAAAAAAAAATAGTTGTCAAAACAAAATAAATAACAAAAAAAAAATGATGAAAAAAAAAAAACAACAAAATGTACATGAGTGCTTACCATACATAAACGACGGTAGGATGGAAAAAGAAGGTTCAGATATGCTGGAGACTTCTTGCTGCAAGCGTCGATGCTTTAATCGGTTTCCATGGTTCTGGAACCAACAGTAAACGCTGTATTCCCCTATTTCTCCGTACTCCCGGAGTCGTTCTGCGATCTCCCGAACTTGTTCTCGATTGGGATTAATGATCCCATGGTTAAAGATGTTCAGCAAGATCACAACTTGCTCCGGGGTGGACCGCCATCGTTTATAACCCACATCCATATTTCTTCTAACAAAATAAAAAATAAACAAACAAAACAAAGAAACAAAACAAGAGAGTAAAAATAAAAAAAAAAGATTTAGTTTTTTATTTCATTTTTTTTCCTTTTAGTTCAATTTCCATTGTCCAGTCTTTGAAGTCTCCATGTCCATAAATAGGTATGTTTCACGGTCCTCGCAAAGGATCCTAAATAAATCTAAGTTCAAAGAGTCAATTTTTTGTTTTAGTTTGTTTTAATTGGGGTACGTGGCGTTGTTCTACCCGAATGTCTCTGTCATACCTTCAAACGAAGGGAGATTAACAACGGTTTTCCAGCCTATATACCCCATATTTTAAAGACAGTGTGTTCATATGTTCATATACATAACGAAAAAGAAAAGAGAAGTAGAGAACATAAAGAAGTAGAAAAATATAAAAGGAAAGCACGAACAAAAAGAAGAAGGGTTGAGAGAAAGAGAAACTTACGAACGCGAGTGTAGAGGGAGATCGCGCTAGAAGAAGGATCACAGAGAGGCTCTCGGAGGAGGATCTCACTCTCGCTCAGATCTCACTTGCTTAAATCTCGCTAGCTCAGATCTCGCTCGCTCAGATCTCGCTCGGTCAGATCTCGCTCGCTCAGATCTCACTCGCTCAGGCCTCGCTCTCTCAGAAGCTCTCACACTCTCGCTCAAGAATCGCGACGTCGCTCAACGCAGTTCGACCCTCCTTATATAGCAAAAAAAATTTCACTGTAGCTACAGTTCCGGTCATATCTACCGGAGGCTTTCAATAGTGTCGGTAAAAAAAACAATAAAAAAAAATCGAAAATTAAAAAAAAAAATAATTTCACAAAAATTTTCAAAAAAATACAAAATAAAAAACAAATCAATTTTAATTTTTTGTCATTGGTGTCTCGGCCCTCTGCCAGGCAATGGTCGTGCCCAATTTTAAAATTTTGTCATTGGTGTTCAGGTCTTCTGCAAGGCAATGATCGAACCCAATATTTTTACTTTTTTCTCTCTTTCAAAAAAAATGGGCAACAAGTGTTTTTCATATGTGCATTAATTCAAAAAAAAAAAAAAACTTCGAAACCCTCTTCATTCATATGAATGGTTATTGAATCCTTTTCAAAAAAAAAATTTTAAAAAAAAATCAAAATCAAAAACTATATAAAAAAAATCAAATAAAACATTTTCAGAAAATTGCCAATTTCAAGAATTTCGAACCCATAAGCCCAGTTTCTACACTGGCCCCCAAAGCCCAGCTCGCCTGACCCCCAAAGCCTAGTTCCACCTGGCCCACAAGCCCAGTTTCTACACTAGCCCACGAAAACCCAGCTCGCCTGGCCCCCAAAGCCCATATTGGCCCACCAAAGCCCAGTTTCTACACTGGCCCCCAAAGCCCAGCTCGCCTGGCCCCCAAGCCCAGTTTCTACACTGGCCAACAAAGCCCAGTTTCCATACTGGCCCCCAAAGCCCAGTTTCCACACTGGCCCCCAAAGCCCAGTTCCGCCTGGCCCATAAGCCCAGTTTCTACACTGGCCAACCATGCCCAACTCGCCTACCCCCCAAGCCAAGTTTCATCTGCCAATCAAAGCTAAGCCCAAGTTTTTTTTCCTGTTTCGGCCCTCTGCTTGGCAATGGTCGGATTTAAATTTCTGTTATGTGAGTTTGGCCCTCTGCTAGGCAATGGTCAAATCCATGTTTTAATTGGCCCTCTGCTTGGCAATGGTCGGATTTAAATTTTTGTTCTGTGAGTTTGGCCCTCTTCTAGGCAATGGTCAAATCCAGGTTTTAATTTTTGCTTTCGGCCCTCTGCTTTGCAATGGTCGGATTTAAATTTCTGTTCTGTGAGTTTGGCCCTATGCTAGGCAATGGTCAAATCCAGGTTTTAGTTTTGCTATCGACCTTCTGCTTGGCAATGGTCGAATTTTAGTTTTGTTCTGCGATATCGGCCCTCTACAAGGCAATGGTCGAATTCAGTTTTTCTTTGGGATTTCGGCCCTCTGTAAGACAATGGTCGAACCCAACAACATCACATCATTCATTCACATAATTCATCCATAGGGTTGTTACACCCTCCACGAGGTTATTACACCTCATTCATTCACTTCCATAGGGTTATTACACCCTCCGCGAGAGGTTGTTACACCTCAAAACCTTCATCCATAGGGTTGTTACACCCTCCACGAGGTTATTACACCTCATTCATTCACTTTTCCATAGGGTTATTACACCCTCCACGAGGTTGTTACACCTCAAAACCTTCATCCATAGGGTTGTTACACCCTCCACGAGGTTATTACACCTCATTCATTCACTTTTCCATAGGGTTATTACACCCTCCACGAGGTTAATACACCTCATTCAAAACCTTCATCCATAGGGTTGTTACACCCTCCACGAGGTTAGTACACCTCAAAACCTTCATCCAAAGGGTTGGTACACCCTCCACAAGGTTAATACACCTCATTCAAAACCTTCATCCATAGGGTTGTTACACTCTCCACGAGGTTGTTACACCTCAAAACCTTCATCCATAGGGTTGGTACACCCTCCACGAGGTTATTACACCTCATTCATTCACTTCCATAGGGTTATTACACCCTCCGCGAGGTTGTTACACCTCAAAACCTTCATCCATAGGGTTGTTACATCCTCCACGAGGTTATTACACCTCATTCATTCACTCTTCCATAGGGTTAGTACACCCTCCACGAGGTTAATACACCTCATTCAAAACCTTCATCCATAGGGTTGTTACACCCTCCACGAGGTTAGTACACCTCAAAACCTTCATCCAAAGGGTTGGTACACCCTCCACAAAGTTAATACACCTCATTCAAAACCTTCATCCATAGGGTTGTTACACTCTCCACGAGGTTGTTACACCTCAAAACCTTCATCCATAGGGTTGGTACACCCTCCACGAGGTTAATACACCTCATTCATTCATTTTCATAGGATTGGTACACCCTCCACGAGATTAGTACACCTCACATCATTCAACCTAGGTTTTAATTTTTGCTATCGGCCCTCTGCTTGGCAATGGTCGGATTTTAAGTTTCTGTTCTGTGAGTTTGGCCCTCTGCTAGGCAATTGCCGGACTCTCTGTTACTTCATGGCACTCTTCTTTGATTTTTGGGATTTGTTTTTATGTTTCCTCTTGCTCTTTTGGAACCCAGACGAAATTAGTGTCTCTATCTTTACTTAGCTTTACTCAGATAATACGAAAATACCAAATTTTCGTATTATCCAGTAATTCTAAGTAAAGAGGGGCAGCTGTCAACACCCAATTTCGTCCGGATTGACTAAATAATAGATCTCTTTTATTTTTTTGCTTTGTGTCTTATCTTATTTCATTTATTTTATTATTTTAAATTTTTGTTTTACTATTTTGTATTTGATTTAGTCTTTTTTGTAAAAAAAAAAACAATGAATAGTAAAAAATGAATAGTCAAAAATGAATAGTAAAAAGTGAATAGTAAAAAACGAAAAAAATAATAATAAAAAAAATAATAATGAGAGGATAAGAATCTCTGAGTTAAGGAAGGATAAGATTTGCAAGTGGTTTTGCAAGTGGTGATTAAAATATTAATAAAATAATATTAAAATAATAAATAATATTAAAAAATAATTTGAATAGTAAAAATTTTGGACTATAAATAGCCATGGGAGGGGAGCTTATTCTGCACAAAGGGAGTAAGAATCAAGTGAGAAATAAAAAAAATAGAGAAGAAAAGAGTTGGAAAGAAAATTTTAGAAGAACAGAGGTTTTGAAGGATTTTCGGGAGAACAACCTCTGAGTAGAAACCTAAGTCTGGAGAAGAGGTAAGGGGAGCTAACCTTTCCATGTTTTAAAGTTAATACTATTGTATTACTATTCATGTTTTGAATTATTGTGTATGTCTATGTGTTGGTTATATGTTCAAGCATTAAATTTACGTGTTATTATTGATGTAAAACTATGTTGTTATTTTGAATCTGAAAATGAGAAATTTGTTAAAAACTAGTTGAGGAACACTTTGACTAAGGAAAGACTTGGTACTTAAGTTGTCCATTGTGACACACCTCTCTTTCCTGGAAGTCTACTCGATGTGTTTTTAACTAATTCTTATCAAACAGATTATGTGCAGTTAAAATGCTAAAAAATGCCAAAAAAATATCAACATTTTTTTTCAAATCAATTTCTTAGTTGCCAGAACTACGTGATCCTTGATTCTCCATCAAAAGTGGAGATACGTAGGACCAAGGCCAGTCCTTGTCAGGTTCACTTTCTCAAAAATCCAAATTTTCCAAACAAATTTTCAAATATTTTCCAAACAAGTTGCTAGAACTACGTAACCTTGATTTCTCAGTCTGACTGAGAATACGTAGGAGCAAGGTCAATCCTTGTCGGGCACAAAAAACACAAAAAATATTTTGTTTTCTTTAGAGTTTTATTTTATTTTTCTTTTTAGGGGAAGTTAAACATTTTTGAAAACCACATTTTATTCGTGTATTTAATTAAAGGTACTGCCTAGGGCAGGCGTTGTAGGGTGCTAATACCTTCCCTACACGTAACCGACTCCTGAACCCAGAATCTGGTTTTTCATATACCGCCTTATCCTTTTTATGGTTTTTCCGTAGTTTTCCAGAATAAACTATGGTGGCGACTCCGAAATCTCTTTTTCAAACCCAAACGTTTTCTCTTTTTGGATCGTCGTCGTCCCGTCGCGATTTTCCCATTGCGACACCCACCGAACAAGAACAATGGATTATCGAAAGGAACGCCAACAAACTTTAAAAAGCACCTCTAATGGCAGTTTCAGCGTTCGTTGCTTCGAAACGATGGAAAGCATCAAAAAGCACCTCCAATGGCGGTTTCAGCATTCGTTGCTTCCAAACGACGGAACGACGACACCGACAACACTTCAGTCAACGGTGGCACTCCAACGAACGCTGCAAACTCCGTCAACAATGGGGACACTTGCGGGTGAGAGGGACGCTTGTGGGTGGGAAGGACACTTGTGGGTGGGAGGAGGTTCTCTACAATGTTCTCGCGCAAATGAACTTGTATATTTTCAAAACCCACCAAATGAATCCCACAAAAACAAAACCCTCCAGCCCTTTAATATCCACGTCATTTTTAATTTTTTAAAAACTTTTTCATATAGACCAATAGTAGCACGACAACTGTTCGGAGTCAAAAGTTTGTTAAAAATATCATTATCCTAATATGATACTAACATAAATATTTATTTATTTAAAAAATATTAAAAACAATTAAGGTTGGTTTAGAAATTATTAAGTCACTATGTGAATATCTGCACCTTACTATTACTTGATACTTAAATCATTTAAAAATAATTTTACCTTTAATTTTTTGTAATTCAAACTAATCAAATAAATCAAAAGCTTAATTTTTAGGTTTAATCATTTAGAATATCCCTATTTGTGTAGAGTTATCTCAATTAAGTCCTCGTTTTTTTTATCTCAATTAAATCCTTTTTTTGTAAAATTGAGTCAATTTTGACCTTACCGTTAAATTTAGTAGACAACGTTAAAATTTGTGTTTTGGTGACATGCTGACTGTGCCATCTTTAATGACGTGGCACAAAATTGTCTTATGTGTAATTTACAAATAAAAAAGCAAAAAAAAAAAAAACAGCTTCTCATCCCCTTCCTCGATACATCCTCCATAGCCATCTCCATGGATCTCACACTTGTGCCGTTGAAACCTCCATGGCCACCTTCCTATGCTCTTGATTCTTCTTCAAATTTTTCTTTGCATACCTGATTGCCTATTATAAAAGAAAGTATGAAATTTCCTTAAATCTCTAATTTAACCTAATTTGAGAGAATGCCTAATTAAAAGGGTGCTTGGGGCAGATCTGGGAGGTGGAGAAACGTGGGTTCGGGCTTAGCCTGAGGCGGTGGCAGATAATGGTGGAGCAGTGTTCCGTTCCGCCCCTATCCCTCGTTTTCTCATCCTCCGCACCCTTCCCTTCGTTTCTTCTCACCCTAGGACCATTCCACCCCCTCCCAACCCTTCCTATTAGGATTATTCATTTTCCTTTCACTGTTACTATTCCAATTTTGTAAATTTCAGATCTTTTCTATTGACATTGGAATCATATATTCTGAAGTGGAGTGCTTATATATTTGGGTTTTAGCCTAAATTCATTACAACCCAGATCTATTATCACTGAATATTAAATTTGATGAATTAAAGTGGTTATTCTTGTGTTTAATGGAAACAAAATGAATTCTCATTGTCGAATGTCTATCTACGTGTTTCATCTCTGTTAATTTTTCATCCTTTCTCATGTTTCATCTCTGTTAATTTTTTATTATCTGTAGGCTTCTCTGTAGCTGAACAAAATATCTGCAGTTATTATGATTGATAAAATAATTCCATCTTTGTCTACTTGAACGGAACACCTGCTTTCACCTTTGTCAACCCTACAAACTAGAACACCTGCTTTCATCGTCGTCCTCAGTGTTGGAAAGGTTGATGATGTAGTTTCATGGTTGAGAAGGGTTGTCAGCAGAGTCATGACTGGCAGCGGCGGTGGCAGTGGCGAGGTTTGAGGATTGAACTTTTGGGATTTGAGTGAGTCGAAAGGAGTACGAAGTTCCACTGCCACGTGTTTAACCATTGTTCAGTCAGCATGCCACCAGACACAAATTTTAACGCCTTCTACTAAATTTAACGGTAAGATCAAAATTGACTCGATTTTAAAAAAAAGGGATCTAATTGAGATAAAAAATAATATGAGAACCTAAATGAGATAACTCTACATGGGAATGATTAAACCTAATTTTTACTAATAAATCATGTATCTTTTAAGAAGAAAGCATTTGTCAATATATATACATTTAGGGAGTTAATCATTGGTTTGATTTTTAAAATCACAAATCGCTTAGATCCTTTCATGTGACTTGGTCTTGTTGAAATGGAAAGTGTAATAAATTATTACCTGTCTCTTTTCTTTTTGTTTCCGTCATTTCTGGAATCCTTTTAACACTTCCAATTTTTGAACTAAACTTTCGTTTCTGCAAATTTGTCACCACCACGGAAGGAGGTAGCATCTCTCCCCCTTCTCTCTCTATTGCTGCATTTGGGTCCATTTCTTTTCTGCAACCTCGTTTTTTATTTTTTCTTTTGGGTTCTATAGATTCTTCCATCTGATGCTTCTTTCAAAGTATAGTTTGAAGGAAAAGAAAAATTGTATTTTTACCTAGAAATGGAAAAATTATGCTGGAAAATAGAGCTAAATTGGATATCAAACAACTACACGAATACTCTTATACTGTATTTGTGAAATATGGCCTGTTAGATAGAACATCGTAGTTTGTTCTTTTGTTTAGGATTCAGAATCATTATGTATTGAATTTGTGATCTATTTGAATTATAATGAAGGTTTTTAATCTTTTGTTCAGATGTTGCATTGTTACGTTATTGTTTTCGTTTTGGTGTTTTCACCATTTATTGCCATATCAAACGCAAGTGCTGGTGATGCTGATCCACGATACAGGTACGCACATAACTCTAATTTTTCTTCAAATCTTCTTTTGTGAAAACGTGTAAATTGTTATTTCAATTTCGAACACATCTTACACAAAAACAAATTTTGGGGTTTTTTATGTTCTTGTTTTTCTTTGGACGTTAGGAATTGTGTAAAACAATGTGATGAAAGTGGATGCATTGGGAAAAGATGTTTTCCAAACTGTAAAATTTCTGCAGATGAAGTGCCTGTTATTGGTCCTCCATGGGGCATGTTAGAGCCACTTTACGCACGATGGAAAAAGGCCCATTGCAAAAGTAACTGTCACTACAATTGCATGCTTGATAGAGAAAAAGAAAGGGAGTTACTAAATAAAGAGCCAGAAAAATACCATGGTAGATGGCCCTTCAAGCGTATATATACAGGTTGTGTTTCTTGATAACTCATTCATTCTACGCTTCATTTCAATTTAAACATAAATTATCCACGGTTGTTATTTGTACTGTTATCTAATCAAACTTGAAATTTCACTTTTGGTTTTTTTAATGATTGTTTAATGCAAATTTACTACTGAATAATCAGAAAAAAGTATAATTATGATTAGACAATACCTATGAAACTACATACAAATTTTGTCCTTTGAATTGATGTCCAAAGACATCAAGTTTTTGTTTAAAGATCTAACATGTCATCCCTTTTTCAGGATCCTGCTTCCATGGTTTTTTCTTTCCTCAATCTTTTAATGCATTTACATGGTTGGATGTCCTTTTTCACTCTTATATACAATAAACTTCCTCTAAAGGCACGCAAGAGGCCCTACTATGAATATGCTGGTTTGTGGCATATTTATGGGCTCTTGTCCTTGAATTCCTGGTTTTGGAGTGCAATTTTTCATAGTAGGTAAGTCACTTAAGCAGATAGTTTTGATATTTTAATTTTACCAAGGCAAATGGTATTCTAACATAGTTGGATTTAGTTATAGCAAATGCAAATGGTAGTCTAACTTATACATGCTGATGCTTTTATTGTCCTTTTAAAGGTTATATTTCCTTCCTTACAAAACATTACTATATTTCCTAAAATCCCACCAAACTAGTTGAAAGAAAAAGAAACAACCTATCTTAATATCTGTTTAATTTAGTGACATGTTTCTTTCTCACAATGAACTGCAGATATTGTGAGATAATAGAGAGGCTATACAGCTTTTCTGCAGTTGCCCTCATTGGATATTCCCTGATTTTGGCCATTTTAAGAAGCTTCAATGTAAAAGATGAAGCTACTAGAGTTATGATTCCTGCTCCATTGATATCTTTTGTAGCAACTCATATAATGTACCTCAACTTCTTTAAACTAGACCATGGTAAGTATCCTCCAGTAATCTTTACATTGCTGATTATTCCTGAGGACAAGAATCACAAGAAACCATTATTTACTTTATTTTCCCCTCAGAAATATGTTCTTAGTTATCTATTCCATCCAAATGTGTGGCTTTTTAAAGAAATAAATTTTAATTTCTGTTTTCCTTCACTATTCTTTCATTTTTCCTTATACCATTTATTTTTTTCCACTTTCTTATGACTTTTTATGGAAATTTTTAAAACTCTGCAGAATGGAACTTCAAAGTTTGTCTAGCAATGAGTGTAGCACAACTTGCAACATGGGCAATTTGGGGTGCTGTTAGTCACCATCCATCTCGATGGAAGCTTCGTTTTGCTGTTCTTATCAGTGGCCTTGCAGTGTCCCTACAGATATATGATTTCCCTCCATATGAAGGACATGTGGATGCACAAGCTCTTAGGCATGCCATTACTGTTCCTCTTACCTACCTTTGGTGGAATTTCATTAGGGATGATGCTGCATTTCTAACCTCTGAACGTTTAAAGAATTCCAAGAAATCTAAGTAGCTTGTGTTTATTTCAAACTTCTGATTTTTTATTTGTTTATTTAACAAATTTAGATTTTCATTGCTCAGTTTTGTTTTCGAAGTTGTCAGTTTTGTATTCATAGTTGGGAAAATGATGAAATTAACCTTATATAATGTCTTCTTTAATGAGCCGATTTATTGTTTCAACATTTCCCTTCATATTGTCGTATTTCTCTTCAGCTCATCTTAACTAATTTATATAAAACTTAATTTTTATTGGCCAACCTTGTATATCATTTCGTAAGATTTTGTTTATTTATTTATTTAAGTTTAAATTCCCTTTTAATTCTCATTTGTAAATGTAAAATTTTGGTTTCATAAAATTTTATTAGAATATAACCCTTCTATTTTCTAAAATTAAACTGTAGGTCCAACATTAACGAATATTTACAAACAAAATGTTAATTTGCTTTTGGTGATAATAAGAATTAAATTTATTGTAAAATATTTATTATATTATTATTATTATGATTATTATTATTTTACGTGAATAAATAAGCTTGTTAACATTACCAATATATATTAATATTTTCGGTTAGTAATTACGTAATATATTAATAATAATCTAAACATGTAATTAATTTGTTAAACAAAATGAAATTGGTGGTTTATATATTTACAGGGACTAAAAGTGCATTTAATTCTTTTTTCTTTGAACATTTACATTTTTTCTCATATGTGTATAATGTCTTACATTAAAGAATTTCAAAGTGTTGTTTGCTGTAAATATAGGGTGGACAGAACATGGACCATAGTATTAAAATTTTATAATAGGACATCATGGTAACATAGCAACTGTCATAACCGACCGTTACTGTATTGGTTTAAAACTAAAAAACATTAACGGTAAAAAGTATAGAAACGTTATCTTTCCTTGCTCAATTTGAATATTATATTTTTGTTATAATTAACCTTTAAAAGCTTGAATAATTCGTATATTATGAATTAGAATAAGATTAAGCATGATACCTAAACTATTATTTGATTTTGGTTTTCATTTTTTTTTAAGTTTAAATTTATTTTCATTCATCTTGTTTTAAAAAGTTTCAAATTTAATTTTTAATGATCAATACAGTACATTTAATTTTATCTCTTTCTTTCACCTAGGAAAGACGATCCTCTTGGTAATTTGGAGAACTTAATTGAATATAAAGTTACTTTACTAAAATGGTAAGTCTTCTCTTTCTTAGTTTTCACATCATGAAACGTCTTTTTCTAGACCTTTTTATACATTCTCCTTTATGGTTGGCCTCACCTCCTAGAAGGACATCTACCAAGATCACTTAACACCAACATCTTCATCTCTTCATTTTTATTTGCTTTCGCTACTTTTATTGATCATATAGAGTCCATCTCTTTGAAGAAACTTCGTCAACTCATCATGAAGATCATCTTATGTTGAAGAAACCTTCTCAAAGCAATCTCCATCAACTTGACTATGTTCACATTACCTTATTAAGTGATTAATGAAATCCAAAGCTAAGTCTATTAGTACTCTTGTTTAATATATTATGTTACATGTCCTTCGTATGTATCACATTCACACACAGAATAGGAACACATTGACAAATATTTAAGTAAAATGGGGAATAAATTTAACAATTGATAACCAATTCAAATTTCATTCATCGTGAATTTATTACAACAGACAATACATGATGGATTACATCAACCTACACACATCAATTTAAACACCTAAACATTAATATTACATCAACAAAAATAAAACCAGATTACCCACCTAATAACATCAACCTAAACACACCCACAATATCAAAATGTTTAGTACACTAACAACACACACAACTCTTACTAAGAATTGCATCTTTTCATTCAAAACTTTCATTGAATTCTCCAAATCAAAAATCTTTTTCCTTTGCCTGGAAATTATACCATCTCTTTCATCAATATTTTCTTCAGAGCATCACTTGAAATAGTTACAGGAAATCATATTAGAAGATCCACACTATCATTTACTAAAAAATCCTTTAAAGTCAATGTTTATTATAGACACATAAATCCTAACAAAATAACGAAAAATGTTACTATTCATCATATCTGCCAGCATTTTTTGAAGTTCTTGCCATTTTTATTATTGTCATGTCACCATAATTGCAAATGAGGATTAGAACAAGACGAACAACATTGTGAAGAAGGGCATACCTCAAGAACCATCCACCACGACTTCTCTCAACAGAACTACTTTGCTTAATCAGGGAACCAATTCCACCAACCACCCAAAAACCTAGGCCCTCTTCCCTCTTCATATACAAACCCTACTCCTCAACTCAAATTAATCTCATCTTTCAAAGAAACTCCTTTCAGTTACCACCATTCCACCTCACCTTCATTTAAGTTGTTATTATGTATATCACAAACTTACATCTTATTCACTAATAACTGAGTTAAACACTGAACGGTTAACTATTTAGACATCGTCACTAAAAATGACCAAATTGAACAAAATTTGAACCATTTTAAATACTGAAAAAAAGTTAATGACCACCTTAAATAAAGCTTACAAAAATAGAAACCAAAATAAGTATTAAAAAAGATATTTATAAAATAACACCAACAATATGATGAAAAAAAAAGTGTGACTAAATAATACATTGACATGCTAAAAAAACACTCACCTTATAACCCACTTTAATAATATAATAATTTTTATTAAAATTCTAAGTAAAAAATTAAACAAATATGATTAAAATACTATTGTTTTGAATTATGAAGTATATGTATTTTATTTAGCGGGTATCATATTATTATCAACCAAATTATAATAACCAATTTGAAATAAAAAATTATTATTTGATATCCACCTTTTTTTATATCCATCTTACATCCTCTTCTAGTAATAAAATATTATATTTAACCAAGACGGTAATGTGGTCTGTGGTGGTGGTCGAGGAGGATCTGACAATGGTGGTCCGTTTTGCTATTGTGGGATGAAATGTGTTGTCAGAACTGCGAGAACAACTAAGAACAAAGGCAAGCAATTTTGGGGCTGCCCTAAGTTCAAGGTAGGATTTTTTCGTTGTTGTTATTTTGAGTTTGAGGCTGGCCTGATTGGTGTTTTCTTCTCACAGAATGGTGGTGAAGATGGTGGTTGCAATTACTTCTCATGGTCTGCAGATTATGGGGTTGTGAAAAGGGAAACGAGTGTAAAGTGTGAAGGCAAGACTGAGTCTTTCTTGAACAGAGAATCAATGGAAGGTGAATGGAAGATTATAAGTGATTTGGACTTGTCAGTGAAGAAATTGGGAAATAGGCTTAACGTCTTCTTAGGGATTATTTGTGTTCTTTGTCTGGTGAACAATATTGTACTTACATTAGTGTTATTTCGTTCATAGGAATGTTTTGATTGTACTTATGATGCAATGTACTTAGGATGCAATGAACCAAAGTTATTTTGACTATAAAAGTTTGTATTGTTTGAAACTTGTGGCCGTGCACGAAGAATTGGTTGTATCTAATTGGAGATGTCTTGATTGTTTCACTACCTGGCTGTTAGAATTACAACAGCTTCGTGCTAAAATGGTAGTGTGTTTAAAGCTAAACTGATACTTCCAGCACATTCATATTGTGCAATCAGTTAAACAGCAAAGAAAATGACCACATCAAGATTTCATTGGTTGAGTTCCAAATTTAGCAGAATTTGATGGCTGAGATTGTGATTTTGCACCAAGGCTGGAAAAAACTATTTAAACAATGCAGACCAGTTTGTAATTAACAAATACACTTGCACAATTGGTTAAAAAACACAAAGGCACACAGTTTCTTAAAATCACTACAGCAGTTGCATAAAATATGCAGTAAATTGTGGCTGAAACTGCAGTAAGATAAACCAGAATATCATTAAATATATAATTAAATATATCAGCCCTCAAAACAGTGGTTGGGCAAATACATCATTAAACCAGAATTTTCCATATGTTTTCAAAAGTAGAAGTAGACTAACAGTGATTCAATGACAAAAAGTAGAAAGTTTTCCTACATGTACTGGTTCCTACATAATGTTTGGTAGCCTTAAACTATTACAAAAGTTCCTTCCTACAATGTACTAGGCTTGAGGCTGAGTCTGATGTGCTATTTCAGATTGTTGAGTGGATGGAGTTGCTGAGGCTTGAGGCTGAGTTTGATGCACAGGTCCTGCTTGGGTTGCTGATGGGCAACGACTTCTGTTATGGCCTTCTTCTCTACATATGCCACATCTTTTCCGCAAGCCAGATTTGGTCATTCTTGATTCATCCTTCCTCATTTCCCATTGCTCTAGTCTTCGTTTTCTCTTTGGTCTTCCAGGCAATACTCTTTTGTGTGGAGGAGACACATCAGGATATGGAGTAATGTTCCACATGTTGGCTCCATCTATGGGATATATAATTGATGAATATGTCTCCTCATATCTGGACTTCATGTAGCAAGAGTCAATAAATTGTTCTCCATCAATGTTCAGGAACTTCATTGCCGCCAATGAATGACAACAGGGGATTCCAGTCATCATCCAAGTTCTGCATGTGCAGGAGGAGTCATCTATGTTCACTACGAATGTTTCTCCATTGTTAGACATGTGACGAACTTCAAATAGTTTATTGCCTGACCAACTGTGTACAAGAAAACAATAATTATGAACCAAAGTAGTAAATTCAGATAACAGAATAGTGATTAATGGAATTTACCTTGGAATCCAATTTTTAGTTAAATGATATTCCTTTCTAAATCTGGATAGGATCTTGGGACAAATGGATCCACTAAATGATGATATGCTTGTTCTGTTCTTGGCCCATCTTTGCATGAGGTAAATCCGTATCTCCTCCAACATAGTAACTATGGGTTTACTCCTCGTAGAAAGGAGGACACTATTGAAGCCCTCACTCATATTGTTTACTAAGGTGTCACATTTAGCACTTTCAGTGAACCTTGATCTTGACCAATACCTACCACAAATAACACTGATTTGTCAAATCTAGGAAGCATTTATATGAAGAGTTTTATATCTAGCTAATCACTAGTTTTTTTTACTAACCTGGGAGGGATGGCAATCAAATGCATATAAGCATCTTCGTTCACTGCTCTTATGTTTCTCATTTCCATCTCCCAAGTTTGTGGGTGTGTGGCTGTAGCTGCCCTCCACATTAATCGCTTCAGGTTTTTGCCAGGGAATTTCTTCCTGAAGTTGTCATACATATGCCTTACACAAAACCTTTGGTCAACTTTAGGAAGCAATTCATCTATTGCATGAAGTAGAACCTGCAATACAATATAAAAGTAATCAATAAAGTCAATAGTTAAGACCGTAAAGTTAAAATGTACAAGTCAAAATTAAAGATGAGTATTACCTTTTGCTGGTATGATATGAAGGTAAATGATGAACAAATTTCAGCCCCTCCAAGGTCATCTACCAATACTTCCAAGAACCACCTCCATGATTCCTTGTTCTCAACTTCAACAACACAGTATGCAATTGGCAACATCTGCTCATTTCCATCTCGGCCCACAGCTGTTAACAACTCCCCACCGTACTTACCTTTCAAAAATGCTCCATCTAAACCAATAATTGGCCTGCATGACAGAAAACTCTCTTTGCAGGCCTTTAAACATACATAGAATCTCTTAAAAATGACTTCACCCCCCACATCCTCAACGTGTAGCTTCACTGTTGACCCTGGATTTTTGTCCAGCAACTCATGGGCATAATCATACAACCTTTTGTACTATTCTTTGAAAGAGCCATCAATTTGCTCTGTTGCTATGTTTTTGGCCCTATAGGCCATACACCTTGAAATACCAATGTTCCATTTCCTTTGAATTTTTTCCCTTATATCCACACCCTTAATTGTTGGATTTTCTCTAATACTTTTGTGTATCTTGTTGCTCAACCACTTGGCATCAATTAATTTAAGGTTGAACTCCCTGCTGCAAGTATGGTTGTCCACCATGGTTCTCAATTGCCAAGTTTTGACTGCCTTCATATAACCACAATATAACCTCCATGGGCATTGACCTTTTGCACCCACACACTTGAACCTCATTCTTTGTTTATCATTCTTAACAAACTTAATATTTCTTCCATTATCTAACGCATAACTTTTTATGGCATCCAAAATGTCTTGCTTTTCAGCAAAATATGTCCCAACTTCCCACTTAAAGTCAACCATATTTTTTGGCAAAACAAATGTTGCAAAACTCCCATAACCCTCTACATCTGTATGCTCTTCGTCACTTTCTGCTCCATTAATTAGTTCTTCAGATTCCCACTCATCATCTGACAAACCTTTATTATTCCCACCCTCCACATTAACATCATAAATGTTGTCAGAATCACTGGAACATGGTCCACTACACTCATTTGACAAACTTTGAACTTCGACTTCCACATTTCCCTTCAAATCTGCATGTATATCATCATCCATATCACAACCAACATTGACATCAACAAGCCCCTCCAACCAGTCAGTATTTCCATCACCACTGCCACTCTCAGAAGAGGAATTCCAACTTCCAATTTCCACATTTGGTTCAACTTCATTCTGTTATGCACCTTCATCTTCACCATGACCACCAACTTTCTCAACTTGCACTTCTCCATCAACATCACCCATCTCTTCCAGCACTCTAGTTCCTGCTTGTTCAACTCCATGCCCCTCTTCCTCCATAACAGCCTGAACTTGTACTTGTTCACCCATCTCTTGTTCTTCACAAACCAGCTCTTCCAACACACCACCAACTTGTTCAACACCATGGACCTCTTCCTCCATAACAGCCTGAACTTGTACTTTTTCATCCATCTCTTGTTCTTCATAAAACAACTCTTCCAACACACCACCAACTTCCACTTGTTCTTCATCATCATCAACACCCATCAGCATATGTATGACTTGGGCTTCAGAAACAAGGTGTATCACAAACACATGCGCCTCACCATTCAGCCTAGCTAAATTAACGACATGCATGGCAGCAGTGTCATCACACAAACACTCTAACTTATCATCCAACACTGAAGCCCCTCCTACAGAGTACCGGAGTTCTTTAAACTCATGGTATCCCAAAGATTTGACTACACTAACAATCACAAAATAACTCCAAACATCTGGGTCAAACGTAAACCTAGATGTCTCCCCCCCTTCATACTTAAGCTTCCCATCATTAACTAATTTCCCTCCATGGTGAAACACAACCTCAAATTCCTTGTCCATGACGCAAAAACACTATATATAAGTATTTATACACCTATAATGTAATCGCATGACGACAAAACATGTATTAAAACGCACTCACACAGAAACAAACCATAATCAAAATGCACTCACACAGAAACATAGAAAAAATAACTTTAAACATGGGGGACCAAGGGGACCACAACATCGCAATAAAAAATGGAACACAAGGACGGGACCACAATGCAATATAAATAATCAATACAAAAACAAACTTTTACTCACCTGGCCACTCCAGATTGCAGAGGATGAAGGTCCCACAACTCCCACAACGACGACAAAAGCACACTCTGTCAGAAGAACTTTGGACGAACCATAGAAGATCTCGGAACAACTCAGATGAACTTTTGATTAAACCCTAAATTCCCAAAATGAGACCCAAAATGGTGAAATGGATTGCACTTTGGAGGAACCCTAGCAGAAGAAATTTCTTCCAATTTCTGTAATAAACCCTAATTAGATTAAGAAAAATTCTAATCCCAATTTCTGTAATAAACTTTGCTTTTGTTCCAATTTTAAAAAATTCAATTATCCACATGGATATAAGAAACTGACATTTGCCTCCACATCACACACTTAACGCCATCAGTCCCAATTTAACAGAAAGGACTTAATTGATCTAATTTTTTGAATATTAGGACCCAATTGAGAAAACAAAAAAAAGGAGACTAAATTGAGATTTCACGCGAAAATAAGAACTTGGTGAATGATTAAACCTAAAAAGAAATATAAACACAAAGAAAAAAAATAAAATAATAATATTTATGATTGTTAAACGGTGGTATAAAAAAATAATAGTGTAAATCAGTGGTCGGAAATAAAATAAACAATACTTGACTAGTCTACACTAGAATGTGGATAAGGAGGTCCCTGAGTAACTTTCATTGTACCAAATCCAAGATTGTCTCACTTCACAAAATATTACCAAAATTATTCATCATTATTTCCACCACAAAAAAGGAGAAAGAACATGGGGTTTGAAGTTTCAGACTCCGAGGAAGTAAACACTGAGAGGGAGCGTGAACTCAAAGCATTTGATGACACAAAAGCCGGTGTTAAAGGCCTTGTTGATCATGGGATCACAAAAATCCCAAGAGTATTTCATCATCCACCTGATGAACATGTCAAAGTTTCAAATTCAGGCAGCACAGCAGAAAGTATCCCTGTTATAGACCTTGCAGAATTTGACAAGGATCCAAGTTTTCGCCAAGGAGTTATTGACAGAATAAGGGAAGCATCTGAGAAATGGGGTTTCTTTCAAGTGGTGAACCATGGCATCCCTGTGACTGTTCTAGAGGACCTGAAAGATGGCGTGCGCAGGTTTTATGAACAAGATACTGAGGTGAAAAAAGATCTATATACCCGGGACCAGATGAGACCTTTTGTGTATAATAGCAATTTTGATATCTACACTTCACCAGCACTCAATTGGAGGGACACTTTTTTCTGTTATCTGGCTCCTAATCCTCCCAAACCTGAGGACTTGCCAGAAGTATGCAGGTAAGTTTTTGTATGTACAGTACCCTAACTTTTATGTCACTTAGAAAAAGCATTTAGGTAAAATGCATTGATACTATAAAGGTTTTCATACTTTATGACAGGATGGTTGTACTATAAAGTAGTTCTTAAGATAATTTATTGGATGCAAGTTGAGCTCATATTGTGTGCAAAATTCCTGTGTAAGATTCAACCTTCTAGTAGCATATAAATTGTTATATAAAATGTGGAGTTAGGCAAACAAATATACATACCAATCCAAGGTACAAAGAGGAAGAAAATGCAAAGTTAAACTTTCTATTTTAACCATAAGTCACTAGATTAATTACTTGATAACTGATTGCATCTTCTTGTAGGGATATACTTTTGGAATATGGAACAGATGTGATGAAACTTGGAATTGAATTATTTGAATTACTATCAGAAGCTCTAGGGCTGGATCCAAATCATTTAAAAGACATGGGTTGTGCTGAGGGGCTTCTTTCACTTTGCCATTACTACCCTGCTTGCCCTGAACCAGAATTAACTTTGGGAACCACCAAGCATTCTGATAATTGCTTCCTCACAGTGCTTCTGCAGGATCATATTGGTGGTCTTCAGGTTCTTTACCAGAACACATGGATTGATGTAGCCCCAGAACCTGGGGCTCTTGTAGTTAACATTGGTGATTTTCTCCAGGCAAGTGCTTTATTCTTAGAGTAAATTACACTAATTACTCCTCAAGTTTTGTGAAATTACACAAACTTTTCCTATTTCTGTTACGTTATTGGGGTACTCAGAATAATATTTTTCAAATAGTTAATTAGATTAATGTAATGCATGAGGACTGTCAGTGTAATGTTCTTCAAACTAGCAATGGAGTTAGTGCAGTAATAAAGGAAACTAAGATGAGTAATTACTATAGTTTACCCTTTTCTTTATTTTGCCTTCCAAGCCACTAAAACTTTTCACATTTCATGATAATCTTCTAGCAAATATTCGTGAAATTTTAAAAGTTCAGATAAAAAATCCAAAGAAGACTTATTTCTAGCAATCTTAAACAGAAAATCTGTTAGAAAAGTCCTAGGAGATATAGTTGTATCACTTATATTGATATTCCGTGCGATTTTAGGTGTTGTACAACACCCAAAACCACAACAAATTTGTAACAATATTTTTACTGAGTAAAAAGCACAAGCCTGATACACTTGACAAGTTTACAAGTGATATGTGCATTGAATTTAAATGAGTGACATTATTTTTTTTTTCTTGAACTGCAGGTTATTACAAATGACAGATTCAAGAGTGTAGAACACAGAGTACTGGCAAATCTCATAGGTCCAAGAATATCTGTCGCATGCTTTTTCAGCGAAGGTATGAAATCATCAGAGAAACTCTATGGACCTATAAAAGAGTTATTATCAGAAGACAATCCTCCCAAATACAGAGAATTCACAGTTAAGGAATATGTTAGCTACTACATGGATAAAGGCCTTGATGGGATCTCTGCTCTTCATCACTTCAGGATTTGAGTTGGATTGATGTGGTTGAATTACCACAATAAATGCATTAGAAATTGAAACATTTATCAAACTCAATGTGATTATTATCGTATTCTCGGACTGGAATATTGTAGTGTCACTTGTCTTGATATTTTAGCACTTGCTGTAGCACTTGCTGTTTGAAGATATAACGGTTCAAGTTCTACGTTGCAACCCACAGTTCTTCATCTTTTCCTTCTGCGAAATTTTAACTGTTCTTAGGAAACCTAGTTTACACGAAAATTATGTTTTGATATATTAGGTAGAAAAACTAATATTCCTCCATTTAGTCCCCACTTAAAGTTTGTCACTAGAGATGGATAAGTTGTGATCAGAACATACTACCATCATAAAAGAAATTTGTGTTGTTGTCCTTCTCAACCCGATAGACATACTAAAGAGTATTGTCCAACAAGGTCTATTAAAAAGTTCTCAATCAGTCCAAACTTAGGTCTATTGGAACAATATTCACATCTCGTAACCAATCTCAACGGTTTGGTATTATGTTTATTATTTATGATGAAATACTTTTATGTTATTATTAACTACATTGTTATTATATACTTGAAGTAAGTATTATTCAAGTGAGAAATAGGTTCACGACTCATGTTGACCCTATAAATACAACTAGTATTTTCCAACAAATACTTACTTCATAATTACTCAGACTCAGACTCTTACTATGATATATAAAATGAGGTATAGAAATCTAAAAGAATGACAAACTAGAAATAAGACACAAAAACAAGTAGGCACACAAAAGGAAAATCCTAAAAAATGGTGTTAGAATTGATGAATAAAACCAAAATAAACTAAGAAATCAAAAGATGTCATGTTCTTAGCCAAAAATTATGTTTCAATGTGCAGATCAAAATGGTCTAATGTCAAGAATCAAATTCCAATTCAAATAGGTTTTCTAGTTATTGTTGTCACTTTTGTTTTATCTCTTCTTTTTTCACTTCATTTGTGTCTTTTCTTTTCTTCTTTTCTTTAATTTTGTATAGGGGAATGATTTCTTTTCTTTATATCAACTTAAAACAACAACAACTAACATATAATCTTAAAATTTCATACCCATGAACAAGACTAATACAAACAAGAATATAAAGAATCCTAAGAAATCAATTAATATTTTGAAAATTTGAAAAAGACCTTTTGAAAACCTAATACTAAGAACTTGTTTAGAAACTCAAACAAGCATGAAAATTTTACAAAATTTATGAAAATTTTACAAAATTTATTAATAGATAACTCAACATTTCTTTCTTATAAATGTAACGTGTCTTTTCACATTTCTCATATGAAAGTTCATCTAGTCATAAAGACTTGATAAGTGGGGCAAATTGTTTATTTGTACATATATTATGAATATGTTATTTGATTAATTTATAAATTATTATAATGTGAAAAAATAAAATAAAAAACTTATTTCATTTAATTATAGTTTTATCAAATTGGAGGATGTCGAGTCTCAACCCTCCAGTTTGTTCATGTCAATATTTACATTCTTTATTACTCTTTTTGGTTCAAAAGACTTAAAATACATACATACCATACACCATAGATCAAAAACACATTTAGTTAGTTTGATGAACCCAATTCTCATGTGAAAAAAAAAAACTATTGACTTCATCTATAATGAGCTGTTGCATAAAAGTTCTGCTAACTTGTTGAGTTCTTGAAATAACAATTAAGGAATTGAAAGAGAAATTTTTTGTGGAAATTAATATTAAAAAATCATAAGAGAAGATATATTTCCACATAGATTTTTTTTTAATTTCTTAACTAGTATTCTTAAATCATTTTGTGTTCTTTATAAACATAATGAAATAGTTATATAACTAACTATAATAATTAATTCATAACTAACTTATTTTAGGTTCCAATCGTAGAATACACATCCTCAAATCTCTTAAATTTCCAAAATCATCAACATAGCAAACAATTGTTCATTAGATCACAACTTGAAGTGCAATAGTGCAAAAGTCCCACTGCCACTTGCATAACGATGTGCCATGTAATCTTTTAAGGAAATTTCTCTGTACACTGGTGGATGGTCTTCATAAACCAATTCCTTTATTGGACCAAAGACTTTTGATATAGGTGTTCTGAAAAAGGATGCAACTGAAATTCTAGGGCCTTGATGATTTGCCAAAACTCTATGTTGAACACTGATGAATTTGTCATTACTCATAAGCTGCACAGAAAAAAAGACTGAAACTGATTGTTCGATCGTTATTTGATATGTAGGACCTCTGATACACTAAAAGTGTAACACTAAATTCCATAAATGCAATGGAGATTATGTATTCCTCAGTAATTCTAAGATTTTCAAGCAAAATTCCCACAAATTTTCTTCTTTTTAAATCACAGTATGAAACATATAATAACAACATTACTTTAAGCGGTTAGTTTTTAATATTTGGGCTTGCCTCATCATCTACATGTCAACAACTATAAAATTTGATCCTTTCCACGTAAGGTAGAGTAATATTGTTCTCGCCCATTTTTGCCAATAACTTTCATAAGGAGAGAAATGTTACGGTAAAGTAATAAAATTAAAGTTTAATGTAGTTGTTATTGTTGGGAAAATCTCAAGATACAAACTCATAACGTCATCCACCACACAAATAATTTTGCTTTTCATTGTGGGTTGTTTTCATTAAAACTAATAATAAAATATCAACTTACCTAAAAATAAAAACTCCTTATTCTATCATAAAATAATATTCTACCTAATAAACACAAAATCATAATTACCCAATTCTCTTTTTATGTCTATCAAATCAAATCAAATATTACTATACCCAAACTTAATAAAATAATAAATCTTTAAAATTATCCCAACAAGCCTTGAGTGTTCCGAACTTCTTCACTTCTCAGAGTTTGAAGCCGATCTTGCTTATCACAGTTGTCCCTTGTAAGCGTCCCTTGTACGCGTGCGTCTCCAATTACCACGCGTCCCTTGTACGCGTGCGTCTCCAATTACCACGCGTCCCTTGTACGTGTGCGTCTCCAATTACCACGCGTCCCTTGTACGTGTGCGTCTCCAATTACCACGCGTCCCTTGTACTCGTGCGTCTCCAATTACCACGCGTCCCTTATACGCGTGCGTCACCAATTACCACGCGTCCCTTATACGCGTGCGTCTCCAATTACCACGTGTCCTTTGTACGCGTGCGTCTCCAATTATCACGCGTCCCTTGTACTCGTGCGTCTCCAATTACCACGCGTCCCTTATACGCGTGCGTCTCCAATTACCACGCGTCACTTGTACGCGTGCGTCTCCAATTACCAGCGTGCATCTCCAATTACCAGCGTGCATCTCCAATTACCACGCATCCCTTGTAAGCGTGCGTCTCCAATTAACACGCGTCCCTTGTACGCGTGCGTCTCCAATTACCACGCGTCCCTTGTACGCGTGCGTCTCCAATTACCACGCGTCCTTTGTACGCGTGCGTCTCCAATTATCACGCGTCCCTTGTACTCGTGCGTCTCCAATTACCACGCGTCCCTTATACGCGTGCGTCTCCAATTACCACGCGTCACTTGTACGCGTGCGTCTCCAATTACCAGCGTGCATCTCCAATTACCAGCGTGCATCTCCAATTACCACGCATCCCTTGTACGCGTGCGTCTCCAATTACCACGCGTCCCTTGTACGCGTGCGTCTCCAATTACCACGCGTCCCTTGTACGCGTGCGTCTCCAATTACCACGCGTCCTTTGTACGCGTGCGTCTCCAATTATCACGCGTCCCTTGTACTCGTGCGTCTCCAATTACCACGCGTCCCTTATACGCGTGCGTCTCCAATTACCACGCGTCACTTGTACGCGTGCGTCTCCAATTACCACGCGTCCTTTGTACTCGTGCGTCTCCAATTACCACGCGTCCCTTGTACTCGTGCGTCTCCAATTACCACGCGTCCCTTATACGCGTGCGTCTCCAATTACCACGCGTCACTTGTACGCGTGCGTCTCCAATTACCACGCATCCCTTGTACGCGTGCGTCTCCAATTACCACGCGTCCCTTGTACGCGTGCGTCTCCAATTATCACGCGTCACTTGTACGCGTGTGTCTCCAATCCAATTACCACGCGTCCCTTGTACGCGTGTGTCTCCAATCCAATTACCACGCGTCCCTTGTACGCGTGCGTCTCCAATTACCACGCGTCCCTTGTACTCGTGCGTCTCCAATTACCACGCGTCCCTTGTACGCGTGCGTCTCCAATTAACACGCGTCCCTTGTACGCGTGCGTCTCCAATTACCAGCGTGCATCTCCAATTACCACACGTCCCTTGTACGCGTGCGTCTCCAATTACCACGCGTCTCTTGTACGCGTGCGTCTCCAATTACCACACGCGTCTCTTGAACCAGGAAACCATTCTTTGCAAGAAAAGGTTCTGATACCACTGTTGGGAAAATCTCAAGATACACGCGCTGATAACGTGACCCACACAAATAATTTTACTCTTCAATCCATTGTGGTTTGTTTTCATTAAACTTTGACAACCTTTAAATATGTGCAAATTGGATCTTGGGCCAATTACAAATAATAAAAAACTGACAATAAAATATCAACTTACCTAAAAATAAAATCTCCTTATTCTATCATAAAATAATATTCTACCTAATAAACACAAAATCATAACTACCAATTTCTCTTTTATGTCTATCAAATCAAACCAAATATTACTATACCCAAACCTAATAAAATAATAAATCTCTAAAATTTAAGTTTATCCTAACAGTTATTAGATAATAATAGATAATAATTGTGTTTTAATGGTTGCGTTTTTATGATTTGGAAATGAAAAGCCAAGATGTAAGTTTTTAAATTGTAAATGTATAGATGTCAAACAATGTAGCAAAATAAATAGTAACACACAAAAGTAAATCACATTATTCTAAAGAATGTCATTTTGCTAATAAATTGGCATCAGAGCCTGAGTGTCTAAGGGGAAAAAGAGCAAGTTTGCTTGAGTGTTTGAGGAAGAAAGAGTGAGATGGACAACCTTGCAAATAATATGTCCTTGTCTCAATTGACAAAGAAAGTCAACAATGATAACTGAGATTTGTATATGAAAGCTCTTCTTGGATCCCAAGATGCGTGGGATGTAGTTGAGAATGGATATGAAGAGCTAGCAGAAAATTAAGAAGAGACAGTTGCCCAGGTTGTTGTGTTGAAAAAAATGCAAGAAAAGGACAAATCAACTTTGTAATCGAGCTATGGACGAGTCTGACTTTGAAAAGATAGAAAACGCTACATCATCAAGAGAAGTGTGGGGGATCTTGGAGAATGCATATAAAAGAGATGACCGAGTTAAGAAAGTATGACTTCAAACTCTCAAAGACGAGTTTGAAAGCTTGAGAATGAAAGAGAGAGAATGAGTAGTTGAGTACATAACTCAGGTGGAGACAGTAAAAAATCAACTTGGCAGAAATTGAGAGGTGTTGCCAACCAACTGGGTTGTAGAGAAGATCTTGAGGTCGTTGACAAACGACTTTGAGAATATAGTTTGCGCCAAGAGTCTAAGGATTTTTCAGTACTCTTAGTTGAAGAACTTGTCGGGTCCTTACAGGTGCACGAGCAACGAAAAAGCTACATGATCAAGCACTTCAAGCAAAGCTTGATGTGAAGGGAGATGCACGAAACACTTAAGGTTAAGGTCTTAGTGGAAAAGGTCGAGAAGGTCGAGGACGAGGAATGATGAAGATGGCAAAGAGCAGTCTAATATGTAGAACTGGCGTGGCTAAGGACAAGGTAGAGGTCGGGGAGGTTGGTCAAGCAACTTAGGAGATGGGTGTTTTAAATGTGGAAAGTATGACCATTATGCAAATGATTGTAGATGGGTCAAATGTTACCGTTGTGAAAAGGTCAGACATTTTGCAAGAAAGTGTCGATCTGAGAGTGAAAATGAAGAGACAATCTACCTCACAAAAGAAGTTGAAGAAGCGAGATTGTTGTTTATGTCACGTAGCCTGGAGTCCGAGTAGAAGAGAGTAGAGAATTCAACAAGTTTGTTGAGTAGTAAGGAGAGCTTGGCAAGAAAGCCAGGTAAAACAGAGCGATTAATAAGTTTGCCGAATGGAAAGAAGAACTCAGTAAGATTGCCAAGCAACAAAGAGAACTCAGCCAAACAACTGAGTAATGTTGTGAACTCGGCAAGATAGTCGAGTAGCATAGAAAAAACGACAAGACACCTTGATAGATCGGTGGTGCATTTGGATAGGCCGAAATTTTGCATGGAGAGATCAAAAGTTCGAAGAACAGCTTAGTAAGATTGTTTAGTAGTGCGGTGAACTCGACAAAACAGGTGAGTAGTGCAGTGAACTTCGACAAACAACTGAGTAGGAAGGGAAACTCGATAAGGAAGCCGAGTATCATGGATAGGCCTGCCAGCCAACTTACTAGCTCGAAGATGTTCAATGAAAGCTCAGAAGAACTTATGGAAAGCTCAGAAGAACTTATGGAAAGCTCAGACAGCCCGTGAAGATGCCTTACCAACTCATTGGAGAGCTCATTGAAGAGTACAATTGAGAGCTTAATGGATAGCTCTACAGAGAGCTCGATGGAGAGTTCGTTGAAGAGCTCAATTGAGAGCTCGTTGGAGATCTTAGTGGAAAGTTCTTTGGAAACTTCAGAAGAGAAAATGAAGATCCAGGTTAGCCCAATAGTGTAGGTGGGAAGCTCAAATATCTTTGTGTGAAGACCAAGTGGCTCAATAGAGAATGAGACCAGCCCAGTTAGCTTGGTGAGGCCTCTACATAGCTCAAAGGAGAATGTAGTGATTTCGGTGGAGCCTAAGATAAACTTGGTTAACCTTCTGAGCAAAGATTTGGAAAACGGTGTGACAAACATGCTCGAGTTTCTGGATTGGAAGATGAAAATAAAAGAGGAATCAATGATGAAGATTGCAAAGATGCAACAAAAGTGTGATGAGTTATTAAACGAGAACGTGGTGAGGAAGAAGGAGATCAAGAAGCTGAAGGCAGAGCTTGACAGTTTGCGAAGCGAAAACACGACGGGTAACAAGAAGATGAAGGAAATGCATCGAGAGATGGTGCAATCATGTGAATTGGCAAAGATGGTTAAGGTCATAATGTTGAGGATGAATAACTTGGACATGAAAATGGCAAGGATAAGACATGATAATATATTGGAGATTGATCGTATCATCATGCAACACACAAAAAGAGTATGGGTGGAGCTCGAGGAGCAACGAGTGAGGCAATAACAAATGTTGGTGGAAGTGATACAAGAGATCATGGAGAAGAAACTCAAAGAAAAAGATGAGGAAATTCAGCATCTAGGAAATCTCAATTGGATGCTTTAAGAAAGAGTGAGGAGTCTCAACGTGGAGAACTAGAGATATTGGGGGAGTTGGCACAAAATAACTTGAAATAGGAGCTCGCCAATGTTAGCAAGGAGAACCACCGTTGTGGCAAAGTCATCACTGCCTAATCAAATTTCAGAAGCAATAAACATGGTTGGGAGGGGATAAATGAGAACGAAGTGTGAGAAAACATAAACCAAAACAATGATATTGGAGGAAGAATGATGTGAATGAGTGTGATGATAGTCGTGGTAGGAAAGAAGAAAATTATAAAAGAATTAAAGCTACAGTAGCCTGTGGTGGCGGCAAGGTAATTGAGAAGTCAACCAAAGCAAAGACAAGTCAGCCAAGGTGAAGAATAAGTTGGCTAAAGTTACTAGGAGGTCGGCCAAAGCAAATGAGAAGTCAGCCAAGGTGAAAAACAAGATGGCTACAATGAAAAACAAGTTGGCCATGAAAAAGTGAAGAACTCGACTGTTAATGAAAGGAGAAAGCTTGATGTAGGATGATACATATGGAAAAGTCGAGATGCAAGGAAGAAGGATAAAAGACTGAAGAAGTATTTAAGTTTACTACAGAGTTTTTAGAGTAAATTTAAATATGGTTTGTTTATTTGTTTAGGATTTTTGTCAATAGTGATTATTAGACAAAAATAGATAATAATTATGTCTTAATGGTAGAGTTTGATAAAAAGCGAAAATTTTAAGTCTATAAATTGTAAGTGTCTAATTCACACACAACGTAACAAAACAAGTAGTAATTAACACAGATAAATAAATTAGATTATTCTAAAGAGTGTGTCATTTTGCTAACAAGAAATAGGAAGGGAAAAGAAAAAAAATGTGCATCGACGACTGAGATTGACAGAAAAATAAGCAGTGGCTGAATGAGAATGTTTTTATATGCATGAAAAAACCCACCTGCAGAAGATCCCCAATGTTCACTACAAGAGCCCCATGCATGGGAGGTACACAAATCCATTGACTGTCATGAAGAACTTGAAGGCCACCCATCTGATCTTGCAAAAGTATTGTCATGATGTCACCATCTGAGTGCTCTTTATTTCCCATAGTTAATGCCGGCTCAGGACATGGAGGGTAATAGTTGCATAGAAGAAGTAGCTCTTCAGCACAACCCTTGTCTTTTAGGTGAAAATGATCAAGCCCAAGAGCCTCTGACAGTAACTCAAACAAAGCATAAGCAAGAACCATTATTTTCTTTGAGTATTCAACCACAATATCTCTGCAAGTGTGTCAACTCATCAAACACAAAAAAGTATTAGTTGAGAGAGTCTTTGTCTGCAAGAGAACATAATTTGGAAACGAGTACATCGTCACAGGTACATCTAAAAGAGTAAATCTAATGTGTTACATTCCATCATAAAATCAATAGGCCTAGAATTGAGTTAAGAATATATAGGCCATACACATGATGAACTTGAAGCTCTAATATCATGTTCCACTTCATCTTAAAGTTGCCTATCAGCTAGATAAGTTGTACATCAAGAGGATCTAGAATTTTCCAACATTAGGAAAATTTTCAGTTGTAAGAGATTAGGGGAAAAATAGTAATGGATTTACTTTTAACAAAAAATTCAGTGTAATGATATCATATAACCATTTGGATACTGTGCCAAGAAATTGTAGTACTTGAAAGTGTAAATAATTTTAAAAGTACTATTACTATTATCACAAACCTACAAACTGCAGGAAACTCTTGGGCTTTGGGGTGATCAGGTGCCAAGGAAAACGCAATAGTATCCCTCCAATCTGCATAAGGATCTTCATAAAGGGTGTAATTGGAAAGATAAGCAACTTTTCTGCTGAAATCACGAGTGTAGTACTCTTTTCTCAACTCAGCATCTTGCTGGTGAAACATGCGAGTTCCTTTGATCATTTCATCCAAAACTTGAGTTGGAATTCCATGATTTACGACCTGAAAAAAACCCCACTTCTCACATGCATATCTAACTTTTCCCACAACACCATCTCTCAAATTACGATCATCATGGATGCCAGTGAGGTCAATTATGGGGATACTGATCTTTGAATTCGATGCACTGATTATGCCCCAACTGAGATCATTAGAGTGCTCACAATAGAACATACGTGGAACTTTTTCTACACCATTTTCTACCAGTCCTTGAACACCAGACTTTGAATCATCAAATGCCACGAGTTCACTTTTCCTGTCATAACTTGGAAGTGTTTCTGCCTCCGACTCACGCGTGCTTGTTACTACCATTTTGATATGCCTCAAATATGAGTAATGAATGTAACTTCCAAGAGTTCAAAACATCTCGATTGAAGAGTGTGTATATGGAATAGAGGATGAAGAATGTTTTCTTTGAAATTTTCCGTTAAAGGTGAAAAAACTAGTGGCATATATCCTTGTTGATTGCCAAAATCCCGTCCATAAAGGATACTAAATTATTGAACCAACGCTGTTCAAAGATCATAAGAATAATCATTGTTTTGAGGAATTAATCTTATTTAATATTGATTATGAATACTTATATTAGTACCCTCTTTACTCATAAGTGATATGATATGTTGTAAGTTAATTCAATTAGCTTTGTGGGTGTTTTCAAACCTACATAATTGTTTTAGTCTCTGACCAATAAGGTTTGAGTGTGTGTACTAAAGAAAGAGGACAGAAAAAAGTTTGATACGCTTTTATCAATCTTTAGTGGTTTTACACCTAAGGTCGCAATTGGAAGGTATCTTATTATAGCACATGATTTTATTGAAATTTTGCATGACAGAAAGGAACAGTTATAAAACAAAATACTACTAAAAAGAGAGGAGATCGCCCACCGTGGGGCTCGAACCCACGACCACAAGGTTAAGAGCCTTGCGCTCTACCAACTGAGCTAGACGGGCTTATACAATTAATCACATGAAAAGTAGAATACGAAACAAATATTCTAGTGCACATGGCATTACGTTTGAGCTTAAATTATAAAACCCAAGGTACATAGTTTATTTCTGTAATCCGAACAGATAAGTTTTCTCAAAGCATGCAATATAACTTAGTTTTCAGTTCTTGAAGCCACGTGGCCTTGTGCCAAAGTCTAGTAGTAGAATGAGATCAAGCACAACTCATTCTTAAAACATCAAGTGTTGCATGAATTTGCACACAATCACAACTTCAAGAATGATATTGAGGAAGCTCCAAGGCGTTTTGAGTATTGATGCGCCAGGTAGTCTTTTAAAGAAGTTTCTCGATACACTGGTGGATTGTTTTCAGATAACAGTTCTTTGATTGGACCGAAGACTTTGGAGACACCCTCTGCTGACCGATCACCAATTCCAAAAAAGGATGCTATTGATGTTCTTGGGCCAAGATTGTTTGCTAAAACTCTGTGTTGAACACTGATAAATTTGTCATTACTCACAAGCTGCATACCACAAAGTTTTAATTAATCCTTCAACTTATTCAACATTTAATTATATAGAAACTCAGTTGAAGCATGGGATTTTTTTGAACCCAATTGAAATTCCTGATTTCATTTGCTTGTTTTCTTTTCCAATTCAATTAAAGTTATTAGACGATTATATTAATGAGCTTGTGGATTAGCACTTCTGCTTATATTAATAAACAGAAACAATATGTTTGTATTTTGCATTACATTTCAAACTAACATTCTTTGTTGTAAAGTACACCATAGCTAAAGGAAAAAAGTACTTAAAATGTTGAATGACAATGTTGTTCATGCATGATCAACGCACCTGCAGAAGATCTCCAACGTTCACTACAAGAGCTCCATGTATTGCAGGTACATCAATCCATTGATTTTCATGAAGAATTTGAAGACCACCCATTTGATCTTGCAAAAGTATTGTCATGAAGTCACCATCTGTGTGCTTACTAGTTCCCATACATAACTCTGGCTCAGGGCATGCTGGGTAATAGTTACCCAGAAGAACAAGCCCTTCTTCACATTTCATTTCTTTAAGGTGCAAATGATCAAGCCCAAGAGCCTCCGAAACCAACTCAAACAAAGTAGAAGCAAGTGCCATTACTTTTGTTGAGTACTCAGGTACAATGTCTCTGCAATTGAAGAACATTAGTTGTTTTAATATACCATAGAGATTTGATTCATTTTACTTTTTATTTTTCTCATTTAAGTAGACTTTAAAGTTTAATCCAATTTACATCTTCAACATGAAGATTAAATATTTATGATCAGTCTTAGAACATATAACACTAAGATATCGTTAGGATAGATTCTATCCATGACTTAAATATCATATTAAGAAGTGGACTTTAAACCTAACTCAATCTCACAAAACTGGTTTGTAGAATGAAGTTTAGACTTCATTTATATATTATAAATTAACCTTATCTTTAGTCGATTTGTGACTTTCAACAAAATTTTTTACAATAAATTAGAAAGCAGGACACTTGAGGCAAGGACAGAAGGATTAAGGAATAACATAGTGAATTTATCATATTCCCATCACCAATGTAGATATCATCATCACACCAATATGAGACTATCCTAAGAAATTATTCATAAGTTGAAGTAACGATGCGAAAGAACAATGTTAAAAAAAATATCATCACAAACCTACAAAGTTCAGGCAACTCTTCAGCTTTGGGTGGATTAGGTGTCCAGAAAAATGTGATTGTGTCCCTCCAATCAGTAGATGGGTCTTGGTAAAGACTATAATTGGAAAAATAAACAACTTTCTTGCTTAAATCACGCGTGTAGTACGTTTTCCTCACGTTAGCATCTTGTTCATGAAACCTTGAAATTCCTTTGATCATCTCATTCAAAAGATGAGTTGGAATTCCATGATTTGTAACTTGAAAGAAGCCCCAGTTCTCACATGCAGTTCTAACTTTCCTCACAACAGCATCTCTCAAAGTGGTGTCATCATGGATGCCTATGAGATCAATGGTCGGAATGGCAAATTTTGATGTGGTAAAGTCTTCACTGATATTAGATCTTGAGCTATAGAAAATAGGTGGAACTTTTGTCACACCATTTTCTACCAGTCCTTGAACACCCACCTTCGAACCATCAAATGCATTGAGTTCACTTCTTCTGTCATAGCTAGCAACTGTTCCTGCCTCCAACTCTTCTGTGTTTGTGGTCACCATATTTTGAAGCTATCAGTGTATCAAAGTTGTGATGAAAGTAACTACGAAGGGTTCAAAGGATCAAGGAGTAGCAGAAGAAATAAAGAAATGTTTCCCTCAATAAACTACAGACTATTATATCACTGACGCAGCTTCGCTTCACTTCACTAGGTGAACTAGATAAGCTATTTTATTTGTATCTGGTTGAATCATGTGGAAAATTGTCATTTTAACAATTTTTTTTCCAATATTTTTGTAAATTGGTTATACCGTATTTTGTGATTAATATGTTTTAAATATACTTACTAATAAAATAATAACACATAATTTATTTAAAAAAAGTTATTAACATATTATTTTCTCTAAATAAAAATTGAAAAATAATTATTTTAGTTCTGGGACAATTTAATATCACAAAATAACTAAAAGTTCTGATTTGGTATCTGAACGTGTAAATGTCACCACTACGTCTTGTCAATAAGTTTTTCATGTCTATTTTTATCACCCTAATGTCCAAAAATTAATTTTATATTGAATTATTCTTTCAAGATTAATTTAATTTTAAATCATAAATTTCCAGAACTAATTTATTATTAAGTTACAAAACAAAAATAGTGTTACACTTTTTACATAATTAAAAATTAAATGTGAATTTTCTATCATTCAAAATTATCACCTGTCTAATTTTAAAAACTTTAGTAGGTGAAATCATACATCTTAAGAATTAATTCTTTGTATAGATGAAATCTTTGTTTGAAATGTTATAAAATTCAATTTAATTTAAAGATCTGTTATGGGGGATGAACCCAGAAGATGACACACAGGCAATACAAAATTAAAGGAGAAGGACCGACAGCGATTTTGTATTATTGGTGGTCCTCTCTGGCATTATTTACAGTTTTGTTTTGTATTTCTTGTTGCTTTAAACAAATACCCACATTTTCGTTATATTTTGATTGGAATTAATTTAATTTTGATTTTAGTTTTAGAAAAGATTTAATTTTGTGAGAATAAGAAAGTTTATCACATGTCTAAGTATATCTAAGCTATGTGTGTTAGATATATTCCACTCTTATGTTATAAGGACATGATGGTTTAGTCAACTAGCTCAAGACAACTTTTGTGATAAATATTGAATATATTAACATCAAGATTAAAATATCTTTAACAAAAATTGTTAATTAAAGGATAATAATAGTAATTAGCCAAGTGTATCAAGTTCATGAAGACAAAAAAATCCATATATAGAATATAGTATAAATAGAATAATACACAAAGTAAATAGATTATGTATTCCTTATTACAATATTTACTGTTATATGACGTACTTGGTTAACTTGAGCATCAAAGTGCCTTCTGCAGACACACCTTTTTTTGTCTTGAAGAGAAATGGACCTAGAACATCTCAGATAGAAGACATGAAGTGGGAAGCACACCCGTCTTGGTCTGAGGTTATCATCCAAGTCATAGAACATTTGGGTTTGAAGGGTAAGGAGTCTTTACTAGAAAGAATTTAAAGGGTTTTGATAGGATATAATTATATGGTGTTTATGAGAAGTAAGATGACAAGTACAAGAGAAATTGGAAATTCCTCTAGTGAGATGGTCATGCTAATGGCAATGCAAAAGGATTTTACTAACATCTCATCCTTTAAGTTCTCAACCTTCGTACTTTGGCCTTGAAGTTCTCATCCTTGCCATCTCAACCTTGATATCTCATCTTGCCATCTTTGCCTTGACTTCTCACCCTTACCATCTTGGCCTTGATTTCTCAACGTTGTCATCTCGACTTTAAAGTTATCATCCTTGATATCCCATCCTTGCCATCTCAGCCATGAGTTCTCAAACATGCCATCTCGACCTTGAGTTCTCATCGTTGCCATCTTGGCTTTGAAGTTCTCATCCTTACCATCTTGCCTTGAAATTCTTATCGTTTTCATCTCGGCCTTGAAGTTCTCATCCTTGTTATCTTAACCTTTGGTGGCTTAGTACATCTTAATATATGTTGGCCTAATACATCTTAGCCTATAGTGCCTTAGTACATCTCAACTTATGTTAGCCTGATACATCTTAGCCTATGGTGGCTTCGTACATCTCATCTTATGTTGACCTCATAAATCTTAATCTATGGTGGCTTGATATATCTCAACCTATGTGAGCTTAATACATCTCGGTTCATGGTGGCCTGATACATCTCCGCCTATGGTGGTGTGGTACATCTTAGCCTATGTTAGTTTGATATATCTCAGTCTATGGTGACCTAATACATCTCAGCCTATGGTGACCTAATACATCTCAGTCTATGGTGGCTTGGTAAATATCAACCTATGATGGCTTGATACATCTCAACCTACGGTGACCTAATACATCTCAGCCTATGGTGGCATGATACATCTCAACCTATGCTAGATTGATACATGTCAGCCTCTGGTGGCTTGATACATCTCAGCCTAGGGTGGCTTGGTACATCTCATCCTATATTGACCTGATACATCCCAATTTATGGGGACTTGGTACATCTTAGTGTATGATGGCTTGGTACATCTCTGCCTAATACATCTTAGCCTATAATGGTTGGATGCATCTCAGCCTATGATGACTTAGTACATCTCAACCTATAGTGACTTGATACATCTCAGCCTATAGTGGCCTAATATGTCTCAACTTGTGGTGGCTTGGTACATCTCAACCTATGTTGGCCTTATACATCTCAGCTAATGGTGGCCTAATACATCTTAGCATATGGTGGTGTGATACGTTTCAACCTATGTTTGCTTGATATATCTCTGCCTATGATGGCCTTGGTACATCTTAGCCTATGGTGTCTTGGTATGTCTCAACTTGTGTTGGCCTGATATATCTCTGCCAATGGTGGCCCGGTACATCTCAGCCTATATTGGTTTGGTACATCTCAACTTATGGTGGATTAATACATCTTAGCTTTTGTGGCTTGGTACATCTCAACTTATGTTGTCTTAATACATCTTAGTTTATGTTGGTATGATGCATCTCAGCTTATGGTGGTCTAATACATCTCAATCTATAATGGCCTGAAACATCATGGTTTAAGATGGCTTGGAACATCCTAGCTTACAATTGCTTCTTCTAATGAGGAACTTACTTAATAAAACGAGAGGTCTCACCAATGTATCGAATTCTTGTTAAAGCTTTCTTAACTCAAAAAATTCTACTCAATTTCGTTCTTCCTTGCCACCTACCTAGATAATCCTTATTAAACACCTTTGTAGTTCTTTGTCACTACCTAGGTTATCTTGGTTGAACACCTTCTTAGTTCTCTACCACCTACCTAGGTGGTCCTAGTTGAACACCTTTTTGGTTACCTGTTGCTTACCTAGGCAATCCTGATTGAACACCTCCATAATTCCCTACCACCTACCTAGACAGTTCTTATTGAACACCTTTGAAGTTCCCTTTCACTTACGTAGGCAGTCCTAGTTGAAAACATGTGCAGTTCCCTATCACCTACCTAGGTGGTCCTAGTTGAACACTTTTATAGTTTCATGACGCCTACCTAGGCGGTCCTGGTTGAACACTTTCTTAGTTCCTTATCGCTTACCTAGGCGATCTTAGTTGAACACTTTCTTAGTTCCATGCCACTTACCTAGGTGGTCCTTATTAAACACTTTCATAGTTCCCTACTACCTACCTAGGAGGTTTTGGCTGAACAATTTCGTAGTTCCCTAACACCTACCTAAACGGTCTTAGTTGAACACTTTCCATAGTTCCATGCTACCTACGTAAGGGGTCTTGGTGGAATACCTTCATAGTTTCCTATCGCCTACCTAGACTAAGCTTACCATCCAAGTCCTAGAATGCAAAAATTAAAGTAAATAGCTAATAGGAACTACAATTAACTAAAAACAAAAAAATAGATCATTTTCACAGATTAAATGCATGAATGTACAATTATAAACGAAAAACACGAAGAACACGAAAAATTTAAAAATTAACAGAAGGGGATTGTCAACAATCAATTTTGTCCGGGTAAATAAAATTCATCACAAAAATAAAAAAAAATAAAAATAAAAATAAAAAAATATTATTTCGTTTTACTATTTGCACCCTCAAATTAACTTTTTAATCCTTGGCCCAATGGCCCAAAATAATCTTATATATATATATATATATATATATATATATATATTTTATTTTTTTTTTCTTTAATTTTTTTTTTCTTACCACCATATTTTTCTTTTCACACCTCACCTTCCATATCACCTACCTTTTTCATTTACTATTACATTTTTTATATTTATTTATTTATTTTTTTTTCCTCATTTTTTTAATTTTTCCACTTACCTTTTTTTATTATATTTTGTTTCACCTAATTTTCCCACCAACTTTTTATATTATTTCTTTCACTTATTTTCCACATTAACTTTTTCTATTCATCTTTTTACTATATTTTATTTCACATAATTTCTCCACCAACTTTTTATATTATTTCTTTAACTTAATTTCCACATTAACTTTTACTATTTACTATATTTTATTTCATCCACTTTCTCCACCAACTTTTTATATTATTTCTTTCACTTATTTTCCACATTAACTTTTTTTTATTCACTTTTTTATTATATTTTTATTTTACCTAATTTCTCCACCCACTTTTTATATTATTTCTTTCACTTATTTTTCACATTAACTTTTTTTATTCTTCCACTCACTTTTTTAAAAAATTATATTTATTTAACACTTTCTTCATCCTTAACTCTATAAAAACTCACATTCTCTTCACTTACATACACACATATACACCTACACACCTACACACTTTCATAATATCCATCTTTCTTCTCTCACACCAAATCTCTTCATCCAAAAATTCTACTTCATTTTTCTTTCACACCTTTCCATTAAATCTCATACCAAATTTCTACTCCAAGTTCATCTTCTTTACCTCTCATCTACCTCTTCTCACAACAAGGTACACATATTTGAAGTAAGGTTCGTTTTTACTATTCACGTTTTACTATTCACTTTTTAATATTCACTTTTTACTATTCACGTTTTACTATTCACTTTTTACTATTTGTTTTTACTATTCACGTTTTACTATTCACTTTTTTTTTATTTTATTGTATTTGATTTTATTTTATTTTCTCACTTTTCTGTTTTAAATATTTATCTATGTTTTTCTAAATATATGAATATTAGAAAAATAATAAAAAATATTTTAAAGGTTTAGGCACATGTGTGATCGCACGCATCGTCCTTGTGTTAAAACATTTTCTTCTTCTAAAAGAAATCAACAAAAATTTACTTTAAAAGGTTTAAGCACACATGCGACCATTCCGTCGGCCTTGTGCTAAAAGCCTTTTCCTCTTTTTCACAATAATAACACAAATATATTTTTAAAGGTTTAAAGCACACGTGCGACCGCTCGCGTAGGCCTTGTGCTAAAAACCTTTTTCCTTTTTTATATAAAAAATGCTAAAAAAAATCATAAAATCTTCAAAATAAAAATATCAACCTTTTTTTTAAATCAAGATCGCCAGCCAGAACTACGTGATCCTTGATTCTCCATCAAAAGTGGAGATACGTAGGAGCAAGGCCAGTCCTTGTCAGGTTCACTTTCCCAAAAATCCAAATTTTCCAAACAAATTCTTCAACAAATTTTCCAAACAAATTCTTCAATAAATTTTCCAAACAAATTTTCAAATATTTTCCAAACAAGTTGCTAGAACTACGTAACCCTGATTTCTCAGTCTGACTGAGAATACGTAGGAGCAAAGTCAATCCTTGTCGGGCACAAAAACACAAAAAAATATTTTGTTTTCTTTAGAGTTTTATTTTATTTTTCTTTTTAGGGGAAGTTAAACATTTTTGAAAACCACATTTTATTAGCGTATTTAATTAAAGGTACTGCCTTCGGGTAGACGTTGTAGGGTGCTAATACCTTCCCTACACGTAACCGACTCCCGAATCCGAAATCTGGTTTTCGTAGACCGCCTTATTCTTTTTATGGTTTTTCCGTAGTTTTCGAGAATAAACTATGGTGGCGACTCCATCTCTTTTTCAAAATTTTGTTTCTTTCTTTGGATCGTCGTCGTCCCGTCGTGATTTCCGGTTGCGACAGATGGCGACTCCACTGGGGACGCTAGAGAGTCATGCCATTTAATTAGATGCGCGAATTCAATGTGGTTTTTCATTATGTTTTTTCCCTTTTCTTTGTCTATCTTTGATTTTCGAAATAATTGCATACAAATTGTTTTACTTGTTATATATTGAACCCTAGGGTAGAAAACATGCTTATATCTGCCTGGGAGAATTTTTTTGGTTGTTTTGCAGGTGAGGGTTTGGGTGTGCATGGCGTTCTCCCTTCACACACACACACTTTATGCATATCATGAGTGGGGCCCTATACCGGGTTCTGAGTGTAGTTTAGAAATAGAGGGGTTGTGTAGTGGTGCCACTTGGGATATACTTCCTGTTTGGCTATCGTGAGAACCCTACCTAGAGTTTGTTCTCTTCACTTGTGTCTTCACACCTAGTTGATTACTCGACTGTTGTGGAGGTACTATGTTGGGAGCCATAGCTCTAGTGACCATTGACCTCTAGGTTCAGGAGACCATCCTTGTGAGGTTGCATATACTTGACTTTCAATCTAAAACATTGAACCTATATTAGGGCACAAAGGGAGACATGTGTATTCCTATAACCCCCACGCTGTTTTTTTTAAGAAAAATAATAATAATGTCATTGCATCTTCATACTATACATGCATTTGTGTTGGTCATGTTATTTTTACTTCGTCATATCGTCATACATCATTTGGTAACATGCTAGTTTTAGGGGAAATCACAGGTATTTGCTTGATCATATACAAGATGGAAGTTGATACAAGATCTGGTGCTACACAACAGACTGGTTCTGCCATTTTAAGAAAGAAACCTTGCCTAAGGACTCATGGGGGAAATCTAACAGGACTGATAAATTTAGGCAAGAGACTCAAGACTATAAAAAGGGAAACTTTCAAGAAGAAGTATGGAAATCTTTTGAGCCTATTGGAAATGGAAGTACAACTGCCTGCTATCACAGCCCTAGCTCGATATTATGACTCTCCGCTAAGATGTTTTACCTTTCAAGACTTCTAGTTGGCGCCGACTATAGAAGAGTTTGAGCACATCTTGGGTTTGCCACTAGAGGGTACCACGCCGTATCAGCACTTGGAGCATCACGCCTCCATCCCTACCATTGCCGCCATAATGAAATTGCATCCCAAAGAACTAGAAGACAAGTTGGTAATGAGGAATCAGGTGCGTGGACTGACGCAAGGATATCTTGAACAACATTTGCATCATCTGGCCGATAGGAAAGAGTGGGAGGCTTTTATGGATGTGTTAGCTCTCACCGTGTATGGCATCGTTTTGTTTCCCAGGATAGAAGACTTTGTGGATTACACCGCTATTGATGTCTTCGTAGCAAGGAAGACGCGGTCAGAGAACCCCGTAACAGCAGTCCTCGCCGATGTGTATGGAACCATGAGTTTTTGCCATGAGAGAAAAGGGAAGAAAATCCTATGTTGCTTGCCGGCATTGTATGCATGGATGACCGCACGCATGTTTAAAGAGGGAGTTGATGTCAGGTGTCCATCGGAGGGTCCGTCGCACCAGGGGCTTAAAGACAAAGGGGGCAATGAGTGGGCCCAATTCTTGGCCGGGTTGAATGGGGGGAAAGTGAAGTGGCATCTTCCTTGGCTTAGGATTAAATTGTCTATCCAACATTGTGGCAGTTTTCCTAATGTACCTCTCATAGGTGCTAGATACTGTATCAACTACAATCCCGTTCTGGTTCAAAGACAATTCGGACATCCTATGAAGGGAGCACCTTCACCAGACTATCTCATAGCTATCTTCATCTACTATGAGGACGGACATTGCACTGAAATGTTGAGGAGAGTCAGAAGTGCCTGGGCAAATGTGGTGCGAGCAGAAAAGGATTTGAGGATTGGAGTGGTGGATAGCCGGGTCAGTTATCACACTTGGATTCTAGAGAGAGTAAAAGAAGTCAAACTCCCTTTCAAGCCAATCAATGATCAACCAGCTAGTGAAGGACCATCCCAAGTCCTAGAGAGTGAAGAGGTGAAATAGCTGAAGATGGAGATGGAAAAACTGAGGGAGAGAAACGTTAGGTTGGAAAAAGAATTACAGAGTGTGCGCAACGATTTTGTGGACATGAGGAATGATAATGAAGAAAAGTCACAGGCTTATGAAAACATTGTTAAAAGCCAGAGGGCTGAGAGGGATTATACATTCCGAGTGAAGCAGGATCTTGCAGCTGCTAGTAAAGAGTTAGCCATTAGAGTGAGTGAGAAGAATGTGGCTTTAGAAGAAGGCAGACAGTGGAGAAAACTCTACGAAGAAGCCAAAAGAGATAAGCGGGAAGCCCTGAAAAGACTAAGAGAAGTGCAAGTTCAGGTACAAGAAGTGGGGCATCAGATGAAGGAAATGGCTACATCATTTGAGGCGGAGTTGAATCAAGAGCGCTGGAAGCTAGCCGAAGCTGAAGAAGAATATCGAGCCATGCTAAAACAGATGGAGGATTACATCGAAGAGCGAGAGGAGCGATGGAGGTCAATGGAATTTGAAGAAAGGCATCAGGCCTTGGTAAAAAGAATGGAAGAACACATCGCAGAGCAAGAAACAGCTATAAAGCATTGGAAGGAAAGCTTCTCTCAGTTGGCTGCTTTGGCAAATGGAGCAATTGAAGACATCCCCCAAATGATGTTGGGAGCTGAAGCAAGTACTTACTTTTGTAGCCCGCCAGCGGAGATAGAGCTTTTTATTAATCATTGTAAATGGTTGGTAGGCGAGATCAAATCCCTCATCACTCGGGCTAGGGCATGACGTATTTGGAGTTCTTTGTATTTTGTTTCCCATAGGAAATGTAATTAACTGGTTTCCTTTTAAATGAAAGATGTGGGATGTTTGTTTAGTATCTACTTGTGTTAATTTCCATCAGTTATGCCATTGTCATCCTGTGATTTCCCCCCTATTACTAGCATGCATCATCTTTTCTTGTGTTTAGCATGTTTCATTTTCATCTAATCAATTAAAATAATAAAACAGTACGAGTGAGAAAAAACAACGGCCAAATTTCCACGACATCCATATAGGACTCGAGCCAATTCACGAGCCATGGAAAGCTGGGAGGAGTCACAAGAATCTCTTAAAGCAGACGTTGGCCAATTGAAAGACCAGGTCAGTCAGATCTTGGCAGCTCTTGAATCCATGAAGACTACTGGAGAGTTTTCGTCTGCACACGTTGAGGGGAATGCCCACCTTTATCCCCCAATGATCAATGCTGCGAGCCAATCGGTTCCTTTCCCACTGTATGGGTTGCCCCCAGGTTATACTCCTCCCGTAGGAGAATACTCAGAGGTAGGGCATGCCACATTCTCATTTCCCACGACTGTTAATATACTGTCAATCGGCACTCAGGGACTTGTCTCAATGTCGGCTCCCATGGGGGGAACGGGAATGAATGAGACAAACACAACTGAAGGAATACGGGTGACCCCAGTACCACATGTGGTTGCTAAGGAGGATTCTTCAGCCGGAGCTGCACCACACGCCACGGTGGTTGGGGGGTTTAGTAGCCTCATTGGAACTAAGGGTAGGCTGGAGAGTCTGGAGGCGAGATTGAGGGCTGTTGAAGGGGTTGAAAGCTATGGGTTTGGAGATATCGCAAGGCTAAGTTTGGTTCCGGGTGTGAAAATACCGCCTAAGTTCAAGGCGCCTGAGTTTGAGAAGTATAAGGGTAACACTTGCCCTAAGAGCCATGTGACCATGTACTACAGAAAGATGGCTGTGTATGCTCATGAAGAGCAGCTACTCATCCACGTCTTCCAGGAAAGCTTGGCTGGGGTAGCGTTGAACTGGTATACCCACCTAGAGCCATCTCGAATTCGTTGTTGGGCGGATCTGGCTGACGCCTTTGTGAAACAGTACGTGTACAACACGCATGTCGCACCCGACCGTCTGCAGCTGCAGAATATGACAAAGAAGGACATTGAAACCTTCAAAGAATATGCTCAGCGATGGAGAGAGTTGACTGCGCAAGTTGAGCCGCCGTTGTTTGACAAAGAGATGGTGGCGATGTTCGTAAATACACTCCAGCCACCCTTTTATGAGCATATGGTTGGGAATGTATCTGTCAATTTTGCTGACATCATCATAATCGGCGAGAGGATAGAAATCGGGTTGAAAAACGGGAAGATAGCATATGGCCCACCTGCAGCTACAAGCCACAAAAAGCCCAGTTTCAATCTGGGGAAGAAGAAAGAAGGGGATGTACATGCAGCGTCGGTAATGCCTGTGTGGAGAGGTCAAGCCCCCACTCCCAATTACCGACCATACTTGAGCCCACCACCCTATGCTGCTAACGCCTCGTTTGCTCAACAAACTAGGCCTTAACAACAACAAATGTATTATCCATCGCAGAGTATCCCAACTGAAGCTTGGAGAGCTGGGGCAAACGCAAGCCCGAATCTGAATGCGGGTCAAAACACCAACCCCAGAAGGAATCAATTTATTAAGTTCACCCCTATCCCTATGACTTACACAGAGTTGTTACCTAACCTGGTGAAAAAGGGTCTGGTTGCCATTTGCCCGATGAAGCCTGTACAACCTCCGTACCCCAGGGGTTATGATGCAGAGGCCAGGTGTAATTATCATGGGGGAGGCGTGGGTCACTCAACTGAGCGATGTGTAGCTTTCAAATATAAAGTACAAGCTCTGATAGACTCGGGTTGGTTAAAGTTTCAAGAAGATAAGCCTAGCGTCGAGGCTAATCCATTGTCCGAGCATGGGAGTTCCTCGACGAATGCCGTCGAGGTTGAAAAGCCTGACCTGATAAGAGACGTAGGCGAAATCCGAAGTTCTAGGAAGTTTATCTTAGAAGCTTTGTTGAAGGTGGGCCTAGTGATGGGAGATTATGATTTGGGTATAACATGCGCACTCCATCCGGATGTTGGGCACTCTATTGAGGAATGTGTGGAATTCGAGAATTTTCTGCAAGATTTACTTGATAGAAATCTGATACAAGTATGCCACAAGGTCAGAGAGGAAAAAGTGTTTGCACAAACTGGTGGAGAATCTGATGTAACTCTGCCAGAACCGTTGGTGATCCATTTCACTAGGACCACCCCTATACCATTAACTGAAGAAAATCCGTCTGTTGTCATCCGAGTGCCATGTCCCTTTCCTTACAAGAATGAGAAGGTCGTCCCATGGAGATATGGGGCAATTGCGTTAGATGAGAGAAATGATGCAGATCCAGCCATTGAAAACATATCAGGCATTGGTGGAATGACCAGAAGTGGATGGCTTTTTACACCACTAGAGTTGGTGAGAGAAAGAACCAATGATAAGGAAACAACAATGGCTGCAAAAGCAAAGGAGTTCTTGAAAGGGAAGAGTGTGCAGGCCGAAGAGACCCCTGACAAGGAGGAAAAGAAGGAGATAACCGAAGAAGAGGTTGGTGAATTCCTAAAATTCATACAACAGAGTGAATATAAAGTGGTGGAACAACTGAATCGTATGCTCGCCCGGATCTCCTTGCTGGAATTACTTATGCATTCTGCTTCTCACCGTAAGCTGTTAATGAAGATACTCAGTGAGGCTCATGTGGAGCAAGGTATTTCTCTGAACAAGTTCGAGGGCATTGTTGGCAACATCGTTGCTAATAATTACCTCACCTTTACCGATGAGGAGATACCTATTGAAGGAAGAGGACATAACAAAGCTCTGCATGTCTCGGTGAAATGCCTGGATCATGTAATAGCGCGTGTCTTGGTGGACAATGGCTCCTCCCTGAACGTCATGCCAAAAACAACATTGGAGAAGCTACCCAGTGATGGAATGCGTATGAAGCCGAGCTCTATGATAGTGAGAGCTTTTGATGGTAGTAAAAGGGAAGTGATGGGAGAGGTGGAACTGCCGGTCCAAATTGGACCGTGTGTCTTTCAAGTGACATTCCAGGTCATGGACATCCTCCCGGCCTACAGTTGTTTGTTGGGTCGCCCATGGATCCATTCCGTGGGGGCTGTGCCTTCCACACTGCACCAGAAGCTGAAGTATGTCATGGGAGATAAACTGGTGATAATGGCCGGAGAGGAGGATCTCTTAGTGAGCGGGCCATCATCCACACGCTATATTGAGGCAGCCGAGGAAGCTCTCGAAACAGCATTCCAATCTCTGGAGATTGTGGGAAATACCTATGTGGAGCCATTCCCAGTAAACCCGCATCTGTCGCGTGCCTCTATCATGATGGCCAAGGTCATGCTGAAAGAAGGTTATACGCATGGGAAAGGTTTGGGCAAGTATGGACAAGGGCGAACATTGCCTCTGGAGGTCGTCGAAAACAAGCATAGATATGGCCTGGGATACAAGCCCACCAAAGAGGACAGGAAAAGGCTGATGGAAGGGAGGAGAGAGCGCAGTCTGGCTCGGGCGGAAAGGCGGGAGCCCAAGGTGTGAAAGATTCGTATCTGTAACCTCAAGGAGAGCTTTCGCAGTGTTGGATGGGTTAACACTGGCCAGATAGCAGCCGTGGAGAATGAAGATGGAGTGGAAAGCTCAAGTTTCGTGCAGGCCTGCTCCCTAGATGCACAACTCGACAATTGGGAGACGCGCGATTTACCCGTGATGCTTAATTTCAACAAGATGTAATAGTTTTAACTAATCCTATAGCTTTACCCAAGGCTTTAGGATTCGTGACTTATAGGTTGACATTTTTTAGTTTTATGCCCAGCGTGATAATCAAATCGTGTTTGTTTGTGCTTTTATCATCATTTTGCATTCTTCATCGTTTTCCTATTTATTTATTTCCTTTTTCATAAACTTAAATAATGCAGATATGACAATGAATGTTTTGAAAATAACCATGTCGATATTCCTAATTTTGAGCACCCTATCAATAATACGGAAGATGATTGTGATGATGACCTGGAACCCTCTCCTGAATTGTTGAGATTGGTGGAACAAGAGTCTAAAGAGATAAAACCTCACCAGGAAGATGTTGAAGTACACAATTTGGGAGAGGAGGATGAGGTAAAGGAAGTAAAGATCGGTACAAGCATGAAAGCAGAAGTGAAAGAAAAGTTGTGTGCCTTACTGAAGGAGTTTAGAGATGTGTTTGCTTGGTCTTACAACGACATGTCAGGTCTAGACACAGATATTGTGCAGCATAAGCTCCCACTCAAGCCGGAATGCCCACCGGTGAAGCAAAAGCTAAGAAGATTGAAACCAGAAATGTCCTTGAAAATCAAAGAGGAAGTACAGAAGCAATTCAATGCAGGGTTTCTGGCTGTGGCAAGATACCCACAATGGGTAGCAAACGTTGTGCCGGTGCCTAAGAAGGATGGCAAAGTTCGAATGTGTGTCGATTATCGTGATTTGAATCGTGCAAGCCCAAAAGATAATTTCCCGTTACCACACATCGACACTTTAGTGGATAATACGGCCAAGTTTTCACTATTTTCATTTATGGATGGTTTCTCGGGATATAATCAGATCAAGATGGCGCCTGAGGATATGGAAAAGACAACCTTCATCACTTTGTGGGGGACTTTCTGTTATAAAGTGATGTCTTTTGGGCTCAAGAACGCTGGGGCAACATATCAAAGAGCAATGGTGGCACTTTTTCATGATATGATGCACAAGGAGATTGAGGTTTACGTGGATGACATGATTGCGAAGTCCGAATCGGAAGAAGAACACATTCTCAATTTGAGAAAGTTATTTGAAAGATTGAGAAAGTACAAACTCAGGTTAAACCCTACCAAATGCACGTTTGGAGTGAAATCGGGGAAATTGCTGGGCTTTATTGTCAGCCAAAAGGGGATAGAAGTTGATTCTGACAAAGTGCGAGCGATAATGGAAATGCCTGCGCCTAGAACAGAAAAGGAGGTTCAAGGTTTTTTGGGTAGATTGAACTACATTGCTAGATTCATCTCCCAATTAACCTCTACTTGCGAGCCATTGTTCAAGTTATTACGAAAGAATCAGGCTGTGGTTTGGAATGAGGATTGTCAGGCCGCTTTTGAAAAAGTCAAACAATACCTGCAAGACCCTCCTGTGTTGCGTCCACCTGAGCCAGGAAGGCCACTCATTTTGTATTTGACTGTATTGGATAAGTCAATGGGTTGTGTATTGGGCCAGCATGATGAAGCTGGGAAAAGAGAGTACGCTATATATTACCTGAGCAAGAAATTCACAGACTGTGAACAACAATATTCCTCATTAGAGCGAACTTGTTGCGCATTAGCGTGGGCTGCTCATCGCTTAAGACAGTACATGTTGAGTCATTCCACCTGGTTGATATCCAAGATGGATCCGATCAAGTATATTTTCGAAAAGCCTGCTCTCACTGGAAGGATAGCTCGGTGGCAGATGCTATTGTCCGAACATGACATTGTGTATGTTGCTCAGAAATCCGTTAAGGGTAGTGCTCTAGCAGAATACCTGGCCCATCAACCCATTAGTGATTATCAGCCAATGCAACCTGAATTTCCCGATGAAGATATCATGGCTCTATTTGAAGAGAACCAAGGAGACCGAAATGAGAAAGCATGGACAGTATTGTTTGATGGCGCCTCGAATGCGATGGGACACGGCATAGGGGCAGTGCTTATCTCTCCGAAGAATCAGTATTTACCAGTGACAGCAAGACTGTGTTTTAATTGCACGAATAACATCGTTGAATATGAAGCATGTGCTATGGGTATTCGAGCGGCAATTGAATCTAAGGTGAAAATTTTGGATGTATATGGAGATTCAGCTTTGGTCATCCACCAGTTGAAAGGAGAATGGGAGACTAGGGATACAAAATTAATTCCCTACCAAGCTTACATCAGGGGGTTAATGGAGTATTTCGACTCCATCACGTTTAATCACATACCGCGGGAGGATAATCAATTAGCAGATGCGTTGGCTACCTTGTCGTCGATGTTTGAAGTTGACCAAGACGCGAAATTACCTATGATTGAAATTAAGAGCCATGCAGAGCCAGCATATTGCCATTTCATCGAGGAGGAGGTAGATGGTAAACCTTGGCATTTTGATATCAAGAAATATCTTAAGACCCGAGAATATCCTGAGAAGGCATCTGAAAACGATAAAAGATCGCTAAGGAGGCTGGCTGGCAGCTTCGTCTTAAGTGGGGATATTCTATACAAGAGAAATCATGACATGGTTCTCCTAAGATGCGTGGATGCAAAGGAAGCTGAGCTGATATTGAAAGAAGTGCATGAAGGCACATTCGGCACACACATGAATGGGCACTCAATGGCTAGGAAGATATTGAGGGCTGGATACTTTTGGTTGACAATGGAAAACGATTGCTGCACACATGTTAGAAAGTGTGAGAAATGTCAGATGTATGCAGATAATATCAATGCGCCACCTACGGCCCTAAACGTGTTGTCCGCACCATGGCCATTTTCAATGTGGGGCATAGATGTCATCGGAGCTATAGAACCAAAAGCGTCAAATGGACATCGCTTCATACTTGTTGCAATCGATTACTTCACCAAATGGGTTGAGGCTGCCTCGTATGCCAACGTGACTAGAAAGGTGGTGACGAGGTTCATAAAAAAGGAATTGATTTGCAGATATGGGCTCCCTAACAAGATCATCACTGATAATGCCACCAACCTGAACAACCAGATGATGGCAGAGTTGTGTGAAGAATTCAAAATTCACCACCATAATTCCTCTCCTTATCGTCCAAAGATGAATGGGGCAGTAGAAGCTACTAACAAGAATATCAAGAAGATTGTGCAGAAGATGGTGGTCACCTACAAAGATTGGCACGAAATGCTTCCTTTCGCTTTACATGGATACCGCACATCGGTACGAACATCGACTGGGGCAACACCATTCTCGTTAGTGTATGGGATGGAAGCAGTACTTCCATTTGAGGTGGAAATCCCATCCTTACAGGTGTTAATGGAAACTCAGTTAGAGGAAGCTGAGTGGGTTCGAGCCCGATTCGACCAACTCAACCTAATCGAGGAAAAAAGGTTAACAGCTATGTGTCATGGACAGCTATATCAAAGGAGAATGAAAAAGGCATTTGACAAAAGGGTGCACCCAAGAGAGTTTCATGAAGGCGAGCTGGTGTTGAAGAAGATTTTGCCAATTCAGAAGGATCATAGAGGCAAGTGGACTCCAAATTATGAAGGGCCATTTGCGGTGAAGAAAGCGTTCTCTGGTGGGGCACTAATTCTCACAAGGATGGATGGAGAGGAGTTACCGTTACCGGTCAATTCTGATGCTGTCAAAAAGTTTTATGCATGATGATTCCACGATAGGGGATGCCATTAGGAGATTGACATTTGTCTTTAAAGTTTGTTGTACTCTGTGTTGTTTCATTCAATAAATACCACATATCCTCATTTTTTCATATACTCTCTGAAATATTGCATATCGTGCTGAGCTGTTAGGTAAACAAGGGAAATTGAAAACAAAATGATTAAACGCGTGTTAGTGAAAGCATCACGGGTATATTCGGTCGGCAGGCTCGGTCCTAGTGGGTGTCGTGAGAAACAAAAAGAAAAAAAAAAGCAAAAAGGAAAAGACACATTTCGAGTTCGTTGTCAATAAGGTTGTCAAGGGCGTAGTATTTTCGAAAAAAAAAAAACAAAACAAAACAAAAGCCAAACAAGTTTTGAAAATTACCGGAAAATGAGTTTTCTCTTGATTCAGGGTTTGGGGGGTAACATGTGTTCTTTTCCTACAAAAGCACATGCATTCATACTACTTGAACCTTTAACCTTTTCATTTCCCTTCAAAACAAGGATTGTTAGGAATATAATACTGGGGAAGTTTTCATCAGGGTGCACATGCCCAATGATCGGTTGATCGAAAAAAAAAAAGAGAGAGAAGAAAGAAAAAATGAAGTGGATGTGTCAACTACTACAGAGTCTTGTTTCAGGTTTAAGGTCGCGAGAAAGTAAGGCAAGCAAGCTTCAGAATGACGTGTGGCCTTTTTTTTTTCTTCCAAACGACAAAAGAAGTTTATCCAATTGCACCCCTTTTGAGCCATAAATTATAATTGCTTTCGTCACCCTCGAGAAGAGTCATTAGCATATCAATGTCAACCTAAAGGGTACATCAAGGGCATCCAAAATCAAGAACAAAGTTTCTGAAAAATATGAAAATGAAAATGAAAAACAAAGATGTTCACAATAGGGGCAACGAAGCAAACGACCCAAAAGGGAAAGTAAAGAAAAAAGAAAAAAAGAAAAGAAAAAAAGCGAACAAAAAAAACTATGAAAAATAAGAGGATGCCCGAATTCTCAAATCCCTGGAGATATTTGACTAGACACCTTGCAAATGACTCTTGTTAAAATGATTTAACCATTCAAACACTTATTTGGGCCTTCATTTTCCATTTTCTTTCAAAACCCTTTGACTTAGCCACGATACAAGCCAAGTAAAGTCCACGCCGACTGAAGAATGTTTGTTCTGATCTTTCTCACGAATTTAGCTCTGGAATGAAATGATGCGGTGAATGACACAATCACTCGAAAAAAAAAATAATAAAAAAAAGAAAAAAAAAGGGCATCGAAAAGGAAAAATAAAAAGATGTGAAGTCTCCCCGTCAATCAAGAATCACCTATTTGGGGTAATCCTTCCTAACCAAACCTTTCCACCTCTCCAAAGCATACTTACTGTGCAAAATTGGGGTAGTCTTGTGAACCCGGCATGTTAGCAGCATTTCCCCCTAGAGGAGGGACTCACAGATATTAACATTGCTCACGAATAATCATTTAAGCCGTCTACCTTTCATACTCCTTTCCCACACTTGCTAGGGTTCAAGCTAGTTTGGATTGCAAAAAGCAATAAAAGGAATTTGGATCAGTGGTTACACTCTTTTTCCTTTTCATCAAACGACTCATTGGCTCTTACTTTCAATGAAAGAGTTTTTAAATGTACATCAAGCTTAACGACGATATTGACAATGGATTCCAAGCATGGAGTTTTCAAAAAAATAAAAATAAAAATAATAATAATAATAATAAAATAAATAATAAGGAAAGAGAAAAAAAGAGCAAAAGAAAAGAACAAAACAAAGGTCTCATATGTTTGCGCATCCATACATCCTCATACCATTACATCATATATGCCAAACGAAGCAGGGACAATTGTTTGAAGAAAAAAATCCTCGTGTTTTGCTCAGCATTTACCAACTCTTCAAAAATGTCGGTCTGTGGTATCGACCCTCTTCATTTATATGAATGGTTATAAAATCTTTATTCAATAATATAAAAAAAAAAACGATATGCACTCAAGTTTCGTGTTAATCGTTTTTGAGGTTTTGACGTATTGATTTTAACACTTTGTAATATATTTTTAGCTTGTGTGGTCATTATTTCATTCTAAATTTGAATTACGGATATAGAAACAGAAAATCGGAATTCGTTGCAAAAAAAAAAAAACAAACAAAAAAAAACACATAAAAGCATCAACGAAAATTTCAACAAAAAAAAAGAGAGGAATAAGAATAACTAAACTGTAATTTGTTTATTACCGATGCAAATATGAAATTACAAACAAAGTTAGGCATAAAAAAAAGAGAAAGCAAGTAAAGTTTACTGCACATAAATAAAAAAAAAACAAATAATAAATACATAAAAATTAAGATGCTCAGTGTCGGCCACAAGCGGCCGTTAGTGGTACAGTCCAAAAATAAAAACAAAAAACAAAAACAAATAATAATAAGATGTTCAAGTGTCGGCCACAAGCCGCTGTTAGTAGTACAGTCCAAAGAAAAAAAAATAATAATAAAGTGTCGGCCACGACTGACCGTTAAGAGTACAGACCAAAGATAAAATAAAAAAAAAACAAAAAAATAAGGAGTTTGGTGTTGGCCACAAGTAGCCGTTAAGTTTACAGTCCAAAAAAAAATAAAAAAATAAAAATAAAAATAAAAATAAATAAATAATGATGATGATAAAAATAAGGTCCCCTTAAGGAGACGGCAATCTGAGAGAGAGCTCCGTGGATGGAGCGTTGATGCGGAACGGTATGATATAAGGGACTATCTTTTCTTGTTCAGGAATAGGGGGGATGGGGAAGAGATCCAGGAGCCGTGGAGTCTGTGGAATTGTCCATAAAGGATCTCCAGTTATACAAAAAAAAATAGTAGTCAAAACAAAATAAATAACAAAAAAAAATGATAAAAAAAACAACAAAATGTACATAGGTGCTTACCATACATAAACGACGGTAGGATGGAAAAAGAAGGTTCAGATATGCTGGAGACTTCTTGCTGCAAGCGTCGATGCTTTAATCGGTTTCCATGGTTCTGGAACCAACAGTAAACGCTGTATTCCCCTATTTCTCCGTACTCCCGGAGTCGTTCTGCGATCTCCCGAACTTGTTCTCGATTGGGATTAATGATCCCATGGTTAAAGATGTTCAGCAAGATCTGAACTTGCTCCGGGGTGGACCGCCATCGTTTATAACCCACATCCATATTTATTCTAACAAAATAAAAAATAAACAAACAAAACAAAGAAACAAAGCAAGAGAGTAAAAATAAAAAAAAGAGATTTAGTTTTTTATTTCGTTTTTTTTTTCTTTCTTTTTAGTTCAATTTCCATTGTCCAGTCTTTAAAGTCTCCATGTCCATAAATAGGTATGTTTCACGGTCCTCGCAAAGGATCCTAAATAAATCTAAGTTCAAAGAGTCAATTTTTTGTTTTAGTTTGTTTTAATTGGGGTACGTGGCGTTGTTCTACCCGAATGTCTCTGCCATACCTTCAAACGAAGGGAGATTAACAATGGTTTTCCAGCCTATATACCCCATATTTTTAAGACAGTGTGTTCATATGTACATATACATAACGAAAAAGAAAAGAGAAGTAGAGAACATAAAGAAGAAGAAAAATATAAAAGGAAAGCACGAACAAAAAGAAGAAGGGTTGAGAGAAAGAGAGAAACTTACGAACGCGAGTGTAGAGGGAGATCGCGCTAGAAGAAGGATCACAGAGAGGCTCTCGGAGGAGGATCTCACTTGCTTAGATCTCGCTAGCTCAGATCTCGCTCGCTCAGATCTCGCTCGCTCAGATCTCGCTCGCTCAGATCTCACTCGCTCAGATCTCACTCGCTCAGGCCTCGCTCTCTCAGACGCTCTCACACTCTCGCTCAAGAATCACGACGTCGCTCAACGCAGTTCGACCCTCCTTATATAGCAAAAAAAATTTCACTGTAGCTACAGTTCCGGTTATATCTACCGGAGGCTTTCAATAGTGTCGGTAAAAAAAAAAATAATAAAAAAAAAATCGAAAATTAAAAAAAAAAGGAATAAAACAAAAAAAATTTCACAAAAATTTTCAAAAAAATACAAAATCAAAAACAAATCAATTTTAATTTTTTGTCATTGGTGTCTTGGTCCCCAAAGCCCATATTGGTCCACCAAACCCAGCTTGCCTGGCCCCCAAAGCCCATATTGGCCCACCAAAACCTAGTTTCCATACTGGCCCCCAAAGTCCATTTTCCATACAGGCCCACCAAAGCCCAGTTTCTTCACTGGCCCCCAAAGCCCAGCTCGCCTGGCCCCGAAGCCCAATTTCACCTGGCCCACCAAAGCTCAGTTTCCATACTGGCCCCCAAAGCCTAGTTCCACCTGGCCCATAAGCCCAGTTTCTACACTGGCCCCCCAAAGCCCAGCTCGCCTGGCCCCCAAGCCCAATTTCTACACTGGCCCCCAAAGCCCAGTTTCACCTGGTCCACCAAACCCAGCTTGTCTGGCCCCAAAAGCCCATATTGGGCCACCAAAACCTAGTTTCCATACTGGCCCCCAAAGCTCAGTTTCCATACTGGCCCCAAAGTCCAGTTTCCATACTGGACCACCAAAGCCAAGTTTCTATACTGGCCCCCTAAGCCCATATTGGCCCACCAAAGCCCAGTTTCCATACTGGCCCCCAAAGTCCAGTTCCACCTGGCCCATAAGCCCAGTTTCTACACTGGCCCACCAAACCCAGCTCGCCTGGCCTCCAAAGCCCATATTGGCTCACCAAAGCCCAGTTTCAATAATGGTCCCCAAAGCCCAGTTTCCATATTGGCCCACCAAAGCTCAGTTTCCATACTGGCCCCAAAGCCCAGTTTCCATACTGGCCCACCAAAGCCCAGTTTCTACACTGGCCCACCAAAACCCAGCTCGCCTGCCACCCAAGCCAAGTTTCATCTGGCAATCAAAGCCCAGCTCAAGGTTTTCTTTTGTATTTCGGCCCTCTACAAGGCAACGGTCGAATTCAGTTTTTTGGGATTTCGGCCCTCTATAAGACAATGGTCGAACCCAGCAACATCACATCACATAATTTTTCCATAGGGTTATTAGACCCTCCACGAGGTTGTTACACCTCAAAACTTTCATCCATAGGGTTGTTACACCCTCCACGAGGTTATTACACCTCACATAATTTTTCCATAGGGTTGTTACACCCTCCACGAGGTTATTACACCTCCTTCATTCACTTTTCCATAGGGATATTACACCCTCCACGAGGTTGTTACACCTCAAAATCTTCATCCATAGGGTTGTTACACCCTCCACGAGGTTGTTACACCTCAAAACCTTCATCCATAGGGTTGTTACACCCTCCACGAGGTTATTACACCTCATTCATTCACTTTTCCATAGGGTTGGTACACCCTCCACGAGGTTGTTACACCACAAAACCTTCATCCATAGGGTTGGTACACCCTCACGAGGTTATTACACCTCATTCACATAATTCATCCATATGGTTGGTACACCCTCCACGAGGTTATTACACCTCATTCATTCATCCATAGGGTTGTTACACCCTCAACGAGGTTATTACACCTCATTCATTCACTTTTCCATAGGGTTATTACACCCTCCACGAGGTTGTTACACCTCAAAACCTTCATCCATAGGTTTGTTACACCCTCCACGAAGTTAGTACACCTCACATAAGTTTTCCATAGGGTTATTACACCCTCCACGAGGTTGTTACACCTCAAAACCTTCATCCATAGGGTTGGTACACCCTCCACGAGGTTATTACACCTCATTCACATAATTCATCCATATGGTTGGTACACCCTCCACGAGCTTATTACACCTCATTCATTCATCCATAGGGTTGTTACACCCTCAACGAGGTTATTACACCTCATTCATTCACTTTTCCATAGGGTTATTACACCCTCCACGAGTTTGTTACACCTCAAAACCTTCATCCATAGGTTTGTTACACCCTCCACGAAGTTAGTACACCTCACATAATTTTTCCATAGGGTTATTACACCCTCCACGAGGTTGTTACACCTCAAAACCTTCATCCATAGGGTTGTTACACCCTCCACGAGGTTATTACACCTCATTCATTCACTTTTCCATAAGGTTATTACGCCTTCCACAAGGTTATTACATCTCATTCACTTTTCCATAAGGTTATTACATCTTCCACGAGGTTATTACACCTCATTCACTTTTCCATAGGGTTATTACACCCTCCATGAGGTTGTTACACCTCAAAACCATCATCCATAGGGATGTGACACCCTTCACGAGGTTTGTACACCTCATTTCTCTCAAGCACAACTTTGGTCTAGCTTTTTAAGTCCAGCTTTAGCTAGCATCTTTAGTTTTTCTGCGATTGTCGACCTTCTGCTGTGTAACGGTCAAACTCTCTTTGTTGCATTTTTGTTTATCATATCTTCTTGGATCCGTCTTTATTTTGTCTCTTTCTTTTTTCTGAAACCCGAACAAAATTAGTGTTTCTATCTTTACTTATCTTTTACTACGATAATATGGAAATGCTAAATTTCCATATCATCTAGTAAAATCTAAGTAAAGAGGGGCAGCTGTCAACACTCAATTTTGTCCGGGTAAATAAAATTCATCACAAAAATAAAAAAAAATAAAAATAAAAAATAAAAAAATATTATTTCGTTTTACTATTTGCACCCTTAAATTAACTTTTTAATCCTTGGCCCAATGGCCCAAAATAATCTTATATATATATATATATATATATATATATATATATATATATATATATATATATATATTTTTTTTTTTTTAATTTTTTTTTTCTTACCACCATATTTTTCTTTGCACACCTCACCTTCCACATCACCTACCTTTTTCATTTACTATTACTTTTTATATTTATTTATTTATTTTTATTTATTTTTTTTTAATTTTTTTTAATTTTTTATTTTTTATTTTTATTTTTTTTTTCCTCATTTTTTTAATTTTTCCACTTACCTTTTTTTATTATATTTTGTTTCACCTAATTTTCCCACCAACTTTTTATATTATTTCTTTCACTTATTTTCCACATTAACTTTTTCTATTCATCTTTTTACTATATTTTATTTCACATAATTTCTCCACCAACTTTTTATATTATTTCTTTAACTTAATTTCCACATTAACTTTTACTATTTACTATATTTTATTTCATCCACTTTCTCCACCAACTTTTTATATTATTTCTTTCACTTATTTTCCACATTAACTTTTTTTTATTCACTTTTTTATTATATTTTTATTTTACCTAATTTCTCCACCCACTTTTTATATTATTTCTTTCACTTATTTTTCACATTAACTTTTTTTATTCTTCCACTCACTTTTTTAAAAAATTATATTTATTTAACACTTTCTTCATCCTTAACTCTATAAATACTCACATTCTCTTCACTTACATACACACACATATACACCTACACACCTACACACTTTCATAATATCCATCTTTCTTCTCTCAGACCAAATCTCTTCATCCAAAAATTCTACTTCATTTTTCTTTCACACCTTTCCATTAAATCTCATACCAAATTTCTACTCCAAGTTCATCTTCTTTACCTCTCATCTACCTCTTCTCACAACAAGGTACACATATTTGAAGTAAGGTTCGTTTTTACTATTCACGTTTTACTATTCACTTTTTTTTATTATTTTATTGTATTTTATTTTATTTTATTTTCTCACTTTTCTGTTTTAAATATTTATCTATGTTTTTCTAAATATATGAATATTAGAAAAATAATAAAAAATATTTTAAAGGTTTAGGCACATGTGTGATCGCACGCATCGTCCTTGTGTTAAAACATTTTCTTCTTCTAAAAGAAATCAACAAAAATTTACTTTAAAAGGTTTAAGCACACATGCGACCATTCCGTCGGCCTTGTGCTAAAAGCCTTTTCCTCTTTTTCACAATAATAACACAAATATATTTTTAAAGGTTTAAAGCACACGTGCGACCGCTCGCGTAGGCCTTGTGCTAAAAACCTTTTTCCTTTTTTATATAAAAAATGCTAAAAAAATCATAAAATCTTCAAAATAAAAATATCAACCTTTTTTTTAAATCAAGATCGCCAGCCAGAACTACGTGATCCTTGATTCTCCATCAAAAGTGGAGATACGTAGGAGCAAGGCCAGTCCTTGTCAGGTTCACTTTCCCAAAAATCCAAATTTTCCAAACAAATTCTTCAACAAATTTTCCAAACAAATTCTTCAACAAATTTTCCAAACAAATTTTCAAATATTTTCCAAACAAGTTGCTAGAACTACGTAACCCTGATTTCTCAGTCTGACTGAGAATACGTAGGAGCAAAGTCAATCCTTGTCGGGCACAAAAACACAAAAAAATATTTTGTTTTCTTTAGAGTTTTATTTTATTTTTCTTTTTAGGGGAAGTTAAACATTTTTGAAAACCACATTTTATTAGCGTATTTAATTAAAGGTACTGCCTTCGGGTAGACGTTGTAGGGTGCTAATACCTTCCCTACACGTAACCGACTCCCGAATCCGAAATCTGGTTTTCGTAGACCGCCTTATCCTTTTTATGGTTTTTCCGTAGTTTTCTAGAATAAACTATGGTGGCGACTCCATCTCTTTTTCAAAATTTTGTTTCTTTCTTTGGATCGTCGTCGTCCCGTCGTGATTTCCGGTTGCGACAGGGATAAAACCTTAGGAGTTTTTCTCCTTACAAAATGTTAAGAACAAGGAGCCAAATAAAATTTCAAACCAAAGGAAAAAACAAAAACACTAAAAAAAAATTAGGTTATCTTCATATGACAAAAAACATAAGATAAAATAGGAAATTCAAATAAAATTTTGTTCTAAATACCATATGATATGATTCTATCTAGCAAAGAATGTGATCATTTCTAAATTTGAATATGTAAACACACAATTTAATTAAAATAAGAGAAAACGTGGAGAAAAAAACAAAGATGGAGATCCCATAATCTAATAGATTGAAATGTCAAGGAAGATTTGTCACAAAGAATTCAATATTTGATAAGAACCAAAGTTCTAATCCAAGAACCAAGAGAATCCTCTTTCGATGAAAAACAAATTTTCATATGATAGCCTTCCAAGGTGTCTACATATGTATTTGGTGCCCCTATATATAGGAACAAATATTTAAGTCTCCCAAGAAACATTAAAAGAAATCCCAAACATCAGGCTCATAAATAACTTGAAAATTTTAAAAACAGCAATGAACTATTCACCCAACGAAACACTTTTCTCATCTAGTAACTACTCAACATTCTTGCCTAACAAGATAGGCAGTTAGGCCAACGAACTTTCAAAATTAAAATAAATTGCAAACGCTTTAAATGCTTAAAATTTATTCTGTAATAGTGTTCCAAGTGATAATTTTCATGTCTTTATGTCCTTTGAATTGAAAAGGCTCATCCTCAATTTCTTCTTGTATTGAATTAGGAGATAGTCCTCTATCACATCCTCTATTGGTTGCATCGGAGTTTTTACTTGTAAGACTTAGAAAAGTAGGGGAAATTGGTCCTAGCTAAGTGTGAAAGGACTACTCAACCATTCTATCCAGGCAATGTGACCTTAGTTATCTTAGATGTGTAGCAAAGTAAGAAAATGAGAAACCTAAATAATCTATGCCATTGAAATGTTTAGGTTACATGCTTATTTTCTTTCATTGATATTGTAAGCTCACCCATACTTGTTTGTGAAGTACTTGAAAACACTAAAAGGGGGGTTGAATACTGTTATTGGAAAAAAATTTCGCAACCTATATGATATAACAAATTCGTCGAGTATAAAGATTTTGTGTAAGATGTTTAAGTGTTGGACTTTGAAATTAGTTTAAACGATAAATTCTTTTCAAGTGCTATTCAGAATGTTTACTAGAGTGTTTCAATGTAACTTCCCTTTTAATGAATAGTCGTTTAATATAGGAAGCTCTTGTATTTGAAACGAAAATGTTATTGCAGATTTTTATAAGAGAAGCGTTGAGAGAGAATAAAATAATAAATGCACAAATATTTTTATACTGGTTCATACCAACTGAGCTACGTATAGTCTCCTTTAACCTTAGAAGGTTCCACTATAATCTTCAACAAGATTACAACTGAGTATTCTCACCACTCCTCGTATCCCTAGACAATCCTGTATCAACCTGATATGCTGCCTTGTTGAGTTTCACCCATTCCTAGTTGTGTAGTATTCTTCACCACTCTTGGTATCCCCAGATGCTCCTGGTATCCACCTGATACATCGTCTAGTTAAATTTCACCCACTCCTGGTTTCCACTAGACAATCCTGGTATTAACTTGGTACGTTGCCTAGTAATTATTATCTCACTTGAGTTAAACAACAAGTATTTGAATTCTCTTCAGAATTTGCAATCAATCTGATTGCTTACAAGTCGTTAGACGATTAGTCTCACAAAGAGGATATATGTTCAATACAATATAATCTACAGACTATATAAGTGTTTTTCTCTATTTTCTCTCTACATACAAATAGTAAACAAATATTACAATGAAGCTTGAGAGTGTTTCTCGGCTTTTCCTTTTTCTCTTCTCAGATATTCTCTTTTGATCTTGAGTTCTTCTCTCAATGATATTTTCTTTTCTTCGTAGGATGTATTCTTTGTGAGTTATTCTTTTCGTAAGCTATCCTCTTGATTCTTTCTTCGAATCATCTTCTATTTCAAGGCCCTTCAAAAGATATCTGTTAGACTTGAGCTTTTGCCTCAAATCTTGTGTCTTCTCTGTTTTGTCGTGTGAAGCAACCATTGGTTAAAGTCAACTTTTCAGAGCAGACTTGCTTTTTTATTACTTTGATAGAAGTAGGTTGTAATATTTTTTTGGCACGGCTTTTGATGGAGAGAACATTTTGTGAATGTCTTCTTTATCTCTAACGTCCACTTCTAGTATATTTTGAATAGAGCAGGTTGATGTGTGTAGTAGGCAATATGCACAAAGCAGAGTAGATATGCATGCAACAAATATGTCTTTTCTGTTATCACTTTTGTTGTTTTTGAACGTGGAGCATTTAATGACATTTAATTCTTGTTCAGAACAACAAAGTGCTTTTTATGTTTTCTACTGTTCAGGTAACATCTTATCCACTAGTGGAAAAACGTTGTTTAACGTCACCCCAATGACGTCGGTTAGCGAGTAGCACGACGTATATGAGTGCACGGTGGCATTAGCGTAAATAAGTTGGTACCTAGACGTCGGTTTCAAGGGGACGCGACGTCTATAATATAATACACGTCCGCTCTGTCCTAAACCGACGTCCAATGTAATGAGGTAGGCGAGAAGACAAACTTTTCCTGCGCCATTAACGTCGCTTTTGATGGGGGCCCGACATGTACTAGAGTGCAATTAATGCTCGTCACCTGATTCCCAAGCGTTTAGACGTCGAGTGGTCAATCTCCGACGTCTATAGCCTGTCCAGAAGGCGGGAAGACAAAAATTTCTGCAAAATAGACGTCACTTTTCGGGGACCGCGACGTCTATAGGCCTGTAATTAATTATGTTCACCAAAATCCGAGGCACATCGACGTCCGGTAGCAGAGCACGGACGTCTATAGTATTATAGACGTCAGCGCCCCTTCACAACCATCGTTTACTTCCCTGACAGGAAATGAAAGGTCAATAGGTTCATCGCCCTAGACGTCGGCCTGGACACCGACGTCTAATGGTATTCAAAAAGTCACTTTAAATGTTATCTTGGACATCGAATTAGTTAGATAACCAATGTCTAGGTGACTATAGACGGCGGGTCCTGGGGGAACCGACGCCCCATTTCATTTTAAATAAAGCCTAGACCCTTCGTGGCATTGCAGTTTCTGATATCATCGCGTCTTCCTCCTCTCCTTTTTCTCTCTTGCGGCTCATCTCCTTTTTCTCTCTTGCGACATTGCATTATTATTTCTGATAACATCATCATCTTCCTCCTCTCCTTTTTCTTCTCTCTTGCGAAATTGCATCCCAGGTGCGTGTTTTTTATGGTTACTGTTTAAACTTTGTTCAGTCTTTCATCGATTATCTTCTGGTTCTGGTTCAACTGATAAAATTTGTTTTCTTGTTTTGTGTTTTAGTGCAGTTTTGTTCCTCTCTTGGGGTAACGTAGTACCACATTCTTCCTTTGCTAGCTGCCTCCCAGAAAAAGCGGCGTCTTTTGGATTTGTCGTGGCGTTTCGACCCAAAAACGACCCTGGGTTGTTGCCTAGTTATCGTTTCACCGTAATTTTTCCTTCTTGCGGTTGAAAATGGAACTAGGCAAGAACCCAGGTTCGGTTTTGGGTTCAAATGTCATGAGAAATTCAAAAGACGCAAGCTGTTTTTTGGGGAATCTAGCAAAGAAAGAGTGTGCTACTAGAGTATCCAAAGACAGGAACAAAACTGCACTAAAACACAACCACTAAATTAGACGTCGGTTAATGCTTACACCGACGTCTATAGTGATTTTAGACGGCGGTTAGTGACATGTTCAATGTCTTAATGTGCTCTTAGACGTCGGGTATTGCTTTCTCAGACATCTATATATTGCCTTTAGTCGTCTGTTTACACGCCTGCACCGACGTTTAGTGACGTCGGACATTGCACCAACTGACGACTGTATAAACGTCTGTTATGTGGATGTTCGACGTCCCGTTAACGTCACTGGTATAGACGTCGGTTGTGAAGAAGACGTTAAAAGTCCAAAATAACCGACGTTAAACAGCGTTTTTCCACTAGTGATCATTGAATATTTTCTCTAAGATACCAAGAGTTGAGTAAGGACTTCATCGTTCGACGAAGTGAAGGGTTTAGTTCATGATATTGTCTAGTCTATTGTAAACGCTTTAATATTTTGCTTCCTTCAGCCAGAGTGTTTAACAAGTTTGTCTTCTACATGTTTCTGGAATATTAGTTGAGACTCTTAAAGGTCTTTACCAAAAATATTGTCTTGACACTTTTACATTCTTATCTATTTGTGAGTTTAATTGATTACCCTTTGGTATGGTATATCATTCACATTTAGCATAACTCTCATAGATGCTTTAACTTGGGAATCGTTTAGTGTTGTGTCTCTTTTAGGCCTACGTGTTTTTCTAAGGCTTACCCATGTTACTAGGTTTAGAGATTTTAATATTGACACTTATGTTTCTGCTATGTTTATATTCTAGTGATAACATCTTCATATTCTCATTTCGTTTAATGTTATTTTGTTAAACTTCAAAACATATGAGAGCTTTTAGACATATAAGTCTTATAGACGATTTTGTCTTAACAGTTTGTTGTTGTTATGTGTGTTTACTACGATGATCGTATGATGTGTGTGTTGTACAGGAGCAAATAGAAATACAAATGATTATGGAGCCACTAATTGACGAGAGAGGGGATCTACGATAGGGATTTTTTTACAAAGATGTTTTAGAAGTTTATGGAAATAAATTTATAAGTTGTAATTGATGTTTTCCTTATTTACTTGGAGATTAGGGACAAGTATGTTTTAAAGTTATAATAAATTAAGTTTCCTTGAAATTTTCAAACTTTATCTTTGCAAATTCTTGGATTTTGATGCGCTTAAATGACTCTCGAAATTGAAATGTTACAGAACTAGTATAAAAATACACCTTGTTCATTGTTTCATCTTTCTAATCTTCTCTTGAAAAGTTTTTCATAAAACCTAATGTCTGCAAAACTCTTGTAACAATCTTTATAAACCTTCTTCTAGACGTTGAACACACATTTATACGAGTTTTATAAAACAACAACGTCTAGGCAAACCCTTTGATCACATATATTTACAATATTTGTCAAATGCTATATTGCGAAAGGATTTTCGAAAAAACTATTCAACCCCTTTTCTAGTGTTTTCTTGTAGTTTGAATATATCGTTGGAAGCTAAATATTTCTAAGAGAGAAAAACCTTAGCAAAATCTCATATTTCTTTGTTGTTTCTATCCTTTTTTTGAGAGTTATCAATTTGTAGTTACTTCTAACACTGATTATGTTGTACATTTTGAAGAGAATTAAAACAGTTTATGTTTAGCTTAGTTGAGTTAAACAATCTAGACGTGTTGTCTAAGGTTGAACTAGAAGTGGTTAGAATACTTGTATACCAAGAGTGGTTAAACTCATACTAGTTATGTTGACTAGGTGAACTAGGAGGGGTAAGAATACTCATTGTAAACCTGGAGAGGTAAAACTTGTGTTAAGGGAAAACTGAACTCAGTTTAAGTTGAGTGAACCAATATAAAATTTGCACTTTATTGTTTTGTTTCTCCAAACGTTTTCTTAAAGCTCTTTTTAAACACCATCGTCCGAACATATCTTTATGTCTATCCATCTTTCGAAAATCTATCAGACGCATTTGTGAAAAATATGTTAATATTCTATTTTATTTACCTATTATTATATTCTTATATACTAATAAATTCAAACAAATTAGATTTAGCTGAACGTTTGTAAATAACTAAAAAATTAAAATCAATAATACTTTCATTTCTCATATGCCAAAGAGTCTTTTACATAACTTTAAATCATAAACTTAAAATTTTAAATACATGATAAAGAATAGACAATACTATCAGAATTGATTTCTCTTACGGATAATAAAGTGTTTCAAAAATATTATTTATACTCAATCACCTTCTATATCAATGGTATGGAGCCTATTTGTCCCATGTAGATTTCAATGTTTTCCTTTAATTTGAGTAAAGTTTAAAGGCTTAAACCCTCCATTGGTCTTCATATTTGTGTTCAAATCTCAGTTTGATCCTCAAGTTCTGAACTATCTCAATTAGGTCATAATTTTTGTAAAAATGCACACATTTTATCCTAACCGTTAAGTTGTCTCAAACGGCGTTAATTGATGTTGGAATGAATTTTTTATTTTAGGCTTAATCTCTCCCTTGGTCCTTATGTTTGTGTGAAAATCTCAGTTCGGTCTTCTCAAGTTTTGAACTGTTTCAATTAGGTCATAAGACAGTTCAAAACTTGAGAGGACCGAACTGAAATTTTCACACAAACATAAGGACCAAGGGAGGGATTAAGCCTAAAATAAAAAATTCATCTCAGCATCAATTAACGCCGTTTGAGACAACTAACGGTTAGGGTAAAATGTGTGCATTTTTACAAAAATTATGATCCAACTGAGACAGTTCAAAATTTGAGGACCAAACTGAAATTTGCACATAAATATGAGGACCAATGGAGTGTTTAAGCCAAGTTTAAATAATGAAAATAGAAAAAGATTTATGTTATAATGGTAAATAACCAAATGCATTTCTTTTATAATAATGGTTACTTGTTTCACATATCAATTTCCATTACGACTATCACATTAAGATATTCCTCTATTTTATTTATTTTTTGTTTTACGTAATGTTGCGTAAACGAGCCACCAAACCATCAATTAGAAAATTAATCACACACTTGATAATTTATTCCCTTAAAAAGCCCAAAGCAAGATTACAAACTACAAATTAATTCACCAGCTCTTGAGAAAGAGCAAGGAAGAAAATGTCATCAAGCCTATCATTACTAGGAGAGTTGCCACCATACACCAACAACCCTTGACGGCCGCCACGCCGAGCTCCGGCGAAAGCACACCACCCTCGTGGCCCAGGGTGGCTATCGGAGCTCGCCTTGTTCTCCAATCTCTTCCATGCTAGTGTATCAGTGTCCAATGCATAAAGCTCACCAGAAAATTGACCAGCGCCCAAGTGACCTTGGTCACTAGGATCAATTTCCCCACCATACACAATTATATGTTTCCCATTACCAAGGGTGCAAAACACACTACGGGCAGTGGGCTTCAGCCCACTTGTTTCAACCTGCGTCCATGTTTTATGGGCCAGATTAAAGCAATGCACATCATCCATTTCTTCCCCGGAGAACCCATACACAACCCATATTTTCCCTTCGGCGACGGCCAGGCCCGGCCCGCCTCTCCCCTTGCAACTCTCACCCGGAGAGGGAAACTCCACCCACTTGCCCTCAACAGCATCAAAAGCCCACAAGTCATTAAGTCTCCCGTGAACTCCACAGCCGCCGAATACATACACGTGTCGGTCATAGGCGGTCATGGAATGGTAGCTCCGGTTAGGAGGCCCAATATCCCGGCGTGAAATCAAGGCCCATTTGTTGGCCCTTGTATCAAAAGAATACAGTTCATTGAGCTCGTTGTGTTCACCATCCCTTCCACCAAACACATAAATGGTTTCTCCCACTGCGGCCATCGTGACACCGACACGTGGCGGTGGGATATCCCCTGATGCATCAGCTACAGACCACGTCAAAGTCTCTAGGTCGAACACGTGTAGGTTGTTATCCACCGGGACACGTGGCACGAATTCGCCGCCGAATGCATACACCTTCTGTGCTACAACGGCAATGGCGTGTGAACTTCTTGCTCCTTGACCTTCTCCTCTTTGATCAAGCTGAAAAGGGAATTAACTAATATATGAAAATTGGTGTGAATTTGCTATTTTTTCACATTATAAACATTTTATTAATTATTTAGAACTTCAATATAAATTTAGTTGGAGTGAAAATTTGATTTTGACCTAAAATCCTTGCTCTGTTGTAAGCCTCGATGACCTATCAAAAGAAGAAAAACCGAAAACCTTATCTAAATTTCCAAATTCTCACTGTCATGAACTTCTCCACCTTGAAAACAATTGCAGTCCGAAAGTTCTTACTTTGAGAGAAAAAGACAGCAATTGAAAACATCAAAGAGAAGAAAATGCAAGATGGAATAAAAGGGTACAAGAAAAAAGGAGAGGAATTGAGAATAATCGTATGTCTTTAGAAATGTAATAAAATGATAAACAAACCTTGACCCAACTAGCATGAACTGCGGCCATTAATGTTGCTTGAATCACCAACTACTCTTCAGTGGGAGGTTTGAGTCACTATGTTTATGCCGTTTTGGGCTGGCTGGCCTTTTATAAACATGAAAAAAGTTAGTATTCTTTTCACTGTAACATAATAATCTATCATTTTTCTATTATCTTATTCAATAAAGACGCACTGATAGAAAAAGATAAATAGTCATAGGTTACGATCATGACGAGGATTTTGTTTGTTTATATATAATATATCTTTTAAAAAATTAACCACTAAGAATATTGAAATGGTTATTTTCTCAGCCTGATTTTTATGAATATTCAAATGAATTAAATATTTTTAAAATTGTTTCTATTGTCCAAATTATGTGTTCTTCAACATTTTTTTTTTCTTAAAGAAAAACATCTTATACAAAAGGTTGGTGAGCTGTAAAATGCAAGGATGGCAAAGTGATCCCTTATTTTGTCATGAAAATGACAGCAACAATAAAAGAATACCTTTGAAAAGCTTTTCTATGATAACTTAAAAAAAAAATGTATATAATTTAAATTAATTAAGCCAGAAAATAAAAAACTTTTACATATGCATAAATGAAGTTTAATTTTTCTTTCATTTTTTTAAAGTTTTTATAAATAAATTTAGTGAAACATATCATAAAGTAAGACATGAAAATCAAATGTTCAAAAATATTTATAAAAATTAATAACGGGATTGAATTTTGTAAGTGCATTTTAGTGTATATATAGTTTCTCTAGCTCTTTTGTCATTTATGATCTTTATTTTTATTAAATAACTTGTTTGTTATCAATATTTAAAAAAGCCTATCCATAAAGATTGAAGTTATTTTTATTATACAATTATAAAGATTAAATTATTTTATAACTATTTTTCTTTACCAACTTGGTTATAATTTTAAGTTTAATTTTAATTAAAATTATTCTATTATATAATTTATAACATTGTAATAAATATTAAAAAGACTATTTCGATTATTTTTTATATGTACATATAACTTTTAGTAATGTTTTCTAATTATTTTAATATAATATTTAATTTATAAATATATGTTTATTTAAAAAAAAAACTACATGCACACTAGTAATTATAGCTATATTGGATGTTGATTGTAAGCAGTTTTTTGGTACCAGAAAAAATTCTAAATCTTTAAACAAATTTCCTCTAACTAGTCTTCATATTTGTGTTGTATGATAAATATGAAATGCTTCTACAAGTTTAAAACATTGTCTTTAGAAAAGTATAATTTGATGTAAAAATAATGAATAATGTTTAGAATTTCTAGTATAATTAACAATAATGTTATTAAGTTATAAGAAAAACAGATTCGAGTTCACCCTTTTTAAATAAATAATAACTAGAGAGTTTTGTTATTTATTTAATTAGAAAATTTAATAATAACTAGAAAAGAAGAAAATTTTACATTTTCAAAACGTATGCTTTTGTCAAACTTTTCAAAATGGATTTGTTCTTACTTTGATGAATGTTTAACCTGGGTGGATACCAACTGGTTTGGGTGATTTGCATTTCAAATATGATGTTTAGTTGCAATTAATATTAAATTTTGTTCTAGATAAGGAAAAAAAATATATATAGTTCCCTTAAACGCCTAGATCATGCCTTGATGATGTAATACAAAGTTGAATTATGATAATTGGCTCAAATATTAATTTATAAATAAGTGTCACAAGCTCACAATCCACTATGAGTAAAGTGTTAATAAAAAATAAAATGAATTTCTTATTTTTTTAAGTTATAAGTATCTCTAGTATTTTAAGAAAATCATATAAACCTAATTCTAAATTATACAAATTTACCTACCTATTCCATATATTTGGAATAATTTCAATGTTTTATAAATAAGTTATTATTAATAAACAAGTTATAACCACCTTAAACATTAAACTACTCAATAATTATCTTAAAAAAATAGATTTTAGAAAATCAACGTCAAAATATAATAGAAGAGGTGCAAAGAAGTCTTCAAGAACTAAAAAAGAAAAAAATCCGAGCGCTTAAAATTAAAATAATTTATGTCCTAAATATGTTTAGTAACAAGACATGTCTTATATTTATAATTATATCATGTTAATTTCGTATGTATTTCTTTAATTTGATCCATATTTATTCTTTTGGGTATTATTCAAATGATCATTGGTATTGGATTTTTCGATTCTATAACTATAGCATTAAAAAGAATTGGCATTAAAAAGAATTGTTAGTTAGTAGAGATTATTTTGTGGAGATTATAAAAATTTTTGGTAAATTAATATTATTTAAGATAGATAATTTTGTGGAGATCATAAATACATTTTTTTATCATTCCATCTTCCTTCTTCATTCAAAATTTTCAAAACTTATTGATGAATGCATATTTATATTTATATTTATAATTTAAATTCAAAATTTTGATGAAATTTTTATGCTTATATAGTTAATTTGAAAAAAATTTGTGACAATTGAAGTTATCGAATTTAGATACTAAAAAAGGTTTAACAAGTGATTTTTAGTGCATAAATTATTCTTGAATGTTAATAAAGTTTGATGGTGTAGCTGAAGCTAAAGTTTGACTAACTCAAAACATGAAAATAAGTGGTCCAAGTTACAAATTAAAGTCTAAATTATGAAAAGGAAATTACAAAGAGTTGAACGCACCCCTCATTTTTCATTTATGCAATCCCTTTTTCAGCATTGGGCCATTTTTACTCCTACACCCCTAAATTTTACAAATACAATCCATTTTCTGAATTGGGCCAAACAATTAGCCTTTTCACCTACACCCTTAAATTTCCTATTCCTACCCCTCCTACACTCTTATGTCCTGTTGTCTAAGATGATGCCATGTGGTAATCCATCACACACAGATCTATCCAACAATATGTTGCCACATGTCTTGATCCTTTGCACACCTAATAAACCAATCAACCTGTGTCACATCATTGCTCCTTGCCACATCAACTTCGTCTTCTCCACAGAAACCCTAGCTGCCAACCTCCACCATGTGTTGCCACCATCTTTGTCGTCGTTAGCCTTGCACCACCAAATTCGCGATCTGCAAGTCAACCATGGTCATCCCCAAATCACGATGCTCCTCCACTCATCTTCTCCACCACACACCTGTAAGCAAACCTCCATTAGGGAACCATCTTCTTTGCACAACCTTCGCACATAACATTCATCAACCATGACCACTCACACCAGCAATCTCGTCCTAGAACCCATCGTCAACACCGAAAGCTTCAACATTCACCTTCTTCTTCATCACAACCATCATTCATGAAGTGCTAAGCTTATAGGGCTATTCCACTATAATTTTATTATGGATTCTGAGGTTAAGTTGAATTAATGTATTTGTTTCTTTTGATCATTGATTTGAGTTATCTTTCTTCTATGTCTTTCATCTCCTCAATCATGTCAAAAGTAATGATTTTGCATCATAAGGTATTTGAATCTATGTGCATATTGATAATATGAATTCATGGGTTTCTAGGTTTGATTGAGAATGTACTTTGATTGAATTTAGTAACTTTCATATGATTAAATGGGTTTTTGCTATTTAATTGAAAATGTACTTTGATTGATGGTAAGAATTTCAACTATAATTAATTGAGAATTTACTTTGATTAATTAACTTTTAATTTGGTTAGGAGATTTAAGAATAAACATGATTAAACACAATAGGATTTAATTGAGAATGTACTTTGGTTGAATTTATTGTGAATAATCTAGAAAGGTCTTGATTTTGATTGAGAATCTATTTTGATTAATTGTAAGACCATCCTCAAGTTAATTAAGAATGTACTTTAATTAATTTAAAACCCGAAATATAATCAATTGAACAATAATTTGTGCATAACCGATGATGAATCTATCTTGGTAAAACATGGAATTAGCCTATTCCATTATAATTGTTTCTAAGTTTCTTATTTGTTCTTCAATTAAACTTAAACATTCTTCAAACATTAATTTCATTAGCATAAGTTTTCACTTTTATTTTTAAGTATTGCATAACATTTACTAACCTTTCAGAGTCTACCCTAAGAATCAAGTATTGAAAAGTAATTACGTATTCGTTGGGAAACAACTCAGGGTTACTTTAACCCTATCTAGTTTGTTGACTACTAACTTGACAATATTGAAGTTGCCTTGTAAAGTAGTATTAATTTGATAGCTTCAAGGTACAACATATCACTTATCTTCCCTCTTTAGTCAAATTTTCCAAAACCTATCTTTCCTCCTATGCTCTCACATTCCCATCTTTTCAAAAAAAAAATTCTCAAACCGAACTTACATTGTATTTTTTCCCCACATTCACACATTTCCCCATTTCCTCTTCGCACAAGCCTTTCCCCATTTCCTCTTAAACCCTAAAGTAGAATCTAAGTCGCAATTGTATAGCACAAGAGTGAGGTTAGCATTATGAGGAGGAGGCAGCGTCAGGGAAGGCTCCCAATCCCAATAATCTGGTGACCATTGCCGAAGATGTGTCTACGGACAAAACTTTATTTATTTACTTGTGTTTGTTTGTATTTTATTTATTTATTTAAAAATTTACATAAAATATGTATGCTTGTTTTAAAAGAAAAATGAGTTTGTCAAGCTTGGTGGAGACCAGTTTATTGCATACCATGCTGACATTCTTGGAGCAATTTCCCCCTTTATATCAGATATAGAAGAGAAAATCAGAGTTGTAGGTTTTTAAGCTTTTCTTTCTTTCCTTATGTATTTTTTTCCTTTTTGTTTTTCATTTTTTAATGAAGTTATTTCCTTCCATTTAAAATAATAATTTTGAAAGTATCTATGGCTTGTGTTTAAGGTTGTTGGTGAAACCAATGAAGAGCTATGTTCCCTCCAAAGTGGACCCAATTGACGCGTTTGATGCAGGAGCAATCCCTTTGATTGCTAAGAGGTGTATTTTTCCTACCTGGTTGGTTTGACCATTGTAGATCCTATTGAGAAATGATAATGAGGGTCCTTTATTTTTAGCCAACTACTCTATTTTGCACTGATTATACTATATGATGATTTTTGACTTATCAGGCAATTATCTAGTGAATAAGAGGGTAATCGAATCAAAGCTTTGCATTTGTTATTAACCTTTTTAAACAAATGTCGTAAAGAGGTGACTTAATTGCTATTTTTGTTTATGTTAAATGCTCTTTAATGGATTTTGTGTGATCTCCTTTGGGTCTAAAACAGGTTTTGCAATATCTGAATGACATATTTGACACATTGCTCAAAGCACTTTCAAATCCATTTGATAAGGTATTGTTGTTGTCCAAATATAATTTTTTATCTCTTTCATCAATTAACTCATTTATCAAAATATTTTGTGGAAAAGTGGTTTTATTCATGCACTTATCTTATGTGAAAGCTATATTTTTATTTGAAAACCATATGGATAAGTTGTTGTCTTCATTTTCCTCTTGAAGTTCTTACACATTTGTTCACTGCTTCCTCCGTCCATTTTTATACATGTAATAAAAATTGCTTTTAAAAATAAGTGAGTAGGTTGTCGAGTGGCCTCAGGCCTCTACATCAAATCTCATTAACTCATGGTAGGTTGTACCATCCTTTAGAATTATTAGTATTGATACGTTGTCATTGAAGCTATCAAATTAATACTACTTTACAAGGCAACTTCAGTATTGCCAAGTTAGTAGTTAACAAACTAGATAGGGTTAAAGTGACCCTGAGTTGTTTCCCAATAAATACGAAATTGATTTTCAAATACTTGACTCTTATGCGACTCTGAAAGGTTAGTATAATGCAATGCAATGCTTAAAAAAAGTGTGAATCTTTCCTAGGAAATTAATATTGGAGAATGTTTTGAGTTTAATTAAAGAACAAATAAGAAACTTAGAAACAATTATAATAAAATAGGTTAATTCCACTGCTTTTCCAAGATAGATTCATCACCGGTTTTCCACATATTATTGTTCAATTGATTATTTTTCGAGTTTCAAATGAATTAAAATACATTCTTAAATAATTTGAGGGCGATCTTACAATTAATGAAAGTAGATTCTCAATCAAAAGCAAAACCTTTCTATATTATTCACAATAAATACAATCAAAGTAGATTCTTAATTAAATCATATTGTGTTTAATCATGTCTATTCTTAAATCTCCTAACCAAATTAAAAGTTAATTAGTCAAAGTAGGTTCTCAATCCAAAGAACATTTATGCAACTAAAAAGCTATTTTTAACATTTTTGGTATCTCATGCTAAATAAACCCAATTATAACAAATCGTAATTAAAATATTCTATTAATGTACAAAAACCCATTAAGAATGCAATATTAAAGGCTAAATGAGGGCATAAATATGCACTCATCACACGCCCACAAAAATTAGTAATTTTAAAACTTTATTCTCGATCAATATTGATATCAACATCAAACCAATAGAAAAGAACTTCACTGGAAACTAATAAAATTTCTAAATCAATTTGTCATGAATCATGCAAATGGGAAAACATTATTTTAAACACATGAGTTAACATTTTGAATTTACCAGGAAATCAAGTATGAAAGAGATCACTCAAGTTAAAATGTATAATCCCTGACCAATGTTCTCTTAAGTGTTTAGGCTTGTGTTTGCACTCAAAATACTCATGTATGTAAACATTACAAAAACTTAGCAAGATTCTAATATTCACAAACTTTTGGAAAGCATGCATTCAAAGATCATGATGACTTTTTAAAAGTTGTAATGTGGCCAAGACAAAGGTAGGATAATTTTAGGATATAAAGGCTTAAAAAGTTTGGATAGAAAGAATTAAGGAGCAAAGATTTTGGAAACCAAATATATTATTTTCTTTGACCACTTTTTGAGAGATCAAATATCCTTCTTTTTCTACATTTTGCTTCCCACTTTTACTTCTTCTTGTCTTCCTTTTTCCTTTCACCCTCTTTTTTCAATGAAACTATTTTCTTCCTTTTACCATTTTTATTATTTTATGGGTGAGGTACTCACCCACACACTTTATTCATCACTCATTCCTAACACAATTAATTAGCTCATTCTTTCTTCCTATGATAAGGGATAATATGGTCTTTTTCTTTTCATGGTTTTGCAATGGGCTTTTGGAAAAAGAAGTTAAAGACTCAAAGGACTATCAATGGATTAATATTAGGGTGGACTTATTTGGCCAAGTAGCTAAAAACAAGAAATGCCTCTATTATATCAAAAAGTGCATATCTACCTAAAATGCAAAACAAAATAATCAAGCTAAATATTAGAGTATAAACAAAACATCAGCAAGTCACTCAAGAAAAATAAGAATGAGACACGATGGTCCATTCATCACAATTAGGCTCAAAACTCACAAGGCTAAAAACTCTTTCGCAAAAGATTCAACCAAGTAATTTTCAAATTAACTCAATTAATAATTTATAATTATGAATCAATTAGGCTAGCTTCTAATCAATTCAACAATCCATTCAACATAAAACATATAATAAAATAGTTTTGGATGAATTTCTTATGAGATATCGTGTAAAAGTTTTATCAAGTAGAAAGTTAATAGTTTCAAAATTTTCTCAAACAAAAATCATGATTTTTTAATGGAAATAAAACAAAATTTTAAAAACAAAAACAAAACAAAAAAAAAAATCCTAATTATTATCCTTATCCGCCACATTTATTTCAAAAATTATCTTTTATAAACTTATTTTAGGAAGGAGACAAAAACCTTTTGAAACTTTTGGCTTAATCTGGCATATGTCAAAATTTATTTTCTTTAATTTTATGAAGTACAAGTCACTATGTTTAATTTTATTAATTTTTAAAATTTTTATTTTTAATAAAAAAATATTTTTAAATTTTTATCAACAATGATATCAAATGAATATAAATCTAACTTATTTCCTATTGTAGCAACTTTTCTTTTTGTTTAGTAGCTAAGTCAACAAATATCACCACTGAAAATTTATTTTCATTGTTTACATCAACAAACTAGATGTGTGGAGCATGTGGCTTCAACTCAATTTCAACATCATCAGGTGCCTTAGAATGATTAATAGGATCATCGATAATCCTCATAATCTCATCTTGTGAGCAAAAATCTACACTTGATGTAGTTGACTCTAATGCTTCATCATTAACAAATTCAACAACACCTTTAGTGAAATTTATATGTCCAATGGTAGACAAGTCAATGTGGTGTGATTTTATAATTGGTTGTTGTTTTGATCATTTAGCAAAACTAGCTTCCACTTTGTCCAACCTATGATTCAATCCCTTAATCATTTTCTTCAATTCAATATTCTCAACCCATATCTTCAAAAGAATTTGTAACTCGGGATCATTTAGTTGACGTACAGTCAACTTACTTATATCAGGTACAGTAGTTGATGTGACAACTTGTTGCTGATAACCATATGAATCATCTGATTGTTGTGGATCGTAATCATAATTCCTTTGAAAATCATATTGTTGAATATTTTTATATGAAAAATTATTTTGCATTTTAGAAAGACGTTTTTTGAAAATAAATAAGTTGAAAGCTTGTTGAGTAAACTTCTAGAAAAGAGAAGTGTGTCTCAATTGACAACTTAAGTACTTTATCTTTCCTTAGCCAAAGTGTCCTCTAACTAGTTTCACAAATTTTCTAACAAAATTCCTCAAACAAAAATTATGATAAAAAAACATTTTTTTTACTAAACTAAAATAACTAAAGAAAATAAACTAAAATAAATGATAGAGAAAAAAAAGAGAAAAAGAAAATGTTAGTGATAAACAAAAATATAATAAAATAAGAACCAAAATGATAAAAATTGTAACCGTGTTTTCCGGCAATGAAGCCAAATTTGATAATGTTGTCGTTGACGCGATCAAATTAATACTACTAAACTATAGAAACTTTAGTATTGCTAGCCAACAAAATAGAAAGGGTAAATTCAACCCTAAGTCGTCTCCTAACGAATACGGTTATAAGTAATAAAAACTATACAAAAGGGGTTAGTCAAATAAAATAATAGAAGTAATAAAAGAAAATAAAAGATTAACGAACTAAATAATAAAATATAGAAAGAATTTATAAAAAGATTTAAAAAAGATAAAAAAAACAATGATAAAGAAAATATATTGATTTCACTGCCTTTTCAAAATAGGATTCATCATTAGTTATTTAGAGATTATTGTTGAATTAATTATTCTCTTAGATTTCCCAATTAATCAATGTAAATTGTCAATTAATTTGTTGACGTTCTCACTCTTAACCAAAGTACATTCTCAATTAAAATCAAAGAACTTTGTAAATTATTCATAGTAAATTTAACCAAAGTACATTTTCAATTAAATGCATAATCATGTCTATTCTTTTACCTTTTATATCAAGTAAAAAGCTAATTAACCAAGGTACATTCTTGATTAATTCTTGTTAAAGTTTTATCACTAATCAAAGTACATTATCAATTATTGGAAAAAGCCCATTCAATCACTTGAAAGTTTCTAACTTTAATCAAAGTAAATTCTCAATTAAAATTTAAAATCCTTAGATTTATATGATTGATATGTTATGTAGATTTAACACCATGGATTGAGCTTTGTTTCAGGCTATTTTGTTTTTGTAATCTTATTTATGATAATGTAATCTCCTCCAATTATCTTCTAAATAATCCAATATCTAAAAATATTTGAAAATATATTTGCTAGATTAAAAAATATTTGGCAAATATTATCTTTTTGATATTTATTGATATAGTTAAATAAGGTAATTATTTAACAATATCAAATAAAATATCTTAAGATATATATTTCCCAAATTATCTTTTATCATAAAAATTTATCAATTATCAAAGCCTTTTGTAGAAAAAATAGAGAAAACCTTAAGATCTAATTTTTGTTGCCTGTTCTCTCTTGGCTTAGCCAACACTTTTTCATGTTATGCTTTGATTGACTTCTTATTGTCTTGATTATTTGTTGTTCTTGGATTTATCTTTAAGGCATCATGAAACTTTAACTAATTTATTTTCACACCTCAATGAGCTCAACCTACCTGCAGCTACACTAACACACATCAAATTATTCAAAGAATATTTATGCAACTTAAAAGTTATTTTTAGCATGTTTTGTATCTCATGCTAAATAAACTCAATTATAACAAATCCTAATTAAATATTCTATGAAAGTACAAAAACCTATTAAGAATCTAATATTAAAGGCTAAATGAGGGCATAAGTATGCAAAAACCAAAACAAAATGAAGAAAAATATGATTTTGAAACAAAGGCCAAAAAAATCTTTGTAAAAATAAACGGCCTTCTTCCTTTATTCTTTTGTTTAGGCATGTCCTTTCCCGCCTAAACTCCTTTCCTCCATGGACGGACGACGACTGAGTCCTTAACGAAGCCACTGCCACCAGAACTTGCATTAAAACCCTACACCAACTACGTTGTTTAGGGCTTGAGGGGCCTATGTACTGGATGGACTGGACGATTGAAGAATTTTCTAGAAAAGATATAACCGGACGACTTATGACGGACGGTCGGTCATAATCTCTGGTTTATGACGGAGGATCGGTCATAATCTTTGGTTTATGACGGGATTAAGGTAAGATGTGATTAGAACCATTGGGCCGGGATTGGGTCGTGATTAAGATTCTGCTAAATCCTAGGCCCATGGCAAAAACTATAAATACAGGTCAAAGGTAGGAGGTAGGTTGGTTCACATTTACTGCACATTTATTATTGTCCCAAATTTACCGTGTGGACTGGACACTGACTTGAGCGTCGGAGAACATTTGACAAGTCCCTGCCCGCTCGGCTCGGGAGAAAGAGATTCAAGAGCGTGACCGGACGATAATTGTGTTGGGATAAACTTAAATTTAGAGATTTATTATTTTATTAGTTTTGAGTTTGGTAATATTTGGTTTGATTTGATAGAGATCAAATAGGGATGGGTAGTTATGAGTTTTTGTTTATCTAGGTAGAATATTATTTTGTGATAATAAGGAGATTTTATTTTTAAGTTAGTTGATATTTTATATTCATTTTTTATTATTTGTAATTGGTCCAAGGCCCGATTTGCACCTATTTAAAGGTTGCTAAGGTGTACTGAAAATAATCCACAATGTATTGAAGAGTAATATTATTTGTGTGGGTCACTGTTTTTAACTCCTCCTCCTTGTTCCTCAAATACCCAGATAGAAAAATAGATGGGAAGAGTCTTGAGTGTTCGAGAAGGAGAGAGAAAGAGAGAAAAGGAGAAAGAGAGGGCTAATCTTGCAAAAACAGTAATCTCGGTGAAAAAGACGCACTATGAAAATTGGAGTGCGGTGAAAAAGACGCAAGTGTGCGGTGAGAAGATAGCAAAGGAGGCATTTTCGAAAGACGCGTAGAAGGGACAATATGTTAAGCAAGATCGGCTTCAAATTTTGAGAAGTGGAGAAGTTCGGAACACTATGAGTTGTTGATATTTTATATTCAGTTTTTATTATTTATAAATATTATTTGTGTGTCACCGTTTTTAACTCCTCCTCCTTGTTCCACCCAACAAATTGAAGAGTATTGATGAAGATAAGAGAGTTAAACCGGACTGCATTAAACAAATTGTGAAGGTATTCGATAGTGACTCGACCTCGCAACCGAAACACAAGTTTCATCTCCTTTTGTAATTACATTACCAACATAATTAACTATATGAATCAAATTAAGTTATGTAAAATTAATATTTATACACGAAACTATAACTAGATGGATTATATAAGAGGCAACATATTCATATCATATGTCAACAAGTGTGTGACTACAAGTCATCGTGATCAACAATATGAATAATCTCTAATACAAGCAAACGCACTCTTATGATATATAGATTTCATTCTAACATCTAATTAACTACGATCAAACATGAATTCCACCTCTTCATCTACAAGCTAGGCGAATCAACAGCAAACTTCACTACCGATCCAAGTTCATCCCAGTTATCGAATGTGAAGAAATCGTTTCCAGGTGGGTTACTCCAAAGGTTAGAAGATGGTGCAGTTAGTTGAGGTTGCTGCTGTGCCACTGTAGAACACAACTGACTCACCACACTAAACTGATTCCTTTTATCACAGTTTGTATAGTTGATGACCGGTTTCTGCTCGTTGTGATAGTGGCCAGCAAAGTTTATATACGATTCTTGGTTAGCACTGTCAAACTCCATATTGCTCGCTCTGGAGCTCTTGTCATAAAATGCATGGCGCTTGGCTGATACTTGTTTCAAGTCCGGCACGTGCTTCCTCTGTGACACGTTTCTCTTGAAAATTCTACACAACGTCCAAATTTCCTGCAAATTGTATGAAAAAAGTTGAGGAATATTTGCTAAGGCTAAGTGAAAAATTAAGAACGTATGAAACGAAAGTTGTGAAAATTGGAAACTTTTTTTAGTTACTAGGGTTAAGTGACCAATAAATAATGTACTGAAAAAGTCATTCTTATGTTAATTCCCATAATATACCTTAATTTTAATTTATGCTCACTTGATTTTATAAAGAATATAAATGACTATAAATCTTACTTTAAAAATTGATTTTGAATAAGTAAATTAAAATTAAAGTTTGCCTTTTAAGATAGTATTATATTTATGATTTAGAGTATATTACATAAAAATTTGATATTTATTAAGTGTATTGTTTTATTCATTATCAAGTTATTATTTTACTATCCATTAATATTTAGTTCCACGTACGAGATATATGTTTAAGTGAGAAAATTGTGTTAAAAGTCTTACATTTATTTGAGATAAAATTAATTAAAAATATATAAATGAGTATAAAAATTACTTTTCAAACTAGTTGGTTAAGAATTGAGTTAGGTTTAAAATGCATGTGTTTTATGAAAAATAATGTATTAAAAAGAAGGGCTTAGTCTTGTTTATAATATATATAAATTCTTACAGCTTCTTGGGGAACATCGACATAATTCCTGGAGTTTGGAAGGGTTGTGTTGGTGTCTGTGTTAGAAGGAAGTCGAAACTCGTGCATCATCCAATCGGTTTTGGTGCCTTTGCCTGCACTGCCACGGTAATAGACTAGTGTTTTTTTGAGTCCAATGCAGTCATTGCCTTCTCCACCTTGTGAGTACACTGGTTTATCTATGCCGGTTGCTTTCCAGAACCCAGACCCAGTCACTCTATTAGGCCTTATGCTATTCCTATACTTCCTCCCTCTTCTGCAGAAGAAGTACCCCTCCTTCTCTCCTCCACTGCCATTGCTCTCTGCTTACACACAAAAGGTTGCAACATGGAGCTAATTAAAATTTCACATTAATGAAAAGGAATAAGGGCAGAAAAAAAAAACAAAAGAAATTGCACTAGACTGAAAAAAGTAGCTTGGTTCATTAGAATACCTGAAGTTCTGATTAGTATTATTATGATTCATAAAATTTTGTTAGTCCAATTCATTCTATCATGCTGTATTATTGTTGGTTCTGAAATTCAAGCGTATTCACTTTATATTATTCTTACAAAACTATGTTGAATATTAAATTTAGTTTAAGTTTATAATATAAGAATCTACTAGGAAAGCCTTAAAGTTTATAATTATATCAGCTGAACAAGTGACCTTGATATATATTTATAGAAGAAAACAATATCTAGTGCATGGTATGCCCGAAATGAATCATAGTTGAGCCTCTTCATAGTGTGGCCTATAAATTGTATATGTATGCATGTAAGTGCGATCATAGATATAGGAGTTGTATTGATCATGAAAACCTACTTTTATTATTATTAAGAAGAGGACTTAAACCTAACTTAACATCAAAAAATCGGTTTGTGTAATAAGATTTACATTCGATTTAGTCTTATTTTTAGTCGACGTGAGATTTCCAACTAGTATTTCGATGATATTTTAAGAAAGTTTTCTAGAAAGTAAAAGAGAAACAGAAGAAGATCAAGAAATGAAAAAGGTAAAGCGAATTTAGAGCAAAAAGAACATACTTGGAAGATCCCAAGGATCGTATTTGTAAATATCAATCTGTTTGATGAGGTCGATGCTGATGGGTTTCTTGTCAAGCTTCCTTCGTAGATAGAAACTAACAAGCTCTTCATCTGTGGGATGGAATCGAAATCCAGGAAGTGGAATTTCATCGTCATCCACACACTCATGATGATCATCCTTGTTGAAATTTTCGTTCACACCCATCTTATCTTCTTTCTCTATTTCTGTGTGTGGGTGAGTTTGTCTTGCTTTTGGCTGAATAAAAGGGAGAGAGAAAGAAGAGGGAAAGAATTTCAATGAAGTGGAGAAGCTTCTTTCCATTATTATAGTGTGAAGAGAGTCTAAGGATAAATGAAGAGGTTTTTCATGCAGGTCAAGTCATGAAGTCTGACTTGTGCCCTCATGATGTTTTGGTTGAGACTCGTTCTATTGTTTAATTTAAAGTCACCATTTAGGACTTATAAATATTCTTAAATAATTTGATAAATTATTTATTGCATAGAATGGATCTCTTCCGTTCAAATACTTTTCTTCCATTTGTCATAGAAGCTGCCAATAATTGCTCCTATTTCCTGGCTTGAATCATAAATGACACAGACCTGTATTATATATGAGTCATCTCCCATGTATGATGACCATTCCACGCTCATCAAAACCATCATTATTATCATTATATTACTTTAATTATTTTCTCTTTCATCTCTTTAGGCTTTTATAATATTATAATTTTTTTTCTTAAATATAAAATATTTTATAATTATATTTTATTTATAAAACATTTTTTCTAACAAATAAACTTACTATAGAGTTTTTGTATCACCTGGGAAAAAAACTATTTATTGAAAAAAGAAACATAATTTAGTTTACAGTAGAAACATAACTTTTTAGAAGAAGATTATATTAAATATTTGTTTCGTGTCATTTAGTTTTACCGGTACTATTTTATAAAGTTTGTTTATGATGTTATTACGAGAAATTTGTGTATCCGATAGAGTTTATGGATACAGCTTGATACATATTTGATATACCGATATATTTATTTTCAAAATAATAAAATATTATACGTGATATTTGGATATTAAAACACAGATAAATTCTTTATAATATAATAAATATATAATTTAATGTATAAATCAAAATTAAATCATATATATTAAACATTGTCAAAATAAAATAAAAAACACTATAAATTACTGTCATTATAAAAGTATTTTTTATTGATTGAATACTTCATTGATAAATATCACTAAAGTATTATAAGGTATCTAACACAAATCTATGCCTGATATGGATACGTGATCCAAATGATCCAAATTGAAGTTCCATGTATTATAGAGTGGAGTTAAACAAAGATTCTCGAATACACTAGTAAAAAATTGAGTTTTTACCGCGCACATTATGTCACGGTTCACCAGAAATCGTAGCATAATACTGCACGGTGGCATTTTTGAAAATAATTCAAACGTTTAAGCCGTGGTTCATAGAGGAATCGCTGCCTATTCCCCAGTCAACTTTCTTTCTTAGACGCCACGTCAGACCCTGCAATAAATTGCAGGGGAATAGGCCGCGGTTTTCTGTGCAACCGCGGCCTATTCCCCTGTCAATTTATTGCAGGGTCTGACTGGCTGGGAATTTCAGAAGTTGCAGGGGGAATAGGCCGCGGTTGCTCACAGAACCGCGACCTATACCCCCTGCAATTTCTGACATTCCCCAAAAGGCAGTTGGGAGGCAGTTGGGAGGATTCAGAACGTCAGGGAATAGGCCGCGGTTGTGGGGGGAACCGCGGCCTATACCCTGATCTGAATAAATTTTAAATATTTAAGGGTATAGGCTGCAGTTGGGCGCTGAACCGCAGCATATAGTATGAAAAAAATTTCAAAATTGCCATTTGAGATGAGTTTTATATATTTTTTAAAACAGAATAGGTCGCGGTTGTGATCTGAATCGCGACCTATGCCGCTATATTACCGCGGTTTTTAATTGAACTGCGGTAGTAAGGTTTAATTAGGTTAAAAAAATAAAACAGATGAACAGTTCGTCTACCTCGAAAGCTATCCCCGCATCAAAGCTCCTCCACCGCGCCATTGTCTCCGTCAACAGTGCGTTTTCGTTGCATTCTCTCCGTCAACCTTTATTTTGATTGTTGTCGTTGCCTTCGTGATCATATTGGGAGCTTTTCCACTGTTCAAAATCAAATTGTGAACTGTTGCATTCCTCCTCCGCAACAAAGCTTTCCTCGCCGCCGCGCCTATACCTTGTCGCCGTGGTTGCGAAGAGAACCAAAAGCAGATATCCTTTCCTTCTTCTCTTTATCTTTTGTCTGGAATTATAGTTTTTCTCTTTATCATTGTCAAAAACTGAAATTAGAATATCATTGTCAAAAGCAGGATTTTGTTTTCTAAATTTTGTTTGTCCCTGATTTTAGTTGGAAGTATTTTGTCTTTTTAGCACGGTTCTGTTTTCTAAAAGTGTATCCTCTAACTACTTCAATAGAGCACTCGAAGAAAATAGAAGAAGATGATGAAACAACATCTGTTTTTATCTTTGAAACACTTGTTTTGGAAAATAATTTTGAAACATAGTAGGTTTTGGCTGAGAAATTGATTGCTGAGTAGTGAGCAGTGTAGATTTTTTTTTTAAAATAGAGGTTTTAAAACAAGAAAGTGAAAACTGATGTTAGTCATGCAATTAGACCAAACTATTGGAAGGGAACAACCTTTGGGCATAACCTGAATTATGTAGGAGGCAAAGCAACAATAGGCACTACTACCTTAAGCAAGTATAAGACAAAAGACGTCCAACATGATGCAGAAATAGGACAAACAACAACAACTAGAGCATCAATACAAACTTTGGAGACTAAAACCACCTGATACAAATGATTATAATAGAGGATATATTAGGTGGACTAAAAGTAAATTCCAGACATTAGGAACTGTTTGGAAGGTCATGTTAATTGGGTATTTCTCATGGTAATTAGCATCATAAAATATTCTTTGGAGTTTACTGTGTGTAAATTCAATGTATACGGGTTACAGTACCCCACGTACTCTGTTATATATTTATATATATGGACTCTTTCCTGATAAAAAAAAAACAAATGCAATTAGACCAAATTCTTGCAGGCTGACCATTCCATTAAATACAATGGTATGCTATTTTATCTTAGTCCACTCACAGCAAAAAAGCATCTAACATGTGAAAAGTGAGTTTAAAATACCTTGGAGGGGAACGATTGAAACTCCTGCTTCGGCTGCGGCTGTGCCGTCTAGACCGACTCAATCGGCTTGTTTCTGCAAGTTTTTCCTGCCTTTACCACTGTAGATGGGGAAAAGAGAGCAACAATTAAAACAATAAATAAATATTCAGAATATTCACATTTTAACAAAAGTGAAATATTCCTTTTTAAAAGCATGGTCCAACACTCTAAACTTTAGTATAGATATGACATTAAAAGCATGGTCCAACACTCTAAACTTTAGTATAGATATAAGGCAGAGTGATTTTATAGTTGGAAACAAAACAAAATCGTGAGTCAGTGGTGGTCACAGCTATAGGATTCCAGCCAATGTTTAATATTAATAACATAATTAATAACATAATTAACAACATTTTGTATCATTTCAAACATAACATAATTAATAAAATATTTTATATTAATAAAGATAAAATTGACACTAACACACTAAAAATCAATTACCAAAAAATTATTAAAAGCAATTATTTTAATTAATAGTTGTAGATACAGTGAGTTGTACAAATAATTTTATCTCTTTTGTAAATTTTGTTTGATTCAACCTAAATAATTTACTGAATGTTTCACATTTAGGACTGTTAAAAATATTTAAATTAAATTAAATTGCGCACCGTTTTTTTAAATTATATTAATTTATTTTTAAAAAATTGAAAACATGAAATAACTCTTAAGTATAATTATTTTCAGTAATTTATCTTTTAAAATATCATTATTACTATTTTAAAAATTAAAAAAAGTTGTGATTTGTAATTCAAGAATATTCTTAACATTATTATATTTGATAATTAATGTTAAGAGGAAATATTTCTTTATTTTTATTTATTTCTTTAGAGTTGTTTTTGTTTTCTTAATTAATAAATTAGAATTTTGATTTAAATTACTTTTTTATGTGCTTCCTGATGACAGTTATATGTATCTACTAGTTTCTTATGTTTTGTTGTATTTGTGTGTAGGTATTGTGATATTGTTGCGTTTCAAAACTCGGGTAGTCGTATTTTCTCTGTTGTTGACTCCTTTTTCACGCTCTCGGGTTCTTATTATTGTGTTTATTAAACTTTCTTTTGTAAATTTATTATTTTTTGTATGTTGAATATATGTAATTATGTGTGATTGAATGTTTGAATTGATCATTTGAATAATTGTATGATTGTATGACTGAATTGATTGTATGATTGAATTGATAATTTTATATAGAAAATTGTATAATTGTAATTTTGTAATATTTAGGAATGGATCGAAATTGGATTAATTTACCACGCATTAGTGTTGAGAACGAGAGAGGGGTAAAGGAATTTATACAATTTGCACAACGTAATGAGGGTACAAGTGATGATGAAATGAAGTTTAGATGTCCTTGTGTGAACTGTTTGAATGGGAGAAAGTTGAACGCAACCAAAATTAGAGAACATCTTATATGTGATGGTTTCCTAAGATGCTATACAACATGGATATGGCACGGCGAAGAAATGCACTTTCCGACTGACTCCCAAACTGAAAATGTTATTGATTCCACCATGGAAGAAGATCGACCGGATGAAGACAAATTAGAGGACATGATCCGCGATGTTGGCGCATAAAATTTTGCCAAAGCTCATGTGTATGAGACGATGTCGACTAATGCAAAAACACATTTGTATGTCAGTTCAACTAAGTTCACACGTTTGTCAGCGGTGTTAAGGCTCATGAATTTGAAGGCAAGCAATGGATGGACTGATAAGAGTTTTACAGAATTGTTGACGTTGTTGAATGAAATGTTGCCAGATGGAAATACACTACCCACTCGTAATTATGATGCGAAGAAAATTCTTTGTCCAATGGGTATGGAGTATAAAAGGATACATGCTTGTCCCAATGACTGCATTTTATATAAGAGAGAGTTTGAATTTTTGACAAAGTGTCCAAAATGTGGCTTATCACAATACAAGTCAAAAAACAATAGTGAAGATAATGCTCAGATAGAAAAAAATGGATTTGCTTTGAAAGTAGTTTGGTACCTTCCAATAGTGCCCGGACTTAAGCGTTTGTTTGCGAATCCCAATGATGCTAAAAACCTTAGATGGCATGCAGATGAGAGAAAAATTGACGGGCTGCTTCGTCATCCAGCTGATTCAAAGCAATGGAAAAATATTGATCAACAATTCCTCCAATTTGGTAAAGAGTGTAGAAATCTTAGACTTGGTGTAGCCATTGATGGAATGAACCCATTTGGTAATCTGAGTACCAATCACAGTTGTTGGCCAGTTATATTGATAATTTACAACTTATCTCTTGAATTGTGCATGAAGAGGAAGTACATGATGTTGTCTATGATGATATCTGGTCCAAAGCAACCTGGAAATGACATAGATGTTTATCTAAGCCCACTAGTTGAAGACATGAAGTTTTTGTGGGTTGATGGGGTTGAAATATTTGATGCATTCGCTTCTGAAACTTTTGTGATGCGTGCAATGTTATTTTGCACCATTAATGATTTTCCAGCTTATGGTAATTTGTCAGGATACAGTGTCAAGGGTCATAAAGCATGTCCTATCTATGAAGAAAACACTGCAGCTAATCAATTGAAACACGAAAGAAAGACGGTGTATTTGCGTCATCGGAGATTTCTAAAATGTAATCATCCATATCGAAGGTTAAAAAAAGCATTCAATGGATATCAAGAGAGGGATGAAGCACCAAATCCACTTACTAGCCTTCAAATTCTTGAAAAAGTTAATAAAATACATCATGTATTTGGGAAAACATCCAAGAAGTCATCTGTAACTACCCCTTGGAAGAAGAAATCAATATTCTTTGATCTTCCATACTGGTCAAAGTTAGATGTTAGACATTGCATAAATGTGATGCATGTAGAGAAGAATGTGTGTGATAGCCTTATTGGTACATTACTCAACATTCAGGGAAAGACAAAAGATGGAGTGAATGCTCATTTGGATTTGGTTGACATGAATATCCGAGAATAGTTGGCACCCAAGGAGATTGGTAAACGTACTTATTTGCCCCCTGCATGTTACACAATGTCTAGACAAGAGAAGATAAGTTTTTTGTCTTTGTTTAAAGAGTATCAAAGTACCACAAGGATACTCTTCAAATATGAAGAGTTTAGTGTCGATGCAGGACTTAAAGCTTGTTGGCATGAAGTCTCACGATTGTCACGTCTTAATGCAACAATTGTTACCGGTAGCTATTCGTGGAATTTTGTCCAAAAATGTTAAGCAGATCATAAACAGGTTGTGTTCATTTTTCTCGTCAATATGTAGTAAAGTCATCGATCCTACAAAGTTAGATGAACTTCAAGGCGAGATTGTTATCATCTTGTGTTAACTAGAGATGTTTTTCCCTCCATCTTTTTTTGACATCATGGTACATTTACTTGTTCATTTGGTTAGAGAAATCAAGTTGTGCGGACCGGTATACTTAAGATGGATGTATCCTATTGAGCGTTATATGAAATTTTGAAAGGGTACATTAAAAATTCATATCGTCCTGAAGGTTCAATGATTGAAAGGTATATTGCTGAAGAAAGTATCAAGTTTTGTTCAGATTACATGACATCAACGAATCCAATCGGAGTTCCTCGCACATCATGGTTGAATAAATTTTCTACAAGTAAAAGCATCTGAGGTGTGAATGTGGTGACAAAAGATCGCGAAGAATTGTTGCAAGCGCATCTTTATATATTGAACAACACAAATGAGGTGACCCCTTTTTTGGAAGCACACAAAGTCATTGTTAAGAATAAAAATCCAAGACAATCAGAGAAATTGCAGTTGATGGAGCATAACAAAACATTTATGTCTTGGTTCAAATCTGAAATTGACAAAGAGCCACATTCTTCTAAAACTTTATTGTGGCTTGCAAATGGTTTAAATTTTGATGTCGTATGCTGTACAGGTTATGAAGTCAATAATTGCATATTCTATACAAAGACTTTGGATGATAAAAGCACGGTACAAAATAGTGGAGTCAGTTTAGAAGCTGAGTCGCTTCAATTTTCCACATCAAAAGATCAATCTCCTGTACTTGGATCAATGAGATATTATGATATAATAGAAGAGATATGAGAGGTTGATTACACCAAGTTTTTTGTTCCATTGTTTAAATGTAAGTGGTTTGACAATAAGAGTGGTGTGAAAATAGATGAATCGGGTATGACACTGGTTGATTTTTGAAAGGTGGGTTATCGAGACGAACCGTTTATCATGGTACATTAAGCATCTCAGGTTTTTTATGTCAAAGATCCTGTGTCTGACCATTGGTATGTCGCTCTTCAAGGCAAAAAACATATTGAAGTTAACGAAGACAATTTGATTAATATTCATATTGCTGACAACCATTCATTTCAAACTACAACAAACTTGGATGAACAATCTCTAGTTGACGATGATGTACATGCAATTCGGTCAGATCATGATGAGGGAAAATACATATGATGAATCCATATCTTTATGTATGAATTTCCAATTTCTGTATAAGTATTTCCTATGATTACTATTTTAAGCGTTTGTTAAATTATATGATATTACATAAGTCTTTTATTAATATTCCATGTTGTTATTTATGTTGACAGATATATGGCTGATCATCTGCATTCTTCAGGGGATGAGGCTCCCCCTTCCAGATCCACTAGAGGACCCACCAGGATGAAACAACTTTTGATCAGAAAGAATAGTGGTGAAAGAACACCGGTGAATGTTAACGTGATCACGGGTGTGGCAACTGGCCCCTATGCAGATGACTTCCGATCATACCTTGGATTAGTGGCACGTGACAAGATTAGTATTCTTACTCCATCTTTTGAGCATGTGTCCGAGGTTGATCGGAACATTATATGGAACGACATATTGGTAAGTTAGTTAATATCATTTCAATTAGAGTTTGTTTATTTTGATAATTTTGTACTGATACAACTTTATTATGTTTTTTTTAGCTGACATTTGACATTCCAAATGTCGCAAAACTTAGAAATAAGTGTTTATCAATTGTTGCTGAAAAATTCAAAAATTTTAAAAGTAAGTTGACCTCAAGATATATTTTTGGAAGCCATAAACATAAGTCTCCATGTACTACATATAAGTCCATTGATGAGGAGACTTGGCGGCTTTTTGTACAGAGTCGGACAACAGAGGAATGACAGGTTTGTATAGTTGATATTATTGAATTCCTCATTAGCAAATATATATCATATGAACTAAATAATTAAATATATGTGACAGGAAAAAAGAAGCAAAACACAACAAACAAGTGCTCAAAACAAAAACCCTCACCTATTATCTCGTGGTGGGTATAGGAAGCTTGAGGAGAAAATCCTCAAGCAAAAGGCAGATGCTAGACCACCATCTCAAGGTGGTAGCCCCACTCAACCTCCTTCTTCACCTTCTCGACATGAGAAATGGAAGTTGGTTCGTATGAAACCATCGGGCACCTACTCTTCTGACACTGCACGGGAAATTTCTGAAAGAATTGTAAGTTATCACTGTTCCTAAAATAATAATAATTTCATTATACATACTACATTGAACTTTTTAAAGAATAATGGTGTTTTGTAATGATACAAGACTCCTTGGTTGAGCAGAGCTCCCAAGGTCAATTCACTCCAGAGGGTCGCCAGGATATTCTTACCGCTGCAATTGGACGACCTGAGCACCCTGGACGTGTACGTGCTGCTGGAACTGGTGTAAGAATTCGAGATTATTTTGGGAGCTCTTCTTGTCAGACTTCATATGCATATAGCGAAGCACAACAACAAAGGATGATAGAGGAGATCACGAAAAAGCTTCGAGCGGACCTTACAGAGCAGATTCGGACACAGGTCAGGACACAACTTACATCAGAGCTCAGGGCTGAATTGTTTAGTGAGTTCAGCACCATGATCCAGCAACAGTTTGGGAGCTATGGCATGCGCCCGATGCCATCTCCTGTACAGGAACAGGAACATGTTATGCCTCCCACTGGTAAACTTAATAAACATTTATGTGGAATTATTTCAATCTTTTGTATTATCTAACATTTACTCTGACAGGGAGAAGCGGGAAAGGAAGTTGTTCAGCACCAGCCGTCCCAGGGGATGACATGGACGATGGGGCATCCATGTCTGCTATACATTTTAGACGATACTGAGACGATGCTGGTAGCTCGTGGAACAATGTTTAAGGCAGCGACTGTTGTTCATGGTATGGAGCTATCAGAGGATAAGGTGAAGGTCTCAGTAGACGAAATGATCATACCAGATGCCTCAATTCCTCTGCCCACAGATGAGATTTTCACTATGGAACATGCATTCCAGTCTTTTATCGCTTGGCCTAAACATTTGGTTGGTTCAGTTTCTGAGCTCCGGTATGACATTCTACTTTACACTTCTCAATTTTAAAGTTTACATGTTATTGATGTCAAAACTTATCTTATTTTTGCATGTAACAACAGACGCAACCACAGGAGAAGATTCCTCTATCTGAGGATGATCCTCTTGGTTCATTGCAGCTACTTGCTGACATCCTTGAAGAAAAGCCTTTGGAGGTTGAATATGATGCTAATGTATTTGGGAGAGCCTCTGAGGTCTCATTATCCCTTCATAGCTCAGATGTCAGAGAGCTTGCGTAGGGAACACAAGAGTTGAATATTACAATTATTCAGCTATGGATGATGTAAGTCTATGAGCAGTTATTTATATATAAAATTGATTTATATATCAAGTATCCTTATATCAAAGTTAATTTTTGATTTCAGGTATATGTGTGGGATCAGTAACAACTTGGGGCGCTTTGATGATTATGGATTCATTGATCCCCAATCCATTCACGAATCAAATGATTTTGATCAGATCAACACAAATCTCATAAGAAGTTTTGCAAGCGGCAAGAAAATATATATTTTGCCTTATATATCTGGGTAAGTGAACTTTGTTAACATAATAAAGTTTCATACGTGATTTTAAAATATAATAGTTAAGTTATTATGAATTTCAGGCGACATTGGCAGCTTCTTATTATTTCTATACATGAGAGCTATGCTTTGTGGTTCTGCTCATTGCACAGGCCTCCTCCCACACATCTCAAACAATTAGTTGATTGGTAAGAACCTCAATGTTTGGACTTTCTTTTTTATATAAATGAATGCTAAAACTCTTTTTTTTTATATATATAGTTCTATTCCAGCAAGTATGATGATGATTGGGAGATCAATTGCTAACAGTAGAAAGCTTGCATGGATTTCTGTCAAGGTTTGACATATGCTAAAGCCATACTTTCTTATAGTTGTTTTGTTTTAATATTTTTCACTAACTATTTACAACTGTGATGATATATTGCAGTGTAACAGACAGAATGGGTCATATGAGTGTGGATACTATGCAATGTATTGGATGACCCATATTATTCGTTCTCATTACACAAGAGGCTGGGAAACGGTAATATTTAAATCTAACAAATTTTGATTTTCTCCAAAATTTGGAATTCATATACACTTTTTAATATCAATTGTTGTGCAGAAATTCAAGACTACTACATCAGTTCCTGAGAAGCCAATTTCATTCATGAGGAAAGCTGCTGCAAAATATTTAGTTAGATTATATAATAGGTCATAGTTATTAGATTTAAACATTGTATTTTATTAGACTTTGTACTTTATGTGATGTTAAAATACATTTGAACATGTGTTTGATCTGTTGAAATTGAATTTGAACATGTGTTTGATATGCAGGTCTGTTTTTGTGGTAGTGGATATCACAAAAACAGACCTGCTATTTAAAAAAACTGCAAGAGAATATGTCGCGGTTGTTACCACAACCGCGGTAGAAAGTGTGTCGTTTTTTTATTATTATTTTTTAAAAAGACTTTTGGCCTCGGTTATGGCATGAACCGCGGTCTATTCCTAGTCTTTTACCGCGGTTCGAACCGCGGCCTATAGTGGAACAATTTGTTTTTTTAAAAAAAAGGGTTTTGGCTGCGGTTCCTACTGCAACCGCGATCTATTCGCAGAACTTTTGACTGCGGTTCCAACCGCGGCCTATAGTCACAGACTTTTTACCGTGCCTGAATATGTTGCGGTTCGGAAACTGCGACGTATAGGGAAAAACAACCGCGGTCGTTTCCCTTCGCTGCACTAGTGATATAAGAATAATTTTCTTAAGACTTAATTATTTGTTTGGTCACTAATTTGATGAAAAAGTTTAAAGTTGGTCTTGTATTTAAAAAAGTTTTCATTGCATCCTAAATTTTGAAAAAGTGTTTCAATTAGATCTTTTTCAATAAAAAAAAGTTTACTGAAGACGTTAATTGCATTATCATATGTAATTAAGTGATTTTTTTTAAAATTTTCTTTTACAAATTTTTTTGTTGCCATGTGTTATATTCTTGGTGTGACACATGACACTATCAATATCGCATGGTAGGTTAAAGCTACATGATAGTTTTATTGTGTTGATTTCAATTTAGTCTATATCTCTTTGATTAATTTAGTTCCAATTTTTCTCAAAATGCAGCAGTATTATCCCTATTTAAATTCAGACCAAATTTATTATTTGTACAAATGTTATACTAGTACTTTTATTAAAAATGAATTTCTAACATATTACATTATTATAAATTATTAATGAATTTTGTTAATCCATTTTTTATAAGATTAAAACTAATAAATATTTTTACAAGAAAAAAACAAGTATTTAAAATTAATAAATTATTAATCCATGTTATTTTATAAAAATAAATTGATTAATACCATTTATACATATAATAAATTTGGTCCTCTTTTAATTGGGATCAAATTTATTAATTGTATAAACCTTATATTAATATTTATAAAAAAATTTAGTGGTAAAAGTGATTATTAACAAAACATTGGGTTAATAATATACAATAATATAATATGTTAAAAAATATTTTTTAATAAAAAATATTTTTTAATAAAAAATATCAGTATGATATTTTTACAAACAATAAAGTTGGTATTAATTTGGAAATGGACAATATTGTTCAATTTTTAAAAAAATTTTGGACTAAATTGAATAAAAAAGACATATGTAGGGACTAAATTGAAATTAAGACAATGACACGTGACATTGTACTGTAGTGCCACGTGAAAACAAATTTTTTTGTAAAAGACATAAAAATAATTAAAAAAATAGATTGACACATGGCATGTTGTTAACTTCATTGATAATTTTTTTAACCAGACCTAAATGAGGTACTTTTTCAAAAGTGTTTTAAGATTGAAAGTTTTTTAAAAACAGAAACCAACTTGAAACTTTTTCATCAAACTGGAGACCGAGCAAGTAATTAAGTTTAGTCATATAAGATATTAATCAAAATTCATTTATGTTCATTTTTTATTTTACTATTCTTTTTTTTTTCTAACTCAAATTAAAAATATGTTTTTCTTTTTTTTTCTAACTCAAATTAAAAATGTTTTCTCTTTTTTTTCTAACTCAAATTAAAAATATGTTTTGAGAGTTTTATATCTATAATTTTTCTATCTTAATTATTTCTATACTAAAAATATTAATATCAATGAACTCAACATTAGAAGAGATCGAAATATACAGTAACACTAGTGAAGGGAAGGGATACGACAACAATTGTTTTCGACATTGAGTTTTGATTTTACAACCGAAGAATATTAAGACAAGCTAAAAAAAAGGTTTTTGGCCTTAATTATGAACTAGAGAAAAAAAGTCAGGATTTTGTTTTAGTTAAAAAAAAACGAAATGTAGCACCCCCAATTCAAGATGTCATGAGTTGGAATAAATTTGAAATATTATAACTTTCTAATAATGCGAAAAATGGTATTAAAACCACACTTTATTATTTAAATGAGTGAAAATAAAACAAAGTCATAAATGTCCAAAATATTATTTATTTACATAGTTCTAAAAATTTATAGAGAATTTATATTGATTTTTGATGTACCCTTTCAAAATCTTCCTATAACATTCAATTGGATACATCCATGTTAAGTATACCGGTCCACAAAATGAGATTTTTCCTATCATATGAACAAGCGAATGTAAAATGATGTAAAAAAAGGATGGTAGGAAAACATCTCCAGTTGACACAAGATTATAAAAATATCACCTTTAAGTTCATCTAAGTTTATAAGATCAATGGCTTTACTACAAATTGAAGAGAAAAATGAACACAAACAAGTTATAGTTTGTCTAACATTTTTGGGTAAAATTCCACAAATAGCCATCAACAATAGATGTTGCACTAAGATGTGGCAATCATGAGATTTCAAGCCAACAAGCTCCAAGTCTTGCATCGATAATAAAATATTAATATTTGAAGAGTATCCTTGTTGTACCTTTACATTCTTTAGACAAAGGAAAAAACTTATCTTATCTTGTCTAGACAAAGTGTAACATATGGGGGGCAAATAAGTATGCTTACCAACCTCTCCTGGTGTTAAGTCTTCTCAGATCTTAATTTTAGCTAGATCATAACAAGCATTTACTCCATTTTTTGTCCTTCCCTGAATGTTGAGTAATGTACTAATCAAGCTATCATACACATTCTTCTCTACGTGCATTACATTTATGCAATGCCTAACCTCTAACTTAGACCAATATAGAAGATGAAAGAATATTGAATTTTCCTTCCAAGGGCTTGTTGCATATGACTTACCCAATGTTTTTCCAAATACATTATGTGCTTTATTAACCTTTTCATGAATTTGAAGGCTAGTTAGTGGAATTGATGCATTTTCATTTTCTTAATTTCCATTGAATGCTTTTTTTAACCTTCGAAATGGATGATTAAATTGTAAAAATCTTCAATCACATATATATATTATCTTCCTTTTGATAACAATCTGTAATAGACTTCAGTAACTAAGTCTAAGTAAAAATGTCTACCTTATTGTCAGAGTGTTCTGATGAGCTTTCAAGATCATTCACTTCTTCTTCAGATTTGTTTGACGCTTTCAGACAAGACATCATCTAGTCATGCGTCTGGGTGTTCTAGCATAAATGTTTTTCTATTTCCTAGGACCTAAGTGTTTTCCTATGATTACTATGTTTGGGGTTTAGGTTCTAGTTTTTTATTGTTTGGGGTTTAGGCTCTATGTTTTGTGTTTTTACCCTAGGTTGTTTTCTGGTTATTAACCCATTTTAATGTTATTTGACTAAACTTCAAAACATGAGATTGTTTGTTCATATAGACGATTTTGTCTTTAACAATCTCCCCTTTTTTATGTTTAACATATACACCTTTAAACGATGTATGCATTCTTTAGTTCAGCTTTTAGTTTTAAGTCTTGTGTGCTTTATAGTTTTCTGTTTTTATCTTTTGCATGTTATTAGTGGACACAATCGAAAGAATATTGTATAAAGGCAAGTAAACGAATAAACGAGAAATAAAAGAAACAAATAAAGCTTTAAATAAGCAACAAATAAATAAACACAAAAATAAATAACAGTCACAAACAATTTTATTAAAGCAAAACAGATTACAAGATTGTAAACATGGACTCCTAAGAATCTGGAGAAACTCCCCCTGAGTACATCTACTCTTTCTCTATTCTCCTCCTAAGTTTGATAAACATCAAAAGGAAAGCGACAGAGAAAGGATATCACTGCCCAAAGAATGGGATTGGTCAACATCAAATCATATTAAACAAAAGGAATAATATAAGGATGTGACCAGAAGAGAATAGGCAGATCATGGTGCAAGGGAGGAATGAAAAAAATGGTGGTTGGGTAAGATTGTCTTTGGTTAGGAGGGGCGTAGGTTTGGTCGAAGAACTATGTGCTAAAGGCAGATAAATTTTGAGAGTAGGAGTAAAGGAGGATGTTGGATTATCATGTAGATCTTGTTCTGGTGAACGGATGAGATGATAATAACGATCAGGAGGTTTGGAAGAGGGTTAATGGATTGTGAAAATCTTGTGAGACTTTCTATGTGGCTAGTAAATGGATTGAGGTTTGATGTCGTATGTTAATGGTAAACCCCTAGCCATGGCCAAACACATACAAGAAGAGTGAAGTCATTTGTGGAAGGTCGCCCCCAAGCTCTTTCTTCTTGGGTCATTGGTGGGTTTATTAAAGTGGGTTTATTTTAGACCTTATATAATAGGCAAAGTAGTCTAGGATTTCCTTTTTGGACTTGTATCATGGGCCAAATAACATAGGGTTTTGGATAGGGAGATGATCTAAAGGAGGCACCTTTGGAGGGTTGACCTTAAGTCAACATGCTCTTAAAAGAAGCTTGGAAAGCAAGGGAGGGTCTCTTACTCCTTTCTCCTTTTGGGAGAGGCATGGGACATACCATGCCATGTGGTACCCTTTGGAGAGTTTTTTCCCTTGGTCCCCCGGTTAGCCAAATTAATGTCTTTCCTTCTTCTTTTTGGAGACACCATTATGGTTCATTAGCTTATAAATAGAGGTGTATCCCCCATAAAGCTTGGAGGATCCTACCATTATATGTTGTACAGGTTACGAAATTAATAATTTCACATTTTATATGCAGTATTTGGATGATAAAAGTACAATACAAAATAGTGGAGTTAGTCTTGAAGCTGAGTTGCTACAATTTTCCATATCCAAAAATCAAAATCTTGTATTTGGATCAATGACGTACTATGGTGCAATAGAAGAGATTTGTGAGGTTGATTCTACTATGTCTATTACTCTAATGTTCAAATGTAAGTGGGTTGACAATAAGAGTGGTGTCAAAATGGATGAAGTAGGTATGACTCTAGTTGATTTTTGAAATGTGGGTTATCGAGACAAGTCTTTTATCATGGCACAATAAGCATCTTATGTTTTTATGAATGTTACTTATTGAAGTAACTCAGTGTCTCACCTAAAGGGCTTTGTGGAAACAATAGACATGAATATGAATATGAATTAAAAAAAGGATTTTTATTAGAAATTAAGGTATGCCTTATTAAAACCTTGCTCGACAAAACTCAACTTAGAGATAAAATTCGGGTGAAGGAAAAGGAGTACACACATCATCGAAATTTTTAACTATAATACATCTTTAAGTTGGAAAAAGGTGTATACTTCCTTCAAATGTTTAATTGCAATAAGTATGTTATCTAGCTCAAAAGGGTGTTTCATTTGTTAATGACTGTAGGGTGTAGTAGTAACCCTATAATATAGATGGTATCCCTTTTGCCCAAAGCCCTTTGGCTTTCCCCAACTCCTTCCTTAGCTTAGTAAGCATGACTTTATTGGCAACTTCAGTCTGCTCGTTTGATTTGGGGTGCTCAACCGATGATATCTTATGTTTTATGTTGAATTGGCTGAGAAATTGTTGAGGACAGGGAGTGCTAAATCGAAAGAATGTTAGCTATCGTCTAGAAACTAGACCTTCAGATCGAGATCAAGGCATTGTCATTTGGGTCAACTTTAGTGACTTGGAAACATTGGCTGACATGATTTCATTACTTCCCTATGTCTGGTTCTATCTGTAACGAGACATGTTACTCGATTACTATCAGTTAGGGTGAGGTGTTGGTGTTGGCCGGATTGGTCGGGCATGCATATGGTGCCACCCTTAGGTTGAGGGTGTAATAGGCCTTTTCCTCTTTCGGGTTTGTCTTAATGGTGATGATGGTCGAATGGTCCTCAATCGAGAATTTCACTGCCATGTGTGGGGTAGACACGACGACTTCGAGCTTGTTGAAAGTTTTTCGTCCAGCCAAGATGTTGTATGATGTGCTTGCGTCCAATGAGGTATCGTACCATCATAGTGCAATCGGCTTCATGCAACCGAAGGTCATCAACAGATAGAAATATCTTTGGTATGGATCCATTCTTCAATGAAACTGAGCAGAGGTTCTAGATAGGATTGAATTAGGTTGGTGGGGATATCCAACTTCTTGAATGCATGCCCGAACAAGACATTTTGATATGAGTGGCTTTGTAGAATTTGATGTGTACTCCTCCACATGTAAAAGACTCTCAAACACGTAAACTAGTAAAAGAGTTTGAATCTTTGTGAGTAAAAGAAAAAACGAGTATGAGAATGAGTGAGTATTTATAGGACTTTTTGGAATCATTAACCTATGTTATGATATCAAATAATATTATTGAAGTAACACTTTTATTAAATAATAACAATGTAATATTTTACCGTAAATAATAACTATATCATACTGATGATAATGTGAATATTTCTTAAATAAATAATGACATGATAATATTAGTTACTTAATATGTTAATATGTGAATATTTCTTAAATAAATGTATTTGAGATGTTTTAAGATAAAAAAAAGTTTAATAAATCATGTTACGTTGTTATCTTTGACATATCTATTATATTAAACTGGATAATAATAATAATTATTATTATTTTTATTATTATTATTTTGTTATTTTATTAATATTACCAAATACATCCGTATGATTGGTTGAAATTACAAGTGACTGTAATTATCCGTAATACTGTAGTTGTACATACAGTGTGAAAACCTGAGGATTGTTACGGCCGTCTGCTTGGTTTTGTCATTTGTCTTAGAGACTTTTATATAGAATCCTATTCATCTTAAAGAAAAAGAAAAATACAAACACTTGCGAACTTAAAAGTGCTAATGGTGGAACTTAAAATAGTATTTTGAGAACCCAAACGAAAATTTGATGGCAGATAACGACTCTGATAAACTAATAATGGTCAAGTCGTAGATAAAATGTGGTATAACAAGTGAGAATTAAATAATAATTTTTAAATTTTTGATAAAATATGCACATAACTTTAACTTTTCTTGCCCTAGTTATCCTTTTCATTATCACACATTTTCTAATTTGAGAACTGATATTGTTGTAAAGCATATTGAGTGATATTTGAGGGATAAAGTCACATTCAAATTCAAATAATGGTGATCGTTAAGCTTAATTACATCCTAATTAGTAGTTATATTTTTGACCAAATGTAAATTATAGAAAATTTATTTTTTTCAATATTTATAACACCTTAGAATAAATAAAAGAATAATATAAATTTTTATAATATTAGATTTTTGTAGAACTCTTAATTCTGATTGAAATTTTTACACTTTGTGTAATTGATAAACTTTATTTTTAAATAAGATGAGGCTGGGCATACTAATTATCGACAGTTTGGATCACAATTATTATCAATTTTGCGAACAATTTAGTTTTATGAATTTAAATTTGTTTATTATAGTGACAATTTTTACATAATCTGCTATGATTTTTTGAAATAACGACAATTTCAGTTGTTGTTGAAACACATAATTTACTCTATCATCAACAGTACTGTTGTAAAAAATCTTTTAGAACTATTATCAAAAGTCGAATATAAACTAGTACAACGTTAATATAAAATCTTAAAGAAGCTCCTAAGAAAGGCTGATGACCACAAATAAAACTCCTTTAGTCACCTAATCAAGCAAATTAGGTTAAAGTTAAAGAAACCCATAAGTCAAATAAGCACAAAATTTCAAGGTATACTTTTGCAAGTTGGTGATTCACGACTACGCACCAAATAACATATTATATTAAAAAGTATAAACATGAAATCAAATTAAATGGCATAACATTTGAATTAATATCATACGATAATATTAAGTAGCAACTAAACTTAGATAATATTAGAATAGAAAAACATAAATTTTACGAATTTACAAAATATTGGTTGAAAAATATATAATTCTTTGACACATATATGACACTATTTTTTCTTACTTTTATTTTTTATTTTTTTAAAAAAATATAAAACTTTACACATTTGATAAAGCTAATAACAATATTCATATACAAGCAATCTTTTTTTCATACTCACCATATATAAAATAATTTTCATAAATTAAAAACTGTTAAATTTCATAATCACAGTTTATAACATTAGAAGGAAGCATAGGGGAAAATCACATAATTTAAAAACTAGTGCTCTGATATGACATATAGAATTTTAAAATTATGCTATTCTCACAAATCATTAAAGAAAAAGTATGTGTATTTTTCTCAATGAAATATTGCTTTTCGGTGCCTTTGAAAATTCAATTAGATTTTCTTTAGCAGCAAAAAATTAATTGGATGAATGATCTACTGTTTTTTCTCATTTTGACTTTTAATTTAGGTATCTCTATATCTATGAATGTAAGATAGAGAAACATACATATTAGATAAAGATGAGACTTTCTTTCTGGTCTATAAATCCTATTACTTTTTTAAACCCAATAAATTGTCACAAAAAAAATGTTTCTCGTTAATTTAGTTCTTTATTATTATGTATTTACTTATTATTTCTTTTGACTTGTAAGACGAGGTTTATCTTTATTTTTAGTCGATATGAAATTTCTAACACACTCATAATTTCGATAGTAGTCTGACAACATGTAGAAGAACATGTCTAACAAACAGTGGACTTTAAGCTTAACCTAATATCACAAAATCGGCTTGTAAGATGAGGTTTGCATTCATTCATAAATTGACTTTATCTTTAATCGATGTGAGACTTCCAACAATACTCGTATATAACCTAAAGTCTTACCATCAATTTAGTTGCTTTTCTAAATCATGAGAATTTTGAACAAAAACAAATATTTATGAACACTTTGGGATATAATTCAGCAACTTGATATATGGAACTACCAGTTGAATCTGTTGATCCCATGCGATACACCATCCCATAGGAATCAATCAAAGTTCTCAATGACGTATGATGATTCTAAAAATTTATTACTAAAATTAGGAAAACTCAAGACATAGACAGCCAGATTGTGTTCAAGAGTTAGCAACTTTGAAAATTCTAGTCCAAAAGATAAAGTCAAAGACACATGTGAGAGCGATTTGATTGAGAATGTACCAAAAAAGGTTAGTAGGTGACGAAGGTGAAAAGGTCTAGGGTTCCTGGTCAAAGAACAAGACTGAAGCAATAGGTCTCGAAGGAACCTTCTGCTTCTCAAGAGTGGACTATTCTTGTTCGATCATTTTTTATTTATTTTTTTATTTAAGCGAAATAATATTGTGTGGAAGTGTTTCAAATATTAATTAGCAAGTTCATTAAAAATGAATGTGTTTCAAATATAATATAAACTCAATTAGATATTTTAATTTATTAGTATAGACTTTTAGGATAATTATTTTACTATTTAACTTAAGATTTATATAAACATATTCTTTCGATTTTCGATTTCAAGTTTGGTCATATTATTGTGACTCGGTATTTAAAATGTTAATTATGTTGTTATTTAGCAACTCTGTAATGGTTTATCTCAAAATATATTATATCAGTAAATTAAGTTATATGTTGGAAGTCCTACGTTGACTAGAGATAAGGTCAATTTATAGTATATAAGTAGGAGAAAATCTTATCTTATAAACCGATCTTGTAGGATTGAGTTAGACTTAAAATAAAAAAACAAGTATTTATGAATGATATGATGTTAAACATGTGGAACTTTTGTTGTGAAATAAAATTGAAAATCTTACACTTTTGAGTGTATTCAATTACAAATATGATAAAGAGTTCATGACTATGATTCTTTTCTGAATAAAAAACGGAGTTAAATTATTCAAATGTTAGTGAATTTGCGCATTGTTCTAGCTTTGAATTCAAAGAAATTTGGACACACATATATAATAATAATAATAATAATATACGAAGGATTTTAAGTTGGTCAAATATTTGGAGAGTTCTAGAAACTGTGGGAGCAAAGAGTTGCACTTAGAATGTGGCAATACTATACAACAAAAAAACCCTTTTCTATGGTGAAAAAAGAAAAGACCATTTTGTTTGGACTTTATCACCATAATCGAGATTTTAGTGACATAATCGAGATTTCAGTGCTATAATAGAGATTTCAATGTCAAAAATCCAAAACTTTGTCAAATATTTTGTCAAATGGAAACAAAGACCGAGAAAGGGAAGGATATTAGGTAGCTGGTACGAGAAAGGAAAACATTTGTGGACAATTTAATAGGAAAAAAAATGTGATACAAAGTGTAATAGAAAATAAAATAAAAATATAAAAGAGGAGTATATTTAGTAAGGGGTAGAATTTAAGTGTTTTGGAAATTTGAATTTATAAATATTTTGTTTCTTATTTTAAGATATTTTCTAAATAATATTTTCAGGGAATTGTTTCATAGTTAATTCTTGGCTTAATACCTCCATTGGTCCTCTTATTTGTCTGTCAATCTCATTTTGGTCCTCAAGTTTTAAATTGTTTCAATTGGATCATAATTTTTGTAAAAATGCACACATTTTACCCTAACCGTTAAGTTGTCTCAAACGGCGTTAATTGATGCTGGGATGAATTTTTTATTTTAGGCTTAATTCCTCTTTTGGTCCTTATTTTTGTGTGAAAATCTCAGTTCGGTCCTCAAGTTTTGAACTGTCTCAATTGGGTCATAATGTTTGAACTGTCGACAACGACGACATTTTTTAGTTTGAGAGGGAGAAAAGGTGTGAGTCGGGGGGTTTGAGGGTAGAGGAATGAGTGAACTGTGATCAGTGATTGGAAGGAAAAAAAAAAGACTATAGCCACGTGGATTTAATGATTTTAAAACATAAAAAAAAATTACAGCTCAGTTCAAAGTTAACGCCGTCTCAATACACTTAACGGTTGGGGTAAAATATTGTAAAATGTTTGCATTTCATAAGGACTTGAGGAAAAACTTGAGGACCGAACTGAGATTTTCACACAAAAATAAGGACCAAAAGAGGAATTATGCCTAAAATAAAAAATTCATCCCAGCATCAATTAACGTCGTTTGAGACAACTTAACGGTTAGGGTAAAATGGGTGCATTTTTACAAAAATTATGACCCAATTGAGACAATTTAAAACTTGAGGACCAAAATGAGATTAGCAGACAAATAAGAGGACCAATAGAGGTATTAAGCCTTAATTCTTTTTCACAAATTGTTCTCGTAGAATATGTGATAATTTTTATTTTCAAGTTGAAAAATATTTTTAATTTTAGTAAGAAAACACCTCGTTACACTTATTAAGCTATTTGATGAGATAGCAATTAAAGTTTATCCAATTCTTTTTTTCAAATTAACCTGGTGTAAATATCTTAGTCCACACTATCTCAAGAAGGGATGAACATAGAGGTTAATTTGGTCAATGATTTTCTTTCAGAGTAGGATTAAGATGAATTTGGTCTCAGTAAAATAATTCAGTTAACTCATGAAAATAATATCTTAAGTTTGAGTCAAAGATGGAGTGGTGTAAATTCATGATGAAGGCTAAACACACTATGTAAAAAAAAAGGCTTTTATATCAGTTAAAAAAGATTTTTTATATCGGTTAAAAAAGATTTTTTATACTGATTTTCCAACCAATATCGAATTAGGGATATAGAAAGTATTCGATTTTTTATAATGATTCCAAATCAATATACAAGATTTATACCGGTTATTGCAAAAATAGGTATAAAAAGTAATTATTGTTGCTAAAATAGGTATAGAAAGTCTTACATTTTATACCTGATGTTCCATAATAGATATAAAAAGTCTCACTTTTTATACTCGTTAACCGATATAGAAAGTATTCAGCTTTTTATACCAGTTCCAAAACTAGTATACAAGATTTATATCATTTATTTCCAAAACATGTATAAAAAGTCTCACAATTTTTACCTGTTATTTGTAGAACAGTTATAAAATGTCTCACTTTGTGTACCTGTTGTTGCTATAATAGCTATAAAAGTCTCACGTTTTTTTATACCTGTTGTTGCTAAAACAAGTATAAAAAAAATCTCACTTTTATATTGGTTATGGCTTTAACAGGTATAAAAAATCTCACTTTTAACAGGTATAATATTACAGGTTGACTTTTCACAACCTTATAAACAATTTTATGGCCTTGGATGTTTTGAAAACCGATGTCATCATACACCTTTTATGCTTCGATTATACCATGAGCTAAGGCATAAAGTTTGAAACAAATTTCAGAAGTCATTGAAAATATTATTTTTTTACTTTTTCGGGAGGCTTTAACTAGCAGTTGTGAGTAGAACCGATGTAATATGTGTTCCCAAGATTAAATTTCGCAAAATAACAAAGCCTCTTGCACATTTCTTCTTAGTTTTCTCTGTGTTTTCTTCTTCATTTTCTCTGTGTTGTTGCTCTCTTCGTCTCCGCTGTCCAAAACCATCACTTTGCCTCTAACACCATCTTTCATTTTCACGATCATCATTGAAGTACCTGAAAAACACTAGAAGGGGGGTGGGGGTGGGGGGGAGGTTGAATAGTGTTAATAGAAAACTTTTCGGAATTCTTTTGATATAGTACGTTATCGAGCTTTAAGATTTTTCTTTTAAACACTTAGACAATCGACTCGATAAATATTGATAAATGATAGTTGTTTTTATCGTGCTATTCAAAATGTATATTGTAATGTTTTGTAAGAACTTCCTTTATGAAAAGTAATCGTTTAGCTTGGAAGATTCTTGTATTTGAAAAATAAACACAATTGTAGATTTTTGTAAGAGGAGCATTTAGATGAGAGAAGAGATAATTGCATAAGTATTTTTTTACTGGTTTACTCCAACTAAGCTACGTCCAATATCCTCCGTAGAGGGTTTCACTATAATCATAACAAGATTACAATTGAGTATTCTCACCACTCCTGGTTTGAGTATTAACATCACCCTTGGTACTTAGCAAACCTTGTCAAGATTTCTTTTGACTATTCGCACCACTCCTAGTACTAGACTACCGCACCTAGATTTTCCTTGAGTGTTCGCACCAGTCCTGGTACTAGACTATCGTGCCTAGATTTCCTTTGAGTATTCGAACCACTCCTGGTATTAGACTACCATGCCTAGATTCCTCAACTCAAACTGAGTTCAGTTGTAAGTATTTTGATTCTCTTCAGAATTGCAATCAAAGATTGCTTACAAGACGCTCAAACCATAAGTCTCATAGAGAGTATGTAAATACAATACAAAACAGTCTAAACACTCATAGGTGTTTCTCTCTTTTCTCTTATAACAGCATGCAATACAACAATGAAACTCGAGAATATTTCTTTTCTCTTTTGCTCTTCTCTTCTCTTCTCTTCTTTTTTTTTCTCTTTTTCAGCTCAAATATATTCTTTTTCTTGAGCTCTTTCTTTTATTCTCTTTTGAATGCATCTTAGGATGGATATTTCATTGTAAGCTTTTCACTTGACTATCCTCTTAAGCTAACCTCTTGGTTTTTCTTTCGAAAGCTCTTCGATTTAAAGGCTATGTGGATATATGTTTGTTAGACTGAGCTTTTAGCCTTGATACTCATGTTTTCTCTTTCTTCTTCGTACAACATTCGTTGGGTAAGTCAACTTGTCTGAGCAAGCATGCTTTTTCAATACTTCGCTTGAAGTAGGTTGTACGTTCCTTTTAGGCATGGCTTCAAGTGAAGAACATTATGTGAATATCTTCCTTGTCTTTAATGTCCAGTTTTGATATTTAATTTGTAGCTTTGTGGATGCGTGTAGAATAGCTTATCTGCCAAGAGTAGAGTAAATTGTGCATGCAGCAGATACGTCTTTTCTTATCACTTTTGTTGTTTTTGAACGTTGAGCATTTATTGTCATTTAATGCTTGCTCAGAACAACAAAATGCTTTTTGGTTTCCTACTGTTAAGTAGCTTTTAATAATTAAACTCTTCTATAAAGATACCAAGTGTTGTATAAAGACTTCATCGTTTGATAAAGTATTGTTTAAGCTCATGGTATCATTTAGCCAAGTAAACACTTCTTTCGTCTTTGTCTCTTCTTACACAGATACTGTTTCTCTTGTTTTAAGCTTTCTTTTATATTTTAATTTTTTTTTCTTTTAGTTTGTTTTGTTAGAGACATTGTCTTGACCTGTTTTGTTTTCGAGAGCTAAGACAAATACCTTTTTCAGGTATGATAAGTATTAAGCATTTAACTCCAACTCTCTTAGACGTTTTAGGCACAATAACGTTTAGCACTACATTTGGGTGTTTTGACCTAGATTTTTTTATTACCTAAGAACCTAAGTGTTTTCCTAAGCTTTTCTATGTTGGGGATTCAGGTTCTAAGTTTTGTGTAGGTTTTCTATGTTGGGGATTCACGTTCTAAGTTTTATGTAGGTTTTCTATGTTGGGGATTCAGGTTCTATGTCTTGTGTTTTCACCCTAAGTTTTTCTCAGATTATTATCCTGTTTTAACGTTATTTGATTAAACATCAAAACATTAGAGCATTTAGGCGCATAGACGATTTTGTCTTGACAATCTCCCCTTTTTTTTATGTTTAAAAAATACACATTTAAACAATATATAATCTTTCTTAGTTCATCATTCTAAGAATATGGAGAAACTCCCCCTAATTCTATATTATCCTTACTTCTAGTATACTTCCCTTGAGTACATGCTCCTAGATGCTAACGCTTCTACTCTTTCTCTATTCTCCCCCTTATTTTATAAACATCAAAAAGGGAGAAAGAAATGAAGGAAGAGACATCATAGCCTGATGGGAGGGAGATAGAAAGTGAAGGGAAAACAATGGAAAACTCAGATTATTATCCTATTTTAATGTTATTTGATTAAACATCAAAACATTAGAGCATTTAGGCGCATAGACGATTTTGTCTTGACAATCTCCCCTTTTTTTATGTTTAACAAATACACATTTAAACAATATATAATCTTTCTTAGTTCATCATTCTAAGAATTGGAGAAACTCCCCCTAATTCTATATTATCCTAACTTCTAGTATACTCCCCTTGAGTACATGCTCCTAGATGCTAACGCTTCTACTCTTTCTCTATTCTCCCCCTTATTTTATAAACATCAAAAAGGGAGAAAGAAATGAAGGAAGAGACATCATAGCCTGATGGGAGGGAGATAGAAAGTGAAGGGAAAACAATGGAAAGGGAAGAAGGTTTAGATGTTCAAGGAGAGGTTGAGAGAGGATGAAATTATTGTAGACAATGAAAAAGATAGTTCAAGGTTTTGAGATAATGTGTTGAGAAAGTGTAGGTTAGGTGGAAGAACTACATGCGTAAGGTAGGTAAGTTCTGAGTACAAGAGTAGTGAAAGATGTTGGATTACTATGTTCATCTTGTTTCGGTGATTGGATGAGATGACAATTATTTTCAGGAGGTTTGGAAAAGGGCTTCACTGGTTTGGAGTGTCAAAGATTTGGGAGATCAGAGAGTTGAGAGAACATGAAAGTGAAAGAGGAATTAGGGTTTTGAGAGAATGTGTTTAGAAAGTGAGAAGAGAAGCACGTTAAATAGAGAGAAAACAGTTAGTCATGGGCGATTGATCAGTCGTCCATTTAATGTGGTTAGTACAGAGAGATTCTCGGAAAAGAGATTTTGCATCACTGAATACCGAGAAGATTTTGAGAAGAGTGTTAGTCAGTAGCAGATAAGAATAAGAAGAGCGGCGAAGTCAGAGGTTTAAGGTTTTGAGGAAGAGAGAGAGAGAGAGGGAGAGGAGATAGAAAGGGGTAATGACTTGATTGACACGCAGAAGATTTAGGCAAATAGGAGAGAGAGAGTGGATGCAATTGTCTAATAGACGATTTGTCTTAGACGATGTAACAATATGATGTCGTGTGGACTATGTACCCTAGATGATTCACTCTCTAAACATTATATGAACACACTGAAAATGTTTCATTCAACATTTTCATACCATTAAGGGTTATTAAATGATTAAGTATATCTTCGATCAATGGCTTAATGAAGATTTCAACAAGCTGATCTTTTGTGCTTTCATATTGTAAGTCCACAGTACCCTTCTTAATATGATCACATATGAAGTGATGTTTGACCTAAATATGCTTAGCACGTGAATGCAATGTAGTATTTTTGAACAAACTAATTGCAACATTATTATCATAGTAGATAGGAATCTGACCTTAAAAGTGGTTGTAATCTTCTAGCTGATTCCTGATCCATAAGAGTTGAGAGTCGCAGTGTATAACATATATATGTAACGTCCTAATTTCGGGAGTCACTTAAGTACATAAGTCCAAGAATTCACAAAGATAAAGTTTGAAAATTTCAAAGGAACTTAATTTATTACAACTTTAAAACATACTTGTCCATAATCTCAAATTAAATAAGGAAAACATCAATTACAACTTATAAATTTATTTCCATAAACTTCTAAAACATCCTTGTAAAATTCCCATCATAGATACCCTCTCTTGTCAATTAGCATCTCTAGAAACATCTGTATTCCTATCTGATCCCGTACAACACACACGTCATATGATTATCGCAGTATACACACATAACAACAACAACAAACAAGTATGGGTTAGCTTACAATATCAATATAAAAAAATAAGTATGTAACATAAACATTTCAATGGTATAGATTAATTCTCCTTTTCTCACTTTTCTACACATCTGAGATAATTAAGGTCATACTGCCCGAATAGAATGGTTGAGTAGTCCTTCCACACTTAGCTAGGACCGATTCCCTCTACTTCTCAAATCTTACGAGTAAAACTCTGGTACAACACACTGAGTACTATACTTAGCCTCATAATTTATATACTGGGGCGAACGACTTTGCCTCTTTATCACGCCACACAAGTTGGAGAACAAAGTACTCACACCCAATCTTATTGCTTCATATAGTATGAAGAGTGTTCTTTTCCAACACACACGAGAAAGAAATCCTAATCACAGGTGTTTAGGTAAACTAGATCGCTCACGATTCTTAATCAACTCAAGGGTATTCCTTTAAGCATCTCATAACTCATAAAAGACTCCTAACTTAACTACTGCCTAGAGTTTAATAGGTTCAATACTTCACTCTAATCAAGTATAAAAAGAATATTCAACATACCAAACAACCATATCAACATTAATCCATTCATATTAGCAAAGTAGTGTATATTAGTGAATCAACATCAACCAACTCTCTACGTCAATTCAAAACATCAACATGCAACATTAAGATTGACCGTACCACATCATTCATCCATCCAACATACTCAACCAGCACCGTTTCAAATACATTTTAATTCAATTTTAAAGACATACCAAATTAAGCACAAAACAACCTTCCATCGTCCAATAACTCAGACCGAAACCCAAAACAGTTTCATACATGGCAGAACGTGAGTTCGACACATTCACAAGTTCATACAAATAAATATAAAAAAAATCAAGATTATAATAGAACATTACAACCATTTAATCAATTCTTTTAATTCACATAACCAACCAGTATCTACTACGTAATATATATATGTGTGTGTGTGTTTCGGTATGGATGTGTAGGACCGAGAAACTGACCTTGCTGACGTCTTTGTTACCTCTGGACGCTTGATACGCTCGCTTCCCTGCAGTGTAGACCGTTCGCTCACCCTTCATTAGAGTCACACGCGCTCCTTCAACTTGTGCCGCTCATTTTCCTTTTCTAACAAAGGGGGATGTACTTGAAAAAAGCACTCTGAAACTCAAGTTAGGCATAGGTTATGGAGCCTTAGCTCTCAAGAAAGTGATTTTGTTATCATTGTGGATTATTTTCGAATGTGAGTAGAACGTGAATAGAACGTACCTGACTGGTGGCCCTAACTTTATATTTATAAGTCATCTCAGGGATCTAATCTGGTACAGGCCCAATAAAATATAAACAAAATTACCTTAAAATCTGGTCGGTTGCTCATAAACAGGTTTATCAATATCTTTAATCAGATATCTTTGATTAGGGTGTTACTCCCTCCAGCACCCCGTCTTCTCCTTCCACCTCCACATTTTTTTCTAAATTCCAATCTTACCATTTTTTACCTTTACCTATTTTATTTTTTATTTTTTAAAACCCTAATTCCTTTCACTTTTACTCTTTATCTCATAGGCAAACCTCTGCCCCCCACCTCCCACTTTCACTTTCACTTTTTTTTTTCAATTTCTATATCCATTTAGGTTGTTTTCTATGTTTTTACACTTACTGTTATTGTTTCTATGTTGATTTTTCCTATTGATGCATCGAAGATTTCTTTTACCCTTACAATTTGGCAATTTGATATCAATGGTAGCTTTAGTCCTATGAATGAAAGTATCAGGGTTTAATTTTTCTCACCTCTTGTTGCAACATTATTTTAATCTGCAAATATAATTATTATTTTAGTTTTTATTAGTAGAGTACTCTTATGGCCTACCTCTCCAACCACGTTTTCCATCTATCTTCTACTTTCAATATGTTGCTCCTAAGACAAAGAAAATGTTCAACTGTTTTCCAACTGGATATTATTCTAAAGTTGTTTTTTTCACTTCTCGAATTTGGAGCAAAGAGAAAGTGAAAGTGAAAGTGGGAGTTGAGTGGGGTAGGGAGAGAGAAAGAGAGATTGTTGAGGATAATGTGGAGGTTTAGGATATTTTAGGAATAAAAAGAAATAGTGAGGAGGTGCAAGAGCATTAGGGTGATGGAGGGAGCAACACCCCTTTGATTATTTTATCCTCCGTAGCCCAATAATAACTTAAACACTGACCCAATTACGGTCCATCAACGTAATACAAGTCACTCAATTTCTAGCCTGATTACGACTCAATTTCGTAACCGCTCGGTCTGAATATGATACTATACAATAAATATATATATATATATATTTATTATAACAGTTTATAAATCATGGTCAACTTTCAAAAGATTTATTACAACGTTTGATGCTTATAAAGGTAGTATTAAATTATTATTTTGGTAAAGAAAGGAAAACTATTGATATCAATTTGCACCCAAAAAGAAAGGAAGTGCCTAAAGCTGCACAAAAAGTGACGCCACCATCCACCAATTTAACACCTAGAACATGATTTACGTAAAACACATGTCTTCTTCCTTTTATACGCATAAAAACAAAATCCCATTCATCTTCTCATGTTTAAAGGCTTACACGTAATAATTTTGTAATTGAAACCTCATTGTACAAAGTCTAATTATTATGATGCATCAATGAAAAAAAAAAATCACCCTTTCCTTAATCAATTAAAACTGAAAAGAACAAGCCTTTTTAACAAAACAGAATGAGAAAATGGCATAACAAACAATTCCCAACATGTATAGTTTGTGAGACATCTAAATTCAATCTTGTTTTAAAAGTAATAGCCAATTTATTCAATTATCTCTAGTATCCAATTACAATAGCCAAGTTCTTAATGCATATTTACAACCAAACAAAAAAAAATTATGCAGAATTTTAGTATAAAGCAGCAGTAACTTTCTGTAGTATTTTTATGTTAAAATAGTAAAGTTTCTGGTGCAGTAACAACAATCATAATTCATCCAATTTTGTTAGTCACAAGTATATAAATACCTTAGCATCCAGAAATGATTCAACTTAAACGAATTGCTTCTCTTTTCTTTTTCAAGTTATTAAAGCTTATAGCTTCCAGGACCAACGCACCAACCTTATACCCATTTCATAAGCACCGAGACTCATAGAAATCACTCAAATTATAGCGTAGCTTATTTCCTTATCAACGGAATAGATTTATAGAATCAAACCATGTGCACAAATCATAAACCAACCAGATTATCATAAATTTTCCAGAATCACGACAATTTAAACCACCAAGTTCCAACTTAGCTCAAACGGACTCAGAACATATTAACATTAACATAATTTACTACACCAACAACCAAACCTCAGAAATCATCGAAACTAACATAATGCAATGCAACAATCATACAATTAGAGAGGAAAGTGAGCTTCCCATACACATAAATTTCATCAAAATATTAATAAAAATTAATTAATAAAGAAGTTTAGAGCTTTCAATTTATAAGTTGTAACTAACAGTTTGTTTTTATTTAAATTATGGATATTTGTTTAAAATTGGAATTAAATTAAGTTATCTTGGAAAGTTTAAATTTGTCTTTATAAAAATCTTGACTTTGATGCGTGCTGAAGTGACTCCCAGGGATGTTACATTTTTGGTATTAAAACCAGGTTTACGAAAACTTTTGAGACTTTGGATGAGATCACTTAGCTTGGTTGTGTAACTCTGATGTAGCTTATTATTTGTGCTAATGTATTGTTTGTTGTATCCTATTTGAGTGTATAACTGCTTGTGATAGACTGGATGTTAGGTGTTGATGAGTGTGACTGAGGTTGAATGAGTGGTATGTGATTATTAGTATGAATGTTTTGGTAGTGAGCAAATGTTCTGTGATGAGATGATTTTATTTACGTTTGGTGTTTTGAACTTTTAGTTTGAATGATGGCTGGATCGAATTATACTAGTACGTATTTTGTGTTCTCTGGGCGTAGGTAAAACTTAAAAGTAAAAGATTTGCTCCAAATGGAGATAGTATTAGTAATCCTGAACGCGGATCGGAAATTTCTCCTCATCTGTCTTTAAATGCTTTGAAAGGTGGTTCAAGTGTGGGGACTATCCAGTTTGTGGCTCATATTAATACCTTGACAGTGAAGGTATTAGTTGACGGTGGGAGTTCAGATAATTTTCTCCAACCAAGAGTGGCTAAATTCTTAAAATTACCGGTTGAACCAGCACCTTTATTTAAGGTTATGGTTGGCAATGGTAATTATATGACTGCGGAAGGAATGATTAGAGAACTTAATATGCAAGCTCAGGGCAACAAATTTCACTTACCTGTCCTTTAACTACCCATATCAGGCGCTGATTTGATTTTGGGAGCGAATTGGTTGAAAACTCTCGCTCCTCACATTGCATATTATGATTCTTTGCAGCTGAAATTCTTGTATAATGGTAGATTTATAACACTACAAGGTGAGAATGATCATTCTCCTACTCAGGCTCAGTTCCATCATATTAAACGAATGGTTTCTACTCATTCTATTGTCGAAGCTTTCAACATGCAGCTAGTTGAACCTCCTACTTTTAAAATTCCATTAGGTGAGTTGCTAGCTGATGTACAACCTGAACTAGCTCTTCTATTGCACATGTATTAATCTGTGTTTGAGACACCTTCCTCTCTGCCACCAAATAGGTCTCATGATCATTTTATTCCCTTGATAGAAGGATCTCAGTCAGTTAAAGTTAAGCCTTATGGATATTTGCATAGTTAGAAGGATGAAAAGGAAAGATTGGTACAAGGTATGTTGGAAGAAGGCATCATACAACCTAGTAAGAGCCCTTTCTCTTCTCCAATAATCTTGGTAAAGAAAAAGGATGGATCGTGGAGAGTATGTACTGACTATAAGGCATTAAATGTTGTTACGGTGAAGGACACTTTTCTAATTCCCATAGTGGATGAATTAATTGATGAATTATTTGGAGCTCAGTTTTTTTCTAAGTTGAATCTGCGATCTGGTTATCACCAGAATTTGTTGAAACCAGAAGATAGGTACAAAACGGCCTTCCGAACACATCACGGACACTATGAATGGTTGGTGATGCCATTTGGGTTCACCAATGCCCCCGCAACATTTCAGAGTCTTATGAATGAGGTATTTAAAGGGGTTTTGAGGAAATTTGTGTTGGTGTTTTTTGACGATATATTGGTGTATAGTCTTAACTGGCAGGATCATTTACATCACTTAGAATATGTGTTGAAGACTCTACAACACCAGAAACTTTATGCTAGACTCTCTAAATGCTCTTTGGAGTTAATCAAATTGATTATTTGGGCCATGTGTTATCAGGAGCTGGAGTTGCTATGGAGAATTCGAAATTTACAGCTATTAACAGTTGGCCATAGCCTACTTCCATCAAACAACTCAGAGGTTTTTTAGGCCTTACTGGTTACTATAGAAGATTCATAAAGCATTATGCTTCTTTGGCCGGTCCACTCACTGATTTGTTAAAGAAAAACTCATTTCAATGGTCTAAATTAGCATCTCAAGCTTTTCTGCAGCTCAAACAAGCCATGACTTCTGCACCAGTTTTGGCTCTTCCTAATTTCAAAGAACCCTTTATTCTCGAGACAAATGTGTCAGGTTCAGGTATTGGGGCAGTTTTGAGTCAAGCACAACATCCTGTAGCTTATTTCTCAAAGAAATTATCCCTTAGAATGCAAAAACAATCTACTTATGCAAGGGATTTTATGCCATTACATAAGCACTAGCTAAATTTCGTCATTATTTATTGGGCCATAAATTCATTATAAGGACTGACCAGAAGAGCCTCAAAGAATTATTAGAACAAACCCTGCAGACTCCTGAACAACATCAATGGTTGCCAAAAATTTTGGGTTATGACTTCACTATTCAGTACAAACCTGGAAGAGAAAAGTTTCCTGCCGATGCATTGTCGAGGAGCTTGCTTATAGCTTGGTCAGAACTTGTAAGCAATTGGTTGCTGAAAGTAGAAAAAGAAACGAAGCAAGATAACACACTCAAGGAGTTACTTAACCAGCATGCTCAAGGCGTTAAACTTCATCATAAGTATGAAATTAAAGATGGTCTGGTATTCGGGAAGGGCAATCTTATGATTCCAGAATACTATCCTTTGCGACAACAAATAATTCACGAGTTTCATGAAACTAAGACAGGGGGTCATACGGGCGGCACCAAAACTATTGCTAGAATTTGCAATCAATTTTATTGGCCTAAAATGCAAGAGGATATTAAAACCTACATCAGAAATTGTAGCCTTTGCCAACAAGCTAAGATTGATCATGTTTTGCCTGCTAGTCTCCTTCAACCATTACCCATTCCGCAAAAGATTTGGGAGGACAATGCCATGGATTTCATTACTAATTTACCTTCCTCTCATCGCTATGCTACAATTATGGTCGTGGTGGACAGACTTTCAAAATTTGGCCACTTTATTGCACTGAAAGCTGAGTTTAATAGTAAAACAGTAGCAAAAGCATTCATCAACAATGTTGCCAAGATACATGGATTTCCTAAATCTATTGTGTCTGACAGGGACATGGTTTTTATTAGCTCTTTCTGGCAGCAATTGTTCAAAGCCTTGGGAACCACCTTAGCTATGAGCTCTTCTTATCACCCTCAAAGTGATGGGCAGACTGAGATCCTTAACAAAATTCTTGAGATGTATTTAAGATGCTTTGTCTATGAAAATCCTAAATCATGGTATCCAATGTTAGCATGGGCACAATATTGGTACAATTCTTCATTTCATCATAGTATAGCAATGACTCCCTTCAAGGTTGTCTTTGGTTGAGAAGCTCCCACTGTCAATCCATACCAGGTGCATTATAAGGATCCTGCATCCTTACAAGAAACTTTGATCAACATAGACCAATTATTACAGCAACTCAAAACTAATTTACTCAAAGCTCAGCATTATATGAAGTCACAAGCTTATAAGAAGAGGAGAGAAGTTCAACTGGATGTGGGTGATTTGGCTTTGGTGAAATTACACCCTTATAGACAACATTTGGTTGCCCTTAGAAAGAATCAGAAACTGGGCATGCGTTTTTTTGGAGCTTTTAAGGTGGTGAAGCGTATTGGGCAGGTGGCATACAAATTGGAATTACCGGAAACGACCCGTATCCATCCAGTCTTTCACATGTCTTTGCTCAAGAAGTTTCAGGGGCATCAACAGAAACCGTATTTGCCATTTCCGCTTACCACAACTGAATTTGGGCCAGTTATTTAGCCGCAACACGTGTTGGATGCACGAATGATTATCAGAAAGGGTGTCGAAGTACCACAATTGTTGATTCAATGGGACTTAGTTGATCCAAATGAAGCTACATGGGAATACTTGTTATTTATTCAACAGTAGTATCCTCAGTTCAACCTTGAGGACAAGGTTGTTTAGAAGGGGAAGGATATTGTAACAAATAAAAAGCTAATGGACGAGCAAAAATTGGTTTTGAGCAAAGGACACGTGGAGGCTGATCCAGGAGAGAGAAGATGTGGCAGGCACCGCAAACCGAATGTATTCTTAAAGGATTATCATCAGGAAAAAAGGGCATGACCTGGTATGATTCTTCTTCCTGAACCTTCTTCCCTCGGTGCCTTTCTGCTATACCCATCTGACAACTCTCATTCCTCTTTATTGCTTCAGGTGGATTTTGTGCATTCACGTGGGCTAGAATTATTGCTTAGCCATATTTCGTTCTACTTTACAGCACTATAGTTGATATTATTCAATTCCTCATTAACAAATATATCATATGAACTAATTAATTAAATAAATGTGACAGGCAAAAAGAAGCAAAGCACAACAAACAAGTGCTCAAAACAAAAACCCCCACCTATTATCTCTTGATGGGTATAGGAAGCTTGAGGAGAAAATCCTCAAGCAAAAGGCAGATGCTAGACCACCATCTCAGGGTGGTAGCCCCCCTTAGCCTCCTTCTCCACCTTCTCGACATGAGAAATGGAAGTTGGCTCGTATGAGACCATCGGGCACCTACTCTTCTGACACTGCACGAGAAATTTCTGAAAGAATTGTAAGTTATCACTGTTCCTAAATTAATAATAATTTCATTATACATACTACATTGAACTTTTTAAAGAATAATGGTGTTTTGTAATGTTACAAGACTCCTTGGTTGAGCAGAGCTCCCAAGGTCAATTCACTCAAGAGGGTCGCTAGGATATTCTTACCACTGCAATTGGACGACCTGAGCACCTTGGACGTGTACGTGCTGCTGGAACTAGAGTAGGAATTCGAGATTATTTTGGGAGCTCTTCTCGTCAGACTTCATATGCATACAGCGAAGCACAACAACAAAGGATGACAAAAGAGATCACGAAAAAGCTTCGGGCGGACCTTATAGAGCAGATTAGGACACAGGTCAGGACAAAGCTTACATCAGAGCTCAAGGCTGAATTGTTTAGTGAGTTCAGCTCCATGTCCCAATAGCAGTTTGGGAGCTATGGCATGCACCAGATGTCATCTCCTGTACAGGAACATGAACATGTTATGCCTCCCACTCGTAAACTTAATAAACATTTATGTGCAATTTTTCTATCTTTTGTATAATCTAACATTTACTCTGATAGGGAGAAGCGGGAAAGGAAGTTGTTCAGCACCAGCCGTCCCAGGGGATGACATGGACGATGCTAGTCCATGTCTGCTATACATTTTAGACGATACCGAGACGGTGCTGGTAGCTCGTGGAACAGTGTTTAAGGCAGCGAATGTTGTTCATGGTATGGAGCTATTAAAGGATGAGGTGAAGGTCTCAGTAGACGAAATGATCATACCAGATGCCTCAGTTCCTCTGTCCACAAATGAGATTTTCACTGTGGAACATGCATTCCAGTCTTTTATCGCTTGGCCTAAACATTTGGTTGGTTCAGTTTCTGACCCCCTGGTATGGAATTCTACTTTACACTTCTCAATTCAAAAAGTTGACATGTTATTGATGTCAAAACTTATCTTATTTTTCCATGTAACAACAAACGCAAGCACATGAGAAGATTTCTCTATCTAAGGATGATCCTCTTGGTTCATTGCATCTACTTGCTGACATCCTTGAAGATAAACCTTTGGAGGTTAAATATGATTCTAATGTATTTGGGAGACCCTCTGAGGTCCCATTATACCTTCATAGCCAAGATGTCAGAGAGCTTGCGTCGGGAACACAAGAGTTGAATATTATAATTATTCAGCTATGGATGATGTAAGTCTATGAGCAATTATTTATATATAAAATTGATTTATATATCAAGTATCCTTATATCAAAGTTAATTTTTGATTTTAGGTATATGTGTGGGATCAATAACAACTTGGGACGCTCTGATGATTATGAATTCATTAATCCCCAATCCATTCACGAATCAAATGATTTTGATCACATCAACACAAATCTCATAAGAAGTTTTGCAAGCGGCAAGAAAATATATTTTTTGCCTTATATATATGGGTAAGTGAACTTTGTTAACATAATAAAGTTCCATATGTGATTTTAAAATATAATAGTTAAGTTATTATGAATTTCAGGCGCCATTGGCAACTTCTTGTTATTTCTATGCATGAGAGCTATGCTTTATGGTTCTGCTCATTGCACAGACCTCCTCCCACAAATCTCAGACAATTAGTTGATTGGTATGAAATTCATATTGTTTGGACTTTCTTTTTTATATAAATGAATGCTAAAACTCTCTTTTTTATATATAGTTCTATTCCAGCAAGTCTGATGATGGTTGGGAGATCAATAGTTAACAGAGGAAAGATTGCATGATTTCTCTCAAGGTTTGACATATGTTAAAGCCATACTTTCTTATAGTTGTTTTGTTTTAATGTTTTTCACTAACTATTTACAACTGTGATGATATATTGCAGTGTCACAGACAGAATGAGTCATATGAGTGCGGATACTATGTAATGTATTGGATGACCTATATTATTCGTTCTCATATCACAAGAGGCTGAGAAACGGTAATATTTAAATCTAACTATGACCTATTCGTTCTCATATACACTTATTAATATCAATTGTTTTGTGCAGAAATTCAAGACTACTACACTAGTTCCTGAGAAACCAATTTCATTCATGAGGAAAGCTACTGCAAAATATTTAGTTAGATTATATAATAGGTCATAGTTATTAGATTTAAACATTGTATTTTATTAGAATTTGTACTTTATGTGATGTTAAAATACATTTGAACATGTGTTTGATCTATTGAAATTGAATTTGAACATGTGTTTGATATGCAGGTCTGTTTTTGTGGTAATGGATATCACAAAAACATACCTGTTATTTAAAAAAACTGCAGGAGAATATGCCGCGGTTGTGACAACCGCGGTAGAAAGTGTGTCGTTTTTTATTTTATTTTTTTTAAAAAGACTTTTGGCCGCGGTTATGGCATGAACTGCGGTCTATTCCTGGTCTTTTACCGCGGTTCGAACCGCGGCCTATAGTGGAACAATTATTTTTTTTTAAAAAAAGGGTTTTGGTTGTGGTTCCTGCTGCAATCGCGGTCTATTCGGAGACCTTTTGATCGCGGTTCCAACCGCGACCTATAGTCACAGGCTTTTTACCGCTCCTGAATATGCCACAGTTCTTAAACCGCGACGTATAGGGAAAAACAACTGTGGTCGTTTCCCTTCGCTGCACTAGTGCAGGTGGATTTTGTGCATTCACGTGGGTTAGGATTATTGCTTATCCATATTTTCATTCTACTTTACAGCACTATAGACTTTACACAAATTTCATTGTTTCTTTCAATACTCTGTTATTGCTATAGATATACATCATAGTGTCCTGTTACATTGGAAATAAAATACTAGTCTGTTTGAGAATGTAAATCTAGAAAATGGAAAATTTGCATGTTATAGAGTGTTGCAATGAGTTATATGATTGAACCAATAAATTCTATTTAGTCAGGAATGTTTCTGGTACAATGATATTAATATTATGGTTGTAACTTGATGAAATAAAGTAGGATATGTTTGGTTGGAATTTGAGCATTAAAAAATAAATAAGTTGGAAAGATTAATATAGAGATATTATGTGGGAAGTGTAATTTGGTATTGTTTGAAATTATTGTCAAATTCTAGAATTTGGTCAAATGTTGAATGTATATATGTATTGAACAATTGATGTAACATAAACTTAAGATAATGAATTGATGATTCTGAATTGGAGTAACTTGTCATCGTTGTACAAGGATGAAAAATGTACTTATTTAAATAATGTATGTTATGAGATGTGGTAGGGATGGATGGTTATGTGTTAGAATTAACTTTGTACGAAGGATGGTATGTATTGATATATTTTTTATTAAAATGGCTTGGTATGAGGTAAATGAGATAAAGATTGATTTTAAGACATAGATTTTGGTATTTTAGAGTTATAAAAATAGATTAAGGTTTTAGAATAACTTCACACACACACACACACAAAGTAAAGTTATTTATGACAAGGAATGTAGGTGAACATAATGGAATGTGTAGGTGAGGTTAGTGGGTGCAGGAAGGTTTGGGTCAGGGTGTTTTAATCCATGTTTTGTGTTTAAAGTTCTGGTTTTTTTGTATAATGGTGCAAGTGGGAGATTTGATTTTGTTACGTGGGATCTTCCTCTCTTTAATTTGGTGTTGTAGTGATTCTTTTCTGATGTTTGCATAGGAGAAATACAATGGGGGATATTAAAGTTTAAAGAAAGTAAAAAAAGTAGTAATTATGGTAACATGTAAAATAATTGAATTTTTGTGTGTATTTTGTTCAAATTTTGTAGGCATAGAAAGTAAATAAGAAGGCTATGATTATTTTCGTTACTCTGTTGATAAAAGGAATTATTATATGCATTAGAAAGAATAGTAAACTAGATTCAGCGGTGTTATATAGTCTAATTTATATTATAAGTTGCTATGAGGTTGTTTAACTGTTGTTTGTGGATATATTCTAATAGTGTATGTTAATTTGAATATTGATGATGTTAAAATGAAGTTGTATTTAATTACTTGAAAAATATTAGAAAGAGGTTGAATAATTTAATGGAAAAATTCTTTTCGTAACTCTTCTGATATATTACGTTGGTCGAGTTTTGAATTTATCAAATAAACGCTTAGACGCTAGACCTAATAAATTATTGTAAAAGATAGTTTCTCTTAACGTGCTACTTAAAACATACAATATAGTGTTTGTAAGAACTTCCTTAGTTGAAGAATAATCGTTTAATGCGGAAGGATATTGTATTTAGAAACAAAAACGCAGTTGCAGGTTTTATAAGAGAACTGTTTAGACTAGAGAGAAATGATAATTGCATAAATAGTTTTATACTGGTTCACTCCAATTGAGCTACGGTGTTTTTAGATTATTGTTTCGTTTAATGTTATTTGGTTAAACTTAAAAAATGAGAGCGTTTAGATGTATAAACAATTTTTTATTAACAATCTCCACCTTTTTTATGTTTAACAAATATACATCTAAACGATACATAATCTTTCTTAGTTCAGTGCAAAGTTTTAGGTTTTATGTGTTTTTGGTTATTTGTATGTTTTACATCTTTTATTATTTTTATCTTTTGCATGTGGGTTAGTGGTTACAGTTGAAATATACAGAACAATAATTAAGATAAAGCGTGATAAAAACATAAATTAAGGCATAAATTAATCAACATAACACATACAAAAACAATACAAAACGATAAACGGCAATTTTTATATTTAAACACGTAAACATATTACATGAATGTAAATATGGACTCTTAAGATGAACTTTTAAGAATCTGGAGATCCCCCTAATTATGTGTTATCTTATTCTATCCTAACTTCTGGTGTACTCCCTTTAGTACATGCTCTTAGATGTTGACGCATCTAGTCTCTTTATTTGATAAACATCAAAAGGGAAAGAAAGAAAGGACATCATAGCCCGACGATGATGGTGAGGGTGATGGGAAAGGAAGAGAAGCATGGGTTGACGAGGGTTTAGACGTACAAAGAAGAAAAAGGGGCATGAAAACAAAGTAGTAGAATAATTGAAAATCGAGGAGAAGATAGAAGTGGAAATATAGGGTAAGGTGAGGTTCAATCGTGAAGGGTGTAGGTTAGGTGGGAGAACGACGTGCGTAAGGCAGGTAAGTCCTGAATACAAAAGTAGGAAAGGATGTTGGATTATCATGTTCATCTTGTTCCGGTGATCGAATCAGATGACGATGACGGTCCAGAGCTTTGGAAGAAGGCTTCATTGATTTAGAATGTTGAAGGTTTGGGAGACCAAAGATTTGAGAGAACATGACAGCGAGAAAGAAAGAATTAGGGTTTTGAGAGAATGTGTTGAGAATGCGAGGAGTGGAGTCGAGTTAAATAGAGAGAAAAGTTAGTCATGGGTGATTAATCAGTCTCGTCCATTTAATGTAGGTAGTACGAAGAGATTTGGAAAAGAGATTTTGCGTCTCTTGAAAACCGAGAAAATTTGGAAAGGAGTGTAGTCGGTAGCAAATAAGAATGCGAAGAGTGGCGAAATCAGAAGTTTTGTTGTTTCGAGGAAGAGAGATGAGAGAGAATTGATGTTAGGCATAATGGCTTGATTGACACGTAGAAGATATTTGGTAGAGAGAGAGAGAGAAAGAGAGAGAAAGAGAGAGAGAGAGAGAGAGAAAGGTTGGGGTTTTGGAAATCCTAGACAATTTCAAGAGATGAGCTTAGTACTTAGACACAACCTAATGCATGGATGCAAAAGTTTGATAGGCGATTTGTCTTAGACGATGCACAGTATGATGTCATATAGACTATGTGTCTTAGACGTTTGACTTTCTAGACGCTATACGAACACACTGAACATGTTGAATCAAATTCATTCAACGATTCTCATACCAATAAAGGTGATTAGACTATTAAGTCTATCTTCAACTAATGGCTTAGTGAAGATGTCAGCAAGTTGATCTTCTGTGTTTACATATTATAGTCCACAAAAGGAGTTCGGCCGAAGGGCTAGGTTACATATTAGCCACTCAAAAAGCTCACTTGAATGACCAATCTACTCAAGAGTTTAAATAGATTGGCATTAAAGGGGCTCAACCAAATGGCCAAGTTATTTAAGAGCTTGGTTAGATTAGCCACTCAAGGTGTTTGGTCAAATGGCCAATCTACTTAATAGCTTGACTATATTAGCCAATAAAGGAGATTAGTTGAATGACCAATTATTTAAAAGCTCAATTAGATAAGCTGCTTAAAAAGCTCGACTAGATTAGCCATTAAAAGAGCTCGATCAAATGACCAAATTATTTAAAATTGGGCTAGATAAGCTGCTTAAAGAGATCGCCTAGATTAACCACTAAAGAAGCTTAGCTGAATAGCCAGATTTTTTAAAAGCCCGATTAGACAATCCATTTAAAGAGGTTGGTGTCGAGGCCAATCTACTTAAGGCCTCGGCTGAATAGCCAGGCCTCGAGGCCAATCCACCTACAAACATGGTCGAATGGCCAATCCACTTAAAAATTCAGCCAAATGGCTAAGCCTCGAGGCTAATCCACTTGTAAACACGGTCGAATGGCCAATATACTTAAAAGCTTAGTCGAATGGCCAAGCCTCGAGGCCAATCCACCTTTAAACACAACTGAAAGGCACACCATATTACAAGCTCGATGAAATAGTCAATCCATCTACAAACCACACAAGTCGGCCCAACCCGACTAAAGGTCTGATATGATCGCAACCAAACCAAACTTCTGAGGCTGAGGTGTTATGTTCCCACCCAACGCAATAGGCATATAAAGAGCACAACCCAATAAGGCCCATTAAGCCTTTTCATTATGGAATAACCCAATTTTATGTCTATTTAGACCATATTTACATATTATAACTAAATCTCGACAATTTTGTATAATGATTAACATAACAGTTATGACCAACATCCAATTAGTTTTCAAACATAACAGACTTAATTGAATACACAAAATGGGTAATCAATTAAGTTTTACACTTAAGCACATTTTGAAAACTTTTCTTCTAAAAAACCCATCACAGCACATCTAAAAAAGATATATGTAAACACACGAGTTTTAATCAATTCAACAACTAATGTAATAGATTCAAACTAGCTGTTTTGCCTCAATTCAAAGCATAAGTTGTCTGATGACCTTAATTGATTATCATAACACTGTAATCGATTAAGTCATGCAAATATGTTTTTGTGCATGTGATTTTCTTTTCACAGAAACATACAGTGAGCATACACAAATATAATCTCATCATAATCACATAAGTATGCATCAATCAACTATATGTTCAACATACGCATGTATCACAGTATAACAAATAAGCATATACGCATACAAAAACAAATACTAGTATTGTGACATAATAACATTCATGTGTTATTGCTATTAATGTGTTGTCATCATAAAAAACAACGTACATGATTAGATTCATATATATATATATATATATATATATATATATATATATATATATGACCAATTTACGTTCAAGTCGTTATAACCAAAAGAACATAAGCGACGTGTAAGTTATCGTGCTTGAAAAAAAATAACTAATTAATTTATCCAACTCTCAAAGAAATCCACGTACTTTATTGAGGTTGCATTAACAAAAATAAGTTATTTGAGTATTGAAAAAGTTCACAACTTTAAATAATAATAACAAAAATAGTAATCTCAAAATAATAATAATTATATTCATAATGAGGACGTGTTACACCCTACACCTCTCATAAACTACACGAAACTTCATTCCACCTTTTATTTTATTTTTTGTTTCAAAAAGGATTTTAACCTATTTTTTAATTTTCCTCGTACGAGAGAAGTACATAAAAAACCACAAAAATAAAAAGAGAAAGAAAAATAAGAAAAAGCCTTATCACATACAGGAATTCCGCAGGCACAAAACCATCCACACATCCCTTCGGAAAATGCCATAAACCTATCACTCACCACTCTCTATAGCCACAGAATCACCTTACACTTCATTCCTTTCATCATCGTCATCATCATCTTCTTCTTCTTACCAGAACCTGTTTGCATGTTCCACCTCAATTTGGTACCTAAAGTTTCTTCTCTCTTTGAACGGAGGTACCGTACCTTTTTTGCTCCATTGGGCCAGAAGTGTTGGTATTGCTCTTGATTGGAATTTGGGCTCTGGGTAGGTTGAGTAGTTGATAGGGGTGCGTGATATGATGGGGTATTGATGAGGTTATAGAAGGTGCTTTAGTTTTGGAACATTTTTGTCTTTTGGTGTTGTGGGGGTTGGTCTCATTATGTTAATTTTAGTGGGGAACAAACAGGGAACAATGAGTTCCCTCGCTTCTCCAGTGAGTTTGGGGAGCCTCACGGGTGTGAGTTCCTCTAGAAGGTCTCACTCTGTGGTGAAGAGGGTCTCTTTTTCCAGAGGAAATTGTAAGGGGAGAAAGAGATGGCATTGTTTATCATTGTCTGTGTGTAGATATTCAGTGACCACAACTGATTTTATTGCTGATCAAGGGAATTCAGTGTCCCTTGATTCTAACAGTAGTAGTAGTAGTAAGGGTGGAGATGATGGTGCTGGTTTTGTGCTTAAGCCTCCTCCAAGGCCTGTGTTAAAGTCACCAGAGAATAAGGGTGACCCCATTTTGGGGCCCTCAAGGACTGCGGGAGATCCTGGGGATGTGGAAGAGAGGAATAAGGTGATTGAATCACTTGGGGAGGTGTTAGAGAAGGCGGAAAAGCTGGGGAATTCCAAGGTGAATGGTGATAAGAATAATGGTTCAGTGAACAAACCAATAAGGAATAATGCTGGTGCTAGTCCTAAGGCTGAGAAACCGGTGAATTTAGCAGCATCTCAGAAGTCTAAAACCTTGAAGAGTGTATGGCGTAAAGGGGATTCTGTTGCATCGGTGCAGAAGGTTGTGAAGGAAGTGCCAAAGCCTAATTATAACAAGAATGAAGAGGAGAAGCCTCAAACTAGAGGAGGGGAGAAGGTGGTTTCTCAAACTCGTGCTCCTCAACCACCTTTGAAACCCCAATTGCCTTCAAAACCTCAACCACCTTCAAAACCTCAACCTGCGTTACTATCTAAACCTTCTATAGCTCCCCCACCTGTCAAAAAACCTGTTATCTTGAGGGACAAAGGAGCAGCTGAAACATTAGTTAAATCCAAAGAAAAGAAGTCACCCATCTTGATTGACAAGTTTGCTTCCAAGAAACCAGTAGTTGATCCTCTTATCGCGCAAGCAGTTCTAGCACCTCCAAAACCAGGGAAGGCTCCTTCCCCGGGAAAGTTTAAAGATGATTTCCGGAAGAAAGGTGCTCTGGCTGGGGGAGGACGAAGAAGACGAATTTTGGATGATGATGATGTGATTCATGAGGCATCAGAGCTTGATGTCTCTATTCCTGGAGCCGCTACAGCAAGAAAAGGAAGGAAATGGAGTAAAGCAAGTCGAAAGGCAGCACGACTCCAGGCTGCTAGGGATGCAGCTCCCGTCAAAGTAGAAATTCTGGAGGTTGGTGACAGTGGTATGCTGGTGGAGGAATTGGCGTATTGTTTGGCAACTAGTGAAGGTGAAATCCTTGGTTATCTATACTCCAAGGGGATTAAACCAGATGGGGTACAAACACTTGACAAAGATATGGTAAAGATGATTTGTAAAGAGTATGATGTTGAAGTCATAGATGCAGACCCGGTCAAAGTTGAAGGCTTAGTGAAGAAAAGAGAAATTCTTGATGAAGGTGACCTCGATAAACTGAAAGATAGGCCTCCTGTTATCACTATTATGGGCCATGTAGATCATGGCAAGGTTAGTGATACACTCTTTATTTTTCATTTTTCTGTTTTATTTACCTTGAATTCCACATTTGCTGACATTTTTTGTTTTCAATTGGCAGACAACTCTTTTGGATTATATACGGAAGAGCAAGGTATAAAGAAAATTTAATCAAATCATTATGATTCTTTCAGTTTCTTTAAGGAATCATGAGCATATAAAGGTTATGTTATGTCAATGTTTACGACCATGTCTTAGACAAGTTTTATGAATTATGATTAGGTACAGTAGTTTACACATGCATAAAATGTTCCCAATGCTGGTTGGACTATGGTTTCCAGGAAGGATATGGTCCTAAATGTGCAATCCATGGATTTTAATGTAAAGGATTAGGGATTAATATATCTTTCAAAACACAAGCATTTCAGTGGTCCTTATGGAAAGAGATACTGACCTTAGAAAATTAAAATTATTGCTAGATTGTTAGTTGTAATATACTATAAGAGATAGTTGCTTAATAATTAGTAATAATTGCTGTTTCTGTCAGTGAAATCTTTGCCGTAGTCTGCCCCCTTTTCTGGATGCTTCTTTGCTGGCTGCATCTTGTTCTTTTCAAAGCATGAGAATTTGTCAGAATTATGCTATTTCTGGAGCTTCTCCTGTCGAATCTCATATTACACTCATTCAATTTTAGCCTGATGCACAAAATGTTAACAGGTAGCCGCATCTGAAGCTGGTGGGATCACACAAGGAATTGGGGCCTATAAAGTGGAAGTACCTGTTGATGGCAAAAAGTTACCCTGTGTTTTCCTTGACACTCCTGGACATGAGGTATGCAGAGTTTTAATAAAATTTTCCACTTCCATGTTTTCCTTTATAAGTATGCAATTCTTTCTGCTGGATCATCGTAAAGTATTTTAATCCTTTTCAGGACATAATGACTTGTGCTAGCATGTTGTTTTTAGCTGAGTTATTAGCTATAACTCTTCTTTTCACTTTTCTTTCCCTTCAATTATATATATATATATATATATATATATATATATATATATGTATGTATGTATGTATGTATATATCATATGTGCTCCTGTAGGCATTTGGAGCTATGAGAGCTCGTGGAGCAAGTGTAACAGACATTGCTATTATTGTTGTGGCTGCTGATGATGGGATTCGTCCTCAAACAAATGAAGCTATTGCTCATGCCAAAGCAGCAGGAGTACCTATAATCATTGCAATAAACAAGGCATGTCAACATGATGGGTGCAATCTTATTTATAATTCTTATGCTTTAGATGACGATGGCTTGTGTGATTGTTGTCAAATTATTATTTATTTCTCTTAAACAGATAGATAAAGATGGATCAAATCCAGAACGAGTGATGCAGGAGCTTTCTTCAATTGGTTTAATGCCAGAAGACTGGGGTGGTAGCACCCCGATGGTTCCGGTATGTATTTCTTATTTGTTGTTATCATTTCGTACCCTGTTTATGTTTCTTTGACTTCAAAGAAGTTATATTTTTCTCTTGTTCTTTTATGTCAACAGATAAGTGCTCTTAAAGGGAATAATCTAGATGATCTCCTGGAAACTGTTATGCTTGTTGCTGAGGTATATTTACTGTTGGTGTCATGACTAACTTAAGCCACTTTATAACTATTCTATCTCTTTACCTAATTAATTTATAAATTTTAATGTTATATTATTGCATATTGATTGAAAATCTTGTTTATGGCATATACTTGTGAGTTGTGATCAATATATGATAATAAATCCACCACGAGAGTAAGTTTACACATTCAGCACATCTCTATTTTTTCTCCAATATATGGAGTTTAACACTATTTTATTTAATAATATGCATGTGGTTTGAAAAAAATACTATTATGTTGTGTCCTAGCATTCTAAAGTCTCCTCTATGTTGGAGACGCGTTGATTAATTTTTTATGCTTTTGTGGGACTGAAGAATATTGACTAATTGACTGTGCATCATTGTTCAGTTAAAATTTACACTTGTTTGGGCTTTCTTTTATCTTTCTGGCAATTCATTCTGATCTAACCATTAATGGTTTAGTTGCAAGAGCTGAAAGCTAATCCGGATAGAAGTGCAAAGGGAACAGTCATCGAGGCAGGGCTAGATAAATCAAAGGGACCATTTGCTACATTTATTGTGCAGAATGGTTCTCTTAGACGGGGTGATATAGTAGTTTGCGGAGAAGCTTTTGGAAAGGTTGGTAGATGGCTAAACTTAAAAATTCAATGCTAGATGACCTTAACACCTGGTTAGGGAATTCTGCCGTTCTACTTTGCTTCCCTCTGTATTTAATATCTTTTATTTCTTTCTTTCAGGTGCGGGCATTATTTGATGATGGTGGAAAGCGTGTTGATGAAGCTACACCTTCTGTACCTGTACAGGTTTGAAAAGAGACATATAATTAACTTTGAGAAATTGCTTGGGGGGTTGGGTTAAGCTAAATTGGACAACTAGTGTTCTATATATCAGTGTTATGGCTCATTTGATTGCATGATTCACATTAATAACGTGGTTTCGCTTGACATGGACTGGATCACTTTATCTGCATGTATCAAATATGAGTTTCCTAATCAATACAAATACTGGATGCTCTGTAAGTTCACTCACCTTCTGTTAGGTGCCCACTAGATGGTTAGTGAGTTAGATAGCTAGGTTAGTTGACTGAAATAGTTGGAATGAGGCATGTTGCCTATAAATAAATAAGAGGAGAGATTAGAGACAGAGCTACTCTATCATTTAATAAAAAGAATTTTATCTCTCAAACACCCTGAATAATTTATAAAATTAATTTTATTTCTAGCTTCTAATCCAGATTCTATCATCTTTTATTCATTGGTGAGAATTCATTGTTAACACGAAACTTCTGCAATTGCAATTTAAATTACATAATTGATGTCTGTTATATTTGTTGTATCTGCATTTACATCCTTGTATGATTGCTGAACAACGCAAAAATTTCTACAACCAAGAACAAACCAAATACTATGTAAAACACAAATTTGAGGTTCTTTGTATTCAATAATGGTTTTATCTCTTCAACGTGAATGGATGAGCTACGCTTTTGTGTCTGGTTAAGGTGTGGGGTGAAGCAGTCCTATAAAAGATTGTAATTAGAAGATTTTGCAATGTGTTTTTGTACAACAAATGCTTCTTTCATCTGTCATTTTCTAGATTTGCCTGGGAAAAATAAGTAGAGTTGCACAGCTGTTGCATTAGTAATTACTACAAAAAGTGATTGATCTCATTCTATCTCTGTAGATTTCATTTCTCCAATTATTGATGTTTCATATTAAAAGCATACTGATTAAATAAAATTTTTCCGGTCGAATTCAGTGGGAGGGGTAGAATTAAGAGAGATCTTAGAGAATGAAGCAGTTTCATATTCTGTTGTAGTTCATAATTTCTGCTCCATATATAGACTCTGATAGACTTTGTGAAGACTATACCTCTGGATTATAATAACTGATTCAATTTCCTACAAATTAATATCCATCAGCACTAAATGCATAAAAACTGAGATACATGAAAATAATTTTTCCTAACTTCTTTATGTGTCACTATTTCTGACACTTTCCTCATAAAGAATCATAAAGACGAAAATATTTTGGTGGCATCAATTTTGCTCTAAGTAGCATAAGGTGGAGAATAAAGAATATAGCACCTTTAGATTTTGAATTTTGTGGTTACCTCCTTCTGGTTTTTCTAGAACCACAAGAATTGTGAGGCTCTTTGTAGATGCCAAAATTTTACCTAATTCAAAATTTTCTGATTTATACAGGTTATTGGATTGAATAATGTTCCTATTGCCGGTGATGAATTCGAGGTTGTTGAATCCCTTGATGCTGCACGTGAAAGGGCTGAGGCTCGTGCGGAGTCATTGCGAAATGAGCGCATTTCAGCAAAGGCAGGAGATGGCAAAGTCACCCTTTCTTCCTTAGCTTCAGCAGTTTCCTCAGGAAAGCTGTCTGGACTTGACTTGCATCAATTAAATATTATTTTGAAGGTTGATCTTCAGGTATGATCACTTCTTTTTTCTATTGTTGCTTGAATTTGTACACTTTCTGGTTGATTTTTAATTTGAAACTGCTTGCCTAATTGAACCTATTAATGACTTTATCAGTGATATCATTTATCATGCAGTGATTATATATTGTATTGAATCATTGAAATTGATAGGACCATGAGGGTCTACGTTAGGAGAAAATGGGAATAAAAACAAAACATAGTCTGTTAGGAGGTGTTAGGGTTGTTAGGTTGTGTAGTGTCTCTTAGGGGGTTTAGCTATATAAGGGGGGAAGGTGTCTTGAGACAGACACGTTGTTTTTGATCTTTGATAGAGGACATGATTTGTTTCTTCCTGTGTGAAGGCAGGTTGGTCCCTTGGATGTTTTCGAACATATTACTGTTTCCAGAATAATAATACAGTTTTTCCCCATTGAGTTTGTGTGAGTGTGTTCTGAATCCTAAACCAGAGAATTCTGGGTTTCTTGTCACCAAGAAACTGAACAATTGGTCCTTCTTGCCGGATCAAGAAGGTGTGGAAGCATGGAAGGGAGAGTCAGTGCCTTGGAAAGATTGGCCAGCCAACAGAGAAGAGCCATAGTCGAATTAAAGGAAGAAAACAGGGAGAGTTTCCAAGAAATTAAAGATATGCTGCGGAAGTTAGAATCCCCTATAGCTAAAACTGAAAGGAAGGACACTATGCAAGAATTTAAGGAGATCTTCCAAGAAATTAAAGATATGATTTGGAAGCCAAAATTCCATGAAAGGGGACCTGAAGGCAGCCAGAGCTCTATGAATGGACAGAAAAGAGGAAGAAGGGAGGACCCTGAAGAGGAAATTGAGGTAGAAAGGGAGGAAAATCAGAATTGCTGGATAAAAAAAGGGGAGTTGTCCATATTTGAAGAGAATGGCACCCAAAGAAAATGTTTTTTAAGTTCAGAACATCACAGGAACAACAAAAGTACACCTAACCATCAATAGCATGGAAGAAAATGCAGTCCAGGGGTTCAAGACCTGGCAATAAAAATCCAAGAACCTTTCTTGGGAAGATCTGGATGGTGGGTTTGGGGCTGATAATAAGTGCAGTGACATTGTTGATGTTGCTTCTGAGAAAGTTGCAAAAGCTGCTGCTCTAAAGGAGGATAATTTGACAAAGGGTGGTGGGGAAAATACATCAGGTGAAGACTGTGATGGGAATGTTGTGATTCTTGCTTCTCAGAGTGAAGTTGCAAAAGCTGCTGATTTTAGTGGGGAGAGTGTGGTAGGTCTTGGGATGTATTTTAAAAACAATGGAGGAGGGTGAAGACAAAGGAAAGAAAGTAGGTGTAGGGAACATGGTGACTACTACTTCTGAGAATAAAGTAGAAGATGTAGCTGTTTGAGTGTGGATGGTTCAAAAGTGGTTGGTGTTGAGGAAGCAAAAGACGGGGGAGGTTGATAGGACCCTGAGAGTCTACAGGAGGAGAAAGAGAATATAGATTGTTAGTATGTTAGTTAATACTGTTAGTAGGAGGGATGCATCTGTTTTCTGTTAGAGGGAGTAGTTATTAGTTGTAAGGGTCAGGGGCAAACTATATAAGGGTTGCAATGACCCAGGGAAGGGTTTAGCTATCTTGAGTCTTTCATTGATAGACAAGACATTTCATTTCCTGGCGGATCCTTGGTGAAGGAGGCGCGAAAATGGAGGTCAAACTAAACGCTTTGGAGAATAGAATTGAAGGAAGAATGCGCGCGATGGAAAATGTAGGTGAGGAGCTGAAGGCTGATAATATGGGTATTCGCCAAGATTTGAAGGCATTGACGAAAGTGGTCGAAGAACTGGCGAGAACCTTGGAACGGAACTCGGAAGCGAGCCAAGGGTCCGAACGAGAACTGCAGAAGGCGTGAGAATCCGGCAAGTCGAACCAATTGATAGATTCTTGGGTTAAAAACAGACCAAGACTATCGAACACAGTGCAAAGTACACAAGTAAAACCAGAAAGAAGAAAAGAATAGTATATTTCTTCAGTATAGAATTCACAAACGTACAAGCCTCCAAGTAGGGAATAATTCCCTCCTCCACAGGATATGAAATGTCTTGTCTATACAATGAAAGACTCAAGATAGCTAACCCCTTCCCTGGGTCATTGCAACCCTTATATAGTTTGCCCCTGACCCTTACAACTAATAACTACTCCCTCTAATAGAAAACAGATGCATCCCTCTTACTAACAATATTAACTAACATACTAACAGTCTATATTCTCTTTCTCCTCCTGTAGACTCTCAGGGTCCTATCAGAGGTAGTGAAGAGGTAGAAAAAGACAGATTGTTTTGCTGTGACTATAGGGGTTCCAATGGCAGAGACAAGTAAAAACATGGTGGTAGACGTGGAGGACTTGAGAGATGAAGGGTATGGTTTTGCTGTTGGTGATGTTGGTTGGGGACAAGCCGAGAGTAAACCTTGGTGGCTTGGCCTAATTTATGACCCACTTGATGCATCTGATTACGCATTGAAGCTGGAACAAAAGAACAGATCTCTGGTTACCTACTTTGGGCATGGAACGCATGCGGGGTGTCTTCTATCACTGTTACAGCGTGTTGGGAACAACATTGATGAGAGGGTTAAACAGAGTAGCAGCATCGATTTTGCCAATACTGTACAAGAAGCCGCAGGGGAGGTTGGAAGGCTTCTGTCTATGAAGCTGAGTCGTTTAGTCGTTGACAAGCAAACAGGTTCTGCATCTGAAACTACTCGTATTGGGGAGAAATTCTGGAATTGAGGAAGGAGTGGTTGTGCCCGAAAATGGCATTGATAGACTTTTATATAGTCAGTCTGAGCCAGCAGAATTACTTCCTCATGTGAATCGAATTGCACGAGTCAGTGATAGTAGTAGTATCATGGAGCTGGAGATCTTCAAGGCTCGACTTTCTGCATATTATTTGTCAAAAGAGCATAAATTACCTGATTTTATGGATACCCAACTAGTGCCTGGGATTGGAAATAGTCTGCTGGATGATACAGTTGTTCTAGAGAACATTAAAAGTACTACTTGGAGGAAAGTATGGAAGCAGAATCCCTTACAGTATCCAGAAAAGTTAAAGCAACACAGACAAGTGCAGTGGCTGCTGTTCTGCAATATCCTCCAGTTTATATGGGGAGGTCTTGTGATAGCTCAAATTACCAAACTGAAGAAGACGATGCGAAGAGGGCCACCACAGCTGATGGATCTGCCCTAAGTGAGAGGAGTTGGCTGATGGGAGATCAAGACTTGCAGCAAGTGTTAATCCAAAGGCAGAAAGGAAGCCTTGAGGCAGCCACATGGGAAGTTGTCGCAACAATTAAGGATCAGTTTCTAGATTACAACCTTGAGGAAAAGGTTGTTTCTGCAGTGGTGAGTAATGATAGGACCATGAGGGTGGCGAGTAATGATAGGACCATGAGGGTCTACGTTAGGAGAAAATGGGAATAACAACAAAACATAGTCTGTTAGGAGGTGTTGGGGTTGTTAGGTTGTGTAGTGTCTGTTGGGGGAGTTAGCTATATAAGGGGGGAAGGTGTCTTGAGACAGACACGTTTTTGATCTTTGATAGAGGACAGGATTTGTTTCTCCCTGTGTGAAGGGAGGTTGGTCTCTTGGATGTTTTCGAACATATTCACTGTTTCCAGAATAATAATATAGTTTTTCCCCATTGTGAGTTTGTGTGAGTGTGTCCTGTATCCTAAACCAGAGAATTCTGGGTTTCTTGTCACCAAGAAACTCTGTTTAGAAATAAAAGCATAACTTACACAGCATGTATCTTACAGATTTTCCTTTAACTATCCAAAGAGAGCTTTGATTTTTCTTGCAGGAAAACGTGTGTATGCTAATAGAAATTACCCAGACATGCTTATTATCTATCAGGAAACAACATTGCCTGTTTGAGTGTTAAACATGAGTGTATTATGTAATTTTTAGTGTAGCCTGTATGGAAGTGTGAATAACCTATCTTGTTTACTATCAATAACCTAGCCTGTGTGCAAATCTGTTGTATGCCTAGTCAAATGTCAACAATAGGTAAACATACAATGAAGGTGGCATCTTCTGTATTGAATCAAATTGCTAAAACTGCAATATATTTTGTGTCATCATTACTGTGGTTATTGCTTCACATGCAATTAATGTAATTGTTCTTGGTCATGGCTAGGGATCTATTGAAGCTGTAAGAAAAGCTCTGCAGGTGCTGCCACAAGACAATGTTACATTGAAGTTTTTGTTGGAAGCAACAGGTGATGTAAGCACTAGTGATGTGGACCTTGCAGTTGCAAGCAAGGCCATCATTGTGGGATTTAATGTGAAAGCACCAGGCTCTGTGAAAAGCTATGCAGATAACAAAGCAGTTGAGATTAGATTATACAGAGTTATTTATGAATTAATTGATGACGTACGAAATGCAATGGAAGGGCTCCTAGAACCAGTTGAGGTAAACCAACATATCCTGTAATTTGTAACGTTAGTGTAGATTATACATATGCACACTTATGTTTGAGACAGCAAATTGATTATTACATGGCATTTAAACACAATCAAACTTGTAAAAATATCTTACCGACATATAAATTTGATTTATACTGTTTCTAAAGGGTACTTAGAGATTTATATTATAGTGCCTATTTAGCTGAGACTTATTGCTATCTTTTGGTAGGAACAAGTAACAATTGGTTCAGCAGTAGTGCGAGCTGTATTCAGCAGCGGTAGTGGTCGTGTTGCTGGATGCATGGTTGCAGAGGGAAAGGTGCTAAAAGATTGTGGTATTCGAGTCAAGCGGAAGGGAAAAGTCGTTCATGTTGGTATTATTGATTCTTTGAGACGAGTGAAGGAAATTGTTAAGGAGGTATGGCTCTGCTTCCAGTATTAATTCCCATTTTTAGAATTCCCACACAAGAATAACACTGCAACAAATGCATAATATAAGTATGAAAACGGTTGGACAAATGTTTCTTAATTTATATAAACTTATCAATTGTACACCCGAGAATTGGCAGTCCATTTTTGTTGCATTTGGCTATGACAAATGGGCATTAGCTATGTTAGTTTTATGAAAAGTAAATGTGGTTAGTTGGATATTAAATGCAACACTAGAAGTTGTTGGTAGGATATCAAATGTATTACTAGAAGTTGTTAGAGGTTGTTAGAAGATTCTAGAGATGTCTTATAATTATTACCTTAGGGTTTGAGTTCCTTATATATAGGAGTTGATGTACATCAATTAACAAAATAAGAATCTTCGTTCTTTCAAATTAATCCTTTCAAGTTGGTATCAGATCTAGGGAGCCTGCTTTTGCATTTCTTCTTTCCCGTCTTAGTTACAGTTTTCGATAGGGTTGACCGAAGTGCAGCCATTTCTTTTAATTATTGGGTTGCCTGAAGTGCCCCCAAGTTGGGTTTTTTCACTGCTGCTGCCCCCATCTGCTGCCACCCATTGGAGTTGTCGTCAAAGCCATTGTTGGAGCTATAGCTGCTGTATCAGTGCTGCTGCATCACCGCTACTGTCGCTGCTACTGCATCACGTTTCTATCACTGCTGCACCACTGCTACCGTCACACTTCTGCCATCACAACCGCTGTCTTGCTGCTGCCATCACAGTTGCTGCCACCAGTGCCATTTCTGCTGCCAGCGTTGGAGTTTCTGTCTTACCTTTCATTTTCATTTAGGAGAGGGCTAAGGAATTCCAATTATTTTTTTTTGGCATGGCAACTCTACTAAGCAATGTTGATCTTCGGCACTTGCATGATGAAAATTGCCTTAATGATCGGAATTATCTCCAATGGGCTCAATTTATTAGACGTACGTTAAAGGGTAAGGGTAGACTCAATCATATTGAAGTGAAAGGCCCTTTCCCCATGTGACCCTAATTTTCAGATTTGGGATAATGATGACTCAAGAATCATTACACGGTCATGAGGATCCATGACTACAAAAATAATAGAAACTATATATTCTACTCTAGTGCCAGTGAAATTTGGGAGGACCTTGCAACTACTTATTTTATGCGACAGGACATCTCAAAATGTTGAGTTAGAAAGCAAGATCTTTGGTGCCAGATAGGGAACTCTCTATGTTTTAGAATATTATGGAATGTTGAAGGGTCTTTGGATTGAGTTGGACCAATATAAAAATTTGAAGCTTCATAATTGCAGAGATGCTATCACACTTGCTCAGTTTGTTGAAAAATCTCGGATATTTAAGTTCTTATCAGGATTGAGTTGGACTAGTATCAAAATTTGAAGCTTGAGAATAGCAGAGATGCTATCACACTTGCTGAGTTTGTTGAACGATTTCGGATATTTAAGTTCTTATTAGGATTGAATCTTGAATATGACCTTATTAGGGCTCAAATTCTTGGAAGGAAAGACTTCCTTCTCTTTCTAAAGTCTTCTTTATTTTCCAAGGTGAGGAGGCTCGTCAAATGGTCATGATGAATAAGCTGTACACTAAAGGAGCTGCCATGTTCTCAGGAAAGACTTCCAAACCTGGGACTTCAAAAATCTTGCAAATATGAAACTTGGCTTAAAGGTAAGGAAGAGCGTCGGTGCTCTCATTGTGAGAAATCTGGCCACACCAAGGACACTTGCTTCAAGCTACATGGAAAGGAGAAAGTTCTCAATCGTCTAGCAGAATTAAAAGGACAACCCTCAAGGAAAGCTTATCAGGCATCTTCAAATTCTCAAAATCTTGGCAAAACACCTTCTTCCACTTCACCTGAGGAAGGAATGCCTGCACTACGTGCTGATATTGAACGTCTAAAATCTCTTATGGAGTCTATAAGTAAGCCACCTTCTAGTACTTGCTCCCTAACCATGACTGCACCAAAGTTTTTTCTTTGCCATTGATGCAATTAGAGTTCCTACATCAGTTCAAGAAGCATTGAAGAATAAAAATTGGATTCAAGCCATGGATGAAAATATGAGTGCCTTAGAAAAGAACCGGACATGGGAAATTGCTGACAAGCCACTAGATAAAAAGCTAGTAGGTTGCAAATGTGTTTATAGTCTAAAGTATAAATCTGATGGCACATTAGACCATTACAAAGCAAGGTTAGTTGCCAAAGAATATACTCAAACTTATGGTGTTGATTATGAGGAAACATTTGCTCCAGTGGCAAAGATGAATATGGTTAGAATAATTCTTTCATTGACAGCTTATTTTGGTTGGAAATTTCAACAATTTGATGTGAAAAGTGTTATCCTGCATGGACATTTAGTGGAAGTATACATGGAAATTCCTCCAGGTTTTGGATCTATTGAAGGAGGGAATAAAGTGTGCAGGTTGAAAAAAGCTTTGTATGGGCTCAAGCAGTCACCTCTTACTTGGTTTGGTAAACTCACTTAGGCTATGATCTCCATGGGGTATTGAGAGAGTCAAGGTGACCATACCTTTTTCATCAAGCATCCCCCGTAAGAACTACTCTTAGTCTATGTTAATGATATGATTGTTGTAGGAGATGATGAACATGAGAAATAAGTCTCCGAATTTGAAATGAAGGATTTGGGAAAATTGAAGTACTTTCTGGGGATAGAAGTAGCTTACTCGAAGAAAGACATCTCTATCTCTTAAAGAAAGTATGTTATTGATCTTCTCAAAGAAATAGGCATGATTGGTTGCAAGACCATTAGAGTTCCTATAGAACAAAACCATAAAATTGGGAGTGATGAAGACAATTCCACTGTAAATAAAGGCCAATATCAAAGACTTGTTGCCAAGCTTATCTACATAGCCCACACCAGACTGGATACAACCTATGCTATGAGTGTCGTTAGTCATGTGAGTGTTGTTAGTCAATTCATGCATCATCCAAGGGAGAGACATTTACAAGTCGTAAACAAGATCCTTCAATATTTGAAGACATGTCCAGGAAGGGGATTATGGTTTAAGGGAGATGAAAAATAAAAAATGGAAGTGTATACTGATGCAGATTATAGGGGGTCTGTCATAGATAGGAAATCCACTTCAAGATATTTCATGTTCTTGGGTGGAAATTTGGTGACTTGGAGAAGTATGAAACAAAATGTTGTTGCAAGGTCTAGTGCAGAAGCTGAATTTTGAGCTATAGAACAAGGGGTGTGTGATTGTTATGGATGAGAATTATCATAATTGATCTTAAAGTCATGTGAAGAAGTGATGATCCTTTATTGTGATAATAAGTCAGCTATTAGCATTGCTCACAGTCCAATTTAGAATGATAGGACCAAACACATAGAGATAGATAGACACTTTATTAAAGAGAAACTGGATAGTGGCCTTATCACTACTTCCTACATCCCATCTGGACTTCAATTAGCAAACCTGTTCGTGAAAGGTCTTCATACTGAGCAATTTCATGATCTCACATGCAGTTGGGAATGATAGATATCCATTCACCTGCTTGTGGAGGAGTGTTGTTAGTTGGATATTAAATGCAATACTAAAAGTTGTTGGTAGGATATTAAATTACTTGAAGTTGTTAAGTTGTTAGAGGTTGTTAGAAGATTCTAGAGATCTCTTGTAATTATTACTTTAGGATTTGAGTTCTCTATATATATAGGAGTTGATGTACTGTTTCAAATCAATTAACAAAAATAAGAATCTTCTTTCTTTCAAATTAATCCTTTCAAGTGTAAACATTTGTTAGTATATTGACTCTAGACCTTTACCTATAAAATATGCATATTCTGGATATAATGCGAGTGTAATGGAGTGTTTGGAATGAGTTGGTTTCAAAAGAATGCTATATTTGCTACTTCTTTTTCAATATCTGCTCTAATTTAAATTTACGTGGTTGATTGTAAATCCAACAAAATTGAGCAGCTTATATATATATATATTTTTTTTGTTATGAAAATATATTTTAATCATTAATGAAGCTTTGAATAATATTGTTGGATTTGCAATCGTGTTGCTGAGTAAAAATAATCTTATTTAAGTGAATCTTGTACTTCACATGCATTAAATGAATTCCCATCATGCAACTTTTGGACTTTATCATTAACCTGAGTATGTTACCTTAAATGAGAAATTTGTAATTTATCCAATTTTCCTGTCTGATGCTTTGATGATGATTATTGTTGAGTCTCTCATGTACAGTACTTTGTTTTCTGGTATGAATGTCAATTCGTTGCTCTGTAGATATGAAAAATATGAGGATATTTTGGAAATTTTGCATCAACTAGATATGTAGCTAGACATTAACTTCACGATTGAGATAAGTTTAACGTTTACTTTCTAAGATGATACTAGAGACTATCTAGTTAGGTTTATTGCGTTTATCTTGTCATGTGCTATTGGACCATCCACAAAATATCTCGTTTTAAGCTTGACATATCTAGTCCTCAACAAGAGAGGTTGTGTTGGAAATTGACAAAAGATATAGTCAAGTTATAATATATAATGGAGTACTTTCTAAGCTTAACATTTACTTTCTAAGAAGATATGACACATAACTAAGTTTGAATATCTGCGTTTGATTACGTGGTATGACTCCACGGGACTCCAAATCCAAAATCAAAATTGTATTGCAATCTTTGGATTGTAGAACTTTAATTATGTTTTATATGTGAAGGGCTATGAAAAATTTTCATTGCAAGTGAAATTGCCTTCATTAGGCAAGTAAGGTGGAACTTTCTTATACACAGATGATATTGTATTCTGTTTTACCTGGATAGTGAATCAGGTATAAATTTGATGTTTTTCTAGTACTTGATCCGGGACTGCATGAATCTACCCAATAAAATGTAGGGTGGCCTTTAAATTTTAAATTCTAATCAAACGCAAACCTTTTATAGCCTGGTCAGATCATGACTTTATCCAGGCTTAGTTTTCAGAAAAGCTCAGGAAAATCAGGCTTTCACAAGGCTTGAAGTTCATTTCTGTGGCACAAATGAATTTGGATATTTTTTGTCTGATTCGCTATAGCCTACAACCTGCATTGGGTTGGGTAACCTGTTTTGTTACGCTATTTCTTTGACATACGTGAAGCTTATTCAGATGCTGCCCCTTTTTTTACTGTGTAATAGCTTTTTCAGGCTTTCTTTTTAGAATGATTGAACAACATTTTGCCAGTGTATTGTATAATTCAGCTGTGGTTTCTTTGTGTTGAATATCTTTATTGTCTCCATGTTACTGTAGCTACTGCCTGAATACAGAATCTATATCTCTCCCTTGTGAACAGGTAAATGCTGGTCTTGAGTGTGGACTTGGGTTGGAAGACTTTGATGACTGGGAAGAAGGTGACATTCTTGAAGCCTTCAACACAATTGAGAAGAAGAGGACCCTTGAAGAGGCCTCAGCATCAATGGCAGCTGCTGTGGAGGGAGTAGGAGTTGCACTGTAGAATGAAGACTGATGTGTGCCACTATCAGATTGGTTTCCTATCTTGTGTTTGACACAGCCCAAATGCATTCCAGGTTCCAGTTGAAAATACGTAATATTTCTCTCCAATTGATGTTGTGACATTGGAGAGAGGTAACAATTCCCTCCTCATTCATTATATTGATATTGAGGTTGCCACTGCTGAAGATCCGAGTTCAAAATGATTTGTTGCATTGTTGGATGTAAAATTGTATATAAGAAAGTATATTAGTTTCAGCTCCATGTAAAGGGAAAAAGTTTGAACGCCTTGACCCAAAAATACTTGTAACAACCACATACAAGACAAGGGAAGAACTGCAGTTATTTTCTTCATTTTTTGTATGATGCTATATAATGGATGCATCATCATATTTTTGATAAGAGAAAAAAGAAAAATAGATGCATCATGTGACACTGATCTGAAAATTTGTATTTATACTGTGTTTTGCTCCTAGATGGAATATATTTAGATGATCCAACCTTATGCAACAATGTAAATACTTTGGTTAGTTTTTTTTTTTCTGCATTTTGTTTTATTCCCTAATGACAGGATTAGATAAAATTACGCAAGAAACCAAAAAGAGAATAACTTTTATTATTTTCATTCATATCTATTACATTCTTTTTACATTTATTTGTAACAATCTAATTTTTTAAAAAAGTGAAATAAGGAAACAATATATTTATAAATATCCTAGAAGATTTTATAAATATTTTTTTTAATTAAGATGATTTTATAGATATTTTCTTTAATTAAGAAGATTCTATAGATATATTTTTCTAATGACAACACTTTCTCTTAAATTGGTAAATGAATATCAATTATTCTTAACTTATTTACAAGATCTTGAAATCTATTCGGAGAGAGTCTTTTTGAAAAATTATTTGCTATTTGAAGTTTTATAGGAACAAGAGTTGTAATCACAAAATCTTTGTCTAGATTATCTTTCATGAAATGTCTATTAATCTCAATGTGTTTGATTTTGTCATGTATTAAATTATGGACAATATTTATGGCATATTTATTGTCATAGTGTAGTTGCAAAGGGTTGTCCACCTTGATCCAAAATAATTTTCATCCAGAGTTTTTCACACATTCTTGAGCAAGAGCTTGGAGTTCAACTTCTGCACTAGAACGAGATACTCTATCTTGCTTTTTACTCCTCTTCATTACCAGACTATCTCCAAGAAACACACAATACCCAACAGTAGATATTTGTCTGCAATAGACCCTGCATAGTCAGCATCAGTATATATTTTCTTAGTCAATGTGTCTTCCCTTTTGAATAATAGCCCGTTTTCTTGACTTGACTTCTAGTATTAGAGAATTTTGTCAACTACTTGCATGTCTCTTTCTCTTGGATCATGCATAAATTGGCTCACTGCACTAATTGCATAAGTAATGTTTGGTCTTGTGTGTGATAGATAAATCAATCTTCCTATCAATCTCTGATATTGAGCCTTCTCTACAGGATCAATTTCTTCACTTCCAATTATGTGATTCTGTTCTATAGGAACTGATGAGGTTCTACATCAAAGCCTTAGGAAAGCACTTAGGATTGTATAAAACATAAAGACACCTAAGTCAAAATACCCAAACGCAATGCTAAACGACTGATAAGTCAAAGCGTCTAAGAGAGTTATGCAAAACGTGTAACCTTACTATACCTAAGGGGTATTCAGTTGAACTCTTGGGAAAATAGAAAGTGTCAAGACTATGTTTATGACAAAATCACCCTAAAAGCTTAAACTAAAAACACAAAAGAAAACATAACTTGCTAAACGTTCTTAGATATGAGTTTGCCATCACTCCTTCAAACTCTAGAATCTTCTTCAAGGCTTCAAATAAGCCGAAAGGCCGTTCCTCACCTTTTTAAGGCCCAAATGAAACTAGACGCCCAAAACTAGCCCAATTGACAACATCTTGACAACTCTAACCTTTGTTGACTATTTGACTCAAAACTTCCTCTACATAAGTCCAAATGAGCTGATTATTTTTTTGTTGGGAAGTAGACTCAAAGGGCTTTCATTTGAATATAAGCACATATTTTCTGGACCCTGAATGTAGTTAAATTTTCAAAATCTTCTACATTTCCTAAGCTCCTTGGATGGGTAGGTTCTTAGCCCAAATACAAGGCCTAAAAAAAGACATCTCTACACATCTATTAGGCTTATGAGAAGGAAAGAAAGCTTGAAACACCATCTCTACAAGATTAGAAGTCCTTGAAGTCCTTCTTCTTCCATTCTCCTAGTTCGGTTCAAGTTGTGGCTTCTTGGATGGATCTCCAAGCTTCCTAGATGGGTTTCCATCACACCCTCTTGAAAACAATTTGTCCTTAGATCGGAAAAACATATAAGGAAGCACAACTTTGATTGTTTATTTTCTCTTGGATCAAAGATGTACCTGTAGTATCCATAAAAAAGAATTGAACGAGTTTTTGTACCAAAGTAAGAACATATTTGAAGTAATAAACAAAAGAATAAGTTCTTTTTGTATTTTTGAAATGATTTTCTTTAAGAAAAAAATATTTTTATTATTTCTTGAAAGGAAGTTATTTTTTCTACAAACTCTAAAACTTTTTCTACACTAGGTGAAGAATAAGAGTTGTTCAGGCTTCTAGTGTGTTGATCTTTTAAAAAAATGTTCTTTTGTGAGGACATTCAAAAGAAATGCTCCCTCTTTCAAAACACTTGAAGCACTAAACACTTCTTGTTCTGGACTTTTCTTTAAAAGTAATATGACCTACTTTACAAAATTGTTTTTGTCCATCTTAATTTATTTGTAACTTATTAGGCAACAATAACTTAAAGTGTGATTTTTTCAAAAGCTATTAAGGAGTTAAAAGCAATGGGGAGTGAGAGTGGAGTTAAAATATTTTCAAAAATAAAGGTTTGAATGAAGAAATGAGAAGCATTAATGAAATGATAAGAGTTCAAAAATTAGAAAACTCACTTTAAAATTTTTGAGTCAATTATGATTGTAGGGGTAGGAGGTGCCTTGAGTAGCACTTCTTCTTTGAGTAGGAGCTCTTCCTTCTCCTTTTCTCTCCTCCCAATCTCTTTTTTTTTTCTTTCTCCTCCCTTTCTCTTCTTTCATTTTCTTCTTTCTCTTTCTTTTCTCACTCCTCCTTTTCTCTTCTCTCATTTTCTTATATGTTTATCTTTTTCATGGAAAAGGGGAAGGTGAACTTTAGGTTCCCTAGGGGGGGATCTCTAGGTTTATGAGATCTCCTAGATGGGGATTGGTAAAAATTATCATTGTGGTGACTACTATAAAACTCATTTCTACTAGGGGGATATTTCTCTAGTGTACCTTATTCTCCTTTGTGAGGATTCCTCTTTTTGTTTTTCCTTATTTTTGCTCATCATGAATTAGGCAACCATATTCTTCAACTCACTCATCTTTGTTCTTTGTTGTTGAAACTCATATCTCAAATGCATACCCTCTTAGCTATCCCTCACACTAGCTAGTTGTATTTGTTCATCTTTCTTTATTTCAGTATCTATTCTCTACTTATCCCTTAAGAGCTTCTAAACTTTCTCATTAAACTTCTTCTCTTTACGAAAGAAATCTTTTTCACTTCTACTACTTTCTCTATCTTTCTTCATAAGTTCTCTCTTTTCATGTTTAAACTCTTAATTTTTCTTGAAAGAAGGTGGATCTCCATCAAGCTCCCTAGATAGGTTTCCATAAATAACACAACAAAAAAAAAGTACTTAAACGTACATGCATTCAAACCATTAGACAACCTAAGCATTTGATGCAGAAAAAAAGTGCTTGAACATACATGCATTAAAACCATTAGACAGCCCAGGCATTCGATGTGTTAGACAACTTAAGCTGTTAGACATGAGTCTTGGTATAATTTTTTTTATGCTAGTCTATTTTGAGTAACTTTGTAAAGATGTTTAGTTTTAGTAGAACATATGTTCAAACACTTTATCTTTTTTGTTAAAACAAGATTGTCTAGAGAGACTAGATTGTATAACAACTTGTGTTTTAAAGTTTAACATACAACACTTAACGAAATATCTTTCAATGAAGTATAATGTTTAAGGGAATGCATGATAGGACATCCTCATTACACGCTAGCCAGATAAACAATAACGTGTCAAAAAGGTTAAACAATATTTGACAAAATGACGTACAAAGAAAGAAGTAGTAAACCTATGAAATTTATCATTGAGACACTACTTTAAAAGGCATAGGCTCGCGCTCTCATATTACGAATCATGCTTTAACACTCTTTTAACATAAAGAACATTAAATGCATGAACGTACTATACCTTTATCCACTTCCTTTTTCTCTCTTTATCTGTGCAGATAATGGAAATATTAAGATTTTCTCAAAAATACTACACATTGATCAAAATGAAGTTGTGAAATAGGAAGACATTCTTGGAATGTTTCCCTAAAGCTTTATATCCTATCACAACCGCACAAGGTCTCACTGCCAAAACAATGCCACTCTTCTCAAGATACATAAAAGTACAAATCTTCGTACAAGAAGCCACCTACTCTCAAGAAGGTAAACTCTTTCTAAGTAACGATCATCTTTTGAAGAAAGCTATATAAGGAGGACTCACTAAAAAGAAAAGAAGAACTTTTGCTATCATTGAATTGTTAAGCTGATATTCTCTCTAAAAGCTTACATCGTCTGAGTCTGTTCTTAGAACAAGAAAGAACTTTTCAAGTTATCAGATTTCTTTATATTTTTTTTTATCCTCTCTTTGAAAGTTATTAGAATATGTACTTGTGATCAAACACTGATTATGTTTGTAGATTCAAAAGTGAACTAAAACACTTGTGCTATTTGATTTAGTTGAGTTAAACGTTTTAGACAATTGTTTAGGATCGATACCAAGAGTGGTTAAACTCGAACTAGATAGGTTGACTAAAGTGGTTGATAATACTTATATACCAAAAGTGGTTTATACTCATTTCTAATCTTGTATAAGATTATTGTAGTCCTTTAAGAGGTCTTAAAGGAGAACTCTATGATTCTATGTTAAGAGCTTTATGATGTTTATCGCTTTTTAATTTTATGTATTAGAAGCAATTGTGATATTAGATATCCATATATCATTCGATAACATTTAGCGCGTTATATCGATATCCTTGACGATTCATTTTGTTAGACACTTATTGGCTCAACACTGTTTGGATATTAAATCTTGAGCTTCAATGTTAAGTTTACCGTTTACTTAAATGTTTCTATTATATCAGGCGTTGTTTGTCATGTTTGATCCATAAAAAGGAACTCTAACCATATCTATGTTACACTTCACTTCTGCTACATATATAATTTCTTATAATACTAAACATAATTATCGCTAGTACACCTTTCCATAACTTTATTTTTTTCTAGGTCTTACACTATCAAACTACTAATATTTGATCATATATTCAGTTGATACACGATAACTATACCAACAAATATCTTTGTTAATATTATTTAGCCACTTTAAACTAATAATGACTTGGGCATTATTGGGTCACGTTCTTTACTATATTTGATTAGGACAGATATATACACTTATCAAATGTAAAAAAGAATACAATGTTTCATACCTTTTGTCATAGGAAACAATTATGTCTTATATGATCTCTTGTAAACAAAAACTTTTTGTCTTATAGACTAATTATGATCATAGTTTACACTTTTTTGTTTGATAACACATAATAAAAATATGAATTGTTAGATTTTTCTCTATTAAATTCCTTTGATAAATTTGCCTTAATTATAAGAAGCTAACTAGCATAAGAATGAATATTGGTGTTAGAAAGATGAGAAAGGTGGAAGGAGAGAAAGAACACCCTAACCTTGTGTGCTTGAAATACTGTAGAAAAGGAAGAAGAGACCAAGTCTCCAAAATTAGAAATTTGTTCTCCAAGTTGGCTCCCTTTATATAAGAGTAAGTTTTTTTTTTTAGAAAAGATGAAAGAGACTAAAGACCAAATTGGAGAGAACGATAAATTTTTCCTTCTTTGTCCAAACGTTAACTATTAATGTTATGTCTCTTCTAAATTCTTTTAAAAAAAAGACACTTTATCTTTACTTTTTGTTAACTTAAAATAGCCTCTTAAGTTAATAATTAAATTAAGTAAATATGATTCTTATTACTTGTTGATTGAAGTATTCAAATGAATTTATTATATTCAATAGTAAAAAAGTTGACTTAGTGGGCTTTAATTTTTAGGATGAAATCTATCTAGTAATCTTTTTGAATTTCTCTCTATCTCTGTCTAAATTGACTTTCCAATAGATTTTTCTTTGATGGAAACTTAATTCTTACATCCTTATCACTGATCTAAACTTTTATTGTTCTTTAACATATCTTTCTTTTAATTAAATAAATATAATCGTATTTAAACTAAACATTTCCTACTGGACCATTGGATATTTATAAAACAAAACGAAAAATAAAAATAAGGACTAGTGTCTTTAAAAAGAAAAAAAAAAGAAAATTTTGGTATAAGAAACAATTTACTGACTATTTTTAAGATTAACATAAGTGCCAAAATTCATATTTTTTTAAGAAAACATTTTCTTAAAGAAATAACTGATTCTATGAAAACCTATTTTAAACGAATGCTAATTGTAATCATAATAATTCTATTTTCTTCTTTCTTATTATTTTAAAAAGTTAATATAGACACATACTTAAGAATAAAAAATGATATAAAAAAATAACAGAAAACACAAAAATCAATATAAATATTTGATTTAAACACAAGTTATCTCAAATTATATTCGAAATTTAATTTTAAACTCAATAATGTTTTTAATAGAGATGAAAATAATTTATTTTTGACTAAAAGTCATTCCAACTCATGTCAACGAAAAGACACATTAACAAATTACCATTATCATCGTTTTTTATTTCACTAGCCTACCAAATTCATGGTCTCTCACTTTTTTAGCCAAAGTAAAAAAAAAAAAAAAGGTACTTAACGAGTCCTATGTTCCAATAACATTGCTGTATTTCAAAGAATCCAAAGTAGAAAGCAGAAACTCCACCAAGAATCCAAAATCTACGTTTTGTAACGTGATTTCTGTAAATTCTGTCCCGCTTGCACCATTTCAAATTTGAAACCCCAACGGTCGAATTTTCGTTAAGGTAAGTTCCATCTTCACACACACTTTCCTTTTAACGAAATCAAAATTTTCTATTTCAGAAAAAAACTGCCACTTTTTTTATCATCAATCATCATTATCATCACCATTACATATTTTTATCGTAATTATATTATTCTTGCTGAATTCAAAGTTCAAACAGTTTGGTCATTCTAACAATGGAGGATACTAATCAATGGCGTCGCTATGACCATGACCCACTTCTTCTCACCGACATTTCTTTGCCACAAGAATCCTCTTCTTATACTCGCTGCTCCAATTGTAAGACAGTACCCTTCAACTTTTCTCATTCATTTTCTTTCTTCCTTTCTCTCTCTTGTAGAAGCAACCAAAAAAGTGATACCAACTCCCAAGTTTTGAATTTGATGATCTCCTCGTTCACCCTTTTGGTTTACTTGTCACTTTTTGTCTTCTTTTTGACGTGACAGCTCTTTCGCAAACATCACTGAGCTCTCGGAATTTGGCTATGGAGGATGTGCCCGTGTGTGGTGACAGTGCCAGTATCGGTTAGGGCACTGAACTGAGATCAAAATATGAAATATTTTTCTTCGAATGGTGAATCTTTACTGGTCTTGGATGAACCCTATTTTTGTGATTTTAAGAGGGTTGAGAATTGCTGCTGCAGGATTTTCTCCGGAAAATGGAGGTTTGGAAGGGAACACCATGAAGTTCGATGACCCAATTGTGAAAGATGTGTTTGATGGTAATGGGCTTGGGATTTTCTAGCACAATTCAAGCTTTTTTCACTTTTTGTTTTGTTTTTTCTTTAATTTTAAAATTTTGGGTTCTCTGAGGGCTAATATTGTTAAAATATGTTAGAATATGATGGGCTAATATTGATTCAGGAAGATCTATTTTGGGGTATTCTCTAGCATCCCCAGATTTGGTTATTTGTGGTGGCTCACCGGATATTGCTGGAATTAGCTGTTGTGATTCCCCTGAGTTTTTGAAGAACCAATATTACAAGAATGTGGAGTCATCTATGGAGCTTTCTCTAGAGTATGGAATCAAGGGGTCTCAAGTTGAAGTTGACAATGGCCCTAAGATGCCAACTGTTAAATTCTCCAAGTTCTGTCAAACTTTTGAGCAAGAGGAAGAGCTTCTGAGCCCTGAATCCTCCTTTGAACTTCTTCCACCCCTTCTAACCAAGGATGAGGCACCCCATGATTCCCCTCCAAGTAAGTTCAAATCTTGTTATCTCTAATTGTGAACAAATGTTTTGAAATTTGAGCATGGTTGGGCATTTTACGCTGCTGCTGGTTATAGTTCAAACTCGTGGTTGTTGTTTAACTAAATTTCGCTACAAACTCAGGAGATGCTGGGATGATAGAAGATAATGGAGTGTCTGAGGAGGCAAAATTGGAGTTCTCAGAAGTATGCTTCTGTGTGAATAGTGGTCGGTTTTGTTTTGAGCAAGAGAAATGAGAGTGATAATGTGCCCTAAACAATGATGTTTTTGTAGGATGCCGATGATATTGGGGTAGAAGAGAAACTTAAAAGGCTGAAAAGAGACTTTGAGTGTCAGAGAAAGGAGCTGGCAGAAACAAGGAGGGAGCTAGGGGAGGTCAAGAAGGAGAATCAACAGAAGAGTAGAGAGTGTCAAGAAGCTTGGAACTCCTTGAAAGAGCTTCAGAATGAGCTAATGCGCAAGTCCATGCACGTAGGATCTTTGGGTATATCTCTTTCTCTCTTTCTGTAGTTATATATTATATAACTAAAAACATAAGGTTTTGTTGATGTAATTAACCAATATTTTGCTATGCAGCATTTGCCATTGAGGGGCAAGTGAAAGAGAAAAGTAGGTGGTTTTCGTCACTGAGAGATTTAACAAGGAAATTGAAGGTACTGATATGCTAACTAAATTGAGTGACCAGACAAATTGAAAAGGTTAAGGATATATTTAAATGCGTTAAACAATTTCATTCTACAGATTTTGAAAATGGAACACACGAAGCTATTAGAAGAAGCTGCGGAAAGCAAAAACTATCAAGCAGATATGAAAGAAATGGGGCATATTATCAGGTCCAAAAGTAAGTAGATGTTGCTGCAATACGGCTTTCAATCTTGTAGACGCTACAGTTTGCGGTTTTTCATTTGTGCGTGATCTAATTCCTAAATATATGTTATAGTAAATGAGCAACTGGAGTCCCTTGAAGATCTCAAGTCCAAATATGCTGAAGGAGTTAAGGAACGGAAAGAGCTTTACAACAAGGTTTTGGAGTTGAGAGGTAAGCTGTGCAGATATTGTTTTGCTAGAGTTTGTTGGATAAAAATAATATGTAGAATGATTCACTCACTATTCTTCTTCACAGGAAACATAAGGGTCTTTTGCCGTTGTAGGCCTCTGAATGCTGAAGAGATAGCCGCAGGAGCAACCATGGCCTTAGATTTTGAATCTGCGAAAGATGGTGAGCTAACTGTAATGTCAAACGGAGCTCCTAAAAAGACTTTCAAGTTCGATGCTGTCTTTGATCCCCAAGCTGAACAAGGTAACTCTTGGTTAAAGCCGTAAATTTTTAGTATTGTTGAAGATTCATTTTGACTCATTTGTATTGTTTTCTTTTATTATAGCTGATATTTTTGAAGACACAGCACCGTTTGCGACATCAGTTTTAGATGGATTCAACGTATGCATTTTTGCATATGGACAGACTGGAACAGGAAAAACTTTCACAATGGAGGGCAGTGAAGAGGCTCGAGGTGTAAACTTTAGGACTCTCGAAAAAATGTTCGACATAATCAAGGAGAGACAGAAGTTTTATTGTTATGATATTTCTGTAAGTGTCTTAGAAGTGTACAATGAGCAAATAAGAGATTTGCTGGTTGCAGGAAATCATCAAGGAGCAGCTGCAAAAAGGTAGACTACTAACCAATTGCCTAATTTTCTTGCTATTTTTAACCTAATAGCACTTTCAAAAACATGGACAAGGAAATTAAGGGAAACTTAGTTTGGATTATTCTGTAAGCTTTTCAGAATAGTTTTTGGCGTAGTTCACCAAAATATGGTTAATTGTAGACTTGAAATAAGGCAAGCTAGTGAAGGAATACATCACATTCCAGGGTTGGTTGAGGCACGTGTTAGCAATATGACTGAAGTCTGGGAAGTCCTACAAACTGGAAGCAATGCAAGGGCAATAAGCTCAACCAATTCCAATGAGCATAGCAGTCGATCACACTGGTCAGCTTCAGCTCTTTTTAATTAGATTCCTAATCCTTATTTAAATATTATGGTGTTAGAGAAACACTACTTGATGGTGAGATGTTCTTTCTCAATACAGCATTCACTGTGTTATGGTTAAGGGAGAGAATTTGTTGAATGGGGAATGCACGAGAAGCAAGCTATGGTTGGTGGATCTAGCTGGCAGTGAACGAGTGGCAAAGACAGAAGTTCATGGTGATAGATTGAAGGAGACACAGAATATTAACAGGTCTCTGTCTGCACTTGGTGATGTCATATCAGCTCTTGCAACGAAAAGTTCACACATCCCATTCAGGTTATGGAAATACAAATATTGGCCCATCTTGCAGCTTTGAATTTTTTTTCTATTGGTTGGTACTGAAGTTTTTAATGATCTTCATGATGCAGGAACTCTAAGCTTACACACTTGTTGCAAGACTCATTGGGTACTTATCTATACATCTTAAAGAATCTCCATGCCTAGTTTCTGTCCTCCGCATGTAAACAAATATTATAAATTTTGATGAAAAATTTTGTTTTTGTAGGAGGAGATTCAAAAGCACTCATGTTTGTACAGATCAGTCCTAATGAAAACGATTTAAGTGAGACAATTTGCTCTCTTAATTTTGCTAGTAGAGTAAGAGGAATAGAATTGGGCCCCGCAAGAAAGCATTTGGACACTGTTGAGCTTTTGCGACACAAACAAATTGTATGGTTGATGGAATGCTGTTGTTGTATTCATAAAGTATTAGCATTTCACTTCTTAACTTTGATAGTCTTTCTTTTTACTCTTCCTTTTTAGGCTGATAGAGTTAAACAAGAGATAAAGATGAAGGACATGCAAATCAAGAAGATGGAGGAAACAATTCATGGATTAGAGTACAAGATGAAGGAAAGAGATATCAGAAACAAAAATCTGCAAGAGAAGGTATCATATCAAAGCGCAAATTTAAAAAATTTATGCTTATACATAGTCTTCCTTTATATGGCTTCTACTTCACTTGTGAGTATCTCATCATTGTATCATGTGAAAGGTCAAGGAACTGGAATCACAGCTTCTGATTGAAAGAAAGTTGGCACGTCAACATGTAGACTCAAAGATAGCTGAGCAGCACCAAATGAAACATCAAGAAGAGCAAAATAATGCACTTATGAGATCAGCACTTGCAAATCGACCTCTAGGAAGTCTCAAGAATTTCAATGATTCAGTGAGTGGTGGATGGTGCAAAGACCAACAAATTAATTCTGCTAAACCACTCACAGAGAACAACCTCATTAAAGCTTTTATGCCCTTTGCTACAATGGAGAGCTCCATCAAGTGCATTGACCATGCTGAGAAAGAAAACAATCCTGACATGGCTGAAAAAGCCCTACTGCCAAAGAGGCCTGGAAGAGCTTCTTCCATCTGCATGATGGCACCACGTGTTCCTTCAGCCATTGCTTCAAGGAGAAACTCTCTGATTCCACTCCCAAGTATTCCTAGCTTAACACAGTTCCAATCACCACTGTTACCAAATTTAACAAACCAAGTTGACCAGAAAGATGTCATTGGGGAAGTAGAAACAAATTGTGTTCCTGCACAGACCCATTGTGAGAGTCCCAAAGAAGTTAGAAGTGGTGCTAAGAGGATAGGTAGCATACTAAGAAGAAGCCTTCATAAGAAAATCCAAGTGAAGTCTCCACTTCATCAGCACATGAGGAAGGTTGGTGTAAATGTTGGGATGGAGAAAGTTAGAGTTTCCATTGGAAGTAGGGGTAGATTGGCACCAAGGGGGCAAGTAGGTTGTAGAAAAGGAGGAACTAGAGATATTCAACCAAAGAACAGTCAAAAGGAAAAGGAAAGGGGGTGGATCTGAAAGTTGTATTGATTTAGAATTTTTATTTTATTTTATTCTTTTGTGATGTGTGGATAGATGAAGTTGATTTCTTGTGTGTCACCTTTTAAGGAACATGGAAAATGAATTTGTATCTTTGTGAAAAAGTTTTCTCTGCTATTGCTTATTAAATGGAAGCATCAATCTACAAAAATTCTAGTTGAGTCTTTACATGATTATCTTGATTTATAAGTAGCATTTGACTACGGGGGTTTAAGGCCAATATGGTTATAGAAATATTTGACTATGGATGTTTAAAAACAATAGAGAGATGATAATATTGACTATCGAAGTTTAAGAATAATAAAGTTTTCATAATAAAAAATGTATCATATGAGTTAATTTATTAATACATAATTAACCCAAAAAAAAAATTATCTTGATTGTAAGATATAATTGTTAACTATAATTGCAAACAATTATATCTTACATAAGTGAGGTGTACAATTTTAACTTTGATATTATAATTTTTTTTCCTACATAATTTAATTTTTTTCTATTTAATATATCATAATTTTATTAAAATTTTGAAAACTTTCAAATTCCGGAGATGTTCTTATTAGAATTTGTCGAGTTGATTCGAGGTGAAAGAAGTTCGATGTCGACTTAGAAAGATATATTTATGAGTATTTGAATATAGAATGAATATTAAGTTATGTTATTCTATGTGATATGAGACATTATAGGCTTTCGTGGGTTTTTAGTGTCTAAAAGATAATATCAAACTTGATAAAATTAGAGTATAATAGCAATTATCAGAAACAAGACTCTATTTATATATTCACTTATATTCAAATATTATCCTTCCTTTGTTTCAAGAGGTTATTATTTCATGTGGATTTCATACTTGAATTCAAATGTTTATTGCGCCGCTTTGGGCTTAACAATAATAACATATTTTGGGTTGGATGGGTACATAAGCTCCCCGAATTTGAAAGTTGATAACTTTTACATGTGGACTAAGTTATTAAATGAATGAGTTTTTATGTTGTTATTAGTTTTTTGTACTCAGTTTTATATGCTACATTTGGCTCTTGGATGAGTTTTATGTTACTTTTAGCTCTTCTTAATCCTTGCTATGTAATGTTGCTATCTCTAGTCAAAGGTATTGCTCATCATCTTTGATTGATGTTAGGAGTTGCAAAGCCTCTTCTGAAATGGTATTAAGAGGATTTTTAATGGAATATATGGTATAGGACTATCTTCAAGCTTATCTCTTCTCGTTTCTCTAAGCTTAAGCTTGTACTTTTACTCTCGTGTTGTGACATCATGCACTTCTTTGTTTTGCTACATCTTCTCGTTTTCGAGCCTCTTCTCGTGTTTCATGATGGCCTTCATGCTTGCTTGCATCCATGGTGGAAGATGATGGAAACATGAAGAGTGGCATAGAAGCAAATGAGAGTGTTTCAATTTAGGTGAAGTTTCCTTGAGAGAGGTGAGACCAACTCCTAGAGAATGAAACTAGAGTAGTTTAAAGGGGATTCTACTCTAAGTTGAACTCAAACAAGACACATGTGTATAAAATTGGGCAATATTTGATTACTCAAATTCAAGCTCCATTTTATAATGGTAGAAACCTTTATTTATAGGCGAAGCTAACCCTAAAGTGATATCTAAAAGGATAGCCAAATTTGAATTCAAAAGTAGTCTAGATTTTGAAAAATGGAGCCAAATTAAAGCATGCTCCATACCATGTAGAGCACAAGGAGGAGATTTCCAAGGCAAGTTCGTACTCCTCTAGCTTTAAGAAACCTTAATTTTAGGTGCCTTGCCTTAGGACTTAAACCTATGTTCATCTCCTTCTAGACCTAAATTATACTATTAGGCCTAATCCCAAAACATGGCCTGAATACAAGGCCCAAATAAAATCTTACACTATCAGACTTGTAACACAAAGCCCAAAATATAATATTACACTAATATTTATAAATAAAGTCGACCCAAAAGATAAGATTGGCCTACTTAGTAGAGACTAGGCCCATTCTTCTTGTTTGAACTGTACATCGCTCCAAGATCAAAGATCATTCTGCAACAAACATCAAGCAACATGGCAAGTATTATGTTGATGAATATCTAAAGAATGTAGCTCCCAATGTTCATACACCTTTTATCAAATGAATAATAAACGTATTTATTTTTAGGAGCTCCCAATGTTCGTACGCCTTTTATCAAATGAATTAATTTTAGGAGCTCGTAATGTTCATACACCTTTTATAAAATGAATAATAAAAGTACTTATTTTTTGGAGCATTTTCATTTAGTTCCTTGTTGTTCTTGTGTTGAATCCATAAACTCCTAAATATATTTCTTTTTTGAACACAAGGTTTACTTTTGATCTTGATTTTCTTCTTGAGAGGAAGAATTATGATTGGCCTTTTCTTTACACAAGTCTTTATCCCTTTGAATGATGACATTTTTGCTAAGGCACTCAAAAGTCTTGTGTTTTCTACCTAAACATGTTGTTTTACTAGTATGCAAGTAGGTAGAATTTGTTTTCTTCTTTTTCTTTTATTTTCTCCTCATTTATTTTAATTTTCATTTGTACTTGACCCTCAAGCTATTGTGAAGGTGCTAAAGGATGACACGATTTTCTTTTCCTTATGCATTGATGTCATACCCTCTAAAATGGCCAAGCACACTCAAGAAGAGTTGGAGTGATCTATGAAAGATGACACAAGCTAATGGGATAAGCTCCTCCAAATTATATGACTCAAGCCAAGGGGACTCCTAGATTGGTGGTGGTTTGCAAAAGCTTCATGGTGGTGGAAATATGGTGAGTATATGGTGGTTTTGATGTGATAAGATGATGGTTTCTCCTCAAGCTTTATGGCTCAAGCAAGAGAGAGACTATGGTGGTGTTTGGGTGCTCTCAGGAGAGGTTGGGACAAATTTTAAGGGAGGGTGCCTAGAGGAAACCTAGAAGAGGTGATCTAGCCCTTGTGACTTAAGTTGAGTAATATGGCATAAATTTGACAACATAACAATACTTAATTCAAAGGTGCTTTACATGGGGGGAGACACCTATATTTATCAGCTTAGGTAACCCTAAAGGTGTCTCCAAATTCTAGAGGCAAAATCGTAATACTCTAATTTGTAGACCAAGGTAAAAATCCTCTCCATTAGGAGGAGGACACATGGCCACTACTAAGGTGAAATCCTCTCCATTGGTAGAGTGACACATGACCACTACTAAAGTGATATCTAAAAGGATAGCCAAATTTGAATTCAAAAGTAGTCTAGATTTTGAAAAATGGAGCCAAAATAAAGCATGCTCCATACCATATAGAGCACAAGGAGGAGATTTCCAAGGCAAGTTCGTACTCCTCTAGCTTTAAGAAACTCTAATTTTAGGCGCCTCGCCTTAGGACTTAAACCTACGTTCATCTCCTTCTAGACCTAAACTATACTATTAGGCCTAATCCCAAAACATGGCCTGAATACAAGGCCCAAATAAAATCTTACACTATCAGATCTGTAACACAAAGCCCAAAATATTTGGCTAGCAAGACACACTCACCATCTAGATCATGTCAAATTTAAACCAAGCAAAGAAACTTGCCAAGAGTTGAAAGAGCACCAAGGACTCTTCTAAAACATTTGGACTTAAATGGCCTTTTACAATGAAACAAAATAAAGCTAAAACTAAAACCTATTGCAAGTTGAAATGAACACAAAATCTTGTACAGAAATCACGTGCGCTCTCTCTAATTCTGACTGTTGGTTACTTGGACAAGGATACATTGTATTCTACACAGTTTAGCAACGTGAATTTAGGATTTTGGAATTCATTCTCACGGTCTGATTCAAGAAAATGGTTGCTCGAATCCTACAAACACAGATTATCACAAAGCTTAAATCAATGATCCTTAGCTACACAGATTGCAAGGAAAATGCACAATAGAAAAGAATTCTCCCTCTCTCGGCTTTGTGTATTTAATTCTGGTAATAAGTCTCTTTTGCTCTACTTTGGCTACCCTCAAAATTGTAAACTATTATAGCGCTAATAGATCTTCACTACAATATTGCTTTTCTTTCAACTGTCCAAGGACAATCTTCTATTCCTCAATTGGGCAAGGATCTTAGCAACAAACAAGTTAGAGGAGCCATTCCATCTAATTTGTCCCCTACTGTAAGGAACTTGTAAGTTTTCTTTAATCAACAAATTAGGTCTTTCTCAAAATCAATCTTAAACTGGAGATAACTCATTATCTTGACCTGGTGACGATAGACATTAGTATGAGGCAAGATTTGAAAAAATTGTTTGACATGTAAGAATATACGTGTTGTATACGTTTAGTTCACATATATGTATACTTTTAGTTGTATTATTTTTATTTATACATGCTTTAATTTTATTTATTCACTGGGGTTATACAAACCTACCGAGTTCAAATAGGATACATGGTTTCAAAGTCTAAATCAAACAATATCAAGTGGACACCAATTAAGGTACATTACTCTAGTATGTTTTATGTGTAGTATAGTCTTGGTTATGATAATTAAATTGTTGAATGACCTTATGTGACTTTTAGTTCACGTTGTGGCTTACTACATTGTACTACTTAGGTTAATAACTTGCATTCTTGAATGGTTGAAGACTTATTTCCTTGTTGCATTTTACTGGTTACGTGAATAACTTGTATTATTGTGAAAATGGTTGGAGGAGTATATGGTTATAATGAAAGCATGACTTACTTACTATTGGGAGTTTAAACTTGTATATGATATATAGTTGTTTGTTACCATGCACTGAATCTGTTTGGAGTTTACTAGAATTATGGTTTTCTGTTATATTCAAATTATAATGGTGTTTTCTACTTTTAGGTCCAAAACAACCCATCGATAATGATTATGGGTATTACGTGTGCCTATATATGAAGGAAATTATCACATACTGTGAAGAAGGGGAAATTTACTAATTTTATATTATTTTTCTTTGTTGCAGTATTTTCCTATATGTAGATGTCAACAATATCGTGACAATAAAATCATAGAAGTTAGAGGAGATTGATGGTTTTATGTAATTAGTACATGCTTATAGGTTATGTTATGGTTATATACATGCTTATAGATACAAATATAATTTATATGTTATGGTTATATATATTGTCTTATAAAGTAATGTGATGTCACGACACGTACTGGGTGACTCAACAATTATATTTTAAAATATTATTGTACCAATAGTCTTTATTCATACACTAAAGTAACGAACATTCTTTTTGAGACCTGTCTTTGTCTTTTTCACATCTTTTGTAATATTTTATGTTTTTTTACATAATAAAACCAATAAATAATGCATGTTTGTACATATAATAAAACTAATACTATATATATATATATATATATATATATATATATATATATATATATATTAAATATTTTATACTTTTCGTAATATTTTATTCAAAAATTAAATTTCTTTTTTTTTGTTAAAAAAAAGTTGGACTAATAGATAACATTTTTTTAAATAAACACGATCTATTGTTAGACACCAATTGATAGTGCTTTTTTAAATACGTGTTGTCTATTATCAAACACCAATAGACAATGCTTTTTTAAATAAGCATTGTCTATTGTTAGCCACAAATAAATAGTGCTTTTTTAAAAAGGCATTGTCTATTGTCAGCCACAAATAGACAGCGCTTAAAATCACTGTCTATGATAAAAAGAAAAAGTGTTGTCTGTGTACTTTTTTGTAGTAAACTTCAAAACTTCGAGATGCTAGACAATTTATTCTCTTTAGACGATCTAGTCTTAACAATATATACTATTCAACCATGACCTTAGCATAAACGACCACCTAAACTTTGCCATATACATCTTAACCTTTGGGTCTACCCACTTGTATCCACCTTAGGCGATCACGTAGACTCGACTACCTCATCAAAAGGTTCCTCTCTCGTCTGAATGATCACTTCTCTACTAATTGGGAATACCATTCATGGATCACCTTACAATGAATTACTATTACTCGACTCTCCAATATCCTTAACATGCATATTAGATTTACTAGATGACGATATACCTGATGTTATGTGGAAATTATATCAATGATTAACCTCGAGACATATATCGACACAAGAGGAAGAAATGCTACAATAACTCAAATGCTCCATATGATATCATTATTTATAGATTTTATCGTGACCCTTCACCTCTCACCTCTTCAATCTCAACTGTTACATCCTTCAAGATTTGATTATTAAAGAGTCATGATTGTTGGATGCTTCTAAGTCTGACACCCATCAATCAACCCTCTTCATCGACTACACTTCTCAAAGTTAGGAGGCTAGTATATAGGGTTACATAGCCAAAGAAAAACAATTTTTCTTTGCAAATCTAACGAGAGCCGAAGATCGAGAGCCGAAGGTTAACATCTTCATAGCCAATGCAATCACCTTATTCGACATCCGTGAAATCTCTTTGTAAGCCTTTGACATATAAAATGTTAAAGCTTAGGGGGCTAGTGTATTGTACACGTCCAGGTACATCTTGGCCATGGCGACGCATGACCTGTTTATGGCTGAGTACATATCGGCCTACTAGATTGACATGTATCTGGCCGACGCATACTCAATTGGGACGTATTTATATCAGCAAGATTGATTAACCATGATAATTCACAATTAAGATGAGGAAAAAAAGATTACTCTAAGATTAACAAGTGATTAAGCCACATGGCTGAAACCCATCCAAGTAAGGACTCATGAACAATAGTATAAATAACACATCCTACATTAATTACGTTCATTAATTACTATATTTATCACCATTTGACACACTTGACTGGCTTAAGCATCAAAGTATCTTCGACATGCATAACCCCATTCAGACTAGAGTGGACTAGTACCCTTTAGAGAGGATGACTACCTAGTGTGTGGAACTAGAAGTGCTTGGAGTCAGGAGTCTTAACAAGATATATCCGACTTTGCATCTACCACAAATTGATAGGTTAGGTGAACCAACTCACCTAAGCATATTTTTTTTTCTAACTTATTTTATATATTTATTACAATATAATTAAAATAGATTCACTCAAGTAATCTATTTATAATATTAGAATGAAAGCGTTCACTTATTTTAAAAAATATTTTCGGAAAAGTAATAACTTAAGACTATAGTGTTAATAAAAAAATAAATAAATTAAAAATCGAGATTATTCAACATTATTAAACAGCATCTTAATATTTAAAAAGATTAAAGTGTCAATCTACCTAAAAAAAATAATAAACAATTATAAGAATAAAAAGTGATGGAAAAACAATAAAATATTATTATTGATGAGTTACCAATCAATTCACCTTCAATCCCTTTGAAATCTATTTAAGTCACATTAATTGAGTCAAATTTCATCCTATATTTTTTCCAATACAATCTAGTATGGATCTGTGATCATCCCGGTTGAAGGATGATTTTAAACTCATTTTATCTCTATCTCTTATCACTTATAACCCAAAATAAAGTGGACAATAATTACAATGATGCACCATTGGTTTAATTTTTCATCTTTTCTTTTACCACCCTCAGAACACGAATAAGTTTTGGAGTTGTCTTTTTCTTCTTAAATATACACAAATTTTAAATTTAACTTGTGTGAAGAGAGTAAGATAGACATCAAATTTCCACATCCATTTGAAAATTGAAATAAGAAAATCCATACTTTCTACAAAGAAATATACATGTGACATTAAACAGCTTTAATGCTGCAAATTAAAATCTCTACAATTACAAGCCTCGTGGGAAAATAAGAAGGCGTATAAGAACTTTACAGCTTACATGTAGCCAAATTGTGTAAGACAATAAACAAAGATGGTCATCACTAGTATTCAAAGCAGAATGAACCTACTTTTGGACGATCTGTGTTCAAACTCAATATCATAGACATCAAATAATGGATGCCTGATTGAGAAGAGTGAGGTTTGTTATTAATAGAATGGTCGTACATCTGAAGGTATAACAAATTAGAGTAGCTTTACACTGTTGGGTTAATGCACTTCATTTGCTTTTATCAAATTGATTGTGACATTATTTTAGGTTAAGCTACTTATTCAGTTGAGCCACGGAACCTTTTTGTCCGAGACTCAAGCATGTAGAAATGAAGCTTTACCAAAAACATGCTCTCTATAAATGAGTTTAACTTACAAATCAGCACCATCATCTGCACAAATCATGACAACAACCCAATTAGTTTTCCAAAATATCAATACATTGATCAAGACAAGAACTTTGGAATAAACTAGTTATTTTGAGAATGTATGCAAATGGAACCAGAGAAAAATAATGTAATAACTTGGAGGGCTGTTACTGGCTTTCTTCTTTGCGAACTCTTGTTTATGCCTGTATTGCAGTATTAACTTAGATGAATGATATCTATCGATGAAATAATTTAACCTTCAGTACTCAATAGTTAAATGTGAAGTGGTAGATTATGTTGGAAATCCAAGTGTAAATCTAAGTCCTAATTGAATAGAAATGAGAAAGTAGAGTACTATAAAGATGAAAGACTCATTAACCCATTGTCTTAAGGTTTTAGGTAAAGAGTAGTGTCGATCCTTTATATAGTTGGACTCAGATGTTATTGGTGTTTGTTTGTGTAACCCACAAGTAACCTCCTCCTTAATAGACTCAACAGTGGTATAAAGCCGATGGTTTGTCTTGGTGACTGGCTCAGACGAGTATAATGATCCCTATACCGAAAGTCTTCCTCGCAAAAGGTATTCAGGTAAGTGAGTTCCGTTAAGATACGGCGGTTGGAAAGGACTACTCGTGGTTGTGGTTAGTTGGTTGAGAATGTTTCCGCTAGAGGGAAAGTGTGTCAATGTGGAAGAGACTCACCCTTGAGGGAGAGATTGCAAACAGGACAGTAATAGCACAGAAAACTGCGAAACAATCTATGAGGAAACTGAATTCAAAACAATGCCTTTGAATATAAACATCAATAGCTTACCACCTACAGATTCCAAAATGCATTAGGTGAATTGATCCTTTATTTGTAAACCCAAGTCATAATATTTTCAGGCATTAGCCGAAACAAATATGATTATGAACATTCAAGTTTTCTAACCTTTGGAAGAAATGTCATCATCCTCATCCAATGGAGACTCTGATGTAGGAGAGGTTGGTGAGTTGCTGACATATTCCCTGGCATCAATCAACATTGCAATGACCTCTCTCATAGTAGGCCTATTAAGTGGAGACGTGCTGGTACAGAACAGGGCAATTTTGAGAATAAGAGACATTTCTTCAACTGTCTTTGGAGCACTAAGATTCAATCTCTTGTCAAATAATTCAGATGTTGGTACTGATGCTTGAATTGCTCTTCTCACACAGGTGACTAGGTCACCACCTTGTTCCAAAGGTTGAACAGGTGACCTCCCAGTAACTAGTTCAAGCAAAACTACCCCAAAGCTATAGATATCACACTTCTCAGTCACCTTCATTGTGTAAGCGTATTCTGAGAAAAAGTAATTAAGCTACCATAAGAAACAGAAGGATTACAATGAGTATAATTGCTGATGAAAATAGAACAAAGCTTTTTTCATACACAGCTAAGACTCAACAATTTAGCTGCTGTGCCAAAATTTGGTAAAAGTATGACCTGTTTAGCGCACCATAATATCAACTCATAATAATTTGCATTAAACATTTTGGGATTGGCAACATTTTCATGTCTTTATGTGGCCTGCATTTTAATAATTTTTTTCCCTCCAAAGCATTGTCACATCTGACTAAAACCAGTATGCTAAAGTAAATCACAACAAAAGATTAAAATGTCACTCAATTACTTTGACAAGTAAAACTGCTGTAATTACTGCAACTATGTAATGAACATTTTCTTACCTGGGGCAATGTAGCCATAGGAACCAGCCACAGCAGACATGGATTTTGAGAAAGAAAAATCAATCAACTTTGCCAAGCCAAAGTCTCCAACGTGAGCCTGAAAGACCTCATCAAGTAATATGTTGTTGGACTTTATGTCACGGTGAATAATTTGAGGTTTGCAATCATAATGAAGATAGCATAAGCCTTCTGCTGCTCCAAGAGCAATTTTATAACGACTACTCCAATCCAGTGCACAAGTGATTGCATTTGAATGAAGTTGTTCACCAAGGCTTCCATTTTCCATGTATTCATATAGGAGAAGATTAGAATCCTCATGGTAGCAAAATCCATACAGCTTCACAATGTTCCTGTGCCTGATCTTTCCAAGAGTTGAAATCTCGGCAAGGAAGCTTCTGTCAACATTATTTGCTCCTTCTCCTCGCGAATTCAGCTTTTTTACAGCAATCACTTCACCATCACTCATAATAGCCTTGTACACAGTGCCACAAGCTCCTCTTCCTAGAACTGCATTTTCTGAAAAATTTCCAGTGGCTTCCAAGAGATCTTGGTATGTAAACCCTTCTTTAGGAAAGTAGTAGTTATCCAAGACATGAGTGTTAGTTTGCCCTTCAAGTGAGACAAAAGCATCATGGCCACGTCGCCTCATAGCCAAACATATCCACACTATGAAAATAAGAGAAACTAGTCCTACAACCCCAGAAACAATGCTCACTATTTTTTCCCTCGAGGAACCATTTCTGATCCAGTTTTGTTTTGCAGCATGAGAGGAAGATATTGATGGATGGCAATGACTGGTACCGACACGGCACAAACCGTTGTTCCCAGCAAAGTTCGTGAAATCCATCTTTCTAAATGTAGTGGTGTCTGGAACAGTTCCTACTAGCTTGTTGTTAGATACATTGCACACTACAAGACTGAGAAGGTCACCAATTGATGTTGGAATCTCACCAATAAGTTGATTGTCATTGAGATAAAGGGACTCTAGCATTTGTAAGTTCCCAAGACTATCAGGAATTGACCCAGAAAGTTTGTTGTGGCTCAGGTTAAGAGCAATCTGAAGGGCCGCAAGTCTTCCCAAATGAAAAGAGATGCTTCCTGAAAATTGGTTGCCACCTAGTTCCAGGTCTGTGAGCCGAATAAGATTCCCCAAAGTGCCTGGTATTTCTCCTGAGAGGACGTTATCAGAAACTTTTAAGAGCTCCAAGTTCACCAGGCTTCCAACTTCATTTGGAAGCATACCAGTGAAGTGGTTCCTGCTAAGATCAAGCCTTTGCAGTCTAATACAGTTTCCCAAATCTTGAGGAATGCTTCCACTGAAACGGTTAGAGGAAACATTGAATGTGACAAGTTGTTTCAAACTTCCAATCTCAGGCGGTAGATAGCCTTCGAAGTAGTTAGCTGACAAGAGAAGCCTCTCTAGATTCCTGAGTTGACCTATCCCGGGGTTTATCATCCCCGAAAATCGATTCTGATAGAGTTCAAGTGCAGTGAGATTGTGAAGTTCATACAATTCAACAGGCAGGCTTCCTGTCAGCTGGTTGTCCCCCAGCATAAGCTGCACAAGAGATTTGCACGTTTTCAGGCTATAAGGAATATTTCCAAACAACCTATTTGACCCAAGGCTTAGGAATTGTAGCTTCTGATATCCACAAAGATGAAGAGGTATCATACCAAAAAGGTTGTTTGCAGATATATCAAGAATAGTAAGGTTCCTAATAGCTCCAAGCCGAGGAGGAATCACACCTTCAAGTTGATTGTCAAATAGCTGCAAATCTTCCATATATGTAAGGTTTTCAAATTCAAGTGGAATTGTACCAGTCAAGTTATTTAGTGACAGGTCTAAATTTCTTAGCACTCTTAACTGACCGAGCTCCCTTGGAATATGACCCTGCAGGTTGTTTTCAAACAGATGAAGCAAGCTAAGATTAGAGATTAGGCCCAGCTCCTTGGGAATGATCCCAATCAAATGGTTTTCAGATAGGTCTATCTCAATAGCATTTGTGCAGTTTCCCAGCTCAGGTGGAATTGTTCCGTTCAGCATGTTGGTGTACATGTACAACCTCTTCAACTGGGACAGCTTTCCAAGTTCCCTGGGGACACCACCAGTTAGTAAATTTTGGTGCAAAGCAAGCAATTCCAAGCTACTAATGTTTCCAATCTCAGGAGGAATCTCTCCAGAGAAAGAATTTTGCCACAGAAGTATAGTAGTGAGGTTCTGAAGCTTTTGAAGCTCCCTTGGAATAGAACCTTCTAGCTGATTCTGTGCCAACCCCAATATCTCCAAGCTCTCACATTCACTGATTTCAGTAGGTATTGGTCCTGAGAGGGCATTCAGACCGGCCCTTATAACTCTAAGCTGCTTCAACTTTCTTATTGAAGAGGGAATTCTCCCAGTTAAATTATTGCTATAGATGACTAGCTCCTCAAGTGACACCAAATTCCCAAGCTCCTCCAGCACTTCATCATACATATAGTTTTCACACAGATAGAGCTTTTTAAGTGTTGTGATTTTCCATATAGGGGTCAGAAGGGGTCCGTGAAGCCTATTTGTGCAAAGGTCCAAAACCTCCAAACTACCACAGTCAACAAAACCATCAGGAATGGGGCCAGAGATGAAATTTTTTGACAAATTCAACTCGAGCAGCTTTGGAAGATTGCAGATGGTGGGAGCCAAAGTGCCAGATAGATTAAGGTGGTAAAGTTTTACACAAGTTACCACTGAACCCGTGCAATATACACCAGTCCAATTGCAAGGAGTCAAATCAGAAGAATTCCAGTTGTAGAGATTGTTGTTTGGGTCATGAAGGGAAGCTTTGAACATCAAGAGACTTAACCCCTCTTCATTAACCGAATTCACAAGTACAATGCCAACGCAAAACAACATCATCACGTAAACCCCATTGAGGAAGTGAAAACTATAGTCCACTGCCATCATTTCTCTCAAACAAACCAAAAAAGCATGAGGGGTTGGCTTGATTTTGCCAGGAAGAACAACAGCTGAAATGATTGAGCAAACAAAAGAGAGAATAAGGAAAAAGGTTTCACAAAAGCACGTGTGAACACGGGACGATCGAGAGGTTCAAGACAAAGCAGAAGAAGACAGAAAAAAAAAAAAAAAACAAGAGTACCGTGTTGTTAAAGGAAGAGAATGCTTGGCGGTGAGAGAGCAAGCAAGTGAATGAAGCAGAAACTAATTGAGAAATTATTTACAACCCATTTGGTTACAAAGAAAAATAAATAGACCCACCAAAGCAATCAATACAAAACACTAGGATAAGAGAGAAAAAGACAGAGAGACAACATAACACAACACAGCACAACTTAACACAGTGAGATAGAGATAGAGGGTGAGAGAGAGAGAGAGAGAGAGAAACTATAAAAGACACATAACATTGATTGATGAGGGCATGAAAGTGGAGGTGAACCGTGACTTGAGGATGGTTAAAGTAATGGGTCAACGCTACGTTGTTATTGTTGTGTTGAAGGAACTTTACAGCGAAGTGGCATGAACTAGTTGTCTTTGTGGTTGTTGCTGTACGTGTTCAACCTCTGGTGTGTGTGTGTTAATTGTTCTTGCTTCTTTGTTCATGGTTGGTATTCTGGCAATCCACCACCTTATGCTATGGACTCCATGCACTGTAACTATCATTCAACTTTGAAAGATTGAGTTGACTGGTTAACTATAAACGGTGCGGATTGAGAGGGACGTGACATGTAGATTCCTCAGGATCACGATCCCCGCCATTGTTGCTGGGCCTGCCAATTTGCCAAAATACTCAAAAACAAAGAAAACAAAAAGGAAAATTTTGTGGGAAGTTTTCCTCTGCTTCATGTGTTGAGTCAGGAGAGTAATGATTTCACGCATGGACTTCCATGGAGTCAGTGCCATAGTGCCTAATCACAGTTCAATTTCCAACCTATCTTTCTTCCTTTCATTGTTCCTTCAAACAACTCTTTTCTCTCTTTTGAAAAATAGTATTCCTCTTATCCTTATTTGAAGACACTTTTAGTCTTATTATAATTACATGCTAAACTTTTAAAACAATCTACCCTTATACCAAAATATACCTTTATTACTAACAATTTTTAATCTTTTCTATCTATTAATGAAAAGGGTAATGATACTTTGACATCCAGAATATGACAAAGTTTTGATATCATCACATGTCACATTCTGGGTGGTCCACGTGTTTTAAAAAATAAAATGACAGAATGATATATGTATTCACTGTATTATAAAAATGTATTATAACATCATTTTTTTTCCTAATTATGTGATAGTGATAATGATAACGTAAACTTCTTTTAGATTGTATGTAGCAAAATATGGATAGGTAAAATCAAACAAAACAAAAGTATAACATACAATAGAAATTATTGCACACAAGTTTATATTTAATTGGAGCTACTTTATTTTATTATCATTATTATTATTATTATTATTATATATATATATATATATATATTCAAATTGAAAATAATATTAAATAAATATAATTATTTAATAATATTATGTACATATAACTTTTTAATAAACATAATTATAATATATCATAAAATATTACAGCATAATAAATATAATTATGATACATATAAAAACAAATGATATCTTAATTAACTTTTTTTAACAATCATTTGTCACCTTTATAATTTTTTTCATCCGCATTTCATGATACTTAATTTCTCTCATACTCACTTTATATATTTATATATTTATATTTTTACCAACTTAAGTGTTGGATAATCTTTACATGTTGTTCTCCCTCTTCTTTAATCTATGATCAATCTTTCCATACCATCTAGGAAAACTTACATGTTTTTTTTTATAAGAATATTTGGTGTCTACTGTGAAACTCTCTCCATGTCCCTTTAACATATCCGATAAAAGATCAACTATCATTGTTTATATTATTACACTATTTATATTAGACATTTGAAAATATCTTATGTGTTTCTTTGTTGTATTATGTGAAGTAATATTTGATTTAATGACAATTTTTTATGTAAATACCATAAGCAATATTCAATAGGACTTTAGGAACCATGTTGAGGGCTCTTTTAAAGGACAACCACAAATCTTGGGATGAGTACCTTTCCCATATTGAGTTTTCATATAATGGGGTCGAGACCACCAAGATGTCTCCTTTTGAGGTTGTGTATGGCTTTAATCCTCTCACTCCTTTAGACATCATTTCTCTTCCAAATCTTAGTGATTTTCATTCATAAGGAAGGGGTATCTAGGTTCGAATTTGTGATGAAAATTCATGAAAAAGTTAAGTCACAAATTCAACACCAAACCGAGAGGTATGACAAACACAACAACAAAGGGAAAAAAGAGTTGGTCTTTGAAGAAGAAGATTTGGTGGGCTCCATTTGAGCAAAGAAATATTTCCAAAACAAAGGAGATTCAAACTTAATTATCGTGGTAATGGACCTTTTAGAGTGCTTCAAAGAATTAATAATAATGCATATATGTTAGAGTTGCGTGAGTATGATGTAAGTGCTACATTCAATGTATGTGATCTAACCCCCTTTGTAGGTGATTTGCGACATGTTGAAGATAAAGAACCTCTTTTTTGAGGTCAAATCCTCTTTAAGAGGGAGGAGATGATGGCAAAATCCTAGCCAAAGATCTTATCACTAAGAGCATGGCCAAGCTTTTGCAAGAGGAGCCATCCTTAGAAGGTGAAGCAAAGCTCTTCACCACTACAAAAAAGACCTTTGACGTCTATTATTTTGGACATTCAACGTCCAACCCCTCCTCGATGTCTTATTGGGAGACATCAATTTGAAGTTGGATTCTATATGGGACATCAATTGACGTTGGTTGCCACTTGGACAGACTTTGAAATTGATGTCGGCTGGCACGTGGACTGACGTTGACTTGAGCTTAACGCCATCGAGAAAATCCTGGGTGAGCCACGGGAAGCAATAAGACATTGGATGCGCATTACCAAACGCCAATTGATGTCGGTTTTGACACTAATCGACGTCTAAGTTTTTATTAAAAAAAATTGTTTTTACAATATTATCACACTAGAAATACAGAAAATCACCCAACACATCACAATATTATATATATACTATGCGTTTCAAGTCATTATAATACTAAAGCAATCCAAAAACTTAAACTATAAAAAGTAAGCTAATTAATGTATTCAACAATAATAAAATTATTCCTAAAGGGATGATCATAGGTCCTAAGTCAATTTTTGCAAAAGATACATTGTCCACTTTTGTCGTATCTTCTTAATTGTGTCCTCTTTTATAGGTGATGTATTCTTAAAGTGCTGCAAAATTAAGTCAAATTCATTATGTTTGCATACAAATGTTCAAAGTGAAGGTAAGTATTATTACCTTAATCCAATTATCTGTAATTCCTGCTCGAATGATGGTTTTAATCCAAGACGTACATGACATAGTAGCTACATTCCCATGAATTTAGCTGCTTGTTACACTAAAATGACAAACTAAATAGTCACATATGTAGATCATACAATAACATAGAAAATGAATGAGAATTATAAATGAGTTACAACCTTTGGATACTGGATTTGAACTAGCTAACATTTGGGTTTACCCATTACTTTATTTACATTGAAAACATAAGGTAATATTAATATAACTAAATTCATCATAAAAAAAACATTACAACATGGATTTGTAACATTTTAAACATAAAAGGAGAAACACATACGTTTGTAGCATAGATTTCAAGTCATTTTTCATCCTCTTGTGCATGGAACAAAACCATAGAATTGTGCATTGTCTTGGAATGATGACCATCAGTTGTCAATGAGAGTTATCATGAATCACAAATAGTTAGTGGACTAGTTAAGTAAACTTTAATAAAACTGTCCAAAAATCACCCCCACCACGTGTTCGATGTAATTCTTGAACCACATTTAGTCCTTGAGAGACGACTTAAGAGTCACTTCCTAGTTTATACTACACTTAATTAAACATTAAATTAAATTTGATTCGGATACAGCCTCGATCAATTAGTATATAATATACAACACGAAACTATAATATTTAAAACTAAATAATATAACCAAATAACTCATTAAAAAAATTACAAGAGTTCAAAATTATTCAAAATTTAAACTATAAACAATTTAAAATATACTTCTTATCAACTAATTTAAAATAAATTCAATATAAAAGTATTAGATTAACATATTAATTCATGTTATGTTATATTTGTTAAAATTTTATTAGTAGCCTAATTTTAAAAAATTGTAAGTGTGCACGAATAACTTTTTGTGTCATTATTGAGTTCACTGTTCTGGTTGATAATTGCATAGTCCTTACTTGAACCAAAAATAGATGTCCACTCGTTGTGTCAACCTTTCTCTCTCACACAAATTCCTCATTGGGTGCCTTCTATTGTTTTTGGTAAAGTTATGATTTTTTCATGTTACAATTACTAACAATTTGTTTTTATTTCTTTGTAAATATATAACTTTTTAGTATTGTAAAACTTTTTCTTAAACTAATATGACTCAACTACATAAATATACTCTAATCAAATATGTATCTACCAAGACGAGAATTTAAACAAGTCGATGATATATGTAAATTCTATTTTTTGTTTTACATCCACCTAACACCAATAAAATTATATTTTTATTTTAAAAAATAATTTAGAAATAATTAAATTAAAAAATTAAAAATATTAATTCTTTATCAAGTGTTGGATACAAATAAAAAAATTAAAGGTGTGCATATACAATTGTTTGAGTATGATCTGATCAAATATAATAGTTATTATAGTTTAAAACTGTCTTACAATTCAATCATGAACCTCACCTATTAAACAATACTCTTAATCTCATTATATAAGTGTTGACATTGATCAATAAAAAACAACCATTTAATTTAATTAAGTGTTTTGGTGATTTTAAAAGGTTTCAAATGTTACTTTTGTTGCACCAAAACAATATCAAATTAAACATCATTATGTATTATGAAATCTTAACTAGACTAATATTACAAAAAAAAATATGAATTATTTGTCATCACATAAAAAATAAAAACAAAAATATGAAAAATCAAGCAAAGCACATATAAAAAATACATAAAATACATAGTAAACTTTTTTTACAACAAATTAAATAACTTTAAACATAGAAAACTTATATATATTTCTTTTTTTGTTAGAAATCTTACATCGACTAAAGATAAGACCAATTTATAATATATAAGTGAGACAAATCTTATTTTGTGAGATTAAATTAGACTTAAAATTCATTTCTAACATTTTTAGTTTCAATAATTAATATTGAGATGGTATCTTTTAGAATAAAATCCTTTCACACAGTACAAGAAATATACGCAAGATTTGAACATTTATTTGGCTTATAAGCATGTATGGAAAACTCCTCATGAGTGGTATATTATGCTTTCCTTTCTACTACTTTTTATTTTATGGGACATCATCTCTATTATTGATTCTGTTTCAAAATGAAATTATTAGGTAATCTTAGAATGACAGCATTGCCCATTGATGAATTTGGTGAATGTATCTGCAAAAGGTAGTAGGTAGCCCAACCATGCATGGTAGGTATATAGCCTAATTTAGATAAGAAATTTTATCAAAGTCTAACATTTCTGACCAATATCCACAACTTCCAGTATTATTTATAACGCAAATAATTAATATAAACTCAAATCATAATTTCTCCTACATATTTAAGAAAAAAAGAAAATCTTATTAAATAGACTATTTTTTATTGGATAATGATACTTAGAAAATATTTTTTTGACAATATTTGAATATTATCTACGTGTCATTTTGTAATTGGTCCATGATGGTATTTATGATTATTATTATTGATTGTAGAATAATTTTGGACTAATCACAGAATGATACGTAGATGATGTTCAAATGTTATAAAAGAAAATGTTGTCTAAGTATCATTTTTTTTTATTTCGATCTTTATGTTCATGAATATATTACATTGATATTTATTCTTTGCGTTTTCATACCGTTTCGTTTACATCTTCAAGCTATACTAATTTTGATAATTAAAAAGAATTTTTAATATATTTTAAAATATTAAAATAATTATAGTTGTACTTTTCGTAAAAGTAATTTTAAGATTATTTGTTCTTAAACTTTTTTGAAACAAATATTTTGAAAATTTTGAAACATGATATATGTAAAAGTATTTTTGGAATAGAGTTCTCTAACATGCTTTCCGAAAAATATGAAATACATTATCAAACAAGCTTTCCTCAATAAAAATTTTCGAAATAAAACTTTCAGAATATATATATATATATATATATATATATATATATATATATATATATATATATATATATATATATATATGGGGTTTGTTAACGCGCGTACGTCTGTTTTTCAGTTGGTACATTTTAACAATGTGAATCGAGTTTTAGTAGATAAAAATATCATCATATATTATGGATTCTAAGTTTTAAAGTCAAGGGTATTTGAATAATTTTCATTCTCAAAACTAAAAAAAAAACAAGAAACCCCAGACCCTTACTCACCTCCCTCATTCCTCTCAACCTTTTTTCTTCCATCTCTCTCACTCCAATATTTTATCTATCATCCTATGGTAGATCCAACTGATGAAAAAAAATTAGAAATACTCGTCGTTAAACAATTTACCTTTGTAAAGAATTGAGTCATTGCCATATTCGCCTTCAGACAAAGGTTCATTCAAGATCTCTTCGATTTCATCATCTTCACTAACTTCTCTAATTTCATCATATGCAGATGTTGAATCATCATCTCTTAAAAAACCTCTAGGCCAATTACCAATTCCTTCTGACGTCATTATGCTTGTGAAAATTAGATAAAATTAGATAAGATAAAAATTATAAAATGAAAACTCATTATAAAATCATTTTTTGTAAGAAATTGTTTAACAACGAGTGTTTCTTATTTTTTTTTCCAAGCCAATTACTATTTCCTTTGATGTCATTAAAAATAGATAAAATTATATAAGACAAAAATTATAAAATGAATACTCATTATCAAATCATTTTTTGTAAGAAATTGTTTAACAACGAGTGTTTCTGATTTTTTCCAAACGAATTACCAATTCCTTTATATGTCATTATGCTTGTGAAAATTAGATAAAATTAGATAAGAAAAAAATTATAAAATGAAAATTCATTATAAAATCATTGTTTTGTAAAAAATTGTTTAACCGTGAGTGTTTCTAATTTTTTCAATAGGAGCTACAACAGAGATGACAGAGAAAAAGTTGGAGTGAAAGATATGAAAGAGAAAGAGTTGAGAGGAATGAGAGAGGTAAATATGGGTTTAGGGAATTTCTTTTTAATATAGGATGTTTCACTTACAACTTTAACACTTAATCTTACATCTCCAATTTTTTCAAAAATTTATATTTTAACCATAATAAATATTTTTTTCTCTTTCTTATTAAAGTAATTCTACACCCATTTAACTCTCACCCTTCTAACAAAAACTTTTAAAACTTTTATTTATTTATAATTTAATAACTATTTAACTTATTTTAAAAGTCTAATATATTTTAATATATTTTCATATTTTAGTAATTATTAAAATATAATTTGTAGTATTATGATAGTTATATTTAAAAAATTAAAATTAAAATAATTAAAATAAAAGTAATAATAATAAAAAACAAAATAAAAATAATAATATAAAATATGATTTAATATATGTAAATATATTAAATTATATTAAAATATTAAATTAAATTAAATTATTATTAAATTTTAAATAAAAAATATAATTTTAAAAAAAATTATTCATCGGATTTTGGTATCGTTAACATGTGTTAAAGGATTTCCAATTCCGATTATTAAATATTTTTAAAACTTTGTTTTTTATTTATAATTTATTGACTATTTAATTTAATTAAAAAATTTAATATTATTCAATATATTTTATATTTTTAATAATTATTAAAACATAATTTGTATTATAATAATATTTAGATTAAAAATATTAAAATAAATGTAAAAAAAGTTAGGTCAAAGTGAATTGTTTTCACTTTGAAAAATTTATTCTTTTAAACAATTTTCAAAATCTTTGATGTTTTCTTAGAATGCAAGAAACAAGAATATGAACAAAGATAAAAGAGAAGGATAAAAATATCAACACAAATATTTATACTGATTTGTCGAAGCCTACATTCAGTCTTTCTTCAACAATCTAAATTGAAGGGAACCACTATATTGATAGAGTTAAATATACAAGCAAGAGATATAAAGAACAACCCTCTTAAATGTACTCTCATTTACCAACTCAATATCAACTACAACACAAGACTTGAATATTGTTAAAGATATTATCTTTAGTTTATATTTATCTTTTATTTTTAGTTTTTATATTTCTTATTTGTATTTTGGACTTAGCCCATATTTCTTCTATTATAAATAGAACCTATGTGTATATTCAAAACAAAGGGAGATTAATCTCATATATAATTTTCACTATATTCAACTTGGTATCAAAGCCTGATTCTCTGAGCCTTTTCCTACTCTGACTTTGTTGCCACCGGTGGCCAGTGGTCACTACCACCGACGGCCTTAAAAATCTCATCTTTTTCTAAAGTACCTCAACAAGTAATCCTTTCTTTCTCAGCCTCAATATCAAGCTTGTAGTACCTTCTTTAGTATTTCCGACAATTCCATCTCTTATCATCTGTCCAGTGTTGCCGTCTACTAATGCCCGTCGCTCGCCTCCATTGCCGACCGTCGCCATCGTCGGCAGCCACAAGCCATCGTCCGTCGCCCGCCATTGCCAGCCGTCACCTCCGGTCGTCCACCACCGGTCACCGTCCGTCGGCAGCCACTGTCGGCCGCCATCTTCGTCAGCACAATTTATCTCACGCCGTCTTCTTGGTGTCGAACACGTGTTTGTCCCGCGCCACTGTCTGCCGCCGACTACCATCTTTGTTGTTTCACGTCACTGTATCACTGTCAACTGAAACTGCGATAATCGCTATCCATCTTTCTCCATCAGTGCGATGCTAGTCTTCTTCATCTCTTCGCCCAATCGAGTCACTACAACCTTCCTCTAGTCATTGTATTGTCGTCAACCTTACTGGGTACTACCGCTCCTTGGCTTTTTCTCAAGTCCTAACCATCACCTCAATGGCAGTCCTACTTGTCGTCATCTCCGCCGCTTGTGCAACTGATGCACCAGTACCTAGTCATACCTCTACTACTTCCGCTATCTTCTTCTCCACTCTGAAAGGTGCGATCATGTTACACCTGGAAATCGATTTGCTGAAAAATTGTGAAGAAGGCCTCCGATTCAAGTTTGTAGAGGGCCTTGGCCTTCAATTTTCCCTCATTGTCTGTTTCCCAGACGTTCTCAACAACCACTTAGAATGCCTTCAGTCGATATTTGATTCGTGTTATGCTTCTATTATATAAATAATAGTTAATATAAATAATTTGGCTATGCTTCTATCATTGATGGCAATTTAGTCCTTGCAGTTTGTCCACTGCAAACCTCATCCTTACTGGATGGCAGTTTAGTCCCTATAGTTTGGCCACTTTCGCTTTCAGCCACTATAGGCCCCATCAGTCAGTGTGGTAATTTAGTCCCTACAGTTTGTCGCTCTCTACCATTGTTGGCCATCATCCACTTTTATGGAAATCTCCTTTATTAAAGTCATTCAACTTGAAGTTTCATGGTGCTAGTTGAACTTTTGCAATTGTCCACCACTGTTCAATCCATAAGTTGTTCTTAGTTGTTCGTCGACCTGTGATTGCACATTTGTTTGCCACACACGCTTGAAGACAGATCATATATTTCAAATTGAGTTTATTTATTCCAAGCTTGGTTCATACAATTTGTATACTCCAACTTGAGGAGGGGTATTAAAGATATTATATTTAGTTTATATTTATCTTTTATCTTTAGTTAGTTTGTTTATATTTCTTATTTGTATTTTGGGCTTAGCCCATATTTCTTCTATTATAAATAGACCCTATGTGTATATTCAACACAAGGAAGATCAATCCCATATATAATTTTCACTATATTCAACTAATACCTCATAGTCTTACCCTAGAAAGTTATCCCCACTCTCTGTCACCTTAGAGCTATCCCAACTCTAAGAACTAGAACACACAAGGTCCTCTTCTTGGCTCACAACAATAACGAAAACACAATGAATATGATTATAGATGAACACTAATCAGTAGAATACACCTGATGTGTGGTTTTTGATCAGCAATGTGACAGCCCTTCAATCTTGCAAGAGTCTTTAAGGATTTCCGTCCGATTTAGCAATCTTAATTCTCCAAGAATATAAGAACGCTCCTACAATTAAATCTCAACAAGAAAGTTAGTTATGAAAGGTTTAGATCATTAAACTGTTGAGGTAGAGAATAATGCATCTATTTATAGATTTTTCAACTCTGACACATTTTAATCGATTAGGCATTTAATGTAATCTATTAAGTTTTTCCTTCTGCTTTAACATTTTCACATCTGCATAGGATTTAACATATTAAATACGCATGCAATTAATTATACAAATCATACAAGCCACAATATTCAAAATATGACCATTATTGAAAGTAATGGCTTTCCAAGAAAATGGTTTTCACTTAAAGCGCATTTTAACTAATTAGGAAAATAATGTAATTGGCTAAGTTCCATACTTAAGCAATTTTGAAAACATTTTCCATTCAAAACACTTCAATGCACTCAACAATCATGTACTTGTATAACGTGTTTTAATCGATTATACAATTAATGTAATCGGTTAAAGTATAGTTGTTTTGCCCCTATTGAGCATAAACACAAATCTGAAGAAATTTAATAGATTATAAGATAGTATAATCGATTATTTCTATCAGATATGCAATGTGCAATGCATTTCAATCCAATGATTCATTTTCAATCAATGAATACATATTCCAATCAATTCAAGCACAAACACAAATATAATGAATCAATTGTTTTGTCATTTTGTTGTACAAGAAACTATAAAATATTTCTTTTGTGATTATCAAAAATTCACATATGAGATATAGATTCAGCTGTATACAGTTTCTTCTATCAACAATAAAAATAATAGTAATAGTTAAGAAATTTGAAAATTTCTTTATCAAACTGTGACATGTGAAATTTTTTATAGAAAACTAAAATTTTATAATTTCTTAATTGAATTTCGAAATCAATGAAAAAATTATCAAATTTCAGTATGCAAAGAAACCATTAATGTCATAATCTAATAAAATTTTTTAGATATTTCAATTATTATTATTTTTATTTTAATTTTTTTAATATAACTATTATAATAATATAAATTATATTTTAATAATTATGAAAGTATAAAAATATATTAAAATTTTAAATTAAATTAAATAATTATTAAATTATAAATAAAAAATAAAGTATTAAAAACTTTTGCTAGTCGAATTGGAAATCCATTAACACATGTTAACGGATACCAAAATTCGGTGAATAATTTTTTTTAAAATTTTGTTTTCTATTTAAAATTTAATAATAATTTAACTTATTTTAATATTTTAATATAATTTAATATATTTATATATAATAAATCAGATTTTATATTATTATTTTTTTATTTTTGTTTTTCATTATTATTACTTTTATTTTATTTATTTTAATTCTAATTTTTAATATAACTATTATAATAATACATATTATATTTTAATAATTATTAAAATATGAAAATATATTAAATAATATTAGATTTTTAAATTAAATTATAAATAAAAAACAACTTTTTAAAATTTTTGTTAAAGGGATGCAGGGTTAAAAGTGTGCATGGTTACTTTAATAAGAAAGAAAAAAAAATTAAAAGAATATCTATTAAGTTACTAGAGGAATTTTTAAAAAAATTGGAAATGAAGTGTTGGAAATACAGGATGAAACTCCCAAAATATATTAAAGTTGATTTTATGAAATTTAAAATATATATATATATATATATATATATATAAATTAAATTACTGAATAAATATTTCATTAGATTGATATGTAATCAATTTCTAAATAACATTAAAATGGAAAGGATCACATGGATTTTATTTAACAAAAATTAAGACTTAAATGAGTTAAAAAGTAATATAAAACCTAAAATGTGAAATCACATTTAACAAGTAAACTATGTACAGTTTTCTTTTAAAATTTAAGGTTTAAACTCTTCATTGGTCCTCATATTTGTGTACAAATCTCACTTTGGTCCTCAAGTTTTGAACTCTCTTAATTGGGTCCTAATTTTTGTAAAAATGCACACATTTTACCCTAACCGTTAAGTTGTCTCAAACGGCGTTAATTGATGTTGGGATGAATTTTTTTTATTTTAGGCTTAATATATCTCTTGGTCCTTATGTTTGTGTGAAAATCTCAGTTCGGTCCTCAAGTTTTTCCTCTAGTCCTTATGAAATGCAAACATTTTACAACATTTTACCCCAACCGTTAAGTGTATTGAGACGGCGTTAACTTTGAACTGAGCTGTAATTTTCTTTTTTTTATGTTTTAAAATCATTAAATCCACGTGATTATGGTCTTTCTTTTTCCTTCCAATCACTGATCACAGTTCACTCATTCCTCCACCCTCAAACTCCCGACTCACACCTTTTCTCCCTCTCAAACTAAAAAATGCCGCCGTTGTGGACAATTCAAAAATTATGACTCAATTGAGACAGTTCAAAACTTGAGGACCGAACTGAGATTTTCACACAAACATAAGTATCAGGGGAGGGATTAAGTCTAAAATAAAAAATTCATCTCAACATCAATTAACGTCGTTTGAGACAACTTAACAGTTAGGGTAAAATGTGTGCATTTTTACAAAAATTATGACTCAATTGAGACAGTTCAAAACTTGAGGACCAAACTGAGATTTGCACACAAATACGAGGACCAATGAAGGGTTTAAGCCAAAATTTAAAGATTTCACTAATATTTGAAAACATTACAAATAGTTTAACAATCCCAGATTTACAAGGAGTACAACTATTTTTTATATCAAATAGATCAACTGAATATATCGTTTTAGCTCTCTTGATTTAAACAAACACTTATTTTAAATCAACTTCTGATTATTTAAAAACAACAAAATGTTTTTAAAACAAGTAAAAGGAGGACGCATTCCATGTATGTGGAGCTAAACTTGTCTTTTGTGTGTTGAAATGGTTGAAAATAATGTTCTTTGTTGCCTTATAACTTGCGAATGTTGGTTCCATTGTTGAAAACCTTGTTAGTGTGATGTTGTACGTAATTTAATTGATTTGAGCTTTATCATATTGTAATCTTGTTCGGTGTGTTTGTTGGAATAAACTTAGGATTTTATTAATAATTTTGTTTAAATATTATTTTATTAGTTTTGGATCTAGTAATATTTGGTTTGATTTGATAGAGATAAAATAGGAATGGATAGTTATGATTTTCTTTTTATCTAGGTAGAATATTATTTTATGATAGGTTAAGAAGATTTTATTTTAAATCAGTTGATATTTTATTTTCAGATTTTATTTTTATTTCCATAATATTGTAAGTATCATGATTATTTAAAGCCTTTCAATTATTAATGAATAACAAGACTCAATTTTGGAAAAAATATCTGAGTGTGTATCGGGAGATTTTTCCAACAGTTTTAAGCTACATTTGATTTCTGCGTGGAATTGGAATTGGGTGCTGGAAATGTATACATTGTATGCCCTGTTTTGCTTCAGTGAACTGGACAGATTATGATTGCAATCTGATTTCACGTATCAACCATTTTATGTTTGCTTCTTGTCTGATATCTTACAAATTGTGGATAAATATATCTAACTGGATGCATGAGTTATGAAATATATGTAGGAAGGTACTCCATTTAAGTGCATAATTAAAAATTTCAGATATTAAGCTATGTGTATGAATTGATTATGAAATTGGTATAAAGTCGTGGGTAATGTTGTATGACTGGAATGTTCTCATGTAAATATTAACGACATTGAGCAGATACTGGAACTTTGGTGGGGAACATTTGATATTGATTCATATACTATCTAGGTTAGATCAGCATGGATAGTTATTATTATGGTGGTGGGCTGAACTATAATGGTAGTGATTTACAATGTTTTTTAAATTTGGGCGCATGGATGATTTAAAAAGGTTGATAATGTGTCTGTTCTGATGTATATACTTTCACTCTTTAGATATAGAATATGTATGTATGTAGTGCTGATTGATTGAACCTTTCTGGTCGTCCAAATGAACCTTGTTCTGTGTTTGATTGGAGATATTGCGTGATCAAAATTCCTACTATATTATTCTAATCATAGGAAACAGATTATGTATGGCATTTCCTAATTACTTGGAGCTTGCTGGTTATATTAAGACTTTAGAAGCAAAGTGTTACACTTTGCTTGAATTCTGAATATGGTTTTCACATTTTAAAATGTTATGGTACATTACATGATGAATATGAGATGATTGAAGGTTTGGTTTATGCTTGGGATGTGCTTGTGAAGTGATAAAATCACGATGTTTACTGGGCAGGGGAAAGAACTGAATATGAATGTGAGTATTTAAACAGGCTGAGTTAACTAAACTGGAGGACTAAATCTGTGTGGGATGGGATTTAGTGATCTTCCCTGTTCCATTATGTTTTGAATGTTATGAATAGATTAATAAAGGTTTTAGTGGATTTTAAATGTTAGTATGTTGAATGATTCAATATGGACCATAGGGTAACATGTCAGTATGTTGGATGATTCAAAATGGTGTGTTATGAAACTTATCCCTATGAAAATTGTTGTCTGAGAATTGTGTTTGCGGTGAGTTTATTCTATGCGTATTCAATGATGTGTGGTCTTGGATTAAGTTAGCTAAGGTTGTCCAGAACAGTGGTTACTGCTGCATGAAAATACCTGGTATAGGAAATGCAATTAATCTTGAACGAGATGTTTGTTTTAAACTAAAAAGAGCTAATATAATTTCATTTGATGGTTGGTTAAACTCTTAGTTTATTAAGTTGATTTGTGATCAATGTACATCTCTTGTTATTGAATCTAGTTCCTGGATTGATAGATGAGTCATGATGTTATTTCTAGAGTTATATGGTGTGCTACGTGCTTTATCAACTCACTTGGAAGATCATCTTATGTTGAAGGAGCATCCTCAAAGCAATCTCCATCATTTGGTATCAAGAGTTATGGTCATTATTTTGGAAGTCTTCAAGAGATAAGTATCTAAAAGTTCTTATCCATTTTGTTTATCCATTTGTGTTCTTGTGAATTCCTTATTGTTTCATTTTTTCCAACATATCTAATATGTTTTTTGAGTAATGAGTATGTGTTTTATGTCTTGAAATATTGATTCAAATTAATTGTTTTTCTTGAATCATCCATGTTGTGTGCCTAGAAATTTCAATTTTTCTATTTGTATGTGTGCAGAGTTTGAGTTTGTGTCAACTTTTGAGTCATTTTCTTTTATTTTATGATCCTATTTTTTTTTCCTAAGTCTTGTATGTCCATATATGTCATCACATCTTTCTTGAACTTAAAAGAAAAATTGAAAACATTGAAAACTTGAAGCCAGCCCATTTTCTGAAATCTAGAGCAAAGAGTTGTCTGGACTTCAATTTTCAAAAATTAACTGCAACAATACCAGAAATCCAAATGCTACGTTTTATATGTCAATGGAAAGCTCTTTGAGTCTATTTTCCAGGAAAAAACAAATCATCACATTTAAAGCTCTGTATAAAAAGTTATGGGTAAAACATTGAGCAAAGGTCAAGTTGTCCAGTTTCACTGTGAAATTTCGGATTTTGATGTTTTGTCTTTTTCTGGGTTTTTTTGAGTTTTATGAGTGTATTAGTATTAGGTTTCCATTGAGTCATTTTTTTATTTGTCAAAAGATCATTTGATTCCTTAGGATTTCCTACAAACACCACTTGAATTAGCCTTGTTTTTTAATGAGTTGTGCAAAGATTATGATGCTTGTTGTGTTCTGAAAAATTAATTGATAAAATTAGAACATCCCTCGATAAAAAAAATAGAAAAGAAGAAAATAAAAGGGTTAAAAGAAGTAAAATAAAATTGCCAAAAGAAAAGGACACAAAAACAAGAAACTCAATTTTGGACTTGAATTTTAAGTGATGTTTGCATTTTTCCAGCAAGTGTTTTTACTTGGCTAATCTGGTTGGTCTTCTATTCTTAGTTTTATTTTGGTTTTATTCATCTATTCTAGCACCTTTCCTTAGGGATTCCTTTTGAGTACTTACCTAATTGATACTCTTATTTTTTATTGTTTGTCATTCTTGGCTTTCTTTGAAGTATTGTCTCATCTTACTTCATTTTTGTTTAGCTTTCAAATTTTTCTTTTGTTGCTTTCATTCTTTGGTCTCTTTGGTGTTTGAAATCAGATTTGGTTAGTGCTTTCTTTTGGGAGTTTAACTAACTTTGAAGGTAGCATCTTGAAGGCTTGAAAGAAGGCTAATAGAAACATTTTTTTGGACTTTGGAAGAAGGAGTTATTACATGGATTCAGAGTGAACATAAAGAGAGGATAAACACTTGAAGAAATCGAGAATTTAGGAGCTATTTTTGCACTTTTATTTGCTTTTTTTTTTTGTATCATGGAACCTTTGTGTTCTTGTAATTTGTTTAGATGATTTCATTTGTTATATGCTTGGTGTCTTGTGAAATTTTCTTTGGTACAATCCCATCTCCATTGCTAAAATTGTGTAATAGTTTACTTTCCACTTTAGAAGTGAAAGTGTGTCAAGTGGCTCTTAGGTGTCATTTGCATCTTCACATAGGACCTTTAGTTTACTTGTTTACATAGCATTCAATTCCTTCTACTTTCCTTTTATACATTGTCTTGTTTATCATTTAAGTCTTTGTGATACTTAGGTTGTTTGAAAGCATCTTAGATAAACCTTTCTTTGGTTTTAGGAGCATTCTTCGCATTTGCATTTAAAAAAGTTTTGGAAGATTTTAATTAGAAGCTTAGGAAAAGGTAATCTAAGGAAACTCTGGCTAGGAAGGACTTGGTTTTTAAGTTTGTCCATTGTGATTCACCTCTCCTTCTTGAGATCTACTTGGAACACTCTTACTCGATTGTTTCTCTTTAGAAATCATCCACCCAAAAAGAAATTTTTACTTGTGAAAATCATTTCATTCATAGTTGTGAAGTGTTTTGAAAACCTTTGTGAACACTTTTGAACTTTACAACATGAGTAAACAATCTCATTATTCAAGTGTTAATGGTAGTATAAGAGATAGTCAGAAAGTCTTACATCTTAGATATGAACTTACACAAAAAGTAAGAAAGTTAGATAGTATGCTTACAGAGTTTATGATGGAAAAAAAAGAGAGAAAAACAAGTTGAGTCATCCAAAAGAAGAAGGTACACTTGAGAAACATCCACCTCTTATGGTAGAAATGAACTTCAAAATAGTCACCAAAATGAAAACTTCTACCATTCTAGTTTGCATGAGCGGTTTTTGGATCGTGATCGTTTCTATTATAGGTATAGTGAGAATGAGTTACATTTAAGAGCTGAGAATGACATTCCACAGTTTGGTAGAGAAGTTGATCTGATGTCATACTTAGCTTGGGAAGAAAAAGTTGAAAAACTTCATCCATTCATTATTAAGTGTAGTAAGTTTCACATAGTTTGGTTATATTCTTCTAGATTTGAGAGGCATGCATGTGATTGGTGGCATCAAAGGCAAAATGATGTTAAAAATGGTATCAAATCACCAATTAGAGATTGAAATGATCTAAGAGCTTGCATGAGAAGAAAATTTGTTCCACCTTCTTTTAAGAGAAATCAAGAGAAATGTGAGAAGCTCTTAAGGGGTAAGGAAAGAAAAGAAATGAAAGAAAAAAAGAGGAACAAATACAAATAGAGAAAAAAGTTAAAGAGGAGGAAGCTAGAAGAGAAAGGGATGAGAGAGAAAAGAAAGAGAAAGAAAAAAATGATAGAAGAGAGAGGGGGAGAGAGAAACGAAAGAGAAGGAAGAAAATGAGAGAAGAGAGAGGGATGAGAGAAAAAGAAAGAGAAAGAAGAGATTGAGAGGAGAGAAAAGGCGAAAGAAGAAATCTTATTCAAAGAAGAACTCCTACTCAAAGAAGAAGTATTACTCAAGGCACCTCCCATTCCCTCAATCATAATTGAGTCAAGAGTTCTGAAAGAAGTTTTCCAAACTTTGAACTCTTATCCTTTCATTAATGATTCTCATTTCTTAGTTTCAAAATTTACTTTCGAAAGTCTTTTACCTCCACTTTCATTTCCCATTATTTTTAACTCCTTAATAACCTTTGAAAAAACACTCTTTGAGTTGTTGTTACCTCACAAGTTACAAAAAGCTCAAGGTGAAACAAAAGCTTTTTGTAAAGTAGGTCTTATAACTTTTGAAGAAAAATCTAAAACTAGAACAATAGATGTCCAATGCTTCAAGTGTTTTTGAGAGAGGGAACATTTATTTTGAATGTCCTCCCAAAAGAACATTGCTTTTAAAAGATCAACACACCAGAAGCTTGGATAACTCTCATTCTTCACCTAGTGAAGAAAAAATTTTAGATTCTGTAGAAAAAATAAATTTTCCTAAAAAAATCTTTTCGAAAATAAAAAGTCTTATTTCCTTCTTCTTTTGTATATGCTTTTATCATTAGAACAACTTTTTGAAATAAAGGCCAACAATCTTCCTCACAGAACACTTTCCAAAAACAAAAGATATTTTTTCTTTGTTCTTTTGTTTAGGTCCATCCTTTGAATAATACTCTTATTTGCTATTTGTTGTAGGTACATTTTTTATCCAGGAGGAGATCAATAGACCAAAGTTATGCTTCCTCACATATCTTTCCGATTTGAAGACAGATCATTTTCAAGAGGTAGGGTATGGTGGAATCCGTTTTGAGAACTAAATGAAGATCCATGAAAGGAGCATCAACTTAAGCTAAGGCTAGGAGATTGGAATAAGAAGAAGGACTTTTAAGGTTATTCTTGCTTTCCCTTAAGCCTTAGAAGACATTGGACCTCTCATAAAGAACTATGGTCAAAGAAGATGGAGCTTGAAGGATTCTACTCTTGTGGAGGGTCATATTTTAGTCCTCTTCTTTATCTTAAAACACTTTTTGTAAATATGTAATATAACTCATGTTTTTAGGCCTTGTATTTGGCCAAGACACTTTGTTTAGCTTTGTTTAGAAGGCTTTGTGGCTATAAGAAAGAGCTAGTGCATTATTCGGTCCTTTGTGGCTATAGAAGGTAGCACCTAAATAGGGTTAAAAATGGATTTTTGAAGGAGTTAGTTGCAAGGAGCCTTTGCATTAAATGCTTTGACTAATTTAGTTACATAGCATAAGGCTCCATACTTTTAATGTTTAGGCTCCTCATTTAATGATGAGGCTTCTCATTAAATGATGGAGATGCTCCTAAATATTTCATGTACTCTAGCCTTCTCATTCACCTATAAAAGGAGAGACACCATTTTGTAATCCTTAGAACTTGATTGAATGTAAAGTCTTTTTGTCAAAATTGCAAAACTTCTCTTCTTAAGTTCTCACCTTATGAAATTTCTTGTTCTAGACCTCTTCATACATTCTCCTTCATTGTTGGCTTAACCTCCTACAAGGACATTTACCAAGACCATACAACACCAACATCTTCATCTCTTCATCTTTATTTGCTTTCGCTACTATCATTGTTCATATGGAGTCCACCCTTTGAAGAGGCTTCATCAACCCACTTGGAAGATCATCTCATGTTGAAGGAGCATCTCAAAGCAATCTCCATCATTTGGTATCAAGAGCTATGGTCATTATCTTTGAAGTCTTCAAGAGATAAGTGTCTAAAAGTTCTTACCCATTTGTGTTCTTGTGAATTCCTTGCTTTTTGAGTAATGAGTATGTGTTTTATGTCTTGAAATATTGATTCAAATTAATTGTTCTTCTTGAATCATCTATGTTGTGTGTCTAGGAATTCCAATTTTTCTATTTGTATGTGTGAGTTTAGGAGTTTGTGTCATGGATTTGAGTCATTTTCTTTGATTTTATGATCCTATTGTTTTGTCCTAAGTCTTGTATATCCATATATGTCATTACATCTTTGTTGAACTTGAAAAAGAAAATTAAAAACATAAAAAACTTGAAGCCTATCCATTTTCTAAAATTTAGTGTAAAGAATTGGACTTTAATTTAAAAAAATTAAGTGAAACCATACCAGAAATCTTTGTTTTTTTTTTTTTTGGCTATTGATTGTTTAAATGTTTGCTGCGCTTTTGTTTTCTCACGTGGTCTAGGTCGAAGAAAGCCCAAAGACATCAATTAGGGATAGTAGTCGAAATGCATTGTTCTTTGAAGGTTCATTCCTTTGTTCTTCCCTATTCTCCTTTCTTTTTCCTCCTTTGTTTTCTTTCTTCTTCTTATCTGAAACCCTAGGGCCAAGGGGTGAAATAGCGGCGTATGTGAGAGAGAGCATTAAATGCTCCGAAGTGAAACGAGTTTAGGGATTTAAAGCTCAGTTTTGAGATGAGTAATGGGGCAATGGAATCTGAGGGTGGTGAGATTAATGTTAGAGCTACGATTGTTTTATGGTGGCTTCGAAGAAGCCTATAAAAGGGGAAGAGAGGGAAGGGGAAGCCTATAAAATGAAGGGAAGAAATGAATATTTATATATTGTATGTAATTGATGTACACCGGCAAACCTGTGTCTCGAAAAACTACACTTACTTACTGCACCCCCAAAATTGGAAAGTATATGATCACACTATCCTTCATATCTTCTTACAATGTCTATCTCACCAAACTAATTAACCTTATAACTATCAACATAGTGATAATAATTGTTATTATTATTACTATAGTTTGAAATCAAATTACATTTCCGAAGGACATGGGAAAGTCTCTTCCACGACCACCTCTTCCTCCTGTAACTCACGTGACCACTCACGTGCGACCTGTTCCTTCTCATCAACCCCTTCACTTCCGGTGGCCGGTAAGTTCTAATCAAGGGCCACTTAATGCCGTCAAAAAATGGGTGTCGTTTAACATCAGTGGCACCCTTGGCGCACCCTAGCCTCCTCCTTGGATCTTTCACCAACAGCTTCTCAATCAAATCTCTAGCCTCAGTCATGCCAGGCTCTTCTCCTTCCGACAAGTGGACGAATCTCACGTCCTTATACGACGCTATGTTGCGCAGTGTGTTCTCTTTGTTGCAGCCCTTAAACGGCGTTGTCCCGTACAGCAACTCGTAGAGGAAAACCCCAAAAGCCCACCAGTCAACGCCGTTACCATGACCGTTACCCGAGACAAGCTCAGGCGCGAGGTACTCGTGCGTCCCGACGCAAGACCGTGAAAACGCCGCCACGGGTTCCGCAATGAACTCTGCAAGGAACGTCTGATGGTGTTGTCTGTAGGGAAGACGGTTACAACTGAAGCAACCGTCGGTGGGGCCCACACGAGCGGGTTTGTTGTGGGTCTTAAATGTGAGGCTGGGTGCCACGTCAGATTTGAAGCAGAGATCGAAATCCGAGAGCATGACGTGGCCGTCTTCGCGCAAGAGAACGTTCTCGGGTTTAAGGTCGCGGTAGACGATTCCGAGCGCGTGGAGGTACTCAAGTGCGACGAGGACCTCAGCGGCGAAGAAACGCGCTACCGAGAGGGCGAGGCGGTGCTGTGGCTGTTTGCGGAGGAGGGAGTGGAGGTCGCCGGCGGGGCAGTAGTCGATGAGGAGGCACGTGTAGTGCGAGACGTCGATGCGCGCGTAGAGCGTGGGGAGGAAGGGATGGTCGAGCGCTTGGAGGATTTCGGCCTCGGTTTCCGCGTGGGAGAGTTTTTTGGGGGTGAGGAGGTCTTTGTCGACGACTTTGAGGGCGAAGTTGGCGCCGTCGTAGTCGCGCAGGCGGCAGAGGAAGACGCGGCCGAGGTTGCCGGAGCCGAGGTGGCGGAGAAGCTTAAGATGGCGGAGGTGGAGTCGGCCGTCGGAGGAGAGCATGGTGGCGGCTTGGATGGCGGACCAGTGGGGGTCGGAGCTCCGGTGGGGGCGACGGTTTACGACTGAGATGGAGGGCTCGCAAGTGGAGATACGATCATTGAAGCTGAGTGTGAGGCTGCTGGTTCGGGCGAGGCTGGTTCGGGCGCTGGTGCGGTCGGTGGTGGTGCTGGTAAAACTGAGATCCAGGTCTGTGTCTGGGAACAATAATGTGGGTTCTTCCATGGCTGTTGTTGTGGGTACGGAGAGTGCAGTTCTGTTTCTGAGACATTAACGTTGGTGGTTCCGTTTTGATATATAAAAGGATGGGAACAGTGAAGGTGGGTCCGAAGGTTCAAGAAGTTGACCCAACTGGAGCGGGGGCCAGGACAGTGGACAGGTGCAGATGTTTGGTTGACCAACTGGAGTTTACATATTCTATTATTTTTTTCACTTTTTATCATTCTTATTATACTATAACATTGTTGAGTGTGTGCATGATCAAAATTTATTTAACGTTGTTGGAGAAGATGAATATGTAATAGCTAGAGCAGATAAGGAGTTGGTATCTTGTAAACTGTAGTGAGCAACAGCCCTTAAAAATGGACTGAATTGTGATATTTTACTTTCCACTAGAACATGACATTTGATCCAGTCATGCATTCTTTTCTTTAAGGAGTTCTTACATCTTGTCATATATATATATACAATTATGGTGAAATAGTCCATGATAATGAAAAAGGGGTTACATGGGAAGGTAGGTAATGCATGCATTGAATGCATCACTTTATATTTGTAGAACTAAAGCATTGTAATAGAAAATTATTAAGGTAATAAACTATTTGTTGAAAGGTTAAGGTAATAAATGAAAAAGGAAAATGGGTGGCGGAGATGGTCCCATGTGAGATGAAGGGCAGAAGGTCGTAAGGGGTTGAGAGCTACCGTCAAAGAAAGGGGTTAGTGATGCTGTCTGCCACGTGGTGAGCAATGGCCCTACATTGTCGCCTACACAATTTTTTATTTAAAATTTTCTCATTTGCTAATGTATTAAAATTACTTAGAAAACGCCAGAATTCAGAGATCATTAATAAATAATGGCTTATGTATTTAATGTGGCTAAATAATAATGGAGGCTACACCAAAATTATGAGCCTCCATCCCTCGTGATGAGAGAGATCCAACTGCTCTTCTTTAATGAGAAAATGTTAAATTTAAGAAAGCCTTAATATTCAATTCAAAACAATAATGAAGGGCCATGGCGATGTTCCCTTCTTACTCATTACCACAATTTAGTCAACTCTAACTTTTTAAGGGATCCACCTTAAATTTTATCAATATAAACTAATTATGTAAATAATTTATGAATTATGATACATTAACAATTTTTTTAACAATATTTTAACAATAAATTATGTGTTATTGTTTGATGAGTCTGTATATTTGAAACGGATTAATTATGAACTATTACATAAACAAATGTAAAAACGTTATTAAAAAAACTTTGTCTATCATTTATTCGAAAAACTCACAATGTTATAGTATCTTTATCTTAATTTTGAGATAAAAAAATATTTTTTTAACAAGTTTTTTGATAAATTTTTTATAATATTTATAAAATAATTTATAATTATTCTATTTTAAATACACAAACCAATAAAATAATGAAATATAATTTATTATCAAAAATTTTATGAAAATTTGTTAATATATCAATGTTGACTAATACCCCTGCCAGAAAAGTAAATAAAAGCATTCATGTACAACGTGAAGAACTTTTTGTGGAAGCCAAAAATCTAGAACTGTTCATTGATTTCATGTCAACTTCAAAACAACGATTTGAATTTTGGAAGATAACCTCAAAGTCAACAAAAACAAATTGACAAATATCTTGGAAGTTCAACTTTCTATTTAATTATCACAAGTCACGTAGATTAACTAGTGTTAGAACAATTTCCATTTTTCCATTTATATCGTGTTCAAGTTCTTGATAACTAGTAATCTCAAATTCAAGAGATGTAGTTTTATATGTGAATAATTAATTGAAGACTTAACCAGTGATCTCAAAGTTCATGCCTTGAGTATGGAATATCAATAAATAATTGGAGAAAGCAATCTCTAAAAAGAATTTCCTAAAAGGTTTTTATAGGGCTTACAAACTTGAAATAAAATTCAATTATTGGTTTAATTTTTTAAGCAAATAACATTGAGGAAAGAAAAAATTATACAAAGAATATAATTTATTCTTTGACATTTTCAATTAAACAACTAATATTGGTTATACTCATATGTGTACAGTATATTAATATCTAAAAACTTTCAAAAACAAGTTGTTATTATGGATTTATAGTTGGTCAATGGGGTACATGGTATATTGGTTCAAAAGGATAGAGTTAAAGCACAATTAATATTACAACAGTTATTGATGAGTAATAATCATTAAGAAGTAAATTAATTAGTCAAATTCTTATAAATTTTTTAAATAAAAGTTTAATTTTAAAATAAACTCACTTTTTTCATAATTAATTTACTTTTAAACCTCCATAAAAAAAAATTAACTTGAGTTTAAGAATATATTATGCAGGTAAATACCATAAATTAAAACAGAAACTTGGTAAACACTATATTCATGAAAATTGGCAAACCAATCAAGTCAACTGAAATCACCAATGTCATTAAGGTGTTTGGTCATCTCATTAACAAGGTTTGTCGGTCTCGATCGGTGCTTTGTATGAGCAAATACATGACTGTTCTAGATATTAAAATTGTTCTCGGACCCAAATATTTATAGCACTCGATACAACATATTTGATGGTATTATACAAACCCAATTTTTTAAATGATATTTTGTTTTATTTTAAATAATACTTTTTTAATAAGTAATATTTAACAATCACTTACTAGCTAGTACTCATTTGATTGGATTTTCCTATGGGTTAATCTAATCCAGTTGAACTTAATTAGATTAAAGTAAGTTTCATTTTATGATTAAATCAAACGAGATAAATAATGAATTTAATATATCTAATTCTAGACTCATTCTTATATTTAAATATTACAGACAAGTGTTATGTTTTTCTTTCTATATGTTAATTTAATTTAGATAAACTTATTATGACTTTAATTTTATTAACTTACTTATAGTCTTAAATTTGTTTTTGTAATAATTGTGTTATTTTTTTTAATAACATCAATATACTTAAAAATTCAATATTTAACAAAAAAAATATTCAACATTTTAACCTAATTCAATCTAACTCACTCAATAATAAATTGAGTTAGACTAAGTTGAAATTCAATTTTAAACTAGACAAATTCATAAAAGAACATACAATATATTAATTTTTATTAAAAATCACTCTTAAAAACAAAAACACCAGCAAATAATATAAACATCAGATTCATACTATGCAAACACGTTCCCAATACCAAGAATAATAAATAGTAGCTCTTCTTAGTCATTTAACATGTTCAACATTTATAGACAAAATACATTGTAAACAAATACATGTTTAACCATATATATATATATATATATATATATATATATATATATGATTTGTGTGAGATTTTTTAGTTGATACATTTTAGTAAAGTATATCAAGTTTTAATAGACAAAAAAAAATTTCATTAAAAAACATAATTTAAATTCAAGATATTTTAATAATTTTAATATTTAATTAAAAATAAAGATAAATAAATAAAAACTAGTTATTTATTGACTTTATAGTTGTTGTCACGTGTATTATTATTATTTTAAATAAAAATAAAAGGTAATTATTTATTATGATGACTTTATAGTTACTTTTACGTGTATTAGTTGTTTTTTAACTATGTAATCCACGGGTAACATTTTGATAATATATTTCTTTTGCAACTTTTATTTATATTTTTAATAACACATTTTCTGTCAAAAGTAATGGTTATTATTTCATGCATCTCCTCCCAAAAGTTAATTATATATATATATATATATATATATATATATATAAACTTTCAACGTAATTGAACTGAATAATTTCGTGTTGAGATATGTTTGTGATTATTTTAACTAATTTTTATACTCTCATGGATAATAATCTATTTAAAAATATATAAATATCAACTTTATCTTATTAGGAAGAAAATAATATACAAATCATAAATAATTACCTTTTATTATTTTTTATTTAAAAAAAAACTAATACACGTGGCAACACTATAAAGTGGATAAATAACTTTTTTTATTTTTTTTATTTTAAATTAAATATTAAAATACTGAATTTAAAATATGTTTTTTTAATAAAAATTATTTTATCCATTAAAACTTAGTACACTTTCAACTAAAAAAATCTTACATAAATTAACAAACTTCATATATATATATATATATATATATATATATATATATATAAAGTGTGTGTGAATTTGTCACGCCCATACCTATAGTTTATTTTCCAAAGATGCACATAAATTGTTGAACTTGATAAAGTGTTTACTGGTATCCAAGACAATCTTTAATGGTTAGTAAACAATATTCAAACAAAAACACAAAATTCCAATAAACCAATCTACAAATCCCATCATACGTCAAAAAGCACGTGTCAAGTCATCACAAAGATTTTCTTGTAAATGGGCATTGCACAATTTGTGTCTGTATGACTCGTGTGAGAGTCTAATGAATGTCCCTTCCACTCTTCAAAACTCGTGTGGCCCATTTCCAATCGAATAAAACTTTGTCGACATGAAAACAATTAATAGCATGTAATTGATGCAATAACGAACTAACTCCAGCTATACCACTCCCTTACAAAAATATATTATGTTCTTAGAAGATTAAATACATTCTTTACGACCTTTCATACTATTTGATATACTTTTTCAGGCTTCGTCCTTTTATCATTGAAAGAGGAAATGTTTGCAAAAGATTATGTTTAAGTCAATACTTGGTTAGAGTTTTTTTGTCAAATCTCAATTAATACAAAAAGTGAATAGTAAATCATCTATAGTGTTTACCTCATTGACCATGAGTCCATTAGAATGGGCCACAACTTATGAGTTCATTGGCCTTGAGGCATAATGGTTAACTTACCTGTTAAGCATGACTCGCTTTTAACTAAGTCATGTCACACTGTAACTTTAGTGGACCATAAGAGATACCAGTATGCAATGTCCGATCTTCAGCATCCGGTCTAGCCTTTCTCAAAGTACCTCAAGATTCTTATGTTGACTATAGACTATCCAATACTAGGTCTTCAGTATTCGGTCTCAACTATAGCTAAGTTGTAGACCTCAATTGGTAGAGCCAATAAGTCTTCAGCCATATATAGTACACCAACCCTCCATTCTTTTCATACTTGGGAGGTATGCAAAGAGTGCTGGTACTTTTGAAGCAAGCCGCCAGTGTCGACATTCAGTAGTCTGAATGCTTTGAATTTGCAAAGAAAATTTGTTATCTTTGGTCGTACCCTTACGGGTTTAGTAGCCCTCCAGTCTCAAGGAACGCAACAACGAAGAGGTTTAAATGATGAACCTCGAGATCTGAGGGGATGTGACTATTGGTAGGCATGAAGGGTTCATGGGCTTACTTGGGATGGGTTTGGCCCATTAGGTTTAGAAGTTAAATCGTCACCACCTCGCTCTAAATAAGGGTGGGTGAACCATAATTCACCGCCAAGTTTGTTTGAAATATTTGTTGTGGTTTGTGCTCGTGAGAGAAGTTCATCTCTGTTGAAGTGCAGTGATCATCTCCTTTTAACAGGTATGTCAGAATTTAATAACGATAGTAGTATTGGTAGTCGGGTGTCAGTATCTTTGGACACCACATCTTCCTTTGGAGTGAGCACCGAGCATTATATGAAGACTTGAGTTGTGTCAGATACAACACCAAACACTAGGATAAAACATCCAAGATTAGAAAACCAACCTTGAGCTAGAGAAACACCAAAGAAAAATGTTAGGTCAGAAAACCCTAGATTAGGATAGAAAAACACTAGAGTAGAAAACCATGAGCCAGGAAGGTCTAAAGAAAATCACAAACTCATCAAGAAGAAAAGATGTAGTTGATTGTTTATGAAAACTCAAACATAGAAAAACTAGACTAAGGAACTTAGCATGAAAACACAAGACTTAGAACTAGAATCCCCAACACAAACAACTCAAGACTCTAGGAAATAGGAAAACAAACTAGGATGAAAACATAAGACACGAACCAAAAACCCTTACCAAAAAACCTTAGAAAAACACTTAAGATTTTAGGAACTAGAAAAACAACTAGGTTAAAACACTAGACGCAGGACTAAACTTTATTATGCCTAAAGCATCTAAGAAAATTAAAGCTAAATGCTTAAATCTTATGATACCCAAAGGGTATTCAGTTTGGCTTTCGAAAACACCTTAACAAAACACTTTAAAAAGATTAAAAGCCTAAAACAAAAAAGAAAACATAAACAAGCTAAACACTATTGTTAAGATTGTCTATGTGCTTAAACGCTTTCATGTTTTGAAGTTTAATCAAATAACATTAAAATGAGAAAGAAGTCTGAAAACAACTTAAGGTGAAAACACAAGACTTAGAACCTGAATCCCCAAACATAGAAAACCTACACAAAACTTAGAACGAGAATCCCCAACATAGAAAAACTTAGGAAAATTCTTAGGTTCTTAAGTAATAGGAAAACATCTAGGTCAAAACACCCAGATGCAAGGCTAAATGATATTATGGCTAAAGCCTCTAAGAGAGTTGAAGTTAAACGCTTGATGCTTATCAAACCTGCAAAAGGTATTCAGCTTAGCTCTAAAAAACAAAACAGGTCAAGACAATGTCTTTGAGAAAACAAACTAAAAGACAAAAAGATTAAAATATAAAGGAAAGCTTGAAATAAGTTAAACATTATCGGTCTAAGAGACAAAACCAAAAGACGTGTTTACTTGGTAAACGATACCATGAGCTTAAACAATACTTCATCCAACGATGAAGTCTCTATACAAACATTCGGTATCTCAAGAAAAAAGCTTAATTGTAAAATGCTACCTAAGGGTAGGAAATCAAAAAACACTTTATTGTTTGAGAAAGCATTAGTTCTCAATGTTCAAAAATAACAAAAATGATAAGAAAAGACATATATGTTGCATGCACAATTTACTCTACTTTTTCAGATAAGCTATTCTACATGCATCCATAGAGTTATAGATCAAATATCAAAAGTGGAGTTAGAGACAAAGGACATATTCATGGAATATTCTTCACTTGAAGCCATGCCTAAAAAGAACGTACAACATATTTCAAGCAAAGTACTGAAAAAGCATGCTTGTTCTGACAAGTTGACTTACCCAACAACTATTGTACGAAGAAAGAGAAAACACGAGTATCAAGGCTAAAAGCTCAAGTCTAACGACATATATCCATGAAGGTTTTAAATAGAAGAGCTTTAAAAAGAAAAATAAAGAGGAATCTAGGAGAGGTAGTCTAGTACCAAGAGTGGTTCGAATACTCAAAGGCAATCTCAACAATGGTTGTTGAGTACCAGAAGTGGTGCTAATACTCAAAGACTAGGAGTGGTACGAATACTCAAAGGAAATCTCGGCAAAGGTTGCTGAGTACCAAGAGTGGTGCTAATACTCAAAGACCAGGAGTGGTTCGAATACTCATTTGTAATCTTATGAAGATTATAGTAGAACCCTTTGTAGAGGAGACTGGACGTAGCTCAGTTGGAGAGAACCAGTATAAAAATACTTGTCCAATTATCTCTTCTCTTATCTAAACATTCCTCTTATAAAAACCTCCAGTTGAGTTTTATTTCTAAATATAAGAATCTTCCAAGCTAAACGATTATTTCTCATAAAGGAAGATCTTACAAAACGCTGCAGTACACATTCTGAATAGCACAATAAAAACAACTATCGTTTACTCATATTTATTAAGTCGAGCCTCTAAGCATTCAAATAAAATTTTTTGAGCTCTATAACATGCTATATCATAAGGGTTGCGCTAAAATTTTAAAAAGCTTTTAAAAATCCCGTTATTTTTTTTATTTTTTTTCTTAACAAGACATATGACTTCGATTATTTGAACAACCGCTATCCTATATCTACTTTCTGCAACAATTTCCTAAACCATCGAGGCCAAAAGGTTGATCAAAATTGTCACTTGTTTTTTTTCTCTACGAAGGACATATGGTCTCGATTATTTGAACAACCACCGTCATATCTACGTTCTACAGTAGTTTCCTAAACAACTTAGGTCAAAAGGTTAATCAAAATTTCAAAATTGTCACTTGTTTTTTTTTTCTAGAAAGGACGTATGGTCTCGGCTATTTTAATAACTGCTATTGTATCTATTTTCTTGCAGTGGTTCCTTAAACAACCGAGACAAAAAAGTCAATCAAAATTACAAAATTGCCACTTGTTTTTTTTTTTTCTGTAAAGGACATATGGCTTCGGTTATTACGAATAATTGTTGTCGTATGTCTCGCCTTAGGATATATTCGAAAGAAAAACATAGGTTACCATGTCACACTTCTCTTCTTCCTTCGTTCGCGAGCAAGTGTCGTCGTCCACTACTCGACTCACTTTGTCTTTAAACTCTAAGGCTACCCTCACTGCTCGACGACCATCATTGCTTTGCGCCTTGTTGTCACTGTCGGGCTGTGTTTGTTGCTCGTTGCCACTGCCACTTTGTTTGGCTCTACCATTGTGGTGAGTGCGATTGTCATTGGTTTTTTTTTTTTTTGCATTTTAGTATGTTATTGCTTCGGCTGTTTGTGGAACCAAAACAGAAAAGGGTCTATGACACTAGTTCTTCTCACAATTATTGCCATAGATCTATTTTTTTTTTGGTTTACTGCATCAGTGTTTTTAACCGGAAAAAAATGTGAGCGGTTTTGCTTCGATTTATAACTGAGGCTAAAAGTCTTTCTTTTTTATCTCGTCTTAATGTGCCTTGGTTGTAGAACCCTTATTCAAAAACAACCACTACCATGTTCCTTTCCTGCATTAGTGATAGAACGTGAAATAGACCAATCCTTGGTATGATTTATTACAACTAAGTACAAAGATAATTGTTGCATATCAAGCATGCTATACCCAACACACAAACACACAATAAGAAAATTTATGTAAAAAAAATTTAATATAAACAAATAGAACTAATTAACTTTTGAAGGAGGTAGAGTAAACCTATAAAGTAATCACAGATTTTACATCAGTTGTATATGGTCAAGAAGTGGATCCTACGCAGAATGCTCGCAGATTATTTAAGGATTGATGCATCGTATTTGGACATTCTGCTATTGCACATATAATACTCAGTTTCACTCATTAATTTAAACAAAACAATAACATCTGACCTTTCTTCTATTTCTTTAATGTTTCGAATTTCCTCTTCTTTCCACATACTCACATGCACCAACTTCCACTGTCTAATATCATATACCCTTTCAAGCATTCAATCATTAACTCAGATCCCTTCACATTGTTTAATTTATCAGTTTTCAAACAATGCTGAGATAGAGAGAGAGAGTTCAATCATGAAACTCAACTAAATAAGGGTACCCTTCCGAAACATATCGACAAAAAATGAGAATTGGTGAGATGATCATACATTATACTAGTTTTTTTGTATCATTGACAGTTGGACAAAGGCCCATTTTCTGTTCGGTGAACCCAGTTGGTAATGTCATTCAGAAGCAACAAAATTGTATGAAAAGAGAGAAGATGCTCAAAGTTGGCAAATGAGTTCAATGATTTCATTGATCCTGAACTTGCGAGTTGCTTGTAGTTATTTCAGTTAGAGACCACCTGTGTCGAACACAAGACAAAGTAATGACTTAACAGGAAAATTAAAAACAAAAACTTTGGCATCATCCCTTTGTTCAGGTAAAAGGATTTATATTTATTAATGTGAAAGTTAAGTTATGATAAGGGAAATGGCTTATAAAAATTAAGGACACATTTGTGCATGTATATCTTTATACAAGTTGCATTTTATACTTATGCTGCTGATAAATAATTAAAAATACAAAAATTATTGAGTCACTGAATGTGATCCATCACCTAGTGTGGATCCTATCCCTACAGACCTATAATTTTGTACATTAACTAACCAAGAAAACAAACATACCAATATGATAAAATTAATATAATTAAGAAAATTTTATGAAAATTTTCGCTAAACATTAAAATAATAATGTTATCTATGAAGGTGCATTTCAAATAGTTCTATAGAAAAATAGAAGTTTAATTACCATAAGAACGTAAAATAAGAATATAAAATAAGAACAAAGAATAATAAAAGTTGAATTGAAAGTGTACATAAGAGTATAAAAGATGAACAAAAGATGGAAGCCATGAAATGGGAGAATGAAGCTTAAGGTTACACTCAATGAAGCTTAAGGTTACACTCCACTTAAGGGGAACTAAGGCTCAACAACCTAAAGATAAGTGGGGATGTTACCACTTGTGTGATGATTTCAAGATAAGGCATAAGGAAGACATTCATAAAAGAGACTCTCATAAATGGTCAAATATAGTAATTTTATTAAAACAATATTCAACCCTTTTAAGAGTCTTGAAAATCCTCTTAAGTAAGTGAGGGTAGAGCTGTCAAAATGGGTTACAATCCATGGGTCCACCTGGCCTACGGACCAAGTTAGGTTTGAAAAAATTGTATTTTTTTTATGTGGGTCAAATTTCAACCCAGTTTATTTAAACCCGGCTTATCCGGGTTGAACCCGTGATGGGTCGGGTTGGTTCACCAACCCACCTACCTAATTTTATTTTATTAAATTTAATTTTAGTTTTATAAAAAAATATTTATTATTATTTATTTTTGCTTGAAAAAATTATTTAATTTTCCTATTTTCAAAACTAATTAACCACCCTAGGTTGGGAGTGAAATTTGGGAATGAAATTTCTTTATATTTGAATTATAGAAAGTTTGTAATTTTTATTTTATTTTAAAAAAATTATAATTAAGTGAGCTAATGAACCAACCCGTGGTGGGTTGGGCCGAGTTTGAATTTTTTTGACTCGCTAATAAATGAGCCGGGTTGGGTTGGCTCACTAAGTGATCAACTCGTGGTGGGTCAGGCCGGATCGAGTCGGATGACCCGTTTTGACAACACTAGGTGAGGGTGACGAGTCTCTTAACAAAATAAAAAACAAAGCTTAAGGGCATTCATACAAAATGACAAACTAGGTCTAAAGAATGTGTCTTGAAAAGGAGAGAATCCTATCTTGGCTTCTAATCCTTTCCTTGGTGGTTTCCTTTGACCTTCTAGAATGAAGGTAAAATCCAAGCTTCTACTCTCTCTAATTTATGTGCCTAACATGAATGGTTCCAAGGTTGAGGCTCTTCTTCACTCCAAGTAGTGTTATTAACATGTAGAGTTATAACAATCAGAAAGAAAAAATATATTCCACAATAGGTGTAAAGTTTTTGAAAACACATGTTTAGTGATTGTGGATACTGGTTCCTGTTGTAATTATTTTAATTCTAGAATAGTAGAAAAATTGATCCTAAGTACTACTTCTCATCCTAAACCTTACAAACTTCAATAGATATAGGAGAAGATGAAGGGATAATAGTCAAGGAACAAGTGAGTATACCTATCTCCATTGAAAATTATGAAGATAAAGTTTTATGTGATGTTGTACCAATGGAGGCTGAGCATATTTTACTTGGAAGGCCATGGCAGTTTGATAGAAAGGTTATTCATGATGGTCTCACTAATAGGAAACTCTCCACCATAAGGGAAAGTATATATTTTTAAGTCCTCTCAAACCTCAACAATTGAGGGAGGATCAAATAAGCTTAAAAAATAAGTTAAAAAGGGAGAAGAAAAAGGAAAAGAAGAAATTGAAGAAAGAGAGGAACTTGAGTTTAGAAGTTAGTGTACCTTTCCAAAGAAGTTGCTTAACAAAAAGATTTGAAAAGTTCAAAAGAAATGAAACCTCTTTTGATTGGGAAACCTCATTTTCTTTATTGTAAAAAGACACTTGCTTCCATAAGTCATGAACTTAATTCTCTTCCAAAAGGCTTGCAAAATTTTTTAAAAGGGTTTAATGATTGTTTTACTATAGAGGTGTCAATTGGTTTGCCACCATTAAGGGGAATAAAACATCAAATTGATTTGATGCTTGGAGCTAGCCTTCCCAATAGGCTGTTAAGACAAGATCTTCTATAAAGTTGAATTGTCTAAACGTCTTCATATGTTTTGAAGTTTAACAAACTGCAATAAACGAAATGAGAACATGACATAATGTTATCTTTGGAAAAATAATATATTTAAAAGATAATTGTTTTATGAATAAGCTTTGTGAAATCTAAATATTTTGAGAAAATCTTTACTAAACACGCTTATACACGAGTAGACACACTACTAAACGATTTCCCCACAAAATGCATCAATGTGTTGTATGAGAGTCTTGTTAAATGCCCTTGTGCTATACTTTGCTATAAAAAGCTAAATGATCTCTCACTATGATATATTAAATGATGTTTTTGGTAAACATGCTAAAAGGTACAAACAATTGTTCCAAGAACATATGTTGAAAGATATCTCACTAAACACACTTTTGAATCAAACAAGTATTTACTAAACAAGGCATTGTTAGGAAAATCCTTGCATAGGCTAAACGATACCCTGTACTAAACGAAGTTTTCATCCAACAATGAAACTATCATGAATGGCTAGGTATCTCTACTAGAATGCTTAAATGATCAAATGCTACTTAAGCAATGAATATTTGAAATGCTTATAGTTGTTCTTAACTCACATTAAATGGCATTAAATGCACAACGTTTAAAAAGTAACAAAATTTATAAGAAAAATGACATATCTGCCTAAATGCATATTTACTCTACTCTGTGCAGATTACCCATGTCAAGTATCCACCTATTTTATCATATATAAGTCCAAAGTGGACGTAAGAAACAAAGAAGACATCCATAGAATGTTCTCTCTATCAAAAGTCGCACAAAAGAGTTCGTACAACCTACTTTTGATAAGGTAGTAAAAAAGCATATATGCTCTGAAAGGTTGACTTTATCCAACGGCTACTACCTAAGACAAGGCTAAGAAAATATGAATATCAGAGCAAGTACTATTTAACGGACATTTTCTTGAAGCCTATAAATTGAAGAACATTGAGGAAAAGTGCAAGAGAATAAGCACACAAACACGAAAGAAAATATATGAGAAGAAAAGCAAGCTCGAAAGAAAAAGAAAATACTCTCAAGCTTCATAGAATCATAAGCTTGTTGTTGTTAGATTGAATTGTGTTAGATATTAAGTTGTGTTTATGTTAATCAGGGAAACATAGACCCTATGCTTATTATGTTATTTTTACATATTCATTTGTGTTTGGGCTTAGCCCACATTCTTATTATTATAAATACATTACCCTATGTGTATGCAAAGACACACAAGGGAGATGTCTCCTCATCTCTTCACTATTTCATATGGTATAAGAGCCAGGTTCGATCCAGGGACTTGTGGGTTATGGGCCCACCACCCAGACAACCCTGCACTCTTTCAGGAATTTCTCAGATGGTATGAGGACCGTCAGTACTCTAGTTCCACTACATCTGCTTCTGTTACACTCACAGGTACTCTTTTTGTTGGTTTGACGCACTCTCTCAGATCTTGGGTCCTTGACTCAGGCGTCACCGATCATATCATTGTAACAAGTCCTTGTTTTCTTCCTTGTCATGTCCGGATAATTTACCCTTAGTAACAATGGCTGATGGGTCTAGAGTCTCTTCTCATGGTATTGGTACTGTTCATATTTTTCCGTCCATATCCATTCATCATGTACTTTATGTCCCTGGGTCTCCTTTTAACTTATTGTCCGTAAGTCATCTAACTCGTTCCCTTAATTGTGTTATTTCATTTACCAAAGATTTTGTTTGATTGCAGGATCGGAGTTTGAAACACATGATTGGCACAGGATGTGAGTCACATGGCCTATATCATTTCTGCCCTTCTCCACATGCTGGCGTAATCATGGAGTCACCATCCCTTCTTCATGCTCAATTAGATCATCTCAGTCTTGCCAAACTGCAGCAATTTGTTCCTAGTTTTTCAAAATTATCAAGTTTGTCGTATGAGTCTTGTCAGTTAGGTAAACATACTTGTAGGTCCTTTCCTCGTAGTATTTCACAACGAGCGTCATTCCCTTTTTCATTGGTTCATTCTGATATTTGGGGACCTAGTCGTGTTAAGTCAACTTTAGGGTTTCAGTATTGTGTTACCTTTATTGATGACTATTCCAGGTGTACTTGGTTGTTTCTAATGAAGAATCGTTCTGAGTTGTTTTCTATTTTCCAAACTTTTTTCAATGAAATAAAAACTCAGTAGGGGGTTTCTATTCGCACTTTACGCAGTGATAATGGTCGTGAATACCTTTCTCAACCATTTAAATATTTTATGACTTCTCATGGCATTCTTCACCAAACCTCATGTTCTTATACCCCTCAACAAAATGGGGTGGCTGAGCGCAAGAATAGACACTTTATTGAAAAAACTCGTACACTTCTAATCCATGGTCAAGTACCCTCGCGTTTTTGGGGTGATGCAGTTCTCACTGCATGTTATCTCATAAACCGCATGTCGTCTTCTGTCCTAGATAACAAAATCCCTCATTCTATCTTATTTCCTCAAGACCCTTTACATCCATTACCTCTTAGAGTTTTTGGGTCTACATGTTTTGTTCATGATTTTAGTCCTGGTCTTGATAAGTTATCTCCTAGATCTCATAAATGTGTCTTCTTAGGATTTCCACGGTCATAAAAGGGCTATAAGTGTTTTTCCCCTTCCCTAAATCGTCATTTCATCTCGGCTGATGTCACTTTTGATGAATCTTCGTTTTACTTTTCACATTTATCTTCTTGATTTGTACCTTTTTTCTGCTACTGTTGATATTCCTTTTTTCTGTGATCCTTCTCCTTCTTTAGAATCTCATTCCTCACAGTATCGTCCTTCAACTCCACCCCTTCAGGTTTATAGTCGCCGCAATCATCTCCCTCATGTCTCACTTCCAATGTCGCCTCATGTGTCTCCTCCAGCTCCAGCAAATGAGTCTGACCTGCCCATTGCACTCCGTAAAGGTATACGCTCCACTCGTAACCCTTCCCCCCATTATACTGTTCTTAGTTACCACAGATTATCTCCATCTTTTTATACATGTCTCTCATCCATTTCTTCTGTGTCAACTCCCAAATATGTGGGTGATGCCTTAACTCATCCTGGCTAGCGTCAAGCCATGCTGGATGAATTAAGTGCTTTACAGAAAAGTGGAACTTGAGAGCTTGTCCAATTACCATCTGGAAAGTCTGTTGTTGGTTGCAGGTGGGTGTATGCTATCAAAGTTGGCCTTGATGGTACAATTGATCATTTGAAGGCTCGACTGGTTGCCAAAGGCTATACACATATTTTTGGTTTGGATTATGGTGATACTTTTTCTCCAGTGGCAAAAATGACCTCTGTTCGTCTATTCATTGCCATGGTCGCTCTTCGACAATGGCCTCTTTACCAACTTGATGTCAAAAATGCTTTCCTTAATGGTGATTTGCATGAAGAAATTTATATGGAACAACCGCCCGACTTTGTTGCTCAGGAGGAGTCATCTGGATTGGTATGTCATCTTCGCAAATCCCTATATGGCCTAAAACAGTCTCCTCGGGCCTGCTTTGGTAAATTCAACTGTGTTGTTCAACAATTTGGTATGTCTCGCAGTGAAGCGGATCATTCAGTGTTCTATCGCCACTCAAGTGCTGGATGTATATACTTAATAGTGTATGTTGATGACATTGTTCTCACAGGAAGCGACTACCTTGGCATCTCTCATATGAAACAGCACCTTTGTCACCATTTTCAAACCAAAGATCTTGGCAAACTCCGGTATTTTTTGGGTATTGAAGTAGCACAATCCAATGATGGTATTGTCATATCTCAGAGGAAGTATGCATTAGACATCTTGGAGGCCACAGGGTTAATGAATTGTAAGTCTGTTGAGACACCTATGGATCCTAACATCAAACTCCTACCAAATCAGGGGGAGCCTTTCTCAGATCCGGAACGTTACAGAATATTAGTTGGTAAATTAAGCTATCTTACTGTTACGCGTCCTGACATTTCCTTCGCACTTAGTGTGGTGAGTCAATTTCTAAACTCCCCATGTGAAGACCATTGGGATGCAGTTGTTCGCATACTGAAGTATATTAAAGGATCTCCTGGAAAAGGTTTGCTATATGGCCCTAACAATGATACAAAAATCGTTTGCTATTCAAATGCTGATTGGGCTGGTTCCCCTTCTGATAGGAGGTCTACTTCTGGATATTGTGTCTTTATTGGTGCCAACCTGATATCTTGGAAAAGTAAGAAGCAAAGTGTTATGGCAAGGTCTACCGCAGAGGCAAAATATAGAGCTATGGCATCTGCTACTTGCGAGCTTGTGTGGCTTAAACAATTACTTAGTGAATTGAAATTTGGAGATGTCACTCACATGAGACTTATATGTGATAATCAAGTTGCTCTTCATATTAGCTTTAACCCTGTCTTCCATGAGAGAACCAAGCACATTGAAGTTTATTGTCATTTTATTAGAGAAAAAATCATATCCGGAGATATCAAGACTGAGTTCGTTAACTCAAGCAACCAGTTGACAGACATTTTCACTAAGTCCTTGTGAGGACCTAGAATTGACTATCTTTGTAACAAGCTTGGAACATATGATTTATATGCTCCAGCTTGAGGGGGAGTGTTAGATATTAAGTTGTGTTTATGTTAATTAGGGAAACATAGACCTTGTGCTTATTATGTTATTTTTACATATTCATTTGTATTTGGGCTTAGCCCACATTATTATTATTATAAATACATTACCCTATGTGTATGCAAAGACACACAAGGGATATTTCTCCTCATCTCTTCAAGATTTCATAAATTGTATAGCACACACATCCTCTCTGTGAGAGTAATCGTCTAAGGACTTGTAAGCGATATGACTGATTGCAAATTCTGAAGAGAATTCAAACACTTAACGTTTAACTCGGTGGGGTTAAATAGTAGCTAGACAGGTTTGTCTAGTGAAAACCATGAGTGAGTGAAACTCAAATAGACAGTGTATCAGGAAGATACCTTAGAGGCATGCATTATTAGTTTCTTTAGGATCTCAAATATTAGGATTTGATGACATAAAGAAATTGTATGAACATGATGAAACATTTGCATCCACATATGTATCATGTCTTAAGAAACCTTTTAATGGATTCTATCTTTCTAAGAGATACTTTTTTAATAGAGGAAACTTTGTATTCCTCAAGAATGCACTAGAAAGCTTCTTATATAAGACAGTCATGGAGGAGGTGTCAAGGGCCATCGTCGAATTGATAAAACTATAACTCCTTTGAAAAGCAAATTTTATTGGCCACACATGAAAGTAGATGTTCAAAAGCATTATTCTAGATGCATAGCTTGTTTACAAGCCAAGTCTAAAATAATGCCTCATGGATTTTATACACCTCTTTCCAAAGCTAGTATCCCTTGGGTGGACATAAGCATGGATTTTTGTTAAGACAAAATCGTCTATGCACCTAAATGCTCTCATGTTTTGAAGTTTAACCTAATAACATTAAAATGGGATAATAATCTGAAAACAACTTAGGTTGAAAACACAAGACTTAGAACCTGAATCCCCAACATAGAAAACTTTAGGGAAACACTTAGGATCTTAGGAAGTATAAAAACATCTAGGTCAAATCACTTAGACGTTGTGCTAAACGGTTTTTATCCCTAAAGCGTCTAAGAGAGTTAAAGCTAAACGCTTGAAGCTTATGATACCCAAAGGGTAATCAATTTAGCTCTCGAAAACAAAATAGTTTCAAGACAGTAACCTTGACAAAAACACTCTAAAAGATTATAAGATTAAAACATAAAAGAAAATATAAACAAGATAAATGTTACCTATCTAAAGAAGAGACAAAAATCAAAAGAAGCGTTTACTTGCCTAAACGATACCATATGTTAAAACAGTATTTCGTCCAACGATGAAGTCTTACTCAACATATCTTTAAGAGAGTACCTCATCTAACGATGAAGTAACTATATATGCTTGATATCTTCATAAAAGAGCTTAATGGTAAAAGGCTAACTAACTGTAGAAAATCAAAAAGCACTTTGTTGTTCTGAACAAGCATTAAATGACATTAAATGCTCAACATTCATAAACAACAAAAGTGATAAGAAAAGACATATTTGTTGCATGCACAATTTACTCTAATATTGCAGATAAGTTATTCTACACGCATCATCTACGGTGCTACAGATTAAATATCAAAAAGTGGATGTTCAAGACAAAGGAAATATTCACAAAATGTTCCTCACTTGTAGCAAAGTCTAAAAAAATCGTACAACCTACTTCAAGCAAAGAACTGAAAAAACAAGCCTGCTCAGACAAGTTGACTTACCCAACGACTGTTGCACGAATAAGAAAGAGAAAGCACAAGTATCAAGGCTACAAGCTTAGTCTAACGAACAAATATCCATGAAGCCTACAAATAAAAGATCTCTCGAAAATAGAATCAAGAGGATAACTTAAGACGTTAGTGAAGCAAAGATTACAACGTAATATTCATCCTGAAAAGCAAAAGAGAAAGAGCTCAAGAAAAAAAAATGCATCTAAGCTGAAGAAAAGATAAGAGAAGAAAAAAGAAAACAAGAGAAAAAGAGAAAGAAATACTCTTAAGCTTCATTGTCATATTGCTTACTGTTGTAAGAGAGAAGAGAGAAACACCTACGAGTGTTTAAACTGCTTTGTATTGTAATCAAATCCTCTCTATGAAAGATATAGTTTGAACAGCTCATAAGCAATCGTTAATTGAAATTCTGAAGAGAACTAAAATACTTACAACTGAACTCTGTTTGAGTTGAGGGATCTTAGCAAGGTTGCCAAGTACCAGAAGTGGTTCAAATACTCAAGGAAATCTCAGTGGGGTTATTGAGTTCCAAGAGTGGTGTGGATATTCAAAGGAAATCTCGGCAATGCTGCTGAGTACCAAGAGTGGTGTTAATACTCATTTGTAATCGTGTGAAGATTATAGTGGAACCCTCTGCGGAGGAGACTGGACGTAACCTAGTTGGAGCTAACCAGTATAAAATCTCTTGTGCAATTATCTCTTCTCTTGCCTCAACAATCCTCTTGGGAAAACCTACAGTCGTGCTTTATTTCTAAACATAAGAATCTTCCAAGTTAAATAATATTTTTTTGATAAAGGAAGTTCTTACAAAACACTGCAGTATATATATATTTATTTTGATTAGCACGTTAAAAGTTATTATCGTACAAATTTATTAAGTCGAGCTTTCAAGCATTTAAAAGAAAATTTCAAGAGCTCGATAACGTGCTATATCATAAGGGTTGTGAAAAGTTTTCCATTAACACTATTCAACCCCATTCTAGTGCTTTTCAGGTACTTTAAAACATGCACGTGAGAAAGAGAGAGAAAGAGATTCGGTTGCTCTTTTCCTTGCATTATTCCATGTGCTACATGAATTGAGGGCTCATTTTCATTTAGGAAAAAGCAAATTGCATTCAAGGAGAGAAGTAACTTTTACATTGGGGTTTCTTGCATGGATTACATAAAGGAAAATGTATCTTTAACAACTTTTTTTGATAACTTTTTTACAACGGTTTATGTGGTAGCTTGTGATTGGTCCGTTTCAAATATACGAACCAATAAAATAGTGATAAAAAAGTTGTTAAAATATCATGGTCCTTACGTAAAATGGTGTCGCAACCGAAAAATCGCGAAGGGACGACGACGATCCAAAAAGAGAAACGATTTTGAAAAAGAGATTTTGGAGTCGCCACCATAGTTTATTATGGAAAACTACAGAAAAATCATAAAGTGATAAGGAAAGGTCCGTGAAAACCAGATTCTGGGTTCGGGAGTCGGTTACATGTAGGGAAGGTATTAGCACCCTACACGCCTGCCCAAAGGCAGTACCTTTAATTAAATACGCGAATAAAAGGTGGTTTTCAAAACGTTTAAATTTCCCCTAAAAGACACTATAAAGAAACAAAATATTTTTTTTAGTTTTTTGTGCCCGACAAGGATTGACCTTGCTCCTACGTATTCTCAGTCAGACTGAGAAATCAGGGTTACGTAGTTCTAGCAAATTGTTTGGAAAATATTTGAAAATTTGTTTGGGAAATTTGTTGAAGAATTTGTTTGGGAAATTTGTTGAAGAATTTGTTTGGAAAATTTGGATTTTTGGGAAAGTGAACCTGACAAGGACTGGCCTTGCTCCTACGTATCTCCACTTTTGATGGAGAATCAAGGATCACGTAGTTCTGGCAAATAAGAAATTGATTTGAAAAAAAACAAAAGTTGATATTTTTTGGCATTTTTTGGCATTTTAACGGCACATAATCTGTTTGATAAGAATTAGTTAAAAACACATCGAGTAGACTTCCAGGAAAGAGAGGTGCGTCACAATGGACAACTTAAGTACCAAGTCTTTCCTGAGTCAAAGTGTTCCTCAACTAGTTTTTAACAAATTTCTCATTTTCAGATTCAAAATAACAACATAGTTTTACATCAATAATAACACGTAAATTTAATGCTTGAACAGTCATATAACCAACACATAGACATACACAATAAGTCAAAACATGAGTAGTAATACAATAGTATTAACTTAAAAACATGGAAAGGTTAGCTCCCCTTACCTCTTCTCCAGACTTAGGTTTCTACTTAGAGGTTGTTCTCCCGAAAATCCTTCAGAACCTCTGCTCTTCTAAAATTTTCTTCCCAACTCTTTTCTTCTCTATTTTTTTTTTCTCACTTGATTCTTACTCCCTTTGTGCAGAATAAGCTCCCCTCCCATGGCTATTTATAGTCCAAAATTTTTACTATTCAAATTATTTTTTAATATTATTTATTATTTTAATATTATTTTATTAATATTTTAATCACCACTTGCAAAACCACTTGCAAATCTTATCCTTCCTTAACTCATAGATTCTTATCCTCTTATTATTATTATTTTTTTTATTATTTTTTTTCGTTTTTTACTATTCACGTTTTACTATTCACTTTTTACTATTCATTTTTTACTATTCATTGTTTTTTTTCTTTTTTTTTTTTTTTTTTTACAATAAAGACTAAATCAAATACAAAATAGTAAAACAAAAATTTAAAATAATAAAATAAATGAAATAAGATAAGACACAAAGCAAAAAAATAAAAGAGATCTATTATTTAGTCAATCCGGACGAAATTGGGTGTTGACAGCTGCCCCTCTTTACTTAGAATTACTGGATAATACGAAAATTTGGTATTTTCGTATTATCTGAGTAAAGCTAAGTAAAGATAGAGACACTAATTTCGTCTGGGTTCCAAAAGAGCAAGAGGAAACATAAAAACAAATCCCAAAAATCAAAGAAGAGTGTCATGAAGTAACAGAGAGCCCGACAATTGCCTAGCAGAGCGCCATACTCACAGAACAGAAACTTAAAATCCGACCATTGCCAAGCAGAGGGCCGATAGCAAAAATTAAAACCTAGGTTGAATGATGTGAGGTGTACTAACCTCGTGGAGGGTGTACCAATCCTATGAAAATGAATGAGTGAGGTGTATTAACCTCGTGGAAGGTGTACCAACCCTATGGATGAAGGTTTTGAGGTGTAACAACCTCGTGGAGGGTGTAATAACCCTATGGAAAAGTGAATGAGGTGTAATAACCTCGTGGAGGGTGTAACAACCCTATGGATGAAGATTTTGAGGTTTACAAACCTCGTGGAGGGTGTACCAACCCTATGGAAAAGTGAATGAGGTGTAATAACCTCGTGGAGGGTGTAACAACCCTATGGATGAAGATTTTGAGGTTTACAAACCTCGTGGAGGGTGTACCAACCCTATGGAAAAGTGAATGAGGTGTAATAACCTCGTGGAGGGTGTAACAACCCTATGGATGAAGATTTTGAGGTTTACAAACCTCGTGGAGGGTGTACCAACCCTATGGATGAATGATGTGAGGTGTACTAACCTCGTGGAGGGTGTAACAACCCTATGGATGAAGGTTTTGAGGTGTAACAACCTCGTGGAGGGTGTAATAACCCTATGGGAGAGTGAATGAATGAGGTGTAATAACCTCGTGGAGGGTGTAACAACCCTATGGATGAAGGTTTTGAGGTTTACAAACCTCGTGGAGGGTGTACCAACCCTATGGATAAGTGAATGAGGTGTAATAACCTCGTGGAGGGTGTAACAACCCTATGGATGAAGGTTTTGAGGTTTACAAACCTCGTGGAGGGTGTACCAACCCTATGGATGAATGATGTGAGGTGTACTAACCTCGTGGAGGGTGTAACAACCCTATGGATGAAGGTTTTGAGGTGTAACAACCTCGTGGAGGGTGTAATAACCCTATGGGAGAGTGAATGAATGAGGTGTAATAACCTCGTGGAGGGTGTAACAACCCTATGGATGAAGGTTTTGAGGTGTAACAACCTCGTGGAGGGTGTAATAACCCTATGGAAAAGTGAATGAATGATGTGATGTTGTTGGGTTCGACCATTGTCTTACAGAGGGCCGAAATCCCAAAAAAACTGAATTCGACCATTGCCTTGTAGAGGGCCGATATCGCAGAACAAAACTAAAATTCGACCATTGCCAAGCAGAAGGTCGATAGCAAAACTAAAACCTGGATTTGACCATTGCCTAACATAAGGCCAATATCGCAGAACAAAACTAAAATTCGACCATTGCCAAGCATAGGGCCGATAGCAAAACTAAAACCTGGATTTGACCATTGCCTAGCAGAGGGCCAAACTCACAGAACAGAAATTTAAATCCGACCATTGCCAAGCAGAGGGCCAATTAAATCATGGCTTTGACCATTGCCTAGCAGAGGGCCAAACTCACATAACAGAAATTTAAATCCGACCATTGCCAAGCAGAGGGCCGAAACAGAAAAAAAAAAAAAAAAAAAACTTGAGCTTAGCTTTGATTGGCAGATGAAACTTGGCTTGGGGGGTAGGCGAGCTGGGCATGGTTGGCCAGTGTAGAAACTGGGCTTATGGGCCAGGCGGAACTAGGCTTTGGGGGCCAGTGTGGAAACTGGGCTTTGGGGGCCAGTATGGAAACTGGGCTTTGGGGGCCAGGCAAGCTGGGTTTTGGTGGGCCAGTGTAGAAACTGGGCTTATGGGCCAGGTGGAACTAGGCTTTGGGGGTCAGGCGAGCTGGGCTTTGGGGGCCAGTGTAGAAACTAGGCTTATGGATCACCCTACTAGTGGAAGCGAGGAAATAATTTTGGTCAGGTCAATCTGCCCCAGTATAAAGGTTTACTTTGTTGACGAGGGCAGCGACAATATTTGTTGGAGAAGATCCTTTATTTTTGGAAAAGTGAAGGGTGGAGCTTTTCAAGCAACGTGTGCATAAACGTCTAGAAAGGAAACGTCAAATTGTTATTTTTTATTATACATTTGACCTCAGAAAAGTCTGACACCACAACTTTTGTTTTTGATTTATCATTTTTTTCTTTTTTGCTATTTTCAAAAAAAAACAAGAGTTTGACAATTCGCAAGAAAGATAAGTGACTCCAGATTGCCTTAATTTTTTTCTTTTTTGTTTTCCTTTTTTCCGCAATACCCTTTCAGGACTCGATTTTCAGCACTACTTGAAGAAACCCTGTAGTGAATGTTTGCATTGAAAGTTATGGATGAAGACGTAACACCAATGGGCATATTTCCTCATAGCAAGACACTTCACGACATCAAGTTCACTTTTACAATGACTTAATGCTTTCTCATGTGGTCCTAAAGCCCCATATCATTGCTTCATGGCATCGGCAGAGGCATTCTCAATCCTTGCCTCAGTATTAGACTGGCTTTCTTCAAAAATTTAACCATCTCGAATCAGTCAAAGGTTGCATTTGAGCTTGAACACCCAACACTTTTGATGGCATGATCGATAGCCTCTTAATGGTAATCACCTTTTGCATATGATGCAGCATGAGTCTGGGAGCATGGAGGTTTTGCAGGCTTCGCGTAACAAATAGAGGCAAGGCCTTTTTGTAGCAGACTTGGAAGAAACGTTGCTTAAGTCATATGTATAAGAGTGAAGTTCACAAGAATTTTTCTGCCTAGAGACTTGGTGAGAAATTGAGTTTGGGTCGAGTCTCCGATTTTGTCTTGCAATTGTTTCAAGTGAAGGGTAGGCCAATGGGATTTAAGTGATAGGAGGAGATTGAACTCTTTACTTTCTTCTCTTCCCAAGCTTAAACCCAACTTGTTCATATTTGCTGTCATGGTATGACTTTGCGCAACCTTTCCAATCATCACACTAACTTCAATTCTTTCTTCAAGTATCCTTAGGTCTGCGAAGTTTGAGGACACACTGCTCACCATGTTATCACAAAAGGATGATTGTAGAGTATTCAAGAATGTGTCAACCATCTTGTTATCACTCATAAGAGACTTTCCTTGAGCAACAATTTATTTCCACCTTTGGGTATGCTCTTTGAATGATTTTGACTCCTTTTTCACCATACTCTGTAGTTGTAATTTATCAGGTGCCATATCCATGTTATATCTGTAAAGCCTCAAGAAAACATCCACGAAGGTTCAAGATGAGTGCCCCAGCTTGGTGACATGCCAGCCGATCTACCTTGAAAGAAATGGATTAGTAGCTTTTCATCAGGTGCCTGAACAACCATTTGCCTATCATCACGCGATGGTTCTTGGGACAAGTGATCCCTTTGTATTTCTCACATTTTGGTGATTTAAAATTTGGAGATATCACCACATATGGGATTAAGCATAGCCCTGCAACATTTGCAAACTCAGAGTTTCCTCCACCTTCTATGGCTCTCATCCTTTTTTCAGCACTTCTAATTTACGCCTGTCAGCTTCAACATCCATTGGTCTAACGATGTCAGGAGAAGATTTCCACTCGGATGCTTTGTCATCGTCGTGCTCACAATACTTGGCTAAAGCGTTTCCCTAGGGACCATGAAAGTGGTTGCCCCAAGCTTGTTTCCTATTTCAACTGCGTTATCTTCAGCCTTTTGAGTGCCAACATGTCCTAAGTCCACTCCTGAGGGTGAAGTGCAATTTTAGGGAAGACCATATGAGGGAAATTTTGGGCCTCTTGAACTCTGTGTTGAGGTTTTGATGTGCACGAGTCCCCCAGGTTTTTCAAGGCATTCAAAACCTCTAGGGTTTAGCTCATTTGCCCCTTCAATTGTTGGATAACAACTTTTATCCCTTCATTCTTGAACTTCTCCTTGGTTCTCCAAGATTTGGTAACTGGTTCGAGTCCTTTAGGGTATCTTGGTTTTTTTTTTTGAAATCTTATTAGATGAAACAAATTAAGAAGAAGAAAATAAAAATGAAGAAAAAGAAGAGACAACTATTCTAGCCAGAAATTGTAAAGTTGTGAAAAGGTTGCCCCGGTATAATTTGGAAATTAACACGAATAGAGTCAATATGGTGGCTCGTCATTCAGAAGTTCCCAAGATGTGAGTCAGGAAATCTTGGTCAACTAACTCGGGCCTTGGCCATCACCTTCTTCATGTCTTCGATCAATATCTTGCAGCAATTGAAGAAAGATACAATCCCCTTAAGCAAGTTAAAGATGGCATTGCAGACTCAGCATCAGCTAATAGCTTAAGGATGTCTTCACTGACTTCATTGGCAAGGGAAGCTAGTTGTGAGAGGCTTCACTTTCAATTCGCCCTTGTTCAACATGTTCCTTCATTTGGATTATCAATTCTTGATGTCTCCTTTTTAGCTTGATGCTAACATTCCTTCTTCAGTTTGGCCACTGCTGCTTTCACACGTTATTCAGCATTGTGGAATTGCTTTTCACAATTTGGGTCAGGAGAAATTAACTTGAGTGGCAACTTGATTGTCTTAACCCTTTCTGCAATTCATTGGCTAAAGGAATCTTTCATTAATAGTCCATGATCTTGGGCCTTTCTTCAAAGCGAACAACATTGCCCCTAAGCGTTCTTAACTTGATGAAGCATTTCAGCAAAGATTCATTCTTATTCGATCTGCAATGTGGCAAGAGATGCAGGTGTTGGTGATCCTCTCACAGGATACCCAAATAGTTTTTTTTGTTTTTTTTTTGTTTTTTTTTGTTTTTTTTTTGTTTTTTTTTTTTTTGCTGACACACACACAACACTGGATACGAGACATCAAGATAGCTCCCACAATGGTATATGGTACACGATCTTTGCTGCCAAGAAAACACGCCATTTAAACTTTTTCTCCCCTAAGCATGCATAAAGTTGCACTTATTCATTTGCCCCTTTCATCTTTGGTTTACATTGTAATAGTTCACCTAGGGCACATGTGGCATTCAAAGCGTTCTTACTCATGCGAGAAATGAATCATACATACAACACCGGTAAACAGCGTAACATCATCCTTCTCCTTGGCTCACAACATCGACCGAGGGTCCCATAAGTTTCAGCTAGGCCAATAGTGATTGGATTCTCATAGCGAACTTTGTATTCCACAAATGCATTCATGGCAGCACAGTCGACCAACTCCCCGATATTAGGAAAGAGCATGACACCATAGTGGATAAGAGCTAGTACGTTCATGAATGTTTCCCACTTTTCCTCCTCGGTTAATCAATGCAAGAACCACTCTAGGCATCCTTGAGTAAGGCCCCTTGTTGTAAGTATGAATTCACTCTTCCACTTCATTGGGAGTACTTTTATTATTCTCGCTTCCTACCAGACAAGGATATACTACCTGTATGGATCTTTTCCCTCAAGAAATGCATCTAAGATCAACTCAAATTATTCTACTGTAGGCACCAATTGGAAATGGGTCATAGTACTGAGCTGAAACAATAATTGTTATTGTCCAGACCTCCACCTCTGATAGGATCAACAAATTCCCATGCTCCTACCTGAATGCATTTTTCAAGGTTATCTTTTTTTTTTTTACCAGACCCCTTGAGCCACCAATACTACCCTTCTTTGCTTCGATGTGTATCCTTTCATCAAAATGCATGAACTGGAATGCCCCTTGACTCCGAATCCCATGATAATTTCCATTTTTGCCTCAAGGACTTAATCACAAATTTATAATTTCTTGACTAGAATCCACAAAATGTGACAATACCATAAAAAACATGCGCAACAAAGAAAGAAAGAAAAAAAAATGTAGTAATATGTACAAGGTGCTTGATTTTATTAAGCAAAAATGAGGGTTATAGGATCGCACACATCTCCCTTTGTGCCCTAACAGAGGTTCGACGCTTAAGATTGAAAGTCAAGTATATGCAACCTCACAAGGATGGTCTCCTGAAAATAGAGGTCAATGGTCACTAGAGCTATGGCTCCCAACATAGTACCTCCACAACAGTCGAGTAATCAACTAGGTGTGAAGACACAAGTGAAGGGAACAAACTCTAGCTGGGGTTCTCACGATAGCCAAACAGGAAGTATATCCCAAGTGGCACCGCTACACAACCCTTCTATTTCTAAACTACACTCAGACCCGGGTATAGGGCCCCACTCATGATATGCATAAAGTGTGTGTGTGAAGGGAGAACGCCATGCACACCCAAACCCTCACCTGCAAAACAACCAGAAAAATTCTCCCAGGCAGATATAAGCATGTTTTCTATTCTGGGGTTCAATATACAACAATTATTTCAAATGTAAAGAGCAAGCAAAACAAGTCACACAATCATTCTCAATATCAAACAAAGATAAAGAAAAGGGGAAAAAAACATAAAACAAAACCACATCGAATTTGCGCATCTAATTAAATGGCTCGACTCTCTAGAGGTCCCCAGTGGAGTCGCCATCTGTCGCAACCAAAAAATCGCGACGGGACGACGACGATCCAAAAAGAGAAACGATTTTGAAAAAGAGATTTTGGAGTCGCCACCATAGTTTATTCTGGAAAACTACGGAAAAATCATAAAGTGATAAGGCAAGGTCCGTGAAAACCAGATTCTGGGTTCGGGAGTCGGTTACGTGTAGGGAAGGTATTAGCACCCTACACGTCTGCCCAAAGGCAGTACCTTTAATTAAATACGCGAATAAAAGGTGGTTTTCAAAACGTTTAAATTTCCCCTAAAAGACACTATAAAGAAACAAAATATATTTTTTTAGTTTTTTGTGCCCGACAAGGATTGACCTTGCTCCTACGTATTCTCAGTCAGACTGAGAAATCAGGGTTACGTAGTTCTAGCAAATTGTTTGGAAAATATTTGAAAATTTGTTTGGGAAATTTGTTGAAGAATTTGTTTGGGAAATTTGTTGAAGAATTTGTTTGGAAAATTTGGATTTTTGGGAAAGTGAACCTGACAAGGACTGGCCTTGCTCCTACGTATCTCCACTTTTGATGGAGAATCAAGGATCACGTAGTTCTGGCAAATAAGAAATTGATTTGAAAAAAAACAAAAGTTGATATTTTTTTGGCATTTTTTGGCATTTTAATGGCACATAATCTGTTTGATAAGAATTAGTTAAAAACACATCGAGTAGACTTCCAGGAAAGAAAGGTGTGTCACAATGGACAACTTAAGTACCAAGTCTTTCCTTAGTCAAAGTGTTCCTCAACTAGTTTTTAACAAATTTCTCATTTTCAGATTCAAAATAACAACATAGTTTTACATCAATAATAACACGTAAATTTAATGCTTGAACAGTCATATAACCAACACATAGACATACACAATAAGTCAAAACATGAGTAGTAATACAATAGTATTAACTTAAAAACATGGAAAGGTTAGCTCCCCTTACCTCTTCTCCAGACTTAGGTTTCTACTCAGAGGTTGTTCTCCCGAAAATCCTTCAGAACCTTTGTTCTTCTAAAATTTTCTTCCCAACTCTTTTCTTCTCTATTTTTTTTTTCTCACTTGATTCTTACTCCCTTTGTGCAGAATAAGCTCCCCTCCCATGGCTATTTATAGTCCAAAATTTTTACTATTCAAATTATTTTTTAATATTATTTATTATTTTAATATTATTTTATTAATATTTTAATCACCACTTGCAAAACCACTTGCAAATCTTATCCTTCCTTAACTCAGAGATTCTTATCCTCTTATTATTATTATTATTTTTTTTTTTTCGTTTTTTACTATTTACTTTTTACTATTCACTTTTTACTATTCACTTTTTACTATTCATTGTTTTTTTTCTTTTTTCTTTTTTTTTTTTTTTTTACAATAAAGACTAAATCAAATACAAAATAGTAAAACAAAAATTTAAAATAATAAAATAAATGAAATAAGATAAGACACAAAGCAAAAAAATAAAAAAGATCTATTATTTAGTCAATCCGGACGAAATTGGGTGTTGACAAATGGGTTTTCATTTTTTTTATGCACCTTTGAAAAGTTAAAGTTATAGGAGAGAAGAGAAACTTACATCTCCTTTTTCATTTTCGAAAAACCAGAGGGAGGGGCACACCTTCACGAGATAATGGCTCTCGGGTGAACCAACAACACTTTATAAAACCCTCTTCTTTGGGCACATGGGTTCCAAACCAAGTTTCATGGGCACATGAGTGGTAATAAAATAAAATGGGAAGTTTTAGGGGTGCTAAAAAGAGTAACTTGGGGCACCCTTTAGCTCTTAAAAACATCTAATTTTGATTGGGAGAACAAATATGGAAACCTGGGACATGATGTAACATCCCAAAATATCATACAACATATAATATAATAGAATTCAGCTATTATAATATGTTAAAGCAGTTAAGAGTATGAGATAACAGTATTGATGCATACAGTCATCCGAAATAAGGCTGGGAATTTAAGGTTTTACAGTTTTACAACTAAAAGTGTATAAAAATGAAATTTAGAAGTCTTTCAAAATAAAGTAGCTATCTAAACAGGAACTAGCAGAAGTCCTAAGAGCTAGGAGTTGTATCTTCTTCATTCTTCAATGCTTGCTCCAAGGGTACATCATCAACTTCTACTTACATCCAAAGTTGGATGATCATCGCAAAGGAAAAAGGCAAGCACATACACACACACAAAAGTAAGGGTAAGCTAGGTTTTTTTAAAACAAACGAGTTAATTCAAGAATCTAATTTAATAAATAACATTTTCACATAAGCATGCAAGTCACCATTTATCAACAACATAGAAATTACATCCATACAATTAACTAAATCAAGTATCACATCAAATTATGACTCTTAGACTCGTCCGGACTTAGAATGAATGTCGATCTGGGGCGGGTTGTGCACTTGTGGTGGCCTCTACTACTTTGCAAAGCCATTGCCAACGGGTTTCACCCTACCACACACAAGTGTTAGTCCGTTACCGGCGATACGCCTCCAGTGATAGCGCCTACCCTAGGACCTCCCACTACTCTCACCACATGCGTCAATCCTCTCTAAGTGAGAATGAAAGACCATTAGAGTGTTGGGATAACCCCCCATATGGAAGCCTCATACATTCATTCTAAACACTAAATGATCTCACCTAAAGATCTTACTTTAATACCATTCAAATCATCGTAATTAAATCACAATCCTCTTTGAATCATCAACATACCATACTTGTTACATTCAACACCAATCATAACCTTTATATGTACATACTTTCAAACTATAATTCACACACAATACAACATGCCCTCAATCATGTTGCAAAATCAAGTCATATATATAAACATACAAGACATTCTTTCAATCAAACAACAATCAATCCATGGCATAAGGATACTCATATTTAGGTAAGGAATCAATGCGACATCCAAGGGTCCAACCCCCCCCCCCATAACAGCTCCAGAAGGGTCCAAAACCCCCCAAAACAACCTAAGGAACGTCCAAAACGGACATCCGAAACCCCAAAAACTATCAAAAACAAAAACAACAGCATGCTGATACGCTGGGGGGCGCTCAGTGGGAATCAATGCGACATCCAAGGGTGTCAGGGCTCCACCAGAGCCGCTAGGGCGCCATATCAACTGACAGCAACTATGAAAATTGGCTTTTGATGCACTTGGACCCTATTCTAGTGACTAAAGGGGTTATTTACACATTTGTATTGATGATGGAAAAACATGTTTGTAAGCTAAAACTAATATCCATTTGGTAACTAGATCCAAGACTAGGTGTATCAAACCACTTTTGACACTTTAAAAACCCAATTTCATCAACCTGGAGGTCTAAAATTGAATTTACCACTTAGAATGTTTTTTTAGCAATTTTTGCCCTTCTAACAAGTCTCAAATGACTCAATCAAATTGTCCCCACTGCCCACTTACACCCTAGACCTCAGTTACTCAAAAACACCCTCTCACTTCCTCTAAACTCACTCAAAACACTAGTTTTCCTCAACCTAAGGACTCAACTCCACTTCTACCATTTAGAACCTCATTTTAACCAATTTTATAGTCCTAACAAGTTATAATTAACTTGCCTAAGCTGCCTCAACAGTTCAAATATGCCCAAGACCCCTAACTCTAAAATTCCCTATCTCACTTCCTCCAAAATACCCTAAAGCACTACCAAACCATCACTCTTTCTATCTAAACTACGTTATAACAGATTTCACACTCCCAATTACTCCCAACCCGGCCAATTACAGCAAACTAAACTCACCCCACTCAGTTCATAACATCATGGCACAGTTTCACAGATTTCACATCTCAACTTTCAAAGCATATATGTCTCAAATCCACACAAACATCAGATTTTCAGTTCCAATAGCTTCGCATGCAAAATATAACATACATTCAATCATCTAATTAAAATACAGCTAGCTCCCTTTACCTCTTAATTGAATAGCCAAGTTCCCGAAGACCCTAACCACACGCTTGCACCTCCAAAAATGCTAGAATTTCCTATAGATTATCATTTGATGATAGAATACAGATTTTAGAATCTAATAGAATCTAGAAATTGAAGGAAAGTGCAATGGGCTACATGCAACCAAATTTGTTGCATGCTCACAGCCCTAGAGTGAACGGAAAAGAGGGATTTACTTACCAGTCGAAGAACAGGGAATTTAATCAGTTGAAAATGTCGCCCTTGAAGCCTTGATCGCCTAGGTAGCTTCAAATCAACAAGTTAACGGATCAATCTGGAGTATTGTTAGAGAGAAGGTAGAGCATAGAAAAGAAGATTTGGCTTTTAGATAGAGAAAGTGTTTATGCAAAATGAGTGAGGATCTGTTTTAAAAATTCTATTTATTGTTTAAATGAAAAATTTTGGGTTCTTACACGTGAGTTATTAAGGAAATCAAGAAGCTTTGTGGGCTGAAAAATACATTAGTTTAGGAAACTCGATCCTTTGTTTCTGTTTTAAACCTTAAACCACTTAAGGAGTAGATATAAGAGGGTAACCTAAACCTAGGCAGGAACAGTTTAAACCTAGCAGCCATGAGAGTGAAAGAGAGGCAAACCTAGACCTGTTTGTGTACCCAAAACGTGAGAGTGGAAGAGAAAGAGAAGGAGAAGACTCAAGGAACCAAGGTAGTCGCGTGAGAGGAAGAGAGTTGTTGTTATAAGGGAGAAACCTTCTTGCTAGACACCGTAGGAGCGTGAAACACTTGTTGAAACACCGTAAGGGGAGTAACCTTAATATGATTCAGTTTTTTTATGGTTTGGGAGTTTTCTTTCATGTTTCGGTGTTGTCTTTATGAGTGTATGTTGACATGGTGTTCTTGATGAGTTTACTTCATGTTTGAATGCTTAAAATTCTTAATCCATAGGTTGGTTGTATGTTCTTTCGTTTTCTACAGTATACGTGCATAGCTTATGTTTTGGTACATTTTCATGGGCATAAAAATGAGAGCTTTGAGTGATACCGAGTGAGGGAAGGTTAGGGAGTTTTGGAGTGTTGGGTTTCCTTGGAAGAGAAGTGAGTGAGGGAGAGGAAGGAGTTTCAGTTTTGGGGTTCTTTGTGAAAAAGGAGTGGGTGAATGTGGTTAGTAAGGAGATAAACTTTCCTATTTGGGTGAATGTTGTTAAAGCTTGAGATGTAGGGGTTGCTTGAGAGAGTGTGGGTTCATATGATTTGTGGGTGAGAGGAGGAGTGAAAGGAAGATGGAACCTTAAGTGCATGGGTTGTGATGTGGGTTAGTGTTTTTAATGAAAATGAGAAGGAGAAGATGAGGAAACCGTGAGTGAGGTTACATGAATGTTGGAAATGGTTGTAGAAATATAAAAGAGTGGATATGGACTTGGGGTTGCTTGGGGTTTATGTTGCGGTACATGAATCAAGTGTCTTACTCAATGTCTAATAAATGGTTTATAATAAATTAAATGTTGGAAAAAAAAATTAAAATTCAATTGGTTATCAATTTAATCATAGATCTTACTTTGCTTAATTAGTTAAACCGTTGACCAGAAGTCAACTTCCTAAAATTATATAGATGAATTTCGTAAAAATAGGATATTGCATATCTCAGCAATCACTGTCAAAGTATCTTCATCGCTATTACGTTATCATTGTCAATATTTTTATTTATTTAAATGTAATTATTATCATCTAAACATGAGATAATTGATTGAACATCAACATAGATATGCACTGTATTATCTAGTGAAATGGGACCAGATTATTCTAGAACACGCCAATATAATTCATCATCCACTTTAAAATGACAAGAGCTTGGAAAAGCAGTTTGTAAAATTTTAATTCCAAAACATTTAGTTCGTTTTATAGTACTTTCATTGTAGATGCTGTGGTCATTTAAACTCTACCAATTTAACCTAAATCAACAAGAATTGGAACAACTTACACAGTTGGGTGTTGCACTTATCCGAGCAAGCCAACATAAATCATTCTTCACCTTTAAAATGTCAAATCATTTTCAAAGGCAGATTGTTAAAAATTCATGCTGGTATTAGTCCAAAACATGACCTATTGAACAAGCCAATATAAATTATTCTTCACCTTTAAAATGTCAAATCATTTTTAAAGGCAGATTGTTAAAGATTCATGCTGGTAGTAATCCCAATGCATGACACAGGACAATGTCCTCTTTATTTTATTTTCGGTGTACACGATGTGATAATTTAGCCTCATTATAAAAATCAGATCAAAACCAAAATCTGAACCTAAGTGTCACTACCAATAATAACCTAATTCAACCTGGTGTTCAATTTTGAGCTCCCACCAACGCCATGTGCTCTATAAGGTCCAACACTCGGTTGCTGCAACAAAAACCATTCCGAAAACATCAATTCGTGGTACGCGCATGAACTATACTTGTAAAATTGACCAACGAATCAATGCTATTCAGTCTACATATGCAAAATGCAAGCATACCTGTAACCCCATTCGTTGTCATACCATGAAACCAGCTTAACAAAGGAAGAACTAAGTGCAATGCCAGCCTTAGCATCAAAGATACTTGACCTGAGAAAGGAATTAATTTTGAACATAAGCTTTTTTAATAACAAATAATATATCCAGAGAGTAGCAGAGAAAGAAATGAAGGGTTGAAGGTTCAATTTTTCTTTTGTGCAAAATCTACAATTGCCCAAAACCAAACAGGTATCTCACGTTCTCACTTTCCAACCAGAAAAGTTAAAAAATATCGTTCTGCTTTGAAGGTAACATAGCATAACACAATGCACCTTGAATCACCAACGAAGTCATTAGAGACAACATCCTCTTCTGTGTACCCAAGGATTCCTTTCAGTGGTCCCTCTGAGGCATACCTTCATATTTTTAAGTAGATAAGTTATAGAAATCAACCAAACGGTTAGTACAAAACAGTAAATGGCATGAAAGCTGGAGAAAAAAAGCAATAGACATACTTTATTGCTGATTTAACATCATCATAAGAAGCATTCTTCTTAAGCCGGCAAGTCAAGTCCACCACAGAAACATTGGGAGTCGGAACACGGAATGCCATCCCAGTGAGCTTTCCATTTAACTCAGGAAGCACTTTCCCAACAGCCTGTGATTTCATAAAACAAACCCTTATTCATATATACCGAAATAGTAAACTTAAAATTTGTGTCCATCCATCTCTCACCTTCGCAGCACCAGTTGAACTTGGAATTATATTTTGGCTTGCCCCTCTTCCCCCTCGCCAATCCTTCATAGAAGGGCCATCTACAGTCTTCTGTGTTGCTGGGTAAGAAAGAATTGGATGTTAACAAACAATGCTACATGTGAACATATAAAGGAACGGCTTCACCATAAGAACAGGAAACTACAGGTTGTAATTAGCAAGTATGCGAAGATACCTGTGGTTGCATGTACAGTTGTCATCAAACCTTCAACTATTCCAAACTCTTCATGAACCACCTGATGAATAATTTACGTGAGTTACATACTTATATGTAAGTTACCAATGGGACATATGAAGGGGTAAACAACATGTTAAATCTTTATATTGACTAAATTGTTTCTAGAACAGTACCCCAATATCAATGTTATAGATATGGGATACCAGAAAATATCAAAGACTCCAAAATCCTTTATCACGTTATAGCGGAAGCCATAATGGGTTATAGCATTGCGGTCAAAAGAAATATAATATATGCATATAGATAATTTAAAAAAAAAAATAGTGAAATATAAATTGTAATGCAAAAATAAAGAGATAACCACAACTAATAATAATATTGTCTAAAAATTCAAATAACAATAACATGAAATCAAAGCACTACAAATTCAATGTTCAAAACTTACACTAACAACAAACACAAATAAATGTCTTAAATTTCTAATTATCTCACTCTTCTTCAATCCCAACATAATTGTCTTCAATATTATCTAATAGGGCATATCCATCCTCCTCTCCCCCTTCTAAGAAACTCTTGTCAAAGTTAAATAATTTTTCAAACTCAGAATCAGAGCTATCATGCAATTCATTCTATCTGAATCTTCCCTTTACCCCTCCTTGTTATGGTTGAAGTTGCACCTGGACCTTTCTTAAAAGCATGGAAGATCCAATACCAATACCATCACTTCATGGTTGCTTTCTTTTATTGGTTGCTTGTCTCCTTGTATACACAATTAGTTCCCCAACACTTGAAGCTTCATATATAGTTTCTCAATTACAAGTGGGATCATCATCAAAAACCAACTCATTTCCCCCCACTTCATTATCATTATCCATTTCTCCCACTAACCACTCATTACACTCATGAATGTTATTCAATAGAATAGGGCCTATTTCATCCCTAATATCTTTGAGCAAGTTGTTGGTTATACTTTATGTAAACCAAATCATGCAATATTTTGTACAACAACCTATTCTTTTTTTTAATGAATCTCTGCATTATGAACAAGTTAAATGTGACTTAATTTCTTTCTACACGCTACAAAAACAATGATAATGAATTGTGTTATGTCATGAACAATAAGTATTACTTGCTCAAATACACTCCAATTGTACTAACATCCAGATGAACTACGTGTCAAACTTAAAATCTTGATTGGTAGCTTTTGTAAGTTGCGAGTTGTGTGCCCATAATTATTCCACCAATGAGCTACAAAAGCAAAGAAAGTAACTTAGAATGTAACCATTATATCTTGACAATTTCGAAAGCTGCGGTCTTCCTTGATTCTTTGGTGAAGTCATCATCAAAGAGTCCACTTCCACTCTTACGAAGAGGCAACTCAATTAAATTTTTTTGTTGCACGTCTTTACTTGGCACCAACAACCTCTTGATGCAAGAATACAATCAATTTGTAATTTCTAGATCATATTCGATTTCTGTGTTGGAATAATAGAACTTTGGGTTCAAAAAGTGACTAGCTAAGGGGTGATTAAGTTGGCATGTCCATCCATTATCAATGATTGTAAATACATCCTTCTATTTACTTTAATTGTTATTGAATGACTTCTTTATTGCTTCCTTGGCTTTCTCCATTGCTTCGTATATATAACCCATAGTTGCTTTTTTTTCCCCATATACCAAATGAAGTACATGAACAAGAGGAACCATGACTTTGAGAGTAACATAAGTCCAAAATGAAAGGATAAGAACAATTTTTATAGCTTCCCTCCCCTTAGCTTTCCTTAGAGAGCTTGTTCTAGGTCCATTCATCTAAATGACCTTTCAACAACTTTTCAATGTAGTGAACCTCCTCGTTGAGAACTAGACTCAAATTTCATAAGTAGGAGCAGGTATATTAGGTCCATTAGCACCTACAGCATCAATCATATCTTAACTTTTCAATTTCACAAGGTTAAATGACAAGCCTGCTTGGTACCAAAATCGAGCAATATTCACGAATTGAGGCCTTTATATTTTTGTGAAAGGGAGCAAGCTTGGTACCAAAATTTTTGTTAGCTTGCCTCAGTTTTTCTTTTTTTTTTCTCTCTATTACAGCAGTCGGATTTCTACAAAACAAATCCATTGGTCATTTCTTTCCACCACTATTTCTCCCTTTACCATTACTTTCAATGGATATTTCAACCTTATCTTCACTCTCATTATTATCATTTGATGCACTGTACCTAGCATGGTAATCAAAATCGCGATCCAAAACATATGATCATATGAGTCTATGATCTTCTTCTCCCTCTCTGATCTTGCTTCACTTAAAACCAACGATCTTCGCATATCGTGTTGGATCACCTTTGTATATCACAATTTGTGTGGGAGTGGCAATTCTTGCGATACAATCCTCTTATTGGAGAGGGAGCAGTCGGCCCAGCCTGCGGCAATGCTTCTCTTGCAACCTCGTGATGCAATCCCTCCCAATGGAGAGGGAGAATAAGTGGACAGACCTCCTGGCAACGTCACCTCTCATGACAACACCTCCATCATGGGCGACTCGTAGCCACAACTCTCGCGGCATCCACGTACCTAGCAGTGGAGGCCTCGACATTGGCCTCTCTATGAATCTCTTCGTGATGGGTGGATGACAACTCTCGGTTTTTTTAATGGGTTGGAACTATATTTTCTAACCTAAAAAGTTGAGTCCATTTAGTTTAAGCTCAATTACAAAATATGTTACTGCACCCAAAAAAATGACTCTAAAAAATAGTTAAACTGCCACACACGGATAAAACTTCATATAACTAAGTAAAACGGCCACAACGTCACTCCCTCTCTTCCCACAAGTAAAACCCGCCTATACCTATTCCACGGATGAAAATAAGTGTCACTCTCCATTCTTAGAATGTGTTCAGACTACCACACTTCCATATCCACAATACAAAATTTTTCACTCTTTTCATCTATTTAATGATGTACTATTTTATTTTATATATTATGAAGTTCAGTTATGAATTTTAAGTGTCATAATGATTTTGTGTGAACATAAATTTCATAAAACTTGTTGGATCTTACCAATTTATAGTGACATATTCTGATTTACAATGTATATGAGTGGCATCTAATGATTTACGATTTATATTTCCCTTTTCGATTCTTGAGTAAGATGTCAATTTTGACTACCTTGATATCAAGGATTGCCGAAGGAGCTGACTATTTTTTTCTCTATATAATTTCTAAAGTTCTCTCATTTTTTGGAGTCTTGGGGCAAGCAGCAGCAACGTAGCCCTTCTTTGCCATTAGATGTTATTTTTCTCTAGTAATTCCTCCTTTCATAACACTCCCACTATAATTACAAAAAGTTGTACAAGTTTGACTCATCCATCAGGTGACAATGTTTCCAACCAGTGGGATGGTTTTGAACTATCATGGTCATTGGCCATTCTTGTTGTTGGAAAATAGATATATTTTTTAAATAATATATTATAGAGGAAAGTTGTACACCATATTCTATCTAACAAGATACAATGTTTCTATCAACTAGTTGAATAACTTTCAAATAATAAATTATTCAGATAAATCAATAACTTCAATAAAAGAAATTTAATTAAAGGGGGAAACATGACAGCATTAGTTGAAGAATATTGCATGTCTTGGGACACAACCTAAAAAAGAATATTACATTCCAATATCTATGTATTGACTCCATCATGTTCAAATAAATTGTAGAAGGCTGGATCTATTTCAATCGAAAATATATAATTAAAGACAACATGAGAGCATAAGTTGAACATATAAAAGTGCATGGCTAAAAGACTGGATCTATTTCTGCAGAAAATATCCACACCCACACCCAAAAGGATATGTCACAGAATAACTCAGGTATCTTTAAAGAAGAGGTGTTTCCATTAAACCTTAAGTTTAACACTGCCAAACTACATGCAAAAACAGTCTCATTACAAAGAAGCACTTTAGTTCAATAAAGTTTGGCAATGCATGAGCAATCACACCTTGGCAAGAGGAGCAAGACAATTTGTTGTACAACTTGCATTAGAAACAATGTCCATTTCTGGGTGGTATGACTTCTCATTCACTCCTACCACAAACATTGGAGCATCAGCAGATGGAGCTGATATTATTACTTTCTTGGCACCAGCCTGCAGAGTAAAAAGATAAAGCTCATTTGATGCTGGAGGGTAAGACAAAGATGAAAAGAATGAAAGAAACAGAAGACTTAATACACAGGTATTTGAGTACCTTCAAATGTGATGAAGCTTTTTCCACAGTTGTGAAAACTCCAGATGACTCAATGACATAATCAGCCCCAAAATCACTCCATTGGATCTCTGCAGGATCTCTGAAATACAGAAACAAAATTTGTGCAAACCATTAACACGTTTTTAACATTCACTTTGATTATCAGATATCAACTCATGATACCTTTTGCTCACAACTTTAACCTGCTTTCCATTAATTTCCAAAGTAGAGTCATCCAAAATTTTAATGGTCCCCTTGAATGGACCATGAGTAGAATCATATTTAAACATGTAAGCCTGCAAGAAAAAGATTCAATGATAAAGAAAAATGTAAGGATGAAATAATAAAAAAGAGACAACCAAACACAAATCATAAACCAAGCATCAACAAAAATCCATAAAAAAAGTTACATGCAAAAATAAATTAATTGAAAAAAGTTACACCAAAAACAAATAAATAAAATAAAAACTGAATTTATTGAAAACAGTGGAATAGAAGCGTGCAACAATACACTCACCAATTTCTCAAACGTTGTAGAGAATCTATTTTGTCATTGTATGTACTAAACAGCATGAGAACCTACCACAGAATACTTACTACCTTTAATCGAGAAAAATGTTGGCACAAATATTTTGTTGCCAACAACTGTCATTTCCTACATCTCACAAGATTTTGTAATTGTTTAACACAATTTCTATGCTTCCTTATATTTAAAAGGAGTTTTGATACATTATTACAAGAAATTGGGGGTTGAACATACAGATAAAGTCTTCTTATTTTGGACCAAAACAAGAAAGCTTCCTTAATTTCCGGTTCCATTTGGAATTGAATCATTGAATCATTTAGAACAAAAGTAAATGAGGAAATAATAAGATAGAGACTGAGTTTTTATTTTTATTTTTTTCTGAGATATGTTTTCAAACAGATCACAGATTGGATTCTCTTAAGATGAGACAAGGCTTCATGATAAAATAATAAAATAATCTAAATAAATCTCAACATTTGTAAAATAACAAAAGGCAAGCAAAAAACATGAACCATAGTTGAAGAACATCCCAATTGAATCCACATAACAGATACAAAACAAATTATGTCACTGAATATGGGTAATATAGAAGGCATCCAAGATCAGAGCATTATACTCACAAGTTTGGTTAAGATTATTTTGAAGAAAAGTAAATTTGCCTCTATCAACTTCCCGTGGGAGCTTAGAGAAATAGGGCAGTATCTCTTAATTTTAATCTTCACCAAACAAGCTATAATATAAATCTAATTCTTAAATGTACTGGCTACTCAACAAAAAGAAAAGAGCTTTCAGATAGATGTATGTATATCCCGTATAACAGTACATACCATATAATTTGCATCAACAAATGGATCATTAATTGCAACAACATCAATATCATCTCGTGAAGTAGCTACACGTAGCACCAACCTTCCAATTCTACCAAAACCTGCACATTTTAGCATAAGTACATCAATGTAATCTAAAACCAAAGAGAAAAACTCCATGTGTTATACATATTAAAACAAAGCTTCATCTTCTACATAACTGCATTTTAGATGACACTTTTTAACAACAGTTCTTTCAGGCTCAAGCAACTGATATGCATGTTCCTAAAGACCAAACTAAAAAATATAGAACAACCAATAGTCTTTTCTTCTTCTTTTTTCATTCATAACTTGGTTACTTAATAGTTGAAAAATCTACCTCAACATTATGCACAGATCCACCAATAAAATGAGGATTCACAAAAAATGTCATTTGAAATCTCTCCGGTTAAAGCATACAGAATCCAGTAAATATTATGCCAAATTTGATTATCTTCATCAAACATTGCCAATTTCATCTAAAGCAATTAGACAGTTGAAGGAATATGTTTTATGAAAGCATTTGCATACGTCACAGTGATAAGCATTGGCAGTCACTCTGAATATGAAAATGTTGAGCTATCCTATATAAAGCCATGATAAAATGAAAAGATGGTAGTAAGGCAAATCTCAAAATAATTCATCATCTATGATGAATTTTGTATTCAATGAAAAACTGAAAGCACATAATAAAATTAAATGCGGCAAGTAGATACAAGAAACTGCTAAGAGAAATCTCGTAACAAGAAAGTTACCATTTATTCCAACTCTAGTCTTCCCAGAGCTCCTTGATTCTAAACAGACCAAACCAACCACAAGTAAAAATCAAGAAATTGCATGCAAATCGCACTAATATAAAATACACTGGTGATACTATTCTTACGCTGGGTGGGGAGAGGGATTTCTGTAGCTGTGGATTTAATAGGCTGGATCCCCCGAGCATTGTCGTTTCTGTGCAAACACCAATAAATCAGAACCACAATTAAGTGCAAACACCAATAAATCAGAACCACAAATAATAAAACCACCAACTATTGAAGGAACCGAAATATGAAAGAAAACAGGAGCTCAAGGTAAAAAAGTTTGAGCAACTCAACTGTAAGACTAATGAGTCACATTGAATTGAATTACCAAATATGCTACTCTGTAATCCCATAGATTTCACATTACAACTCGAGGCGTTGCTAAATACCTGAATCGTACAACATATATACAGATATATTAGTAAAATGGTACATCCAAAAAAAAGCATCATCAATACAATGACAATGAAACGTCAGAAAATTAAGCATTTAAACCACGAGAGAGAAACTTTTCTAAACCATCAAAGATTGATAATCGGATAATTTTCCTTAAAGTCTCTCACAGATTCTTTTCTTAAGAAAACACTACAGCGTTTTCTGTGCAGGAAAAGAAAAACAGGTTCCAACCAAGACCAAAGTTTCAAAGCTAAACATGACTATAATAAATACAAATAAATAAATAAGTGAAAGCCCAAGGCATACTAAATTGCGAGGCATCGTTGTAAACTTTAATATGACCAAAAATTTCCGCAAATTACCACCAGGACAACCCAAAAAACCTAGACGTTAGAGCTGAAATGTCAAAAGCCGATCTTATAAAACCTCAAACACTTTAAATTTTCTACTTGATTTTTCACGTAAACGCAAGAAAAAAACGAATATGAAAAAAACTGAAAAGCTTTAACCTGTCAATAAAAAATAAAATAAAAGTGTTGATTCTCTGAACAACCAAATAAAACGCAACTGGATACAAAACCAAGACCATAATCTATAGACCAACCAAACAAACAACGCCGCATCAACCGAAAAGCATCACTTCATAGTCCGGTTCGGTTCGGTTCAGTTACAGTATTTTGTGACACTTTACAAGCAAATGCACCAAAAAAGCGAAAACTGAAAGCGAAAAACTGAGAGAATCGGCGACGCGGGAAGAGACCTTGGAACGATCGCAGGAGGAAGGTGCGAGAAACGCGGATCTGAGGAAAGACGAAGCGGCCATTGGAGAAGGCGAAGAGAGCAAAAACCAAACCCTAGAAAATGGAAGAGTGGTTTCTGCACCAAACAAAGGACAATAAGAATGATGAAGAATGCGAATGTGGCACTGTTTTTCTCGTTTTCTTCTTATTTTATTCGCACCACCCTAGCGGAGCTTCTTATGGAATGCTGCCAACAACTCTTTCCCTCTCAAGTTTCAACGTCACTGTATCACGCCCTTTTTGAAAAAGGTGTGGGTGATCACGTGCGGGAGAGCTCTACAACTATTAGCCTACAGGAGAGGCCAAGATACGGAGGAAGAAAATAACTCGCATCGGTGGAGGCAAGAGAGTATAAGACAGATATCTCTAAAGTATATTATTAATTAATTTAATTAATTAATTAACTAATAATTATTTAATTAATGTCATGTCGAAACTAAAGTATAATATTTATTCAAAATGTTCTTCTGATTAGGCTATACCAAATTAAAATTATATTAATTATTCATCATATTTGATTCCGTCGATTTTCTTTAGTTATAATTGTGATAGTTATCAGCTTAGGTCCGTCCATCCAAACTTTATCTTTTATAAGAGAGAGATTGATTTTATAAAATCCTTTTTAAGTCATATCTTAATGATGAGTTTTCATATTACAAATTATATATGATTATCATTTAACCTTAATAATATTATGTGTTCTTATAGTTAATAATGTATATTATAAAGATATCAAACACTTCTAAAACGTCTTTAATCTTCAATCTTTAGAATATTTGTTTTTCTCTTACGCACTCATTCTTCGTAAGGTGAATGAGATTGTATTCGTAATATGAGCTTTTTTACTTAGATGGATTTGGGCTCATTGGACCAAATACCACCGGGATTGTTGTAGTTAATCATAGGTCATGGTGACTAATTGTCATGCATGATGTTGAGGGGTTGAGTACATGTCGATTTAATTGGCCGACATGTACTCGTCTAAAGACGAGACCTATACTGGGCATAGAATCAAACATTAGTAGTAGGTCTTCAACTTCTTACTCTTCAACCATGATGTCGGTACTCGATAGTCCTCCTGTAGAGTTTTCCAAAGAAAATTTGTATCTTTAGTCATAACCTTACAGGTATGGTAGTCCCCAACCTCGATAAGCGTAATGACGAAGAGGTTATAATGATTAGGTGCCATATATGACATGGTGAGGGAGGTGTGTAACGATACAAATTCTGGGATGTCACGGGTTAATAAAAACCAGTAAATTTCAAAACTTTATCATAACGCGAAAACGTATTTTTAAAAACCTTATCATTTCATCGGCATATCCAAAAAAACATGTGTCCAATAAAAATGATGAAGGAAATAAAGTAAATCAAAATACATTATCTTTAAAATTCAAACGCTATGACTTTACATAAAAATTCAAAGTTTGTCTCACATCATCTCTCGAATCTATCATGCCTTTGGAGCATCTACAATATCATTTGCTCACGTATAACACATTATACGATCATCGCCGATAATTTCATTCACAAACACACAAACACAAACATGTATGGTGTAAACTACCGATAAAACAATCATAATAACAAGATATAAACATATTGATTATATCAATAATAATCAAACACCCCATACATAGTAGTAATATAGATAGGAGTTCCTAAACCTCTAACATAACAATTCAATCACAACGCATTACTCGATCCTTGATCTCTAACCCTTGACGTCCTCACAACATCTCACACATAGACCCTTGGTCTATCCACTCATTAACGCCTATACTAACTACTTACTATAACTATTATAGTAACATCTCCATCACATAACATTACTTAGAGCATCTCAAATACCATGATTCCCATCATAGATACACCACCATCATGACTACCCCAATCATGAACAACACCATGAGCATCACTGTACCATAAACACCACAGTGAAAAGAGTTCATCTCACTCTTGTGCCCTACCTCACCGACTGTAGCCGCTCTTATAGCTCACATCTAGCCTCCCCTATAGGACATTTGTAGCCTCCCCTACAGATCATTTGTAGCCTTCCTTACAGATATGTTCGAGTAGTCCCGCAATCCAGCTAAGGAATGTAAGACCCGGATAAAATAAAAATACCTTTTATTTTTATATTTTCTAATATTAAATATGTATTTATGGTTTTTTATTGGGTGATAAAAGTATTTAGGAGTTGTATGAAAATTAATTAATAATTATTTTACTTTAATTTTTGAAATGGGTTGAAGAAGTGGTTATATATTAGTTTTTGCACTAGAATTTCAGCGAGTTAGTTGAAGAAGTGGCTATATTTCCTAATAATTGTTTTTGCCTAAATGGTCTTCTTCCTGCAGAGTTTACGTAACTATGAGTGAAGGTATGAAGTCTTGTGTTTAGAGAAAAGTTAGATGAAGAAAGAAAAATTGATAGTAGTAAAAAGTTGAGGTTCAATGTTTTAAATAAGGTTTAATCATTTTCATAGTCCTTATTTATGTTGGGATTTCTCAAATAGGTCCCTTTCTCATTTCTTTTTTCTCAATTCGGTCCCTAAAAGTGAAAAATTGAAGTTATTGGCTCCCTGTCGTAAATTGGGTTAACGAAGTTAAATTTCTAGTGACTTATCAGTGAGAGCTGGAATCATTTAATGACATGACATATGCAGAGCCTCTTAGGTGGAAAATATAATTAAAAAAAAATGTTTTTGAAATGTAATGCCTTTCCTCGCACAACCATGGTAGCCACCACACTCTCTTCCATCGACCACCGTGAGCAAAGTAGTCGCGCGTCCTCATCGCAAACCATCTTCTTCGCGCCACCTCCTTCATCTTCTAATCTCAACCACGAAGCTCCACGCCTTCATTCAAACTTCGTCATCAATTTTTCCATCATTGTTGTCCATCGCGAAAACCCCAATTGCAACCTGTAGAAACCCAAATTCACAAACCAGGACCACCACCACGAGTAAACCTGAAATCCCCAAATTTCCAAAAACCCTAAGACGCGCCTCCTACACCATCTTCGAACCCAAATTTCGGTTAACCACCACCAAACATGCAAAAAGGAAAACAAAGAAACCAAACCTGCAAAGAAGTTTAGTACTTGAAGCATTTAATGATGGATTGAAGATTTAGAGTAGATGCTTAGTTTGGTTAGTGAAATTCTTTGAAACCTATAACTCGTCATCAAATCTAGGCAAAATCTCCTAAAAAGTCCCATAATTTTGCCTCCTACTTCTTCAATTTACGGCAATAAGGATAATGAAAAGGAAAAACCAAAAGTTTGGTTGAAGAGGGAAGACGTGGGGAGAGGAAGCATCCAGGAAAACATCTTTGTTGAGATTGTTGATAGGGGAAGCACAAGTGTAGCTGAACCCACAATCTCAGTAATATCTGAGTTTTTGATGATGACAATGCATAATTAAAAACACATGTATATTATGTATTACATGTTCTATGCTTACATGTTATATGCTTATATGAGAACATGATTGTGTTGTTACTGTGTTGCTCATTGCATTTGACTGAGTTATATATGTGATTTTATACATGAATGTATGACACATGTTTTTGGAAAAGAAAAACCACAAGCACTTATGTTGAACTTTAATTGTGTAGCAAAACAACAGTTTTAAGTCGATTTCATTATGGGGTAAGTCTATTAAAACTCGTGTCTTTGCACAAACTATTTTCAAAATGTGCTGTGAGATTTTTCAAAGAGAAAGTTTTTCAAAACTATGATTAACATTGTTGCATAGTCGATTACATGCGTGTTGCATTTGACTAAGTTTGTTATTGTTTTGAAATTTTGTTAATGCTTGATATAACTGTCTAATGGTCATATTTTCAAATATGTTGACCAAGCATTAAATGATATTCAAATGCATTAATTACGAATTCAATTAATTGTTGTGATTATTGCTAACTGCTATAACAGGATTATTATATTCGACTGCATTAGTAGTGTATTCGACTAAAATGCGTTTATCATGAGTTATTCAACAAATTGACGCGAATTTGATTTTTGTAAGAACTTTTGTGAATCTAACAGTTTGTGATATCTTTGTAGAAAGTGTTATCTTACAGAAAGAGGAAAAAAGCTCCAAGAAACAAGAAGTGACCATGGTGATCATCTCCTTGTGATTTCTTGAAGAGTAAGTTTGTTGTGTGTTCAAAGGGTTGATCAATTTTGCACATTGGGTGTAACTACGAGATCAGATTCTACAATCTTTTGAAGATTGGATTGAGTTTCCCTGTTGTGACTACAGGAAGAAGAGCGTGCGGCGTTCTTGACTTTGAGAGTGTCTTAAAGGGTTTAGACAATAGGAGGGGGGATTCTTGATGTTGGTCTAGTTATTGTAATGCCTATATTTTGATTAGAGGGTTAGAGAGGTGTTTTACATTTTGTATGTAAGGTCTTCTATAAAACGATGATCATTATAGTGCATTTGCTTCATGTGGTTGGAAGGACATTGAATGTAGGCAAGTTGGCCGAACCAGTATAAAAAGCAGTGTTTGAATCTTCTGATCCGTACTCTTTTAAGTTTAATTGACTTATTCATTCAATTAAGTTTCCACCGCATTAGAAAGTCTTTTACCTTGCGTTTCAAGAAAGCTTTAAAGGCATCACCTTTTGCGAAAAAGATTTTAAAAGACTTTGTTTTTACGATTCATCAATTCACTCCCCTCTTGGTGTGAGAAATTGAGTCATTCTATTTTAACAATCTTTTAGGTTGAATTGCTTAAAATATTACATGCACCCAGATTCCAATTTTACCTACACCTTTACTTTAACCAGCTACATCTTTCCTTCTACATTTTTTTTTCTCTGCCATTTCCTTGGTGAAAACAAAGATCAATAGTTTACTTGGCAATAATCCTTGCTGCATTCCTGACTGGTATTTAACATTACCTATGTGTACCTAGAAAATAAAAGAGGGTACGCAATATTATAAATTTGTTGATATTACAAAACACTTATCAGTGCTAATATTTGGGGCAGATTGCGATTAGGATTCCCAAGTTTGTGAAATTTGGGATTTCTCTGCAGGTTTGTTGTGGGGCGCGATTCATCATAATTTGGGGTTGATTTTTGGGTTTCCTTTTGCAGGCTTGATGCACAAGAAAGAAGATTACGAGGTGATGCATAGGGAAGAAGATTTCTCGGTAGTGCTTCATCATAATGGAGGATGACCCTTTTTTTAAATTTTTTAATTAAACATTTTCCACCGAAGAGGCTTTGCTCATTAAATTAATCCACCTCACACTGATACGTCACCTAAAAGTTAACCTCGGTAACCTAATTTAATGGCAGGGAGCCAATTGCTTTTATTTTTCACTTTTAGGGACCCAATTGGGAAAAAAATAAGAAGGAACATATTTAAGAAAACCCAACATAAATAAAGACTACGATAATGATTAAACCTTTAAATAAAGAAGTGGAAAAGAAGGAAGGAGATTGACGGAGGAAGGACGTCGGTCGTGAATAGGTTTAGTTTTTTGGGAAAAGAAATGAAGGAAAAAGAAGGGAAAGAAGGGTCACGTGAGCTAAGGGGTGAATGAGAGTTACTTTAAACTTAAGTGTACGTGGTGGATAAAATGAGAGTTTAACCTTTGAGAAGAAAGGTCATGGTATGTCCCACCCTAGAGGTTTCATTTCATGGGTGTTCCTTTTTGGTTTGGAGAGAAGTGGGGAGGAGAGAGTAGAGGTTTGAGACCCTCTTTCTTTGGTTGGTTTAAAAGGTAATGATTTAGCATAAGAGATAAGAAAAGGGGTAACTAGAAGAAAAAAGAAGAAAAAGTTTCGGCAGAGAAGAAAGTAAAGCAACGCAAAATGGAAAAATTGTGTGCTTAGTTGAGTGAATAAGAGAAGGAAAAAGAAATAAGGAGGGTGGTGCAAGAGTGTTTCAAACAAGGAAGAAGTTTCATAAAGGAAGCTTTGCATGAGTGTATGAGTGTCCTGTTATGTTTCCACGAGAGTTAGAATGTGAGGAGGAGTTTTACGATGCTGCCATCAGTGGGTGGTTTGCATGGGTTTATGTTCAGGGGTTTGTTGGGGTGTGTATGTGACTTTCTCTTGAGTTAGTGAGTTTTGTTTTGATAAAAGCTAGGGAGCGTGGGTCCCACTCAATTGTCCTAAATGGCTTATTTTGTTATATATACTTAGCTTCTTTAGGGTGATGTGAATTGTCGCGAAGAGAGGACTTACCTAACCTTCCATTTTTATCTTGAGGTTTTGAAAGGAAAGTGAGTTGACTACCTGGTGGGGTCAACGACCTTATCCTCTTGTAGAAAGGAGGTTGGAGTATGTATTTTACTCTTCGAGATTTTTGTTGCGTTAAGAGACAAAGTATGTGACCTGATGGGTTATATTATTATGTGATGATTTTAATAGTAAATGGGTGTATTAGTAGCTCATATAAGGTATATGCATGCGCTGGTTAAGGTACATGAACGAGTTGGGTCACACATGAGTCCTAAGAAAGTGTGAAACCAGTGGTGTTAAACTAATTTTATGCAAAGTGAAGAGAAATAAACCAAGTGAGTTTTTGGTTTTTTATTTCTGGTCATGGGTGATTAAGGGTGGTGTGCCTTCAGGGGTCATGTGGAATCACTTAAGGTTGATTGGGTAATGATGTTACTTAATTGAATTAAATAATTATCATGGTGTTAGTGAACCTTGTGTTTTGATGAGATAATACATATGTTTGAGATTAGGTGTGTAACATAAAGAAAATTGTGTTTAAACCTTGTGATTGGTTGTATAAATACATGTTATTGAGAATGTGTATAGATTTTAATGTGAGCACAAAACTATGTTATTTCCTTATACTATGGTTGGTCATGTGTGAGCTTTTCATACTGTGCTACGTTAAGGATGTTGGGTCTTGAGTTAAGACAGAGATTCGAGTGTCACCCTTCCTCATACGCGAGGGACTGAGAGGGTTGGATATGTCTCGCTCAAAAGGCTTCAACTCGTGCTGAGTATAGTGCATTGGTACGCGTAGTGTTGGTGTTTTTACTCGATAATCCTTGAGAAGTCGGGGAGATAGGTTTGAAGTTGCGATGGAAGATGACTTAAATCACCCTATTAGTGACAACAGGTTATGACGACATAGTAGAAGGAAACGACATTGGTTTATTAATGGTTTGACTGTGATGGAATGCTATGATGAAATGTATTTCTATGATTATTTTACTCTGTAATTAACATGATTATTGTACATTGTGTGTTATGATAATTTTGGATCTCACCCTTGCATGTTGTGTTTGTGGTTTCCAACTACGATCATCATACTTGTACGGAAATAGACAGTATTGCAGATAAGACCTGATCGAAGTAGTTGACGAGAGTTAGGATCTTTTATTTCAGGGTTGATTATTTATTCATTATTTAAAAAGGTTTTTTTTTTCAGACTCGGCATTTTATTGTAAAGAGATCATTTGAGATTTTTGTTTTGAATAGATGATGTTTAAAGTGATGATTTGCTTCCACATTTTAATAGAATAAAGTTTGATTATTTTAAATGAATGTTTACGGAAATGTTGCGAAAATATTTTATACCCGTGACATTCCGGAAGGGGTGTTACATTTTGGTATCAGAATCTTGTTTTCGAAAAAACGTTTGGGGCTTTTGGGGAATGAGCTCATCTAGCTTTTTTTGTGTGACTTTAATGTATGTGTATGTGTATGAATGTGTGGATTGTTGTTGAGTCTTTAGTGAAGGAGTCCAGTAATTCTATTTGTATCTGGTTGGTAACCTAGGTGTAAATTGCTTTAGAATAGATTTAGCTTTCATTGTGAATATGCCTGGAGAAGCTTGATCTTCTTGTGTTTAATCATGGTTGTGAGTTAGTTGTCTCTACTCCAACATTCGGACAAGTTTCAGTTAGTTTAGTTTGCGTTGGGTGTCCGATTGAAGTGGCAGGTCACAAGTTCAGAGTTAACTTGGTGTGTTGGCCGCTTGAGGGTCTAGATGTGATCTTAGGGATGCATTGGTTGGTCGATAACCGTGTGTTGATCGATTGCGGACCCAGAAGGTAGAGTTTCAGAAACCAACAAGTATTATGATGTCAACATTGAAAGAAGTGTTGCAAGACCTCAAGAGTAGAGTTAACAAGTCAAGGAAGTTGTCACATAAGTTCTCGGTCCTTATAAGATTCTTAGAAGGATTGAACCAATAGCGTATGAGATAGTGCTACCGTCATAGTTGGCTAAATTTCATAATGAGTTTCACGTAACACAATTGAGAAAATATGTTCCTAATTCAACTCATGCGTTGGAAGTAGACGTCATACCGGTTCGAGAAGATCTTAATGTTGAAGCTGGACCAATAAGGGTATTAGAATTTGAGACATGCATACTGCGGGAAAAAGGGATTCACACAATAAATTTCTAAAGAACCTCAAGTATGCTTACTTGGAGGATGATGAGAAGATGCCAATAGTCATTTCCACCTCCCTTGATGTTGTTAAAGAGGAGAAGTTGTTGCATGTGCTACGAAAGCACAAGAAAGCTATTGGTTGGACCTTAGTTGACATTCCTGGTATCAGCCCATCCACGTGCATGCATAGAATTCTATTGGAGGATGGAGCTAAACTAGTAAGACAACTACAGAAAAGGTAAAACCCAATTATTTTGGATGTTATAAAGAAGGAGGTGACCAAGTTTCTTCAAGCTGGGATCATTTATCCTCGAATAGTCAGTGGGTGAGCCCGATCCATGTGGTTCCAAAGAAGACAGGCCTCACAGTTGTTAGAAATGAGAGGGATGAGCTCATTCCCACTATAGTCCAAAACAGTTGGAGAGTCTGCATTGACTATGGGAGGCTTAACCAAGCAACAAGGAAAGATCATTTCCCGTTGTCGTTCATGGATCAAATGCTTGAGTGACTAGCAGGTAAGTCTCATTATTTTTTTTGATGGTTTTTCTGGCTATTTTCAAATCCACATTGGCCTTGAGGATCAAGAAAAAGCCACATTCACCTGCCCCTTTGGCACTTTTGCCTATAAAAGGATGTCTTTTGGCTTATGCAACGCCTCTACGACATTTCAGCGATGCATGCTAAGCATTTTGAGTGATTTTCTTGAGAGTTGCATAGAGGTGTTTATGGACAATTTCATTGTGTATGGATCCTCTTTTGATACATGATTGGATAGTCTAGATAAAGTTTTGCAAAGGTGCATTGAAACCAACCTTGTTCTTAATTTTGAAAAATGCTACCTCATGGTGGAACAAGGTTTAATTTTAGGGCATATAATTTCTAGTAAGGGTATTAAAGTAGATCCTGCACAAATATTTATTATTGTACAATTGCCTTACCCCTCTTGCGTGAGAGAGGTATGATCTTTTCTTTGTGCATGTAGGTTTCTACAGGTGCTTTAACAGAGATTTCAACAAGAAGGACCTTCCACTCTCAACCCTTCTACAAAAAGATGTGGAGTTTGAATTTGATGAAAGATGTAAGCAGACATTTGACTGCCTTAAGGAAGCATTGACCACCACTCCAATCATTTAGGCACCAGACTGGACAACCCCATTTGAATTGATGTGTGACGCATCCAATTATGCATTAGGGGTTGTCTTGACTAAGAAAGTTGATAAGTTGTCAAGAGTGATATATTACGCTTCCAAGACTTTAAATGTTGCCCAAGAAAATTACACAACCACTGAGAAAGAGCTTTTAACAATTTTTTTCCTCTTGACAAATTTAGATCTTATTTGCCTGATTCACCTGTCATTGTGTTTATTGACCATGCAGCTCTAAAGTTCCTCTTAAAGAAGGTTGAGTCAAAGATGAGGCTGATTCGGTAGATGCTCTTACTCCAAGAGTTTGATTTGCAAATCCATGACAAGATTGGAGCACAAAATTTGGTGGCAGATAATCTCAATAGAAATGAAAGAGCTGAGGATAAGGTTGATGTGTTGTCCATCCAGGATGACTTTCCTAATGAGAACTTATTGGCGATTTTGGTTTCTTACCCTAGCCCTTGGTTTGTGAATATTTTCTACTCCTTTTCTTCTTCCAGAATTCATTGAGGATTGTGTAAATCAGTTTGTTTACTTGTGTGTCTTTTTGTTTCTCAGTCCTGAGGTTGTGTCACTCTCTTGATGTCTTTTGAATTGTTCCTTGATCCGCATCTTGATTTTGCCCAAGAGTGCAAAAGACTAAGTGTGGTCTATTTTGATGAATCATTATTTTGTTCTATTCACTTAGCTTTCCGCACTTAATTTAATTAGTGAATTATGCTTAATTGTCCATTATTTTCTTATTTTTGCTATTTGGGCTTAATTTGACCAGTAATTCTTATTTTAATTAATTTGAATTATCTGATTTTAGTTATTTCCATTATTCTTTTCAAAGCAATTTTAGGAATTATATTTTGGGACATAAAGAGAGTTGTCACGTCATCTACCATTTTCCACAACAACATTTGTTTTTAATTTCGTTTTTAATTTTATTTATTTTATTTATTGACCAAAATTAGTTTTGGGCCCATTTTTGGTCAAATTTGTGAAAGGCCCAAAAGAAGGGTTGACTTGGGACCTAGGGTTGAGGGCCCATGCATTCATTCTTCATTCATTCAACTCTAATTTTGTTTTTAGGAGGTCGGGAACGTGAACAGTAGGTTGCTCTGGTTTTAGGTTTCATTTTTCGTTTTCCAGCTCTGTATGAATACGTTTTATTTTAAATCCATTTTCGTTTCATTTACATTTTGTTTGTTCTTCTTCTACTGTACCTCTGCAATTTAATTTTCCAATTCGTTAACAATTTCGTTTTCTCTAGTCTTCACTCCAATTTCGTTTCTTATTTCAATTTCGTAATCTAATTGTATTATGTTTTCTGTTTGAATTTCGTTTTGCTGCTGTTATAGGAATCTGGTTTTCTTCTCTAGGTTTACGTTTTCTATCTTGGATTTTCTAGACTTGTTGCTTCGTTTTGTGTTCTTCATTTTCTATTCAATGGTAGGTTGAATTTTGTTCGTTGGTGATAAGAGAGATTGCAAATGTGCCCTTGAGATTGGTGTGCTTTCATTTGATTCCGTTGTTGTTGCCTTGCCTTATGTTTAATCTACTTTATGCTTGCAATTAGTACACACTTAGTATTCTAATTGGTGTTTAATCTCTGCTTAGTCGATTGACCTGTGTGGTGCATAAATGATTACATATATATGCGTTGTCTTTGCTTAATTCGCAATTTTGAAGACCGGATTAACCTTCGCTTAGTTGGTTAATATGTGTTGGATTAGGGGTAAGAGTAGCGTGTAATTTGTTGTTAATCAAGGATAGGAAACATTGCAATCGAACTAGTGACCACTGTTTTTAATTGTTGTTTAGTCGGGGTTAATTGTTGTGTTAATTTCAAATTTCGTAAAACTGTTTAACCCCCCCCCGTACGTGTTTGAACTTATGACAAAACCAAAAATTGGTCCTTGAGAGACGATCTAGGAGTCACTCCCTAGTCGCTGCATTTAATCTGTAATATTAATTTAAGTCGAGCGCGACATTCGACGATAAAAGTCCATCTTCTTCTTGGCCTTCTCAATATTTGGACATTCTGACTTGAAATGTTCCAGGTTTCTGCACTCATAGTAGACTATTGGTCCTTCTCTTCTATTATCTATTTCGTCGTTTCTGAAGGAGGATCTAATACGTGTACCTCTGGAAGGTGTGCCTCTCTTTCTTCTCCAATAGAGAATATCTTTCTTGAGATGAACGATAGCTCTTCTTTCTCCTCTTCACTCATTGAGTCTTCTTGGGCGTTTGACTCTTCTAATGATTCTTCAGCATTTAATGCCTTTGTGGCTGTTCTTTTGATTGGGATTTGTGCTTTTAGAGTGATATTCCTTTTTTCTTCAACATTCTATTCTACTGAAGCTCTAGCTTGTGTACCTTTAGGATTCCAACAAGTTCCTCTAAGCTCATACCATCAAGATTATTTGATGTTCTAACAACAGTCACTTGTGGTCTCTATTGCCTAGGAAGACTACGTAAGATTTTATCAATATTATAAATTTTTTTGTAAATCTTACGTAATGATCTTAACTCATTTGAGCTAGTCTGAAATATGTTGAACATACTCTGAATGTTTTCATTTTCCTCTATTGAGAATAGCTCGTACTACCTCATCAATAGACTCAACTTGTTTCATTTTACTTTGTTAGAATCTTCGTATGTGACGATTATAGTATCCCACATTTCCTTGGCTCCTTTGCAGGTGTGTACCTTCTTGTATTCTTCTTTTAAAAGAGCATACATTAGTGAATTTCTAGCTTTTGAGTTCAGAAGGTATCTACGTTTTTTCTCTTCAGTATAGTTTCTTATGGGTAGTTCATAGCCCTTCATGTCAAGGGTTATAAAGTTTCTAATTTCCACCATGTCCCACATATCTATGTGGCAAGACTAAAAGAAAGAAATCATTTATTTCTTCTAGTAGTCAAACTTTTCCCCCTTGAATAAGGGAGGGCAATTTACTGTGTATCCTTCGTTCTCCATCAGGATCGTTTCCTTAAGTTCGAAAAATGTCAAGATATGACAAGCTCGTTACAAGACAAGTTCGACTAATAGAAACCTTGGTTTTGAAGTTTAACTAAATAATAGGAAATGAAGAAGTCTTTGTGTATGGAAAACTAATGAAGAAGTCTCTATGTATGGAAAGTTATCTCTAAGTCTGAAAAACACTTAACAAACCAGCCAGTTTAGAAACACTTAGGCTAAGATAGAAAACCCTAAGCTGATCAACTTTATGATAGAAAACAAACATCAAACACACTAGGATAGAAAACCCCAAGTTAGAAAACCAATATTAAGACTAAAGATAAAAAAAAGACACCAAACACTAAGGAAGAACATCGAACACCAAACACTAGGAAAGAAAACCTCAAGACCAACACTAGGATAGAAAACAAACATCAAACACTAAGGTAGAACAACCTAGACTAGAAAATCAACCTTAAGTCAAAAAAACCGTAAATTAGAGAAGTCAAAATAAAATCTCAACCTCACAAAATAAAGAACAAGAGATAAATGTTTAAAACGCTAAGGGAAGGAATCTAAAGAAAGATGTGGATGACCGTCTGGGAAAGAGTGAAATTCACAGATAAACCAAACTAGGCTAAGAAACTTAAGAGAAAAGAGAAACAAGAAGATAACTCAAGACTTTGATAAGAAAACAATACAAAATCCAGAAGCAGAATCCCCAACATAGGAAAACACTTACGAAATAAAAAAAAAATCTAGGTCAAGACACCCTGACGCATGGCTAAACTTTGTTGTGCCTAAAGCGTCTAAGAGAATTAAAGTTAAATGTTTGATGCTTATCATATCTAAAAAAGGTATTCAACATTACTCTGAAAAAAAAAATAAGTCGAAACGATGTGTCTGACAAAACATGTTTAAAAGACATAAACATTAAAACATAAAAGAAAGCTTAAACAAACTAAACATTGTTTGTCTAAAAAGAGACAAAAACAAAAAAAGTGTTTACTTGACTAAACGATACCATGAGCTTATCTGGTACCTTGTCTAATGATGAAGTATCCTTACTACGCTTGATATCTTTAGAAAAGAGCTCAACTACAAAAATGCTACCTAATGGTAGGAAATCAAAAAGCACTTTGTTGATTCTGAGCAAGCATTAAATGAAATTTAGTGCTCAATGTTCAAAAACAACAAAAATGATATCTAAGGAACTGGCCGTACACCAAAAAACCAATCACATCAGTAGTAGGTAACAAGAATGACATTCATGAAATGTCCTTCCTCTAGAAAACTGAGACATAACACCTATGTCAAACAAATCATGAAACCATTAAGTAAAACACCAACTAATCTAGTAGACATAAAAACATTTGGAAACACAGAAACATTAACAAAGGATTAAAACAACTAAATATCAAAGTGAAAAGAAATAAACATACTTGTTATATACTTTTCTATCTTGTGCAGGACAATTACTACAAATGTACATCTTATAAGCACCAAAATGAACGTTGCGAAAAAGACAAAAGGAAGCGCTGATTAGGTCATCAAAAGTTGTGCCAAAAAGATAAGACAAGACTACTTTTAATAAAAAGATCTGAAAAGCAAGTCTACTTTGACAAAGGACACCATCCTATGACTCCACCCACACCAATAGCCAAAAGACAACAAATCTCAAGACAAGCTTTGCAAAACGGCCATATTATCAAATCTCAAGACAAACATCGTCATAACGACTATATCAACAAGGTGTATAAATAGAAGACTAGAAGAAAGAAGAAGATAATGATAGAGATGATAGATAATACGAAGATATAAAGATATCTCATCATCCGTTGAGCATGGAAATCTCTTTGAGTTATGAATGCTAAATTCCTCCTGTCAAGAAAAGAAAAAGAGAAGAGCTTAAGAAAAGAAGAGCACTCTCAAGCTTCATTAGAATATCCACTTGAAGAAAGAAAAAAGTGTGAAAGAGTGAAATATAGAAGAAGATATCTCAAGCTTTACTGTAATATCTTACTTGTTCTTGTAACAAGAAAGAAAAAGAGATAGAGCGAAGTAATGCATCCCTCTAGTACTTCATCGTATCAATTGCTTACTTATGTAAGGTGAGAGAAATAGAGATGAGAGAAACACCTTCATGTGTTTAGACTATATTGTATTGTAAATATATCCTCTCTATGAGAGTCATGGTCTAAACGACTTGTAAGCAATCTATGATTGTAATTTTAGGGAGAATCAAAACACTTACAACTTTACTCTAAGAAGTTAAAGAAATCTAGGCGAGTCGTCTAATACCAGGAGTGATGCGAATACTCAATTATTCTAGGGTAACTAAAAGTTATTCGCTGATCAGGGATACTAGGAGTGGTGAAGAATACTACATAACCAGGAGTGGGTGAAACTCAACTAGGCAGTATCGTGGATACCAGGTTGCCTAGGGATACCAGGAGTGGTGAGAATACTCAAGGAAATCTCGACAGGACCGATGAGTACCAGGAGTGGTGCGAATACTCAACTGATCTATGGTAACTGAAGGTTATGCGTTGATCACAAATACCGGGAGTGGTGAATAATACTACGCAACTAGAAGTGTGGAAAACTAAATTAGAAGATGTTTATCAGTTGCACTAGGAACGTCTAGGGAGACCAAAAGTGGGGAATAATATTACGCAATCAGGAGTGAGTTAAACTCAAATGTACTTCATTGAATATCTAATGGAACCCTCTAAGTTAACTTAGAGGATAATTGGACGTAGCCTTAACAGGTGAACCGATATAAAACATCTTGTGTGTTTTAGTCTGTTGATAAACGATATAGTTTAATTAACGTCTCTCTCTCTAACAATGTGTGTCACTCCATCTAAGGTCATTATCATATTCAAACTTGGATACGTTGAGTTGGCCAAGTAAACGATCTTTCTAGGATAACGTTTACTAATTAAGTTTAATCAACTCACAAAGTGTTATGTATATCATAATCAGTTTGCAAGTTGTAAAAAATTATGAAAACAATATTCTACCCTCGTTCTATTATTGAATAATGTTTCAAAAGTTTTTGCAAATCAAAATTTAATAACTATTGGTCCCCTATTCAATCTTGAATAATTCGAGTTTAACCACTCTTGGTATCCAAGTATTCTAACCACTTTTGGTAAATACCTAGACAACTGTCTAGAACATTTAACTCTTTTGAGCTAAACAATATGTTACCAATGAGGAGCATTGGTAAATCTTGAAGAAATTAGTTTTGATGATGCTACAAGAAGTTTCACCTGAAGAAATGTTTAAAAGCACTTTTGTAGAATATAAGGTCAATAGGAAAGTCTTTAAATTTTGTAAAAACCTGTATTTTTACTGAAATAATCGATTATGAGAAGCAATAATCGATTATCATGAGTCTTTCAGGGATAATCGATTATCACTTCCACATAATCGATTATCACATTTTGAAAAAACTTGTAACAGACTTGAATAATCGATTATCACTTACAATAATCGATTATCAGTGGCAGTTGGGACTTGACCTTTGATATTCAGGGTAGCTGGCTATATATTGGACTTCTGAAATTTTCAGAAGTAATGTTTTTGAACAGAAGCTTAGTAGAATACTGTTTGACAGAGGAAGTTCTCAGAAGCTATAGTTCAAAGTTCCCTTGCTTGATCTCGTGAACAGGAGAGGCTCGCGTTTCGTGTGTCGATAGTCGGAGCAAGCTCTCTTCGAGTTAGCAAGGTGCTCTGCCTGGTCTCGTGAAAAGGAGAAGCTCGCGAATCATTGGTCGATTGCCGGAGCAGTTCTCTTCGAGTTGGCAGAGTGTTCTTCTTCCGGTTCGTTCGTCGAAGGAAGGTTTATTTTATCAATTGTTATTCATTATATTTGTAATCTGTGAAACAAATTTTTAGTGGAACTGTTAATCACTTTTATAGTGATTAACGACTGGACGTAGATTCTGTTGAATCGAACCAGTATAAAAATTACTCGTGTGATTTTTTATTCCCTACACTCTTTATCTTTTACGTATATCAACTGTTCAACAAATTTTCTGAAAGAAAATTGATTTTCTAAAAAGGACCAAATTGATTTTAAAAAGGTGACCGAATACGCTTTCCGCTTACTCTAAGTTTTATTCCGCTGCGCTTTACTCTTCAAATCATACCATTTCTGGTACCAACATAATACACGGGTTTTAATTCTCTTTAGAATTCCTAAACACAATCAGTGGTGGTTTACAAGTATAGATTCTGATAACTCTTAGTGAGAGGATGAATATAATACAAAGAAATATGAGAATTTGTGAAGTTCTTTCTTTTGTTCTATGAACAGACTCAGACGATGTAAGCTTATCGAGAGAATAACAACGTAACAATACAATGAAAATAAAAGTTCTTGTATTCTCTTGTGTGCGTCCTCCTTGTAAAGCTTTCTTCGAAAGATGATGGTTACTTAGAGATAGTTGACTTGATTAGGTAGCTTCTCATACGAAGATATGTACTTATATGCGCATTGGGAAGATCAACATTGCTTTCGCAGTTAAAGCTTGTATGACTATGGTAGGACATAGAGCTTTAGGAAACATTCCAGGAATGTCTTCCTATTTCACAACATCTTTTCGATACTCGTTCAGTGCTTTTGAGTATATCTTGGTATTGTCAATATCTGCACAAATAAAGAGACAAAAAGCATAGCAGACAAGGTACAATATGCACATGAATTTAATGATCTATACGTTGGTAGAATGTTGAAGCATATTTTGCAAAATAAGCATTTAGTACAAGTCTGAGTTTTCCAAGTAGAGACAATTGATAAGATATAACGTTTATTGCTTGTTTCTCTAGACGTGCTTTTGTCAAATGTTATTTAGTCTTTTATACTTTGCACATAATTGTCTATCTTATAAGCGTTTAATAAGAGTGCTTTTTGTCCAAATACTATACTCTTATAAACATTATTTTGTTAAATGTTGCTTGTTAAACTTCAAAACTCCAGATACTAGATAGTTTATTCTCTTTAGATGATATTGTCTTAACACCTTTTACTTTATTAAGAGACAAAAGACATAGAAAAATATAAACTACAATAAGAATTAAAAGAAAAACAAATTTATTAATCTAACCTTAGAATTCGATTAAGAAATTACAGCATAATCAACCCAAAGACTTATCACTCCATGGAATGTAGAAAGTACATAAAAATAGAAGAAGAGAGGGTAAAGAACATGAAAAAAGAAAAAAAACGGACAAAATTAGGCCTCTAAAGGGTTCCTAAACTCCTCTAATATGTTTTCCTAATTAAGTCTCTATATAGAAATTGGACTAGGTTTTTGTTTTGTTCTATTACGTTATTATAGTCTTCTTTTTAATAATGTAATCTTTTTCAATTATTTTTTAAATAATCAAATATATTAAGATATATATATATTTGATTGTTGTAAATATCCTAAAATATTTAAGATCGATTAAAAAAAATAACAAATATTATCTTTTACTTATTTTGATTAAAAAGGTAAGCCGAGAACGAATGTTTGCTTTTAAATAAAAAATAGATTTATGTCATATTTATGATAGTTAGACGAAAAAGTTTTTACGTTGGATCATTCATGGTTAAAAGTAAAAAAAAAAAAAAAAAAAAACCTCTATTTATCTTACTATTATAGATCTGACATAAAGGAAGTTGATTTATTTAGAAAATATCATCACATTTTATAACGTATGTTATTTTTGAATGAGACGTAAATTAAGTGACATGAATCATTGTGTTTGTGTTAGTGGCTAAAGCTATTGTAGTGATAAATCAATATTTGAATGTACTCACAGAAATAATTTCTTTCGTTTGACATGCTTAAAGATCTACAATATTTTGATCTACAAGAGTTGACCTTCCTAGGAAAAAGCCATTCTACATGCTTATATGCTTTGTTAAACTACACTTGAATTTCATTCCTATCATCTAACAATTAATTAGCCAGTTAAAAGTCAACTCCATGCATACATATTGGTTTAGTATGTAAAATAATTAAATAAATCACCTACTGTAGTGTCTTTGTTCATGCATTTCTTCAAATTCTTCAATCCTAATATAAGTTGTTTTAATGTGTGTACATTTAATTAGAAAGCTACCATTTATATATATATATATATATATATATATATATATATATATATATATATATATATATATATATATATATATGTAAGGATAGTCCTTTGCACTGATCATAGCCATTTCTACTGAACTTTTGATTTGCTAAAACCATAGTCTATAAGGAAATTTCACATAACCGCATGGCTCCAATATTCAACTCCTCAAATTCGCTGTATGATTTTGTGGTGAGAGCTGGCAATGGAGTGAAAGGTTTGGTAGACTCAGGTGTGTCAGAGGTGCCAGAGAGTTACATACAACCTCCAAGGGAACGAATCAACAAGCATGATTCAAGAGCATGTGATGCTCCACCCATTGACTTGTCAAAGCTGAATGGACAAGAGCATGAGAAAGTGGTGGATGAGATTGCTAGAGCAGCTGAAACTCTTGGTTTCTTTCAGGTGGTGAATCATGGGGTGCCTTTGGAGTTGCTGGAATCGCTTAAAGATGCAGCACACACATTCTTCAGTTTGCCACCAGAAAAGAAAGCTGTTTATTGCACTGGGGTGAGCCCAAGCCCCAGGGTAAAATATGGGACTAGCTTTGTGCCAGAGAAAGAGAAGGCTTTGGAATGGAAAGACTATATCAGTATGACATTTAACAGTGATGAAGAAGCTCTTCAGTGTTGGCCTAATCAGTGCAAGTATGATTTTTTTGGTACTCTTCTCTCTTATTTTTGACCTCAAACATTTCAACTATCTCTTCTCTCTTGTTTTTAGGGAAGTTGCACTTGAGTATTTGAAGTTATCGACTAAGATGGTTAGAGACATTGTGGAAGCGTTGATTGGTAAGCTGGGAGTTACACTAAAAGATTCAGAAATGGAGGGCCTTCTTGGAATGAAGATGGTTAACATGAACTACTATCCAGCGTGCCCAAATCCAGAGCTTACAGTGGGTGTTGGGCGCCACTCCGATATGGGAGCTATCACAGTACTGCTCCAAGATGGCATTGGAGGCTTGTATGTCAAGGTGGACCAACAAAATCCTGCTGACAAAGGACTGTGGTTGGAAATTCCCCCAATCCCTGGAGCTCTTGTAATTAATATTGGCGATACTTTACAGGTTTGGTACCCTAAATTCTCACAACTAAAGAAACAATAATCAGAATATTATATTTTAACAACTTTTTTTTACAATTTTTTTTTAAATATTATTATTTTATTAGTTTATATATATAAAACGGATCAATCATAAATTACGTAAAAAATTGTCAAAAAATATTTTTAAAGATACATTTTTCATAATAATAACTCAAAGTTTTCAAATAATCAAAATCCACTTTAATATGGGAGGGTAATTAGTAACAAATATTTCCATCCTATTCACTTGCTATGATCGTTCGCATTTCTTGGCTACTGATATAATATTTGGAAAATATATTTTTAATAATTTGTTTACAATATTTAGATAAGTTGACTTATTATTTATTCGTTTCAAATATTTTTTTAAAAATAAATTTAAACAGATTAATAAAATAATAACATGTAATTCTTATAAAAAAGTTATTATGAAAAAGTTGTTATAAGAAATTCATAATATTTTTTATAAATAAAGCAACTTCTGATTAATTATTAGACAAGTATTACATATGGACTAAATTTTTCACTAGTAATAGTAATTAGTAATAAGATTAAATGTTTTTATTTTCAAATTATTTTAAATAATTATATTTTATTTTTAAATTGAATTATAAAGTATCTAATCTTTGCTTTTATAAAAGTCATACAAAATTTCATCCCAACAAAAGACATGTTATGTGGAATGTACACATGTGTGACCAATTTTACATTGAATTATAATATAACATATACGATTTGTTTGGTATTTAATTCAAAATGAAACATAATTTTTTATAATAATTTCAGGACGAAATATTTATTTTAACTGATAATTAATTACATAAACTAATGCAATTTAGTAATTTTCTTTAACCATGTGATTGGTACAACATTAACTGTTATTCATAAATCATTACAAAATTTGACTAATCACCTTCTCTCATCCCATAGTATATTTGAACTTGAAACTTTATTTAAGAGAATAGTCCACTATTAGTCGGAATAGCAACCAGCACAGTAGTTTATAATTAAAGAAAAAAAAAAGATGATGATAAGTTGACAAATTTTTTTAATAATTTTTTGACAATAAATTATATGTCATTGTTTTATTGATCAATCAGAAACTATACATATAAGTTACTGTAAAAAAATAAATTATTAAAACAATATTTTCCTAAAGAAATATACATGATTACTGTATATATACTATTTTCTTGATGTGATTTGTTTATGCTAATTAATGTAAGATACTGAGCAATGGGAAGTATAAGAGTGCTGAACACCGAGTAAGGACAACTAGCACCCAATCCAGGGTATCGATTCCGGTGTTTACAATGCCAATAGCTACAGAAAGAATAGGTCCATTGCCGGAGGTGGTGAAGAAAGATGGGTTGGCCCGCTACAGAGAAGTTGTGCTCCAGGACTACATGAACAATTTCTTTGGGAATGCTCATGCTGGAAAAAACTCTCTTGATTTTGCAAGGATCAACTAGTATCAATAATAAGCTGTAACTGATGAGAAGCTTCTGTTTCCTTCTTCATTTCTTGTTTCAGGAATAAAACCTTCAGTTTTTTCAATTAACTAAGGCTATATGTCACAATAAGGATAAATATGGTTTGAAACACCTTAAATGATTTATAAACATTCAATAAACCCTCAAAGAAAGAAGCCTCGTGACATGAGAAGGAAAAAATATATGTTATGAGTGAGCGATCTGTGCAATTTTGAGAACAGAATGAATATATGTGAAGAAAATGAAATAAAAATAATCTGTATATGCATTCTTTTGATGCTTTTTTCTTTTAGAAAACTCTAATTTGAAAATTTTGGACTAAAACGCTGTACACACTAAAGATAGATGCAATGTAATTCTGTGTACACAATCATTGATTGTGAAAAGGCTATTAAATAGTGGTCATAGGCCTTGGGTCGATTACATCAGTGCAATATAACAACTAAATGTAATAACACTGAAAAAAAAAAAAAAAAAAACTAGCGGACCGAGCTCCACAAAATAAAACCAACCACTGACTACCAGGCTGGTACAGTAAAGTGAAAATAAAAATTGAAGCACAGAATAAAATCTATATGTGGTACAACAAATCTCCCACTCTGAAAAATAAAACATCACTTGAAATTACAAAATTATCTTTCACAATTTAAATTTATCTAACAAAACTCCAGTATAAACTTAAATTCTTTTTTCTTATCCCGATCAACTTCCTATACTCTTAAAACGATGTTGTAAGTAGTAGTTTTGTGAATATATCAGTTATTTGTTCCTTGCTTTGTACGTGTTTAAGTTTCACACTTCCTTTCCTAACTTGTTCTCGGATAAAATGAAAACAGACGTTAATATGCTTATTCCGTTCGTGGTTGATGAGGTGTTTTGTCAACTCGATCGCCGACCTATTATTTACTCAGATCAACACCTTTTCTTCTTGCAATATTTCTAAACTCCGTTGTAGGTTTCTAAGCCATATTACGTGTTGGACACTCCAAGATACTGCCACTTATTCAGCATACATTATCATTGATGCTATCAAATTAATACTACTTTACAAGACAACTTTAGTATTGTCAAGTTAGTAGTTAACAAACTAGATATGGTTAAAGTAACCCTGAGTCGTTTCCCAACAAATACGGAATTGTTTTTCAATACTTGACTCTTGTGGAAGACTATGAAAGGTTAGTAAACAACTCCTTAACCTACAATTTCTGAGTCTACATTGGAGGAGTTATTGAGGCATATGACCATGCAAAACATTCAGTTCCAACAAGAGACTAGAGCATCCATTCAGAGCTTGACCAATCAGATGGGGCAGATGGCCACTCAACTTAATCAGGAACAGTCTCATAATTCAGAGAAATTACCATCTCAGACTGTGTAGATTCCGAAAAATGATGTTAGTGCCATCAACCTCAAACCTGGGAAGCAAATTGTTATGCCTCCTATACCACAACCTTCATCTGCATCTGAATTTGAACCGTCACCTCATCCTAATAAACAAGAGGATGACATTAGGGGCATCTAAGACAAAAGCTCCTGAGCAAGAGGAGTGGGCAGGTTCAAGCAACAAATTTGAGGCAGCTGGACCCTCTTCGTCTTCCACCACTAGTTTTGATTTGCATAAGCCTCCTATCTATCTTCTATCCCCTATTGAAGTGATTCAAATCAAGAAGATGAAAAGAGCAGATAAGGAGATTCTTGAAACCTTCAGGAAAGTGGAGGTAAACATACTTCTACTTGGTGCCACAAAGCAAATTCCCAACTATGCAGCATTCCTGAAGGACCTATGTAATCAAAAGAAGAAGATAAAAGGAAATGATAGAATTAGCATGGGAAGTATTGTATATGCACTGATAGGAGCTACACATGATTCTAGTGCGTTTCGCAACAGGAAGATGTAGTTTCTTCTTTCCTCTTTTATTTTCGGTTCTGACTTAGTTTTCACAGAATGGCAGAGGCTTCACATTTGATTTAGGTTTTCGATTTGGGGTTTCTTTGCTGCATTTTGATTCGGCCTTGGGGAGAACCATTTCTTCCTCTTCTTTTTGGATTCAAATTGGGTTCCTGTTTTTGGGGTTTCTACATTTTAATTCGCTTTTCGGATGTGGATTTTAGGGTTTTAATTTTTCTTTGATTTTGGGCATTTTTATTTTGTTATCTTAGTTTTGTGAATTGGGATATAGGGCTTTCATTTCAAATTGTTTTTTTGGTGTTTCTGTAAACAACACTGATTCAATGAAGACCCAGCGAAAGAAAAAGAACATTTCCTCAACCAACTACCAAAGAGAAAAGAACACTTCGTCAACGTAACCACATTACATTACATTTAAATATAAGTAAATCTTAAAAAAATGGTTTTGTCACGTTAGCATACTTTTTTTCCATATCACAAAATAGGTTAACTTCATTTATTGATATTTAACGGAAGAGACTTGATTGAGACATATTATACTATATGTGGATAAAATTGAAACTTTTTAAAAAAGTAAGAACAATTTGACACACTACATTAAAAACTAGAGAAAAAAACAATTAAACCTTGTTAAGTATTATTTATTATTATATTAATTTTTATCATATTATTATTATATTTTTTAACTAAATATTATTTTAACAAATATATGGGTCTATTGTCTATTTTAGTTTTGTATTCTCTAATAATAGTTACTTCATAAAAAACCACTCTCGCTTTGTTCTAAAATTTTTAACTCTTTTACATACTTATTTTCTAAACGAAATAATCAAACTACCCATTTGTTCATAAATTCAAATTCAAGATTCGGGAACATTACTTATCTTAAAGTTATTACGAATCTCCAAAGTTTAAAACTAAACACAGTTCATTAAAAGGTGGTTACCAACAATGCTTAAAACATAACAGTGTTTTATTTGTATGATTAATTTCAGTGTGACGTGACACTAGTTTTCATACATCTTAATTTTTAATCAAAGAAAAAACAGGGTTCCGTTCGTGCTAGTTGTTAATTAATCATTCAATAGAAAAGTAGTTAATAAGTCACTACTACTACATATAAATGCACACTGTTCTTGGATGATTCTTTGTCAGGCACGTGACAATTTGGTTTAGAGATTTCGTTCATTCATTCATACACACATTAAAGAAAAATCAATTCTTCATATTCAACATTTCATTAATTGATTAATTTAACCTATGATATTAAATTGTGATTGTTATTATTACTATTATTTGAATTGTTGAGTTTTGAAATGAAAGTGTGAAGGAGGTAGCGTTGGGAGAAAACAAGAGGAAAATGTTAAAAAAGTGGGAAAGGTTTTGAATTGTGGAGAAAGTGACAAAAAGACAAGAGCTGTTGTGTAAGTTAGATTTCCGAGAGGGCAAAACTCACAACATTAGACATTAATTATTGGAAACATTTTCCCCAAAATAACCCTTTTGTTTTGTACTCTTCCTCCTTCCCCCAACCAGTTTGAAAGTTGCACACTCATAAATACACACCACCTAGTGTCACGTTTCATAACAGCTTTAATTCAAACTTTCAAACCCCATTTTTCCTTTCTTCTTCTGCCTTTCTACGGCTTTTCTGCTTCTGGGGTATGTCTTTTTCACTTCATTACATCTTCTCACTTTTTTCTTTTTCAAATATATATGATATGCAAATCACTTAAAGGGTTCATCAACTTTTTGTGTTTAGTCTTTGTTGAGAGGCTTTTCTCTCTTCCCGTTTGTGGTGGAAGTTCACTCTCTCATCCTGAGATGCTTTCAGATCCTTCAACAGTGTTAGCTGATTCACACCGTTGTTCTTCTCTAATTCCAAATACTTTCATCATCAAAGGTGAGCTTTTCACTCTGCTAGAGTCTAGAAATAGTATTGCACATTTGTGTCATATTTATAAACACACATTTTCTCAATGCTTTTTATAAAAATAGTGAAATTTCTTCTTTTTCACTCTTTTGCCTTCAACAAACATCAGCAATTTTCGCCTCTGCAACTGCACAGGTGTTTTGTGTGTAATTTTTGTTCACTTTTTTTTCCTCAAAGGTTTTAATTTTCTATAGTTTTCTTCAGTTTTCTAGTGTTTTCTTCCCTACCAAACACTTAAATGAACGCACATTCGGAGAATCTTCACCATGCTATCAAGATCTTATCCCTTGAATTGTTCCTCTGCACTATGCAGTGGTTATTGACCCTTGTCTTTTTGAATGCTTTTCTTTATAGCATTAGTATATCCTTTAAAGAAAGCTTTTATGATGGCTAATAAATAATACTTTTAAATCTTTAGTTATTACTACATGGTGCCTTTTAAACTCGAATAAATACGGTAATTTATTATACTTACTAAATGTTACTTTAAATATTTAATTATTACTATGCTTCCTATTAAACTTCAAAACGGAAACAATAATTTAATAATCATTGATACTAGGTGGAATAAAAGTATCATTAGTATTTTTCAGATCTTTATGGCTGCAGGTGGGGTAAATTTTTTTTTTTCACACACCATATTTTACTATATTGAGCAACATTATTGAAGTTTATATTGCATTTTGCAGTATTGTGTTTGTGCACCATTTACTGTTTTTAAAGGTGGATTCATTTTTCTACCATTTTCTTTATTAAATTTTGTATGACATTAGCCAAATTTGGTATATTCCGTAGTCTCACATTTCAAGCACAAGTAAGTGCGTGATAATTAAATCCGTGTGATTTGTCTTATGTTATGTTTGATAGCATGAATTTCTTTTTCTCTGTAAACCCATTTGCCGAACATGGCGGTAGAGAACTTGTGTTGTGTTAGAGGGATTTGAGAAGAAAAGTAAAGAAAATGTTATTTGTATTAAGGACATTGAAGACCGTCTTGCTCTTTGGAGGAACCAAAACTTCCAAACAAATTGCTTTTATCTATGTATTATTCCCTTGGATGTGTTGTTACTTTCTTCGTCTGAATATGTGCCATGGACATTATAAGTTTGTGAAAAGGGCATATTCTACTATACTCATTATAATGTTATCTATTTGTTTTTATGCAAGATTTATACGTTTAACAAAAAGGTTACTTTATGCTGTCTTTTGTAACTTTTGTCTAAATTTGTGAAAAGGAACAACTGATAAAAATTGATGGTATGTGCATTTCTTTAATACATTATTTTTTTTATAAAAAAAACTCTTGCTTAGAACTCAACATTTAAGAAGTACAAATGTTTTGATGAGATATTTATGTTATACATCCATTGTGAAAGAATATTTGGTGATAAGAATTCACAGTCTTCACTTGCATTGGTTCCAAAAGAAGTTGTAGTTGGCATATTATATTTTAAGGCTAAAGGTAAATGAACTTTCACTTGTGATACAAGTTCAGTACTAGATTACAAGGATTTGAATCTCTCTCTTCATATGCATCTGTATCCACCATGGGGTAGTGGTGCCATTCCTTTTTATAATGTGGGGTCTTGATGGGTTCGGTTTCCTAAAAGGGAGAGACAGTTTCAGAGAGAAAGGATATTCTACCATCTGATTATCATTTTCATTATAGTGAAGTGTCACTTGAAGCAAAAATAATGAAAAAAATAGTTAAACAGAAGATTTTTATCAAATAACCGTGGGCTCCAACATTTCTCGCTTTTCTTTTTTCTGGTTTGTGATGGTCAGTCCCCACAGTTTTCAGAATGACACAAGATCTTGATACTGATTTTCCTTCAATAATTGTTTTACCTACTGCTATCTACTTGCCCTTTCACCAACACTTTTTTCAAGAAGTTACATGGACTGTGTAACTTCTCTCAACTATTAATTTCTTTCTTAACAAGGTTGTTTTTGAATTACAGTTATCCATCTTTCTTTTTGATGATGAACTAACCTTTGATGCTACTATTAGGCTCTTATCATTTCTAAGCTCCTGATTCAAAAAGAGACCCATGAACAACAAACCACTTTAGACTGCAGCTCAGAAGCCAAGGTAAAAAGCATTGATATGACTACTATTTGAGTTGCACCTCTTTCAACTCCATTATACAACCACTTGAATGTGTGGTGGGCCTGGTGCAATTATTGGGGAAGTGGAATAGTTACTTCTTTGTTAGGGGTATCAGGTTGCTTATATACATGGGGTCACATAAATTCTTTTTTGCCTTTCTTGGGCTGATGGTTTTGTATTTGTCTCCGAATTTTAAACTGTGGACCATTCTCTGTATTAGGTTGCATTTACTCCCTTTGTGTTAAACATGCAACATTTACACATGCAGTATTTACAGCACTTGCTCGCTTTTAAACAAAGCAAAAGGCACTGAATAAAGTAGGCTCTGACCCTGCATGCTTTCTTGCTCTTGGGATGGTATTAAAGGCATACTTTTTTAGCATGTCATTGTTTGAACACAGGACCAGTAATGTGGGGGCTGCCTTAGTCTTTTTTTTTTTTTTTTTATCTCATGATATTTCCGTAAGGGTCATCTACCTTCCTAGTTTCTAATGGGAGATAAATTTTGGTATCTTAGGTTTAAATCAAATGCCTTTTAGTTTAATTGTCACGGTTGTAGTGAGTTGGCTCCTTTATGATAACGTGGGTCAAGGCCATAAATGTGCATGGCCCTTGTGAGTTTCTGTCTTTCTATTTCTCTTACCTAATTATGGTTTGGAGGAGGATAAAACCCTAACTGCTATTAAACTTGAAAGTGCTCCATTTACTTTAAGTGCTTTAAACTTTCAGCTTAAGTGAAATCTCAACGAATGTTTTCTCATTGGCATTTCTCTGCTGTTTAATATTTTACTAAAAAGGTTCCATGCTCCTACTCCTTTACCCCTTTCTTTAATTATAAAAGGTGCATTGTTTTATATTGTAGCAGTTTATTTATCTACATGGGCAGGTTCTGCCCACTTTCTTTGCAAATATAATTATGTATATTTCATGTTTGTGGTGTTTCTGGACTGGATGTAGTTCCCTGGATCATTTGAACTTGCATTTTTGGTTAGCAGGTGAGACTTTTTGAGCAAAGAAAACTTTCATTGTTCCATCATTTGCCGTCTTCAAGCATATCAAATGCCAAGATCAAGGTGTGATAATCTAATGCAGTAGTAAAATAGTCCACTGCTTCCATATACTAGTTTCTCTACATTCACATTTTCCGATTGCTAATAAACTTATTTTTATGTATTCTTTCTCTTTTTCTTGTTCATCTATCAAACAATGAACCTCACTCTTTGTGCTGCTTATAGTGGTGCGTTTGACAAAGTCATATGTGGTTTTTCTAAGTTTTCAATTTTATTGATCTATCCATACATTATAACAACTCACCATCTTCTCTTAAGAATAAAATCTTTATGATTAATGGAAATATATCATCTGAATGATGAAACTACTTCTTAGCTTTCACTTATCAGCTAAAGTGAAATTGGTCAATAAATGTGTTCGAGCCCCCTTGTGATTCTTGCCACACTTATATTCAGAAATTCTGCCCATGCCATTCATGTTAGATACAATTATTCTTTAGCACCTGACCTCACAACCGAAGTTTTTAAGTAGAAACTTTATAGACAATGTCTGTACATGATCAATAATGGATGAAGGCTAAAATTCATTGTGAAGATTGTTGAAACATGTGACTTGTTTTATATAGAATGTTGTCATTTGATCATGTTACTAATGTGCCCCATATTGAGACAGGCCAGAAAATTACATACCAATTCTTAGTTAAATTGTAGTTTCTTTCTCTATATAGTTTTTTTATGAAGTTTTGTTTCCTACCAGGGGATCTGATTTGCCTCAAAGGCAGTCTCCACGAGGTCCTCATCAACATCGGACATCAAATTCTGACTCTGATCCATTGCATCATCGGCAAATTGCTGACCGAAGTCCGAAGTTCGGAGACCGGCGCTCACCAAGAGGTACTCAATCTGAGGCACTAAATCAAAAGAAGCTAGGAACTCGCATAGCAGATTTGGAATCTCAGCTTGGTCAAGCACAAGAAGAGTTAAAAGTTTTGAAGGATCAGCTAGTTTCTGCTGAAGCTGCAAAGAAAGAAGCTCAAGATGAGCTAGTGAAGAAAGCTGTGCAATCGGTAGTTCCTGTGGTTGAGAAGTTCCAAGAGAAGTGCACTTCCAAGAATGATCAAGAGTCAAACAAAACTGAAACCAAACCCCAAGATATTGTACCGGGTGACAACCAACACGAGACTGACGTGTTTGAAGTTCCAATTGAGAAGTTGACAATTAAATTCGACAAACCTGCAGATCAACCAGAAGAGGAAAATCTATCGTTTGAAGACTCAAATGCACCAGCAATATCAATGCCGGAAAGGCCTTCTGTGGACGAACATGAACTGTCACTGAAGATTGATGAAATTGCATTGTTGAAATCCCGTTTGGAAGAGAAAGGGAAGGAGTTAGAGTCCATTACTAATGAGAAAGAAAATCTGAAGAACAAACTGGATGAAGCAGTTTCAAAAGTGTCAACTGCTCAATCTAAGGAAGAAGGAATGTCCTTGCTGTTGGACCGACTGAGAGAAGAGTTGGAAGCAAGTAAAGCGAATACAGAGAATTTGAATGGGAAGTTAAAATCTGTGGAAGCAGAAAAAGAAGGATTAGAAACAGAGATGAAGAAGCTAAGGGTGCAAACTGAGCAATGGAGAAAAGCAGCAGATGCTGCAGCTGCAGTGCTTGCTGGGGGTGTTGATATTACTGCTAGAATTCCTGAAAGGTGTGGTTCGATGGATAAGCACTTTGGTGGAACGTTTGAGACACCTGCTGGTAGGTACAATGGTTATGTGGGGTCTCCTGGTATGGCTGATGACTTGGATGATGGTTTTGGAGGTGGAAAGAGGAAGGGTTCTGGGATTAGAATGTTTGGTGATTTATGGAAAAAGAAGAGTCAAAAGTAATTTCTGGTTTATATTCAGTGAGTGAATTTACTAGTACTTTTTAACTAAGTTCATGTTTTGATGGTAGCAGAAACTGCAAATACAGATTACTGCTTTGCACCTGCTGCCATCCGTAGTCATTTCTGGTATTATTAGGCCATTAATTGTGTAGTGTTACCGTTGCATCATCTGTGCAATGTAGTAGTGATGTGAACTTATGAACATTTTTTAACGCATGTTTCACTTCTCCTAAGCTTTTATGAAGGCATTTTTACTTGAAATGCCTGTTTTTACGCATATTATCCAGCCTACACTACTTTGGAGTAATGTGTACAATGCTCATTTCTTGTTAATGTCATTTATAATATTGTTTGCAGTGAGCAAAATAAGAACTCAATTTTTTGGAAGCAAAGCTGCTTATGAACAGATGAAAATAATATCCACTAAGGTAAGTGCAACACCCGTGATATCCTAATTGTCCACCTGATTGCAGTAAAAACCTGGATGCGCTTTAATTCAAGATGAATGAATCACATCAATAAGAAATCAACAAAATACATTTGAGGAGATAGATTTCATATACAAATTAGTTGTGGTTATGCTCAATTCTGAAGGAAAAATGGTTCTAGTATTTGATACAAAGGACATTTCTCCATGGTTTGGAATGAAACTAACCCCTTTGTTAACTTTGAGAAGTTATGATTGCTGACACATGATGATCACCTTATTTACTAGTAGTTGTTACCCAAAATCTCTACGGACTAGTGAATTTTTTCATGGGATTTTGAGGAAAGGAAAATATATTTATTTTTTAAATCGTAATTTATTAAAGTAATGTTTAAATTGAATCTGTATATTCATTACGAACCATAACATACATTAAAACAGATCTAATTGAAGCTGTGTTGTTAATAATTTAAAAATTTTAAATTAGTAACGTAGATGGACAAATTGGAGAGGTTTTGTATTTGGAATGTAAAATGTTAAATAATCTTCAATCAATATTAAATATGTTTTGAATAAATTGATATTAATAGTCCAGATAAAAAATGCAAAGGTTTTGGATTTGTAAATCATGATTACTTTATATAATTTGGGTGTTTGCTCCCTCCACCACCAAAGTGTTCCTGTACCTCCCCATTATTTTCATTTATTTCAAAAATATTCTATACCTCTCCACTATTTTTTTTATTCCAAAAATACCCTACACCTATTATTCCAATATTATTTTTGTTGTTCAATATATATTTTTTCTTCAAATTACTTAATAAATGGTAAAATTTTGTTCTAAATTTCTAGAAAAATGTTTATATATATGTGTTTTTTTTTACATTTAATATCTATAATTTTTAATATTATATTATGTTTTAACTTACCAACATGTTTGATTCAAATAACTTGAATAAAGTATTTAATTTATTAGATAAATAATATAAAAATATTATTACATACTTAAAATATAAAAGAAAAGTTATTTGTTAAATATTTAGAATTTATTTAGTTTTTTTGCCATTATAAAGTTAGTATATAATAATAATAATATATTATTAAGCATTAATATTGAAATTTTCTCTGAATTTTATATTTTGCAATATACCACAAATTCAAATTTGAGTCATGTGAATGCTCCATTAATGTAGAGAGAGAAAGAAAAAGATTGTTGAGTGTGAGGAGGTGTAGGTTATTTTTGGAATAAAAGAAAATAGTGGAGAGGTGTAAAATATTTTTGGAATAAATGAAAATAATGGGGAGGTGCAGATGCACTTGGGGTGGTGGAGGAAGCAACACCCATATAATTTTGTGGGTTAAACATGTTTGTAGTGCGTAAACTTGGATCTAAAATTAGATGATCTAAAATTAAAATTTGTCTATTGGTCTTTTAACTTTAAAAATGAATAAATCTGACATTAAATTTATTTTTACATATTAAATGGTGTTCTAAACTATTATTTGAGTTGGAATATGTCAAATCGTTAAATAGTTCAAACACCAATATGGAAGGTTGATTGATTTGTAATTGTCTTGTTCTGTCATCACATTGCTTTAGCTTAGCCAAGTTCTTGATTTGAGAAGCTGTTACACTTTGGTTTCTGAAATTTGAAAGAAAGGTCTGTGTGTTTGGTAGCATTTTAGGTAGTGGAGGTTTGACAGATTCTCAAACCTTGAACTGCCAAGGGAATTTCCCTTCCAAACCATTTTAATTTGAGTGTTGTAAGCTTCTTAAGAGAAACCTGGGTGTAGTGAGTTTAATGAGGGCTAAATTAGCCTAATTCCTTAGCACTTTGAAAGAGAGTTCAGTTTCAATTAACCATTTGTTGACTGTTCATTTTGTAGGAAAATAAATTGGAGTGATCAAATTGGAGCAACTGTGTTTATACATTGCTTGCAGCATTCATTGAGATATTAAATGTTTTGAATGTGATTCAGATTTCATGGTTTGATTGAAATTATTGAAATTTGTATTGAGTTCTGATTAGATTTTGTGTCTCTCTTATCGCAGTCACCTTGGGTTGTCAAGTCTTATCTAAAGATTTGAGAGTTTTTATATTAAGCTCATCAATATAAAAAGATTTACCTAACCCAATGAGATGATTCACAATGTAAGTGAAGCATTTTTGGACATCAATAATATTTTATCCTTGCTTCATTCAGAACCTCTCATATTCCTGGATCAAGGTATTCCTTCTTGCTCTACTTAAATCATTTGTTCCTTCGTGAGTGATTTTAAGCATCTCCCATATCTCTTGAGAATTCTTATAGACAGAGATCTTGTAAAACTCAACAACAATTAAAGCAGATGATATAATATTACGAGCCCTTACATCGTGTTGAGCTCTTCTCCTGTCATTAGCATTCCATTGGTCACGGGGTTTTGGCTCCTGTAAATTGTTAATAGATACAGTAGGAAGAAAAGGACCATTTGTGACAGTTTCCCAAATTTCACTATCAACAAATTCCATAAAAATTTGCATTTTGACTTTTCAGAAAGCATAAAGGCACCCTCAAAAAAGGTTTGAAGTTGCCCCGCCATTTGAATAACTATCAAAGCAAGTTCTGATACCAATTGTCAAAGCAATGCACAAGAATGATTAGCGTGAACAAAGAAACCAATTCACCCCTCTTGGTTTATTTGTTTACGCTAATCATTCTTCTACATCGCTCTAACAACCTTTTTTTTTGCTCTAATAGCCAACTTTAGAAGTACATATTTTATGTCATGATAAAGTGCATTAAACTCTTTAGTATTGTGAAATCTCATATATAAGTGGATGGTGGAATTAACACTTAGAAGTAATTCTAAAATTTGTTGTTACTTGCATCTTCCATCATGTTGCATAACATTTTGTCAATTTCATACCACCCATACACATTATTTTTCCATCGTTGACCAGCTCACAACCTTTCATCTATAATTTCTAGTTTCTCTTTCACTCCATCCATTAAGAACCCAACTTCCCTATAGGATGGTCCATACAGTTGGTGCTCATATTTCTAAAAAGATAATGTACGATATAGATAATTTATTTGTCGTATAGTTAACTTATTTATATCAGGTGTAGTACTAGCTGTGACAACTTGTTGCTGATAACCATATGAGTCATATGGTTGTTGAGGATAGTAATCATATTTCATTTGAAAATCACATTATTGATTATTTTCATATGAAAAATTATTTTACATTTTTCAAAGAGGTTTTCTGAAAAGAAATAAGTTGAAAACTTGTTGAGTAGACTTTCAGAAAAGAGAGGTGTATCTCAATGGACAACTTAAGTACCTTATTTTTCCTTAACCAAAGTGTTCCCCAACTACCTTTACAAATTTTCCAATAAAATTCCTCAAAAAAAAAATTATGAAACAAACAAATTTACTAAATTAAAATAACTAAAGGAAATAAAATAAAATAAACAATAGAAAAAAAATAGACAAAAATAAAATGTTAGTGATAAAAAAATAAAATAAAAATAACAAAAATAAATTAAGAACCAAAATGATAAAAATTCTAACCGTGTTACAGTACTCTTGAAGAGATAAACTGTTGGTCTAAGTCTGTGATGTTCATGATGACATTGAAGATCAAGGATCGAGGATCGAGGATGGAGTATCGAGACTCAAGAAGTGAGTAATTAGATATGATTGACTTGTTGTGTTTAGAAGATTACGATTCCTGTTTTTATTTCTTATATGTATAATGTGTTTGATTATGGTTGATATAATCAGTATGTATGTATCTTGTTGTTATGATTATGCTATCAGTAGTTTATCCCATACGTGTTTGTGTTTGTGATGAATATTATGGACGATGATCGTATAATGTGTTATAGGTGAGCAGATGATATTGTAGATGATCCAGAAACATGATAGATACATGAGATGGCAGGGACATATTTGGGTTTTCTTTAAATTTTTTTTTGGTTTAGACTTTTAAAACAATGTAATTTGAAATTATTTCTACTCATTGATTATTTAAATTATTTTCGAATAATGTAATTAAAATCTTACTTTTGGAATAAATGCAATTTAATTTGTTTTTCGCAAGTTTTAAATATTAAGGTTTTTAAAAAATACGTTTTCATACTATAAGAATGTTTTTAGATATTCAATTTTTGTAAACCCATGACATCCTAAAAATTGGATATTACAAGAAAAGTTTTGGTACCTATTAATCACCTGAGATTGTCCATTTATTTGTGGGTGATAAGCAGTGGACAATTGAACCTGTATAACCCATCAGGACATAACCCTTTCCAAAACTGACTTACAAAGACAAGATCCATATCACCGGTTATTGTGCCAAGAAAGCCATGTAATTTGAAGACATTATCAAGAAAGCATTGGGCTACTTCAGCAGCAGTGTAAGGATGTTTTAGTGTCATAAAATAGGTTTAAGGTTTAGGAACGGAAGGATCAGATTGCCAAGATTGCTGGATCTTAATTTACATATCAAAATTAGGTTGGTGAGCAGTTAAGGCAAGACAGTGAGGAATATCCAACCTAAACAAGGCATCGACGACTAAATTTTCCCGTCCTTGCTTATATTCAATCTGAAAATCAGATTCCATCAATTTGACCAACCACTTTTGTTGAAAAGTAGTGGTAAGTATTTGCTCCAGAATGTATTTAAGGCTATGATGATCAATTTTAATAGTAAATCATTTGTTAAGTAAATAGTGTCGCTATTTTTGAACAGCCAACACCATTGCTAAAAGTTCTTTCTCATAAGTGGAAAATGATTGTTGTTGTTTGTTAAGATTCCTGCTAATGAAAGCAATTGGATAATGATCATGCATAAGTACAACACCTTTACCCAACCCAAAAGCATCTACTTCAACCACAAACTCCTTAGAAAAGTCAGGTAAAGCAAGTATTTAGGCTTGGATAAGTTGTTGTTTCAACTGGTGAAAAGCCTCCTTTGATTAAGTGTTCCAGGAAAATTCATTATCATTTCTTAACATATCAGTCAATGGTTTAGCAATGGTACCATACTTGGACACAAATCTTCTATAATATCTAGTTAGCCCTTGAAAACTTCATAACTTTTTAAGGGACTAAGGTAATGGCCATTGTTTTACAACTTCTATTTTTGAGGGATCAGTAGATACTCCTTGTTTTGAAATAACATGACCCAAATATTCAACCTTATCCACAACAAAATAACACTTGGATTTTTTTTCAAATAATGAATTGCTTCTCCTTTATGTGCAACACTTTAGACAAATGAAGAAGATTATCATAAGGAGACCTATTGTAGATAAGGATATCGTCAAAAAACATAAGTAAAAACTTTCTTAAAAAGTATTGAAAAATAGAATTCATCAACCCTTGAAAAGTGGCAGGAGCATTTATTAGTCCAGAAGGCATGACTAAATATTCATAATGCCCACCACGAGTTTTAAATGCAGTCTTGTATACATCTTCCTCCTCCATTCTCACTTTTTTATACCCAGCTCTCAAGTTAATCTTTGAAAAAATGGTTGAGCCATGCAACTCATAGTAAGTCCTCCACCAGAGGGATTGGAAACTTGTTTTTAACTGTGCATTTGTTTAATTCTTTATAATCAACACATAATCTCCAACTTATCCTTCTTTCCCACCAAGACTACTAGGCTCGCATAAGGGTTGTCGCTGCATTGAATTATTCCTGATTGCAAGTACTCTTTGATCAACCCATCAATAACATCTTTTTGTTGTTTAGCATACCTATAGGGTCTTTTATTGATAGGGTTAACACCCTGAAGTAAAGGAATTTTGTGGTCATGGCCTGGTCGTTTAGGAGGCAATTCTGTAGGCATTTGAAATACATCATCAAATTCAAGCAAAAGTTTCTCCAATTCTATAGGAATGCTAGGTTGAAAAGCATGTGTAGTCAGAGCATTGAAGATACAATTGTTGCCAACCTCTCCAATACTAAGCATGGATAAGTGTACTGCATTGGAAATTGTCTTCTGTAACTGTTGTTTTCGAATGGTTTTAACTCCCCCTGAAGAAGCACCACGAAGAACATGTCTCATATTCTCTACAACAAATTCCATTTTCAACTTATGAAAATTCCATGTGATATGAACCAAGGTAACTAACCATTCGATGCCCAGTACAAGATCGCAACATCCCAATGGTAGTAATAGCATATTAGAATTAAAATTGGTATTTTGCAATGACCACGTAAACCCTTTAACAATTTCTGAGCCATATATGCATCTAGGAAGTTATGAGTGCTATTACTGTCAATCAAAATATGTAGAGGCTTTTTTTTTTTTTGCAGTAACTAGTTACTTTCATAGTTTTAAAACTAGCAACTCGTATAAGAGAACTGACTTAAATCAAAGATTATGATGGGTTAGTCTGACCTTTATCTTCAACCTCATTTTCACTATCGCTCGGTTCATTTGATTCATGTAGTTCCATCACATGAATCTGAAGTTTCTTGTGGATTAAGGCATGTTCTAGTGTAAAAGGATCATTACAGAAATAACATAATCCTTTGGCTCTTCTCTCGGTCATATATGTAGGGGTAAGGTTCTTTGTAGTTTGTGTTTGCGGTCTGTGGTTAGAGGAATGAGGATTAGGTAATATGGGTGGTTTAGAGGAAATGAAAGGTTTGGAATATTGTTTGGAAACGGATTTTGGTTGTATATTACTGGAACTAGCAGATTCATACATTTTGGCTAAAGAAAAAGCCCTCGTCATAGAACTGGTTAAAACATCCTAACCATTATTTGAATCTCATTTTTTAGGCTACCCAGAAAACAACTCAAATGGGGATCCTCAGATAAGTTCACGCGACATACAATATAATCAAATTCAGCGTGATAATCCACTATTGACCCCTTCTGCCTCAACTTCATCAATTCAGCTATAGGATCTTCACAAACTTCCCCAAATCGATCAAGTAAAATTTGTGTATATTCCTGCTAAGAAGGTATGTTTTCTAGCCTTACTGTTCTTACATAAGCACTATACCATTGCATGGCCTTCCCTTCAAAATGGACCACCGCCAATTTCACCTTATATTGTCAACAGAAAAGAAAGTTTTACATTAAACTAGCCAATTTTTTATACCTTCACCACTAAATCTTGGAAAATCAAGACGAGCCAATCGCGTATTGCAACAATAAGGATTAGATTTTGTACCTCATGATGGAGAAGATGATAAACTGTTCTGGATATATTGTTGAAACATATCTGGACGTTTGATGCATGGAGGCTGCCAACTCCATGAATTTCTGAGACGTCCCAAATTATATAGTAAAGGCATACATAATATAGACGTCATCATGCATAATAATTGAAAGCAGTTAGAGAATAATAGAGGTACTTAGGATTACAGTCATCCTTAGAATAGTACTGAAATGAAAACTAGAGTACTAGAGTTTCTTCCTATAAAAATACAGAGAATTTAAAACTTAAAGCATAGCAAAGTTCTTCAAAATAACTTGAGTTCAAGGGAAAATAAGGCCTAGAGAACTAGGCAGCAGCATGGCCGTCCCCACCAAGAGTTGTTTCCAAAGTATCCTTCCCGCCATCTGCTCCCATCCAAGTGGATGATCATCGCAAAGGAAACAAATGCAAACATGGCAGCAAACACAAGCAAGCAAGGGTGAGCTAATTATATAAAAAGCATGCATCATGTTAAGCATAGAATCTACAAGAGTTATTCTCAAATCAAAACATATTAAGACAGGTATCCTAACATGTTGAATACTAGACTTGACTCGTCCGGACCTTAGAATGAGAGTCGAGCTATGGCGGGTTATGCACCCGTGGTGGCTTATGAAACTTGGGTTCCCCACCCTGCCACACTCACGAGGTTAGTCCGTTCCGCGCCTTGAAGCATACTGGAAGCCTCCGAGACTAAGACCTCCTGCTACTCCTCACCACATGGTCCAATCCTCTCTATGTGAGAAGAAAGGTCATTGGAGCGTCAGGAAAACCCCCAAGACTGAGCTCCTACTTTCATTCTAAAACATTAAGAATCTCACCAAGAGATTCTACACAGATGAAACTTGGTTTACCACTTGGATCATACTTTCATCACTTTGTAATCATATACTTTTCATACATAGTATCAATAATAGACATTAATTCATTTATCACAAGTTATAAAAGTAACAGGGCCATAAAATTTAATCTAATTTTACCACTACCAGAATCTTTATAATTTATTTCCAAATGCCTAAATCTCTATAAATTCAAAAATATAAAAAATTGCTTCCTTTAATTCTATTATAATAAGTATATTAAATCATAATAATATTATAATATTTATATTAAACCAACTCACAAATCACAAATTACCAATTCTATTAAATCTGCACTCCCATTAAATCTGCACTCTCAGACCATGGGGCAGAGAATGATTTGTTAGTTGGATTTTGAAGGGAGTAGATTCCATGAGTTAATAATAATAATTAGATAACATAATAACTCATCTACAATAACCGAAAACTCCTCTGTGAGGAAAATTCTAACGTAAATAAACACACATGTACCCATATATATATATGTAAATATGTATATAGCACAGAAAACTAAAAAAATGAATCACGGAAATCCACATCTTGCATAATATAAAAATCTATATTATATTAATCTAATATATAAACTTACGCATCTAACTTTCTTTTATATATATATATATATATATATATATATATATATATATATAAATCTATATTATACTAATATAATATATATAAATTTTCTCATTTTTTTTTTGTAAAATGAAACTAAAAAAAAAACTATAAAACGTATCTCCCTCTGCCCAACTAATAAGGCCCCACCTTTCTCCCTCTTACTTTTCACGCAGAAACTTCCCCTTGTAACTCACATATTTTCTCTCTTCTTTATAACTGAAACCCCAACATCTCATACTACCCACCCATACTCTCTCATCAACTTTCTTTAAATTCTAAAACCAATATCAAAACGAAACTTCCCATCTCAAATTAAAAATCATAAACTGAACTTTCTCTTTCCTATTTTCTCCAAGGCCCACACCCTTCATTCCACTAAAAAACTAAGCCTTTACTTTTCTCTCTCATCCTACCCATTATGTAAAACCTTTCCTCTGCATGAAAGAAAATGTCACTCCCCATTCTCTTTTCATATTAAATTTCTATTTCAAAACCTTTTCTTCATTTCAATTTCACCACTGCAGCATTCAGACACAGACTTTCATCTTTCTTTTTCTAAAACTCCAATCCCACAAGGAGTGTAAACATTCCTCTTTGCATCCAACGAAAAACATAACCCCCATTACTTTTTCCTTCCATCTTCTTCTACTTATTTTCATAAGTTTCTACCCTTAACTAAAAATATATTTCTCCTGCATGTTTCTATCTACTTCCCATAGGTTAAATTTACAGCAACTAATTCCATACCAGTCATATTCATAAATACCACATTCCAATTTCACCAATTGCACGTTTCAGTTCATGCCGTCAAATCAACTTAAAATCCAAAAATACAGTCCAAAACAATACAGTAGTCCAGAGTATAACATACATAAATTTATCAAACAGATTCAAGCATTTCATTCAAAGGAAAATAATTAGCTCCCCTTACCTGGATTTCTCAAAGCACAGCTAATTGGAAAATGTCCTAACAGTACCCACACAGTAGTGAACTCACAGAACCAGTCGGAATGAAGAAATCGATCGGTAGAATTGGAGCTCTTTACGCGGTGAACGCTTGAGCACCTTCAGAATCAAGTTTGAACGGTTAAATTTGCTGGGAACCTAGAGAGAAGGTAGAGAAAATTTTAAAGCAAAAGGGTTCTCTAGAGAGAGAAGGGAAATGAGAATCTGATTTCAGAAAAAGCCTCTCCCTAAGGCTAAAGCACCCCTTGACTTATGGACCTGGCTGCCCTAATTATAAGGCCCAAAGGCTTTAAAATAATTTTCAGGCCCTTACATTCTTCCCAACAACAAAATTTTCGACCTCGAAAATTAGACTTATCGGATAGAAGGAGCAATCTATCTTCGTCACAGTCTCTAGAACCACCACCTATTTTGACAAAATACTACTCCCCTCAACTTTACTAACACGAAACCCTGCCTCTGCGTTAAATGCTCTAGTGTTCAATAGTGTAGATTGGTTTAGCCATTATCCCCAAAACAAATCTAAACTTTTATGCCTCAACTTTTAAGTACCTTTCTTTCATATAACCAATCCTATTGTGTCTGCCACACTGCTATCCACTTATCAATCCTCCGCTACTTCTTGTAAATCTCTTCTAGACTTCCACTAATCTTGACTTCAGATGAACCTTTGACTGATACTCATTTACCTCCTCTTTCTCCTTCTACGAACCACCATACCTCTAACTTGATCACCACAATTTCCGAGTTAACCACCAAATGCTATACTTTGGATTACTTTTTAACCACATCCATTATGAAGGCTTCACATTGCTTTACTAATCTTCACTACTGAGTAGCATAGTTTCCTACTATACCATCTCACTACCAAAGTAAAACTCTTCTCCTTTGCAACGTCAAAACCAATTTGAGTAATCCAGCTTCACTTCGTCATCTCACTGACCTGAACCCTATGCATTTCTTAATCCACTAGCTTGTAATTCATACTTAGATTAGTATCTCCTCGACTTGAGATCACTAGCTTGATTAGTATCAGGCCAAATTATGATACATCTCAAACTATGATTTTCCAACTACCCTTTCTCAACCATTTTGAGAAACCCACTAGTTACAGTATTTTAACTATACTAATGAAATTTCTCTACAACTTCACTTCAGAACCTAGTCTTCATAATCTTCAACCAACTCTTATTCAATCCTTAACAAACCAAGAACTTGAACCTTCTTTTTGTTCAAACCATCAATTGACATTTCCTTACATGTAGTTTTTCCACTATAACTTAAAACCATAGCTCAAATCGTCTCCTTCATCCACTGGCCCACTCTTCCTATGCCCAACGTCCATTTATTATCCCACTTCCAGGTCGACACTGCATCTTGAAACTGAAGTCTCACTTGTCTTCTTTGCTTCATACTTATCTCCACCATACCTAAACTCACTTCTGACTCTTGAAGATCACCAAACACTCGCAACTGATGCCCCAGATAACGATGTCCCGATTGTTGTAAAGAAGCTCATCTCACATAACTGCCCATACCTGAACTTGAAAACGCTTCACATACACTTGGTACTGATAAGAACAAGCCCACTAACATCCGCTGCGCTACTCTGATCTTCAAACTCCATTGTTCACTAGTTTACTGAAAGAACACTTCCTTCATGACAATTTGCAACCCGAAGATGATCACCCTTGAAGAACCTTCTTCAAAACTTCCATGACCTCACAAAGCCATGATAACTCTTCTCTCCCAAGATAACCTTGTCATTTTGCCTCCTCAACACTGTTCTCTACCCCTCAAAACGGACACGCCCTAAACAACTCCTGACTGCTAAACTTACACCAGACCGTTCCAACTTGTCCTCTATTTCTCTCTTAAGATTCATCAAACTTGTAGCTTTCCTCTTATTACACTGAGTTCGAGTCACCACTGCTCTAACCAAACTTCCACCTTTTTCTTATACTACACAACTTCAATAAGAACCATCCTCAAAGATATTACTGGCACCGGTTCCGTTTAGACACCATTCTCAAAGTGAACACAACTTCTCCAAGGTATAAAATTCCCATACTTGACGCAGAACACTAACCAAAACCCTTGTACTAAAATGATCCATCTTCTCTTCTTTGCTTAACTTTGCTAAACTATTTTGACTTCCACAACCCCTTGTCTTCACCTTTTAACTTGATTCACCATTGATGTATAACCACTGATTTTCTCTTGAAACACGAAGCTTCTCTTGAAGACCATAAAGCGCTAGAGAATTATTTTGAAACAACAAACCTCCCTTGAATCACACCTCAAACTTACGAAAGAATAACATCATCTCTTCTTCACTCGCACTTAACAAACATCTTGAATTCCCATAACACTTACTTCTATCTTTCGCTCAACTGTACTTGATGCACCACCTTCGCTTCCCTTCCCTGCCAAGAAACCACTCCATAGAAGCTTCAAACCCGAACCCTTATATTAACTCTACAAACGTCAGATCACTTAGAATTCTTCATGCACTCATCTGGCCAAATTAACTTAAAACCTTCTTCTTCAAGAATTGCCCTCTTCAACTCAGAATCTTTAGAAATACAAACCCTATCTTTAATCCTCTAAACCTCAAGATACCCTTAACCAACAACACCAATCCTCTGACCTTATCTGAACTTACCAACTCACTGTCTTCTGCAATCCATCATTCAACATCTTTTCTCTCTTGATTAACTCAGCCGAATACTAATCATCACCATAAAACCTCACTCAAAGAAAACTGGCTTTACCACAACATGCCGCTTCATAACCCTGAACATCTCAACCAACCAAAACTTCTCTGATCATTCTCGATACCCTCTTTAGCAACTTATACTATAACTACCCTTTGCCATCTGTTCTTAAAACCTTTCTTCTAAACGAACCACTGATCTTGAAACATCCTTCTAAACTTGGATATACCAAATCCACTTGCTAATAAGACCTACCCATCTCCTTCTAATTATCACATAACTCAAAACCTTTTCGATACATCAATTATCTTCAAAGACTTCACGTTCTCTCAACTTTGAAAATTCTGACTTCTAATACACAGTCCTTAAATCTGCTCTATGTCTTACACAACTGCTGCTCAAACTCTTCTTCTTCTAACTCCTTTCTAAATAGTAAGTCCCTCTGGTCCACTACAAACTTCTCTTTCTTCCTTAACATAAGCTTCAAACCTTTCACCACTTATTTCCCTCAAATCTCAAACATCCCTGATGCACCGATCCAAATTACCAATCTCATCCAATGCTACTCCGTTGCTCACCAACACTTCCCTTTCTTCTAACCTCTAACGTTACTGATATACTGTACCAAACTGATTTCTCACGCCTTACTTCACCCATGCCTATCCAAAGCTCCTCTTATTCTAGCCTTTGAACCCAACTCTTCTTGTGAAACATACGACATCTGATCTTCTGACTTCCTTGAAAGCTTCTTCACCCCAAGAACATTACTCTTAAATTCCAATATCTTCACCCATCTCTTGGAACCTAAACTCTGGTCTTCTAACTCCTTATCTTCGAGGCAAGAATTTGTCTCAAAGTCTCTAACCGATTCTAATTAAAGTATGCAGGTCAAGTTGTCCTTGAACCTGCATTCCTTTACCACCATAGAGCACAGTACACCACAACAAAGGCAAGAACAAGACAAGAATTTCTATAGGAAACAACCTGACAACCCCAACTCTTTCTTTCTCCAACCCTTCAGAATTGAGAAAGGAAAATCATCTATGGTAAAAGTCATGAGTGTGCACCCTCATTCCTTCTATCGAGACATTTTATGTTCCCAAAACTTCCAGTTAGGTACCTAATTTCACCATCTAGACTTGAAGAAAATGGTAAAACATACCATTCAGACTCAACTTTCCACAGGAAAGTCACGACAAACCCGCAACCCGTAGGTTATCCTAGGAACAAACTGCTCTGATACCATAAATGTGACGTCCCAAATTATATAGTAAAGGCATACATAATATAGACGTCATCATGCATAATAATTGAAAGCAATTAGAGAATAATAGAGGTACTTAGGATTACAGTCATCCTTAGAATAGTACTGAAATGAAAACTAGAGTACTAGAGTTTCTTCCTGTAAAAATACAGAGAATTTAAAACTTAAAGCATAGCAAAGTTCTTCAAAATAACTTGAGTTCAAGGGAAAATAAGGCCTAGAGAACTAGGCAGCAGCATGGCCGTCCCCACCAAGAGTTGTTTCCAAAGTATCCTTCCCGCCATCTGCTCCCATCCAAGTGGATGATCATCGCAAAGGAAATAAACGCAAACATGGCAGCAAACACAAGCAAGCAAGGGTGAGCTAATTATATAAAAAGCATGCATCATGTTAAGCATAGAATCTACAAGAGTTATTCTCAAATCAAAACAGATTAAGACAGGTATCCTAACATGTTGAACACTAGACTTGACTCGTCCAGACTTTAGAATGAGAGTCGAGCTATGGCAGGTCATGCACCCGTGGTGGCTTATGAAACTTGGGTTCCCCACCCTGCCACACTCACGAGGTTAGTCCGTTCCGCGCCTTGGAGCATACTGGAAGCCTACGAGACTAAGACCTCCTGCTACTCCTCACCACATGGTCCAATCCTCTCTATGTGAGAAGAAAGGTCATTGGAGCGTCAGGAAAACCCCCAAGACTGAGCTCCTACTTTCATTCTAAAACATTAAGAATCTCACCAAGAGATTCTACACAGATGAAACTTGGTTTACCACTTGGATCATACTTTCATCACTTTGTAATCATATACTTTTCATACATAGTATCAATAATAGACATTAATTCATTTATCACAAGTTATAAAAGTAACAGGGCCATAAAATTTAATCTAATTTTACCACTACCAGAATCTTTATAATTTATTTCCAAATGCCTAAATCTCTATAAATTCAAAAATATAAAAAATTGCTTCCTTTAATTCTATTATAATAAGTATATTAAATCATAATAATATTATAATATTTATATTAAACCAACTCACAAATCACAAATTACCAATTCTATTAAATCTGCACTCCCATTAAATCTGCACTCTCAGACCATGGGGCAGAGAATGATTTGTTAGTTGGATTTTGAAGGGAGTAGATTCCATGAGTTAATAATAATAATTAGATAACATAATAACTCATCTACAATAACCGAAAACTCCTCTGTGAGGAAAATTCTAACGTAAATAAACACACATGTACCCATATATATATATGTAAATATGTATATAGCACAGAAAACTAAAAAAATGAATCACGGAAATCCACATCTTGCATAATATAAAAATCTATATTATATTAATCTAATATATAAACTTACGCATCTAACTTTCTTTTATATATATATATATATATATATATATATATATATATATAAATCTATATTATACTAATATAATATATATAAATTTTCTCATTTTTTTTTTGTAAAATGAAACTAAAAAAAAAACTATAAAACGTATCTCCCTCTGCCCAACTAATAAGGCCCCACCTTTCTCCCTCTTACTTTTCACGCAGAAACTTCCCCTTGTAACTCACATATTTTCTCTCTTCTTTATAACTGAAACCCCAACATCTCATACTACCCACCCATACTCTCTCATCAACTTTCTTTAAATTCTAAAACCAATATCAAAACGAAACTTCCCATCTCAAATTAAAAATCATAAACTGAACTTTCTCTTTCCTATTTTCTCCAAGGCCCACACCCTTCATTCCACTAAAAAACTAAGCCTTTACTTTTCTCTCTCATCCTACCCATTATGTAAAACCTTTCCTCTGCATGAAAGAAAATGTCACTCCCCATTCTCTTTTCATATTAAATTTCTATTTCAAAACCTTTTCTTCATTTCAATTTCACCACTGCAGCATTCAGACACAGACTTTCATCTTTCTTTTTCTAAAACTCCAATCCCACAAGGAGTGTAAACATTCCTCTTTGCATCCAACGAAAAACATAACCCCCATTACTTTTTCCTTCCATCTTCTTCTACTTATTTTCATAAGTTTCTACCCTTAACTAAAAATATATTTCTCCTGCATGTTTCTATCTACTTCCCATACGTTAAATTTACAGCAACTAATTCCATACCAGTCATATTCATAAATACCACCTTCCAATTTCACCAATTGCACGTTTCAGTTCATGCCGTCAAATCAACATAAAATCTAAAAATACAGTCCAAAGCAATACAGTAGTCCAGAGTATAACATACATAAATTTATCAAACAGATTCAAGCATTTCATTCAAAGGAAAATAATTAGCTCCCCTTACCTGGATTTCTCAAAGCACAGCTAATTGGAAGATGTCCTAACAGTACCCACACAGCAGTAAACTCACAGAACCAGTCGGAATGAAGAAATCGATCGATAGAATTGGAGCTCTTTACGCGGTGAATGCTTGAGCACCTTCAGAATCAAGTTTGAACGGTTAAATTTGCTGGGAACCTAGAGAAGGTAGAGAAAATTTTAAAGCAAAAGGATTCTCTAGAGAGAAAAGGGAAATGGGAATCTGATTTCAAAAAAAGTCTCTCCCTAAGATTAAAGCACCCCTTGACTTATGGGTCTGGCTGTCCTAATTATAAGGCCCAAAGGCTTTAAAATAATTTTCAGACACTTACAATTTTCGTCTAGTTTTGCTCCGAGATGTTCCTCTGCTTGGCGAACTGACGCTTGAAAACGGGTATTGTCAACCATGAAATCTTAAACTGGAAGGTAAGGTTCTAAGATACCACTTGATGTAAACGAAAATAAGAATAATCGGATATTCGAAGAACCAAGAAGGAAGAAAAAGGGAATTCAAAAATATTCAAGAATAAATTCCAATTTTTATTTGAAAGAATGAGAATAAGAAGGGATTCTGATTTTTACAATCCAATGAATGAATATCAATACATGAAACTAACTAAGCGTTGCTGTTTATTCTAACCTATACAAAAACTGAACACCACTGCTACGGTCACGTAATAAAAGTAAGGATAATATTCACAACTTTTTTTTTTTGCATTATATATTATTTTGTAATTCAAAATTAATAAAAATAATCATAAACATAAGAATAACTACGAGTTGTTGTACACTGTTAATGACACGTGGTTTCTTTTTTCCCGCTATATCCTGTATCAGTTGTCCTCTCTACTCGCAAAAAGATTGTTTGAAAAATTAAACCAGTGTCATTATTAAGATTCTATTGGATAAATTTCTCCACGTGTCTAGTAAAAAAGAACGAATTATTTTATTAAACCAGTGCCATTATTAAAATTATTTTATTTCATAAATTAGAAATAACATTTTAAAAACACTGTCATAAACAGTCGTCAATATCCATTATGCATAAACCTTTTTTCTTTTTTTTTTTCCCTTATAAGTCTATATAAAAAATTGTCCTAATAAATTCTTAATATAGACATTGACTAGACCTATTGAAGGAGAAAGATGGGTTATTCAGAAGAGATTGAAGTTTGGACATAGAATAAAGGCTTGATGAAACTTGGGAAGATAGGTTGCAACTTTGGTTTCAAACAAATAATTTACTCAGAAAACTTTGATAACCAATCCAATAAAAGAAATTCTTTTGAAATTATCCTAATTTTATATTTTGCTGAAAAGGGGAAGTAACACATAAAAGTCCAACTCAAGCCATCCGTTCATCAGAATATATACGTAATTGTCAGTGCCATAGAATGTGAGCTAGCAGTTAACTCGCAAAGTATGCACACATTAATTCAAAAGTGACATACTTTAGTTCAGATTTCAGGCATTTTCAGAAACTAAATGGCCCTTCAAGACCATAAATCATTGTCCATAGTCACATCATTGACAATTTTCAGAGCTGCTAAGCATAAACACACACCACAGTGGTCATAAACAACACATTCCGGAGTGATTAAACTTATAAGTCAGTTCTTTTCCAGCTTATGAAAAATAATGATTGTTTCACTGAGGCTCCTCAGTACTAGTTGAGGCTTCAGAGCGCCTTCTCTTTGCCTCATTGTCACCAAGCTGCAGTGAAACACACAAATCTTCATCACAGTTATTCCTTAATGAAGACAAGTTCTCTGCTGCAATTCTGTCATGTATGCTGTTCTTGTGCAACGGAGACCGGCCAATGAAGCTCGGGATGAACTGGTGTTCGATACTGGGACCAACCTTGATTCCATCTTCTAATTTAAATTCAGTCTCCATGATTGATGGCTTCATGTCTTGGCAGCTAGGTGCAACTCCTAAGGGAATAGACTGAATTTGAAGACCAAGTGGCTCATATTTGTCCTCAGCTTTCTCTTTTGGAAGCATGCCGTCAGGAGGTGAAGAATCACCAACAGTAGAGCCGATTACCGTGGTTGACACGGCTCTTTGTTCTTGTACTGCCACTACAAGAAATAACAGCAGAAAATAATCCCAATCAATATAAAAAGCAATCTTTTAACACCATCTTCATTTTAAATAAGCAGTGCCACAGTAATATAGTAAACGGTCTTAAGAAAATGATTTGTCTAGTTGGTTTTAGACATGCAAAGAAACTAACCCTATTAAGGTCATCAATATCCCTTCAAGCACCACTAAAATTACCGTCAATACCACCAGATCATTTTGTGGGCTTCTTTTAAGCTCAATTAATATAGAAGTACCTTTGGTATTCATAATCTATGATATACTAATACTTTAATTTGTGTCATATAAATGTATCCAACATGTATCTGTATCTGATATTTTAGGATACTCTACTAATATCCGATACTTTAGAATACTTTATCCATATCTGATACTTATCAATGAAACATCTAATTTATAAAGCACTAAAACTTTTATGATGACAATGATTTATAATATTTGATTTCGACAATACATGTGATTTTAGTTTGGATTCCCACAATTGCAATCATATATTTATCATGTTTTTAAGAATTTGTATACATTTTTCAACATGCATATATTATGTATCATATCTTATTATTTCCAAAATAAACATATAGGTTGTATGAGATATGCATCGTATCTGGTACTTGTATTGTATCCATGCATCATACATGGGAATAAACCACCCTAAGGTAAATTCTAATCCCATATTTGACAATGCTAAATTTAAAAGAGAAAAAAAATAGAGGAACCCTAAACTATTAGGAAAGGAGTGAAAAACCTTTAAGTCCTTCTTCAGTGGTTATCAAATCAAGTTCAAGTAGATTGAGAAGTCGCCCTAGATCCACCCCACTAGTCCAATTCTCAGGAGGTTGCCCAACTTTTAACTTAAGGCGGCCCCTGTTAGCAGTTCCTCCCCATATTATCCCAATTGGCTGTGGTTTGTCACCATTGTCACCTTTTAACATGATGAGGCTTCCACTATCTCCTTCAAGGTCAAAAGTTTGTTGGTTCTCACCGACAACAAGAAGATCTGTAAGAAAGCATATGCCTTTCTCATCATTGTACTCTAGGGCATAAGCCAAAACAACTCCTGCAGTCAAGCCGGAGCTTCTTCCAACCTTCACCACTTGTTTTCCAATAAGGCTATTGATTGGAGCCTGTAGGTCAATTATTTTCACATCACCAATATCTCCAACGCCCCTCACTGAAGTAGTAACAGTGCACATATCAAAGTCATCAGCAAAAGGAATGAATGCACCATCAGCTCTCACAAAAGTCTCTGCAAGAAAAACACATCAAGATGAGTGACGGACTGTGGAGAGTAAAAATGTAAGTAACCCAATTAAATCAATCAGAATCCTAAAACTGTGTTACCTGGATTTATTCCAGCAAATATGCCATACCAAAGTTCATCCGTTATAAATGAAGTTGCTCTCTCTACTGCACCAAGATAAACCCCAGGCCCCAAAGTGGGTGGAAGAGGATGAAACATCTTTTGATTTGGATAGTCTAGATCAACTGCTACATGACGGTTTGTGAGAAAACCAACTTGTCGACTGCCTGTTTGGCTTTTCACGATGGCACCCAAAGTTCCATACGTCTCTTGGTTTGCCACCTGAACTAAGAAAGTAAGTGCTTAGAGGCCAATATATTGATCAAAAGAAGCATACAGAAATTTGCTACTAGAGATGCTTCCATGAACTGCACTAATTTCTGAAGAAATCAAAAGAACTGTTATCGAATAACGAGAGCTATTTTATGATAATTATGGATGACTTAGAATGATGACATTCAGCTCAGTTAAGATACAATGCATGCATTGGATGCAATACAATTATTCTAAAAATATATAGGATATGATACATCTAATATACATATTAAAAAATGTATAAAATTTCAATTATATAATTGCAATTCTGCAAATCCAAATTAAAAATATACTTATACTAAAGTAAATTATAAATCATTGTCATCACAAATTAATTCCTATGATGTATACTAATCTTATTGTCATCATAAATTATATAAGAATAGTACTACCACCGATCTCATTTCTTTCTTGAAGCCATTCATATAGAGAACAATTTCCAATTTTGGTTCATAAAGGGGTGGTCTTTGGATATATCTACACTATATATAAACATATTTCCTATTGTTGTACTGGATTTATATAAATGCTTAAAGCCTTGAACTTCATATACACATATCACTAAAGAATTGGTATTTCACAGGTTGGGATTATGTGGTATGGATACGTCATACAAATTAAATTGAAAATCACAGGGGATTGAGGATCATACTAATTTCACTGTTAAAATATCTCAAATGATTGCTTTCTTAGACCAACAAAATATCAAGGTCTGTATTTCTGGTTTTCCAAAATTTATTACTAATTCAGGCCATAGACCTGGCCATAGAAAGTCCAATAATGAGATTAATAAAGGACAGGTCCAATTAAAACATGATTAAAGTCAGTCTTCAGAAAACTTAATATGTTTTGTTGAATTTGCAAGCGTAAACTGCAAAGCTAGACTCCCACAGAAAAGACTCTGACCACAACAAACCTCCAAAGCAAATGAATAAGTTCTTTGATAAAATTAAAGGATAGTAGTTACACACTGTGGTTTCTAAATGAAAATGCTAAAAGTGCTCCTTTAATCATCACATATATGCAATAGTAATTGACTCAGCTAATCTTTAGTAAAACTAGAATGGTCCTTCCACAGGAAACAATAACTAAGAAATCCCAGAAACACCTGAGATCCTGAACCGATGTATGGATCACCCCCACGCAAGTTATCTACAATCTCTGTGTACAGCTGTTCTTTTGGAACTGGCTCAGGTGCACCGAAATAAGAAAACTCCACCACATCCACATCACACCATACTCCACCAGGGCCCTGGTTCAGAAATTAAAAATTGATTTTAACAGCATCAGTATGAACTAGAGAACAACTTAACAGCTATTTATGATACATTTATAAATATTTCAAACTCCAAATTTGAATGAGGGAGGTTCAATTGAAAATCTTTGAGAACCTCAAGAGCAGTAGGTAGGCACTGGATTGGACTTAGCCATTGCTTGTGAACTTTCCTGGAAACAAACACTAGAATGGCAGGAATGTCTGTTAATACACCTTGCCGTATGCGAAAACCAATTGCTGTTCCAAGGCTGTAACAACGCAGTATCTTGCTGTGAAATGCCCTGATTGTCATAAGTTCAAGTAATGTGGTGGCCTGATGCCCCTTTGGCAGCCGACCAGGGGTTTCAGGTAGCACCCCCTTTTGTAGGTTTAAAAAGTAGTTTGCTCTTTCTTCAGCAGCATCATTCAAGCGGCTTGGCCATGAGAAGTAAGCAGCACTGCTCTCACAATGCTGTCCAGCTGAAGCAAAGGGTTGAAGAGTTGGTGGGCTAAGGGAAGGCAGATTGGAATGACTGCAACAGTTTCTTTCAAGATCCAAAGCAGATTCTTCTGAGGGAGTTGAACCAGAGCAACGGCCTCTCATGTTTAGCCTGGTGCGCTCCATCTTTCGATTAACCTGAAGTGATGTTTTATTTAAACAAAAGGGGGTGAATAGAACGCAAAAAAAAAAAAAAAAAAAAGAAGAAGAAAAATATAACGCTATATATATAATGTCTATGTTCAATAATATGGACGAAACTAATATTGCATTGAATAAAACTTAACCACACCACATAATCAGAAAAACATACAAGAGTGATAGACACTACCATGAATAACATCAACAAAAAGCTTGATATTCTCAACTCAATAATCATTTACCAAAGCCACAAAATTAAAACATTTAAAACCTGACAGAAGAATGATAAAATAAAAAGTATTAATCTCACATTCGGGAACACGCATAATTCATGGATGACAAAATGGGAGACGGAAAAAAATCTGCCACCCACATCCCTTCCAACTCTCAGATTCGAGCAAACGGAAATTTTAAATTCAGCAATACCATGATGACCAACAGCAACAACAACAATTATACAAAAATAAAGTTTCAAGCAACGAAACAGAGCAAAAGAACATGTTTCAGGTCCAAGACACTTCATCCATAAAAAAGAAAAAAGCTCGAGTTTGTATTCCTCCAACAGACAAATCAAGGTCCTAGGAGCACAAAAGCAAAAGGCATGTCCTTGTTCTATCCCGAGCTCAGTCTCTAAAAGTCTCAACAAGGGCACTCTTCAGTTCAACAATCAAACCCATAAAGCAAAGATTTTTCAGATTTCCACACAACCCCAGTTACCCCCAAAAACAAAGGGGAGAGAGAAGGAGAGAGATACCAGTTCAGGAGCAGAGTGGAAACTGGAAGAGCCTCATTGAGACGGCTAGTTCACCCAAAAGGGAAGATGGAATGAGAATCTGCAGAAAAAGTTGCAGAATTGTGAGGGTGTTTGAACGGTGCAAAGTGATGATTGCAGTTCAATCCCATGAAGCTGCATAGGAAAGGGGTAAAAGTAAAGTAAGCTCAGTGTCTCTGTGTAGTGTGTATAGTATCGTTGGTGTGTGCGCGCGTGTCTTTATTTTATTTTCTGTGACGTTTTAAAAAAATAATGATGGATGTTGATTATTTCTCCCTCTATATTCTTTTATTAATAACTGAATTTTAGAGATTTATTTATTTTCCATGTAAAACTAATATGAAAAAAATTGAAAGGAGGACTAAATTAATCATTTACTTATTCACATTTGTTATTCAAGCGTGTTTCAAATAAGATTATATCTAAAAAATTGTTGTTGCATTGTCTTTGTTTCTGATGACGGAAATTCAACGAGTACAGAGATAAGAATAATCAAATACTAATGCAAAGAAAAACATTAAAAATAGTACAAATTTCTTTTGGAATTTTTTCTGCAGTATCGCGAGAAAAATCCTAAAACTCAACGTATTTTAATTCAACCATGTAAATATAGGAGTAAAATAATCAAATTAATATGTTAAATTTTGATAATTTATTAGTTTACATTTTTTAAAATTTTATTGTTAACTAAATTACTTTCAAAATTTTATTTTATAAACTATGTTCTTACCATCCTAAGTAGATGGCAAAAATACCAATTTGGTGGTTATTTCTAGATAAAATTTATAAGACCCGATAAAAATGTACTAATTAGAAATAAAGTGGTTTTAAGATTGAATATTATTGTTTGGTAATTGGTGTTTGATGTTTAGGTATTTTTTAGAATTATAATTTACTTTGTTAATTATTTATTATTAATTAATTGCAACAAATGATTAATATGTTGTTCATTTGATGATTTGTGTGTGTAATATTACCAAAGTGATGTGTTGGCCAGGTGATAGAAGTGTGATTTATGATTGAATGAGCGTGGGTTCAATTCTAGGAAAAGAAAGAGTTGAGGGAAAGCTTACCTTTATTATTTGTTGTATGTTATATGTTCTTGATTATCTTGATTAATAAACTTTGTTTTGATGCATGTGTACATGTTATGGTCATATGCGATTATGGTTGGATAAGAGTTTGTGTATGCATGGGGATAGAGTTTATGCAATATTTGTGTTAGGTTTCCATGTATGTATGGTTTTTGTTGGGTTATCCCATAATAGGGTTTGATGCTAAGGGGGAACAAAGTTATGATATTTGGGGGTTTTACACCATGCAAATATATGTTATAAAGAGGGTATGATAACCATATGTATAATATTGGGTTTGTTAGGGTTATAATCTGCATAATGATGGGATTTGGATGATTCAAGTAATGTAATGTATGTATTAGGTCTGTTTATAAGGGTATGGGAGACTTAAATGCATGCATGATGTATTGGATATGTTTTCTGTAATGCTCCAAATTTAGGGTGTCACAAGTTGTTACAAAATATTGATAAATTTAAAACTATTATCATAACGCGGAAACGTGCTTTTCAAAAACCTCATTAATTAAACGTGCATAATTTATTAAAAATATAATAGTTCCAAAATCTCTATCCAACTACATTATTCAAAAATAATGAAAATAACGAGGAAAATAAAGAACTCGAATTACATTGCCTCAAAAGTTCAAACACAATAAATTTAAAAGAAAATCTCAAGTCTGTCTCCGGTCATCTCTCGAATTTGTCATGTCTCCACAACATCTGCAACATCATCTACTCACGTATAACACATTATACGATTATCGTCAATAATACCATTTACAACACATAAACACGAATACATATAGACTAAGCTACCGATAAAAATCATAAAACAAAATACTTACATATTGATTATATCAACCATAATCAAACACCTCATATATAGAAGTATTAACCATATAATTCCTAATCTTATAACACAAACAATTCAATCATCTTAAATTACTCGATCCTTGATCCTCGATCCTCAACGATATCACGAACATCATAAACATAGACTAACTATCTATCTTCTCAACAACCCTTATGCTAACTACATCACATGATACCATTATTATCATCATAGCATTCCTCTATAGCATCATTGTCATTACGATCATCAACACATGTATCACCATAATGAATAACCTCATCATGACCACCACCATGAGCCTCCACAAAACCATAACATCTTAGTGGAAAGATTCAGTTTCACTCCTGTACCCTACCTCACCCACTTGTAGCCTCCCCTACAGGCCACCTATTGCCTCCCCTACAAGCCATTTGTTGCCTCCCTTACAAATCATCTATAGCCTCCCCTACAGATGTGCTTGAGTAGTCTCGCAATCCAGCTAAGGAACATCTATTCCTGTCACACAAGAACAAAGAAACACCATCTCTCCCATACAAGGAAGGTTCAGTACTTAAACAACCCTTCCTTTGCACACAAGGCATAAGGAAGTACTTATCCGCACATAAACTTAGGATTTACTAGGTACAACAAGTAGACTTATTTCCCCACTCTTATGCTCATCAACCACACACTCAGGTAACCCATTCATGCTCCAATCTCAAACACACGTCAAGACTAACCCTGAATGTAACACCTCAATTTTTTAGATGTCATGGGTTATTACAAAACCAGTAAAATTTAAAATCTATCACACCGAGGATACGTACTTTTCAAAAACTTAACTTTTAAACGTTCATAATTTTATTCAAAACATAATGGTTCCAAAACTTTATCTGGTTACTTTATTTCAAATAAAAAAATAATGCAGAAAATAACTTCAATTCAATTGTCTCACTTGTAAAAAAAATAACTTTAATTGAAATCCCAATATTTTTTCCCATCCTCTCTCGAGTCTATCACACATCTGGAACATCTACAACATCATATGCTCACATATAATACATTATACCATCATCATCGATAATTTCATTTACAAACACAAACACAAACACATATAGGGTAAGCTACCGATAAAATAATCATAACAAAAAATATTCATATATATTGATTATGTCAACCACAATCGATCACACAACAAGATAGAAACTTTTAGATTATACCAACCATAATCAAACAAGTCAAACATAAGTAATTACCACAAGATTCCTAATCCTCGAAATGCAACAAGTCAAACATATCTGAATACTCACTTCTAAAGGGATTGTAATGAGATTGAATGATTTGAGTCATATACTACTTTTTCAACGACCTTATATGAGAAGCTTTCCTTAGGAGTGAAACTTAGCTTTATCTTGAGCTAGGTCTCAAGTGGTGCCATTTCACCACTTATCTTAAGGGTTAGTTTGCCTTGGAACTCCCTTCAAGTGACGTACTATCACCTTTTTCCTTTTTTGTTTTTCCATCTTTTCTCCATTTACTTATTATTTCAACTCCATCTCAATTAATGTGTTTTAAAGACTACCATCTTTTGTTGTTTTGTTTAATTGAATTCTCTTCTCTTTTAGAGTTTCTTAAAGTGAATATTCACATCTAGATAACTTGCTATCTTAATTTTTAGTGAGAATCTTCACATACCTTTCTTATAAACATCACACCATATTTATAAAATATAACAAGAACCTACATCAATTTGTTGGATTGGATATGTACACCAATAATTAATATGCTAAGTTTATTTAAAAATGAACTTTGGAAAAAATAACATCTGAAAACAAAAAACCTATATAAGCGTTTCAATTGTTAGAAAGTATAAAATAATAGAACTTTAGGAATATTAATCGCTTCAATTCTCCGTAGCATAGAGTAGAGTAAAGACGGCAATGGTATAGAGCGGATGGCGGTATCGGTTTGGCTATCTCATTTCTATCATCAATGCAAAAATCCATTCTCATCACCAAGGTTTTGAAACTTTTGATGTATCCCTACTCCTATCGAGAAACTAATATACATACTTGTTTACATATCTATCTCCTTCCTATTTCAAATATTAATTAAATAATTTTTATTATAAAAAATAAAAATCACAATAAAAAAACATAAGATTAAGTATGCAATGTTAAAATTGTATAATTTTTTTCTCTAATATCAAATATAAAAAAAATAATTATAATTATATAAACATCGAATAAAAATCAAATGATTACAAAAAAAGTATATTATAAAAAATGTACATTTTAAATAAGTTATAAAATTAAGACCAAAAGAAAAATTAATAAATTTTTTAGATTATCTAATATATTAAAAATGTCTTAATAATTTAAAAGAAAAACAGATGAGGACAACTACAAATATTAGCACAATGCAGTAATTTCTCATCATAGTCACGACATATTAGAACAATACTGGCACGGATATATTCATTTAGCATTCTTATAGAAGCTTAGTAGAGTTTGGTATTGGTTCCAATCCAGTGATCAATGAAGCCTTAGTATGCAACTATTAGTTTGTTTATAGTAACTAGACACCGTGTTCTGTATCATCATCTATTGACGATGTTAGATTCAATCCATTTACCTTCCCATCATAAAGGGCACAAGGCAAATGTTCTTGCACAACATACAATTATCATGGCCAGTAAATATGACAATATTAGGGCTCTGGAATTGATGTCTACTCAGTGACATGCAAATTATACAAGTACTTGGCTGCCATATATCTCTCAAAGACAATAACAATATAAGAAAAGATAAATGGACTGAAAAAGCGTAAAATACATACCTCAGAAAAAGAGAAAATAAACACATGATAGGAGAAAAAGAAGAGAAACAGATAAACGAGATAAGCAGTTAATTACATGTGACAGGTATCAGCTGGGTAAATATCATGTCTCAAATTTAATAAAATTCACTTAATTCTCCTCCTGAGTACAGAGAACAGCTTCCTAGAGAAGTTACACAGCTTCACCGTAGAGTTTAACAAGAATTATATCCGCCTTTGATTTTTATGCATGCGTAAAGAAAAGGTTTAAACCCTTTAGACGTCTCTATTTTTGTTAGGTATTCTCAATTTGGTCCCTTTCTTTTAAAGTTTTCCAATTGAGTCCTTATAAGTGCTAATTTGAAACAATTTAGCCCCTGTCGTTAAAAATCGTTAACGGTGTTAAAATTCGACACAGATGGAAGGGTGATGTGTCAATTTTTTTGCCACGTGGAATCCCCCTTTCTCCCAAATTAGGATTCAGATTGGGGAGAGGACTTTCCCTGCGCCGCTCCTGAGATCCGTAATAGCAAATAGGGTTTTGCTCCTCCTCCTACACGCGGCTTGTGGACGACATGGAGGCACAACAGTCATGGCGCTACGACGCTTGTGCGAAGACGATGGTGGAGATGAAGGAAGCAACCAGCCACGCCAACGATGCAATTCTCGATTTCGTGCGTTTCTCTGCAGGTGCGTGTTGATGGGATGAAATGGTTTGGATTTGCAGGTCTGGCGATGGTGATTTGGATGGTGGTCATGGATTCTCGCTACTTGGTTGTTGGTCCTCTGGTTTTTCTGAGCGTAGGTTTGAGAATGGAGAATGGCGCTGGGTTTGTGATGTGCGAGGAAGATGGTGATGTGCATTGATGGAGGAGCGACCGCCATGGCTGAGGCGCTACGCTGGTTGCTGCGCGACCTTGATGGCTGGTGATGGTGGGTTATGTTATTCTCTGCTTTTGGGTTTCGTAGGTCTGGTGATGGTAAGAATGATGGAGCGACTGGCGGTTTGTTGCGGTGGAGATTGAGCGGCGCCACGACGATTTGCGATTGAGAAGACGTCCTCACGTGGTGGCCTGTGATGGTCCGATGAGCTGCCATGGTCACTGGATGCGAGGAAGATGGTTGCGTCGTTCCGGTCCGACGCGGTTCCTTCGGTGGAGATTGGGCTTGATGGAGACGCGAACGGTTTCTGGATTGGAGGAGGAGCTCGCGACGACGCTTGTCATTGACGGCGGCTAGGGTTTGGGAGTTTAAGGTTTTTGTGAAGAAGATGAAGATGACGTGTCCAAGGTGATGATGTGGCAAAATCTGGTTGGTTCACTGATTAGTGATGGAGTGCCACGTTAAAAAAAATTGACACATCACCCTTCCATCTGTGTAGAATTTTAACACCGTTAACGATTTTTAACGGCAGGGACTAAATTGTTTCAAATTAGCATTTATAAGGACTCAATTGGGAAACTTTAAAAGAAGGGAACCAAATTGGGAATACCTAACAAAAATAGGGACGTCTAAAGAGTTTAAACCTAAAGAAAAAATAAAGGGAATGAGAAGACGGGAGAGAAAGCTTCTTTGGGAAACCTGGTTTTCAATCCAAAATGCTACCAAATCCACCCACATTCCTACCAATTTACGTGATGCACTAACCTCAGCGAAGAATAGTTTGTTACTCAATAAATTCATTCATAAGACCATTTATACAAAGTTCTGCAGATATTTAAGAGTCGAGCCTACAGGCATAACTTCTGTTTAAGCAAGATCTCAATGAATAGAACCACAAAGATTTCATGAAAGAAATTTAATTCTCTTACATCTTCAGTAAATGTTTAAAATGTGTCACATATATTACTGTAAGAATGAAAGTACATCTATCAAAGACTAAAACTATTTACAGAAACCAATGAGGGAGACAGGGAGAAAACATTGAAGACAAGTAAAAAAAATGGCATTGAACAGCAACCTTTCACCAACTAGAATCATTGGTTTTCCTTTGACATTTATATCTATAAATTTGTGTTGGAAGAGAGATCACTACCTGATCCTTGAACAAATTGCACACAACGAGTGAACTTTCCTCAAATTCTCAACATTGGACTCGGCTTGCCAATTTACCCAAGGCAAGCGTAACCCATTTAAAAGAGATTAAACCAGTACCTCAACCAATCAAAGACTAATCCCAAGAAGCACTCTGCTCACTGGTCATGGCTCGAGCTTCAGCCAAAGAGACAGCCATAGCAAGCATCATCTGTTCCTCAAAACTCTCAGGAATAATAGGTTCCGTGGCACTTTGACGGCTTCCATCAATGTCATCAGACTGTGGCAAAGAAGATAGTTCACCACGATCATCTGCTACAATAGAGTTTGTATAGCTAGTTGCTTGTTCAGTCATCTGTGTCCCTGTGTCCCATTCACTATGACTCCTAGTCATCGCTGCAGTACCATCTGGTGGCTCCTCATTGAGGTCGTCAACAGGTGGATAACTAGTCATATCCCGACCAAGTCTGTTATAAAACCTTCTAGAACTTTGCGGCGTGTTGAATGATGATACATTTTCATTGGTGAAGCTCAGAGATGATTCTCCGGCCATTTGCTGGCGCTCAGCAAGAGCTGCAATGGCACAGGCAAGGCCTCCAGATGGAGACGAGGATGATTCTGTTACGGCCGAAACATAATGACCATCAGCTGCGTAGTGTCCAGAAGTAGCATCAGCAAAAGATAAATTTCTCTGCCTGCCATTCTCCTGCAGTTTTAATACATATAGAGTCGATAACAATCATCAAACAAACTGGACAACACAAACCATTGAGCAGTGTTAATATAGAATTACGTTCCCAGAACCTTATATGGCACTGTGGCAGTATATCCATCATTGAATTTCATAATGTGCATATAGTTAAAGTTTCAATGTGTACTTTAAATGGTGGATATGCTACCAAGTATAGACTACATAGTGAACCCAAGTCTATATAAACATTACTTGAAAAACAAGCAAAGATCTGGATTCCAGAGTATGGTTGCATTACCAATAAATCTCAGTTAACCACAATCATGTAATAGAAGAAAACCTTTGTTTGAACTTTGGAGTTCTATAGTAAGCTGAAAGGTTGCTAACGTACATTCAAACTAATAGATAAAACCTGAAATTTTTTTGAGCATGAGTAAAAGATAGCAAACACAAACCAGCAAAAATGAGTCTCATATGGTCATTTCTTTCATTACAAAATAATTTTACAGATGGAAAAAATAAAGAAAGAGTGATAGGATATAATGTGGTAGGATATAATGTGTGTAGGATAAAAGGAATCGGATTAGAAATTAGTTGTTAGTTGGTTAGTTGGTCGGGGGCCTTTATAAGAAGGCAGGGAGGTCTTGTGTGAGGGTCAGCTTTTGATATTCATTGTATAGACAAGAGGTTGTTCTTGTGGAGAGAGAGTGCTCCTGTTAGACAATTAATAGTCTGTTAGAGGAGAGAGATTAATCTGGTAGAAGAGAGAGACTAGTCTGTTAAAGGAGAGAGTATAAATAAACAAACAGAATAGAGAGAGGGGATATCAGATAATTACTTACCTTTTGGGTAAAGACTGGATCGTTTCCAGTGGAGGAAGGGAGGCTTCCTTGGGGGAATACTTGTTATTTCTGTTCTTCTATACTTTACAGAATAATAAAGTTTATATTTATACAATTGCTTCTTTTTGTTGAGGGTGTGGGAGAGGATTTCCATCTGTTACAGCTCCCTTGAGTAACAGCTCCCTTGAGAGTTGTGTGTTGTACTTGTACTTTCTTTGAATACAAGAAGATATACAGTTTTGTTTCTCTGTTGCTTGTGCATGTGAGTGTTGAGTGCGTGATAGATAGATTCCTTACTAGAGAAATCTATCAAATTGGTCCGACCGGCCAAATCCTTAAGAGAGGAGTGTGATGGAGGAAAAAATGAATGTGTTGGAGGGAAGGATAGATTCGTTGGAGACGACAGTGGAGGAATTGAAGGCCGAAACACGAGATATGCACCAAGAAATTAAAGAAATCAATAGAATTCTTGGAAGAACTAGGAACCAGGACAAGAGTTCAGAAAGAAGTGAGAAATCTGTCAAGAAAAGAAAGGAAGAGGGAAAAAGAGGTAGGGATGCTATGAAAGGCAGTCTGCAAAACATCAAGAAACACAAGAAATTCTCTGAAGGAGAGTTCTTGGCTAATGATGAAGAGAAGAAGGAAGAAAGATATCCATAGAGCAGTAAACCAGATGAAGAACCACTTTTCCCGTGGGTTGAAGGAGTTGTAGGCATGGTTATCAAACTCGCGAGTTAACTTTTTAGCTCGGTCGAGTTTACGAGTTCAGACAGTGCTTTCGAGTTAACTCGTAAGCTAACTCGTTTTTGGAGTAAGATTGGTGGAATCGGTGGTAGACTCCCTAAACTCGCCTAAAATCGCGAGTTTGGTTTTGATTTTGCGAGTTTTGAAAGAAATTTCGAAAACACAAATGACTAGGTTTGGACTCACTAAATTAGGTTTTTTAAAAGATTCACTCACTGTGTATCTTCGTTTTCACTATTCATCTTCTTTCTCACACTCTCACTTTTGCTCTAGTTGTTCGATCTCGCCCTTCGTCGCGCCCTCTTTCATCAGGTTCTCCCTCCGTCGCATCGTCGATCTCTGTAAATGCAAACCCTCGACCACTCAAATTTGGGTTCTGAGTTTTAATGGTTTATAGCACTGACACACTGCAACATATATTTTAAACATTTTAGCACTGACGCTCTGCAACATATATTATTTAATGATTTTATGTTGAGTTTATGTCACGGACACTTCAACATATATTTTTTTTAATGATTTTATGTTGAGTTTATCTCACGGGCACTGCAACATATATTTTTTAATGATTTTATGTTGGGTTCATTCATAACACTGCAACACATATTTTAATGATATTTTATTTTACAGCTGCAACATATATTTTAATAAAATTTTGTTTTACAAGGACTGTACCATTTTACAAAACTGCACTGCACCATTCCATTTATTTTTTCAAAAATAAAGTATTGCACACTGCACTGTTAAAATAACTGTGCTGCCACAATATTTTAAATTCTTGGACATTTTATTTTTAGACATAGAGACTTTGACATTTTAATTTTGACATTTCAATTTATTTATGTTTTACAATATTTCTATGAAATTATGTATTTGAATTTATATAATTTTGCTATTTTATTTAAATTAGGATGTTATTTATATTTTTTTTCATATAAAGTAAACTTTTACGAGTTTACGAGTCGAGTTTACTAGACTCTCACGAGTTTATATAAACTCTCGAGTTTGACAACCTTGGTTGTAGGGGCAGAAAATGACACCCAGGGTCAAACAACAAAGGCGGCAGATGTTTCTGAAGTTCAAAACATCAAAGGATCAACAAAGCTACACCCAACAGTCAATAACATGGAAGAAAATGCAGTCTAAGGGTTCAAGACCTGGCAACAAAAATCCAAGAACCTTTCTCGGGAAGATCTTCCAAAAGGCCTCTATAGGAGTTGTAGGAGCAGAGAATGCAGCACCACTTTGGAAAAGTGTGTGGGGAGAAAACAAAGTGCCATTATTGGAAAATGGGCAACAATTAAACAAGAGGTGGAAGATTGCATTCAAGATTTTGAAGTGTGAAAAAACAATAGGGGTGAATTTTATTATGCTATTGATGTGCTGCCTAGTAATAATAAGCAACATGATGGTTTATGGGATATGGATATTCTTTATATCCATAAAGATATTGGCATTCTTGAGGAGGTAGGGGAAAATGCACAAAGAGTTTTACTTGACAGTTTGGCAGCAGTAACAAGGTCTGGGAGTGGGGAAAAATTCATCCAAGAATTCAAGATATTGGTGTCACAAGCAAATAAAACACCAGAAGATCAATTGCAGGGATTTTTCTTTGCAAGGCTGCAATCTAACATGTACAATTGGTTGCTGTTATAAGAAAGTGGGTTTTTAAGTCTAACTCAATCCCACAAAACCGGCTTGTAAGGTGAGATTTGCACCTCATTTATATATTATAAATTGGCCTTATCTCTAGTCGACGTGGGACTTCAACAGTTGCCATAACAGGATCTAAAGAACTTGATTAGAGATTCACAAAGTGCTCTAATCGTGGGAAAAAGGCCAGCAATGAAGAATCACACTCTCTTAGGGGAAGAAAAAACCAAAAACAGAAGAGAGATTTGGAACAGAAAAATATAGTATGATGAAAGAGGAAGGGGATGCAACAATAAAGAGAGTTGAAGGTGGAGATGCAGCCAAGCAACAATCAATGACATTGGAATTTTGGGATTCCAAATTACTGGGTTCAGAATTTGGTATGCAAAAACCACTCTCATATCGACCACTACCCAAGCCTCCAGATCTAAAATTGCAAGCAGTAGTCCATGGGTTCCCTTCATATGATAACATGCTCGTGAAGATGAGCCATGAGATCAAGCTTCACGATTCCAACCTTGAGGACAAGGTTGTTTTACAGCAAGGTGTAATGATTGGATATAATGTATGCAGGATAGAAGGAATCAAATTAGGAATTAGTTATCAAATTAGGAATTAGTTGTTAGTTGGTTATTTGGTTGGGGGGCCTTTATAAGAAGGCAGGGAGGTCTTGTGTGAGGGTCACCTTTTCATATTCATTGTATAGACAGGAGGTTGTTCCTGTGGAGGGAGAGTGCTCTTTGAGAGTTGTGTGTTGTACTTGTACTTTCTTTGAATACAAGAAGATTATACAGCTTTGTTTCTCTATTTCCTGTGCGTGTGAGTGTTGAGTGCGTGATAGATAGATTTTTTACTAGAGAAATCTATCAATGAGGTACACTCCTTTGGAAGAATTTACTTATCTTCATCTCTATTGCAGATATTAAGAGAAAAATAAACTGAAACTGAACAATTCCATAATTGAAAATAAAATGATATGCAATTAAATGATTTAAAAACTAGTGAACCATTATACTGCAGATAAGCGGTTATATTCCATTGCAATAACATTCAATAATTAATAGCTAACAGGTAGCATATGATGAAAAGTTTTTACCTGAATGGAAAGCCAAATTGCTTCCATGACCATAATGTCCTCAAGGTCAACATCAAATTCATCGTCTCTGCAGTTTTCAGCATTTTGGAAAAAATAAGGTAAGTCGAAGAAGTAGTTTCCATAATATATAAAAGAACTCATGCATTTATTTCTATGAACAAACAAGTATTTAATAAATAAGGTCGGACCAATTGATACAGATCCACACAACAAAAGCAAGCAACAAAACAGAATAGGGAAATGAAATATAAGATAGATCTGAGATTTATTGGAAAAAGAAAATACAGCAAGATAACCAATCTTACTGCCCAGAGAAAAGCTCCTCTAGAGTAACCAACAAGGTTCTCTATTCAGAAAAGCAGCAATTCTGTTTTTTCTATCATCCATTCTGACATTTGGGAGCCAAGTCGTGTGTCATCTTTTGGCTTTATATATTTTGTTACTTTTATTAATGAGTTTTCTAGATGTACCTAGGTTTTATTTAATGAAATACCATTTTGAGCTTTTGTCAATTTTTAAGTCTAGATGGAGCACCATCCTGGGTTTGTTGCTCAGGGGTAGTATAGTTTTGTTTGTAAGTTGTGTCACTCTCTCTACAGTCTCAAGCAATCTCCATGTGCTTGGTTCAAGAAATTCAGCAACAGTTGAATATGTGCATGAGAAAATTGGTAACAAATTTGGAAATAAGAAGAAAAATTAATTTGCAAATTGTTGAATTTCATTTTGCTAGAGGACTTTAAGGAATGGAAGATACAAAGGAATGTAGAAAAGCATTAAATCCTGGGGAATGGTGGGAGATGTTTGCAGATGGAACTCCAGAGTTGAAGAGATTTTCTATTCAAATTCTAAGCTTGACTTGTAATTAGAGCTCATTTGAAATGGTAATTTAAATTATTTCTAATTTATAATTTTCTTTATTAGGTTTATACCTTTACTAAAAATTTGATATTTCATTTTAGGTTCATACAAAGAGAAGGAATCATTTGCATCAGAAAAAGATGAATGATTTAGTTAATGTGATGTATAATTTGAAGTTGAAAAGTAGACAAATTCAAAAAACTATTGTTCCTTCATTTGATGACATTGAATGAGATGATGAATGGATAACTAAAGAGACTAATTATGTTGTTGAGATTGAGCAAGCTGAAGGTGAAAATGATCGTGAAAATGTTCACTTAGATGGGGCAACAACAAATCTAGCTCTAAATGCTCTTGATCTTGATGACATAACTTTTAAAGACAATGAGGATGCACAACTTTCATGAGGGGAAGAGATGGATGAAGATGCTTACGGAGATGATGATGTCATTATTAGAGGATTAGAGGATTAGACATAGACACTTGATATTTCAATTTATGTTTTACCATATTTCTATGAACAATATTTCTATGAACATATTTATTTGAAGTTATTTTATTTTGTGGACTTATTTGAATTAGGAAGTTATTCATATAATTTTCTTTTCATGTAAAGTAAATTCTTACGAGTTTATTGGACTCTCACGAGCTTACGTAAACTCTCAAGTTTGAAAACCTTGGCCCTAAATTGAATTTATTTGTTCAAAACTTGTTACATACAATTTGAATGCTCTAGCGTGAAGGGGAGTATTCGAATAAATGATCTTTAATAAGATTTATTCTTAGGTGCTATGGGCTTTGTGCTGAACCTAATTCCTAGAAATGTCTTCTAGAATTCTCCTATGTTCATTGTATCTAACGTAACTCAAGACATTATAAATATGAAACTCTTGAGAGGGGTTTAAACACTCTCTCAAATTCACTCTAAATCTTCTTTACTTTAATCTCAATTATGTTCTCTAAATATATCATTCATGAAATTCTGAAACGTAGTTGGCGCATTGCTTAACCCAAAAAGGTAAAATGACCCATTCGGAATGTCCACTGAGTTCTTAAGGTAGTTATATGAATGTCAACCTCTCTCATTGTCACTTGATTATAACCACTTCGCAAATCCAATTAAGAAAAATAACTTGCACTGTTTAATTCGTCCAACAAATCCTCAACTAATGGAATAGGAAAATTGTTCTTAATTGTCAAAGCATTCAACTTCCTGAAATTAGTACAACATCTCCAAGACCCATCTTTTTTCTTCACTAACACCAAACGAGAAACTGCAGATCTTAATTCCAACAATAAACTAGGTTTCCTCCAATGTGGAGAAACCAAACACACACAACTTCTAGTTATTCGAGAGAACCAGACTCTCCACTCCTCCTATTCTTTTAAGAATTTACAAAAACAATGAAAAGACTATCAAAAACCACCTCCTAAATAGACTTTTATAATAGTCAGACACAACAAAACCTACACACAGATAGTTATAATTGTTTGTCCCCTTTATTTCTTCTATCATAAATGTTTCCCTTGAATCTATCAATACCCACACCATGAAGTTTCACCTTGTCCTCAAGGTGAAAGCAAGAAACACCTTATTGATGGCAGTAGGAGCTTCCCAATTGTTTTTGATGGGTGGGAGGTGTTTTCAACTGTACTAACTACCTTATCTTTTCCTTGTTTTGTAAACTGTATCAAATCTATCAACACCCCCTCCATGAAGATGCACCTTATCCTCAAGGTGAAAGTCTGGAAATTCTTTATGAATGCAGGCAACAGATTCCCCTAACTCCTGAATTTCCTCTTCCAAAATAAGCAGCATATGGAGCTGTTTATTTTTGCAAGTGTGATTAGGCCCAAACTTCTCATCACACTTGAAGCATAAGCCTTTTTTTTATCTTATCTTGCAATTCTTCTTGGGACAATTTTCTAAACGATGCCCCTCCTTGTTGAGTCCCAACAGGAGAACTATTGATGGTGCGCACACAACCACTGCTCTCTCCACATCCTCTGTTGGAGTTGGTAAAACCCACTGAATTTGTATCTTTAGGTGTTACTTTGAAGCTACACAGTGAGAGAATCTCCCTTGGTGGTGACTCTAACCTTTTCTTCCACAATTTGAGCCTTCATCATTAACCTCTGCCTTTATTTCTTCCTTCAACCCATTCAAGAAGATGCCCACCAAATAATCTTGTTGCATTCCTTTTAGGAACCCCGCATACTGTTCAAACTATTCTATATATTCCCCTACTTGTCTAGTTTGGTGTAGACCAATCAATATTTCAAACGGGTTTTGTAGCATTGTTGGTTGAAACCTTCGAACCACCCCGTCTTTGAAGGCTTCCCATGTAGGATGCGGATAGCAAGTTTCCCACCATTGAAACCAATTCAAAGTTTTCCCGTCCAAAGCAACCATCAAAACATGCATTCTCTCCTCCTCACAGACTTCTTTCAAACGGAAATACTGCTCGAGCCTATTGGTCCAGCCATAAGCTTCATCTCTTGTAAAGACAGGAATGTCCAACTTCCTCCATTTGGTAAAAATCCCAAAAGAACCTCCTCCTTCATGACTTCGACTGCCCTCATTTCCTCCCCTAGCAACAAAATCTTAGGCCTTTGTACTCTTATGAGTAGACCTGTCAAAGTGGCCCATTTTATAAGGTTTGACCCTAGCCCACGGGGTTGGGGCCAAAAAAGCCCATAGGACCAAAAATAATTCTAATTGAAAAAACCCACAGGACCAAATAGCCCTAAAGCCCTATGGGTTAGGGCCAGCCCATGGGCTTTTCTTTGTACCATAAAAAAATATAATAATAAAAGTAGAAACAAAAATAGTCAATTCTTTAATAATACACCCAAACTTAAATGTAAACCTAACTTAAAGTTCATAATAGAAACACTTCTACAAAGAAACATAATAATTGAAGGCTTATGTTTATGATTAAATATTGAAAAAAAAAAACATCATATCTGTATAATAATAAAAATTGACTATTTTTTAAGAGAGGATAACGTTATTTATGGCATTGACTATTTTATCTACTACTACTATTTAAATTGCAATAACGTACAGGTCAGTTAAAAATGGTTTCATAAATTGCAGAGATAGAATTGTATAATATAATTAATTAATTTAATAATTAAAAGTGATGAGAATAATTGTAGATAAATGTGGTTGAATGCAGAGGATAGAAATGAGGGATATTTATTTTTATCACTTCTATTTCGTTTGAACGCAACAACTTAGATCCATGTTTATTTTTTATAGTTATTCAAAAATTACATCAAAAAATAATTTTGATGTCTCTTTAAAACATATTTATTTTTTTCTTCATTTTAGTGCTGTAATTCATTATATTTTTTCATGTGTTTGTTTTTGTAGAAAATCAATTTTTTTCTTATCTTTTTTCTTTTTCTCTACATATCTAGTAATTCAAATAAAATCCATCTTCTATATATCGATGATCTACCTATTTCCATTCGCTGTTACAAATGAAGCGTTGGTTGGAAAGATTTTTTTTGCAATTTTTAAGGTGTGGGTGGCAGAGAAATGAAGTTGATATCTGGTGATATGGAAAGGTAAAAGGAGTTCACAGAAGTGGCCACGTGGATGTGTGCTTAAAGAATGTGGCATGTGTGGGTCTCATTTTTCGTTCACGGACAACTTTTGGGGGCCAGGGGGCTAACCTGGCCCCAATTCAATTCTAACCCACTTCATGGGGTTTTGGGGGGTAGGAGCTTTAGAAAAGCCCCTCAGCTGTGGGTCAAAAATAAGTGGGCTTATTATAAAGGGGGTCAGGGCTGGCCTTGGGGCTAAAATAAAAACTGACAGCTCTACTTATGAGGGGATGCCAATCGTTCAACCACCCCCATCAATCTTTGAATCATCTCTTCTAGCTGTTGGAACCGTCTATTATTCTTGTGTTCTTGTTCTTGGACGATCTTCTCCAACCCATCCCATCTTGCCTCCATTCGGATGTTGACCATAACCTTCAACATGCCCCCACTTCACCAGGAAAGCAGCTCTGATACCAATGATAGGTACCCAGAACTCCAAAATAGGTTTCCCTTGAACCTAGCATACCCCTTCCATGAAGTTTCACCCAGGACCAAATGGCAGTAGCAGCTTCCCAGCTGTTTTAGATGGGTGAGAGGTGTTTTCAACTGTACTAACAACCTTCTTTCTTCCTTGTTTTGTAAACTGTCTCAAACCTATCAATACCCCTCCATGAAAGTCTAGAAATTCTTTATGATTGCAGGCAGTAGATTCCCCCAACTCCTGAATTTCCTCTTCCAAAATAAGTAGCATATGGAGCTGTTTATTTTTGCAAGTATGATTAGGCCCAAACTTCTCAACACACCTGAAGCATAAGCCGTTTTTCATCTTATCTTGCAACAATGATAGGTATTTAGACCTATAACGAAATAAGCTTTATACACCTATAACGAAATAGGCTTTAGAAACGGCAGATCTTAATTCCAACAACACACACAAGTTCTGGTTATTCAAGAGAACCAAACTCTGCACTCCTATTCTTTTCAGAATTTACAAAAACAATGAAAAAGTTGTCGAAAACCACCTCCTAGACATACTTTTATAATAGTATGACACAACAAAACCTACACACAAACAGTTATAACTGTCTTTCCCTTTTATTGTTTTTTATCTATTTATGAGCAGGAAACTCATGACATTGGTGCAGGATGTTCGGAAATGTAAACATTATCTCATGGGTAGTCATTTTATCATCCTCAGAGACCAAAGAAGTCTGAAGTTTCTCACAGATTAGAAATTGTTGACTGAAGAACAATTCAAATGGGCCTCCAAACTAATTGGTTTTGGCTTTGAGATTCCTTTCCACACTGGTAAGGACAATACAGCGGCTGACGCTCTCTCTCTCACAGGTCTTATTTCGTGCCTATTTCGGTTCCACCCAATGGGACTCATGGGAGGACAAATCTCATAAGGATGACGGTATGATTCCTTTGATACAAGATTTGATGATCAATCCTACTTCTCATGCAGGTTATGAACTTCACAAGGGATTGGCTTTACCTACAGGGTCTTTCAGCTTACCTACCATTTTTAAAGACATGCATGAGTCCTCAACAGGTGGTCACAGTGGCTATTTCCGCACTTTTAAGCATATTGTTGGGGTTATTTATTGGAAAGGAATGAAGAGGGATATTACGTAGTGGGTACGCCACCGTGAGATCTGTCAAAAGAATAAAACAGAAACCTATGCCCTTGCTATCACAAGCATAGCTATCATTTGAGCTACCACAATTGAAGAGATGAACTACATACTACTCATGTACTGACCCATTAAACCATGACCCACCATTCTCCATAAAACCGTCAATAAACACCCAAAAAGATTAACTACACCATGTAAGATCAAACTACCCACAACCACAACTTGCGGAAAACCCCAACCTTCACCCCCAAAGGTCTAAACCCAATGCATTCCCACGAACAAATAAAAGAATCAAAGGCCTCACTGCAACCTATACTCACTGCATAGAACTATTATTATTGAATCTGGGCATAAGTAGAGGAAACCAGGAAAACCCACTGCAACCACCTATACTCACTGAATAGATCTTGTATTATAAATTCTAGGCAACAAGTACAGCATGAATGCAGCCAAGGGACAATGTTCCCTTCACACAAGATGCCAATGATCCTACCAACACTTCTCCAAACTTTCCAAAACGTCTCTGTATACAAAGACCCCCCCATATATAAAAAGTCTCACTCAAGGTTGAAGTCTAGAACCTGATCCTTAATTGTTGCAGCAACTTCCCACGAGGCTACCTCAAGGCTTGCTTTCTGCCCTTGGATTAACACTTGCTGCAAGACTTGATCTCCCATTAGCCAATTCATCAAACTTGGGGAAGATTCATCAGCTTTGGTGGCCTTCTATGATCTTGTTCAGTTTGGTAATTTGAGCTGGCAGATATTACAGAACAGCAGCCACTGCACTTGTTTGTGATACTTTAACTTTTCTGGATATTGTAAAAGATTCTGCTTCCATACTTTTCTCCTTTTGCCCCCTGATTGGAGTAGTGAAAGGAGGGGAGAAGTACTTACTTTTCTTCCTTTCTCTAGACAAACTACCCTTCCCGTTTCGTTCTTCACTCTTCCCTTCATCTAAAACTTCTTTCTTCTCCTTTGACTGCAGCCATGAGCCAATGCTACCACTGTTTTCCTTGGCAGAATGTTCCACACCTGAGCCAATGCTTCCACCTCCCTACTTGCTGTATGAACATCTTTGTCCTTCCCCATAATTTCAGCAATGCTTTTCTGCTTCCTTACATGGTTCGATATGCTCCCAGAAAGCCCTAGAGAATGACCCAGCTCATCAAATGGTCCTTAGGTCGGGGCTTCCATAGTACTTTTACTGTTCGCTACAGCAACGGTTTCATCCATTAGACCATTTCCCATTCCAGGCACCAGCTAAGTATCCATAAATTCAGGTAATTTATGCCCTTTTGACAAATAATATGCAGAAAGTCAAGCCTTTAAGATCTCCAGCTCCATAACAATACTACCACTATCAATAATTTGTGCAATTCGATTCACATGAGAAAGTAATTCTGCTGGCTTAAATTGACTATATAAAAGACTATCCATGCCAACTTCTAGCACAACAACTCCTTTCTTGATTCTAGAACTTTTTCCCATGAGGGTAGATTCAGAGCCTGTTCACTTGTCAACGACAAAACGACTCAGCTTCATAGACAGAAGCCTTCCAACCTCCCTTGTAGCTTCTTGTACAGCATTGGCAAAATCGATGCAACTACTCTGCTTAACCCTCTCATGAATGTTGTCCCCAAAATCGATGCAACTGTGATGGATGACACCAAGCAAAGGTTCCACGCCCAAAGTAGGTAAGCAGAGGTCTATTCTTTTGTTCCTGTTTCAATGCGCCATCATATGCATAAGATGGGTCATAAATTCGGCCAGGCCACCAAGGTTTACTCTCGGCTTGTCCCCAACCAAAATCACCAACAACAAAACCATACAGTTCATCTCTCAAGTCCTCCACGTCTACCACCATGTTCTCACTAGTTTTTGCAATTGGATCCCCTATAGTCACAATGTTCTCCAAACAATCTCTGTCTTTTTCTACCTCTTCACTACCTCCCCCGTCTTTTGCTTCCTCAACACCAACCACTTTTGAACCATCCACACTCAAAACAACCACATCTTCTACTTTTTGCTTTCTTTCCTCTGTCTTCACCCTCCTCCACTGTTTTAACATACACACCAAGACCCACCACACTCACCCCACTAAAATCCTTAAATTAAAACTAAGTTTATATAAGAAAAATATAAGAATAAATATATACTAACTTGAATAATATTGAGAAATTTTATAAAAGAACTAAAATAAAAAGAAAATACTAAACTAATTTTATATAAAAAGAATAAAAAATATAATAACATTTATATATTAATTTAAACAATAACTATTCTTTTGAGATAATATTAATGTTTTATAAAAAAAACAAAATAAAAAATAACATTAAAAAAGACTGTCACAACAAAACTCTCCAAAAACCTATTGACGACTCCCATATTCTCCAAGTTCATGGGTTCATATTCTACCATGTTGATTTTCTCTCCCTTCTTTATTCATCTACTCCCAGGTTCATCTTCTCTCATCTTCTCCTATCCTCTTTACACTGTTTGTCTTTTGCATTAGTACTATTCTCTAATGTTCATATCCTTTGTTATTCATCTTTTCTGCTAAACTTTCATCTTCGCTGAGATTATTGTCCTATGTGTTTCTTCCTGATTTTTTCTTTTATTGTTACTTCATCACAAATCGTCTGTACAAGAAACTGAATCGTGAATCACAGATTCAAATCCGATTCACCAAATCATGTTACAATTCCGGCTACAAAACGAGTCATCAAACCATGTTATCGCAGGGAAAGAAATTTGTATCAAATCGTGATTCAAATCATACGATTCTTATGATTCTAACTACACTGCTTACAATAGCAAAATACTAAATTGTAGACAGTAGCAATACAAAATGTTCCATTAGTTCATATATGAATTCAACATACATATGGACTTATGCCCTTCACACAACTAAATTTAGACAAGTTATTATTATAGTGAGTCCAGAATATCCATACAAACAATAGGTATGTTTCTCATAACCTTATTGGTCTGAAGCACCAACCCATTATAGGCACAGGATCAGATACTACTGGCTCAATTCAAATAACACTAAGAAGATTATTTTTCTCATTCTTAATGGACTTAAAATTGGATTAGCATAGTATAATCCAACTGGTACAATATTCATTGGAAAATATAACATGCAAAGGGCTTGCAGTAAGTTTGAAGCAATGTTGGTTAAAGATTTAACACAACAACCCTTTTTCTTCCTATTGTTGAATTAAAGAGTTAATACCCTAAGTCCGTGAGAAAAACATTGGATGATACAAATGCTATGACCTGAATAATAAAAATTTAGGAAATTGAAGGGGAGAGCAGTGAAGGATAGCATACCTATTGGTCCTAGTGGTTGCATTTGGTCTAACCATTGATGTGGCACTTGAGTCTTGAGAAGAAACAATTTCATCATGTTCAACAACAGAAATTGAAGATGCAGACACTACAAGAGTGAAATAAGAATAACTTTTACAACTAGAATTATTCACACGCACACATATACAGATGAAATCCAAAACTGTATTGATAGATTACCTGCATTTGAACTGTATTCGACATCTGCAACTGCCACATTTACATTTGAGGAGCTCATTTCTAGTCTTTTGTGCATTTTTTCCTCTTCATCCTGAAGTTCCTGCTGCCGGATTCTAATTTTTGCCTCAATAACACGCTGCTCTTCCTGAATAATTGAGAATGCCCATGAACTTGATTCGTGATGAAAACATTTCTGAATGCACTCCTAAAATCAATAACCATGTAAGCTAACAACTTACAATCTGTTCCAATCCCTTCTCTTCTTTTGATTTCACACCACGATACTCCACAGCATAATTTGCTGTTTTGCAGAAGGGACATCTTGTGTTGTTAAGACAAGCAACTATTTAATTTTAAAGCAGCAAGATGATAGTTGTTAGAACAACAGTTATGAGTTACATCTTCATATTGAAAGCAAACATCTAGTAATGCAGGATACTGTGTAGGTCGAGTGGAATTTGGAACTTTCATCTGTAGAAAGCACTCTGATAAAAGGAAAACAATTAGGTTGCATACAAATGCTATAGACAAAATATATACCCAAAGAAGACAAACCAAACAATTACCTGTACAAATGCTCTTTGTGCAACATCTTGATCGGTTTAGACTTGGATAATACTAAATTAGGGGAAAAAATACAATGGAATGGGGATATTAGAAAGTCATACGTGAAGTTCACAACTTTAAATAGACTTTAAGGAAACAAGGATAAAAATCAGTCCAGAAATATCTCCATCAGTTTGTTTCAATTTCAAATAAAAAACAGGTTGTCCAGAGGTCACATTTTGCAGTCCTACGTAGGTGTGCACAGTTGAATTGACTCATTTGACCATTTAAAAAATGTAAATTAACAGCAGAGTGAAATGTAGAAAAAAAAAATGAAGGTATGATATAGAAACCAGACCAGAAAGCAGATAGGGCACTCTTCACGGTCATAGGCACTTTCTTCATCTCCAGGATAGCAAGGTGCTAGCTTAGATTCAAGTATTAGCTTCCTCAGCTTCTTATGATCCACATCTTTATGATTATACAACCCTTGGGGTCTAGTATACTTCTCATCTACCACTTGTCTCCGCCTCCCAAGTTTATTACCCATGAACAAAAGTCAATCCTTTTTGTCTGCCGACTATGTTCCAAACTCTCGAAAAAAATAAACCACACAACAACGACAACAACGAATGCAATAAACCTTCCTCTATAAAAACCACTCACTCAGCCACATAAAGAAATCATCCGCACTCAAATCCAGATTGAATTAGCGACAGACTCAACCAACAACAGCAATCTTACAGCCTAACCCACCATCTACAACACAATCACAGACCAAAAAAATGCCATTCTTCTCGATTCAGTTGCAGATACACATCTCGAAATCCCTGCAGCAGTTAATAAAGAAAGCATACACATAAGAAAAATCACCCAAACAGATAATAAAAAAACTCCACCATTTACAATAGAACTGAAACTCTCAACCATTTCGAAATTCCACACAATCCATCTGCAAAACACATAGCATAATGCATCCGCACACCCAACCCAACCGAAACACGAAAACCCCCCAATTCAAAAACAATGCTCACAGTTTAGCACACCAAAAACGAGAATTAGAAAGTCGCGACCAATCAAAAGGCGCAGGGCAGTGAACTCGTAGTTCGAAACCAATTCAAATTGACAGTCAGCGAGAGAAAGAACCCTAATTGGAAGTGTGCAGAACTCCATTAGGGAAGGCAGGCGCGTTGGAATACAAGGAAACAGCAAGAAATAAATGGAAAAGAGGAAAGACAAGGGATAGAATACCAATTGGTCGGAAACCTAAAGTTGCAGAAGTGAAGCAGCAGCACTTTTCTTCGGCATGAAGAAGAAGAAGAAGTTGATGAAAGGGTTTGGGGTCAGTAAGAGGGAAGAAAGGGAAGAAAAAGAGAAGAAAAGAGCGAAATTGGAATCGGAAAAAGAAGCTTAAATGGTTGCAGAAAAGAGAACAGGAGAAAGAGAAGAGAAAAGAAAAGAGGGGAGGGAAGGAAGGAGTAGTAAAGGAGCAAAGAATAATCTGCTTCAGTTCCTTCCTATGCCAATGCCATTCACCTTCTTTCACGCGCTCTCCTCTTCGGTCTTTCTTACCCGCTCTATCATTTTTCTTGTAAAAAATATTAATAAAGATATGTTGGGTCATTGAAGACTGAATTTAGAAAATACCAATGGAACATAACTCGTGAGAGAATAAATTTTGACTATCTTCAAAGGGAAAAGGAAGACTAATAAATTCAATGGTTTTTACATACATTAAAAGATATATTTGCTATGAAAAATGTGAAAAAAAAAATAAGAATCCATTTCTATACAATTGTAGATTACCAATGAAAACATATAAAAAAGGTTATTGTAAATATTTTATTGAGTTAAATATTTAATATTTATAATATGTTATACATAATTCATAATTATTTTTTTAAAGGATTTGTATCGAGAGGAAGAAAAACATTTAGCCTAATAATGGACAAAAAATTTAAATAGTAAAATAGAAACAAGAGAATGAATAGAAGAAAGGAAATTGAAAATAATAAAATAAAATATTTCCACAAATTAGTTATTATGTTATATTAATTATTGTTATCATTATTATAAATATATGTTCAATTTATGAGATAAACTCATTAATGTATGATAATGGAAAAGTTTATAAAAGTAGTTTCATTTTTTTTATTTTACAACTCTATAAGTCATTTTTCTATATTTTTTTTTAATCTCTTTCTAAGATTTTGTTAAGAAGTTTGTATTATATAAGGGCGACTATATTAGTATTGGTCTATGTTACACTCTAATTTACTATAATACTAATTTACGATAACACATATAAATAAAAGAATGCTATATGATTAAGATAAATATGACTGTAATATCATCATAATACAATAAAATATTTAATCATCTCATTATGTTATTGTGGAATTAATTAAAAAATTATAAAAATAATAAACAATGTTAATATAACTTAAAATAACGTATTAAAACTCCTTAATGTAATTTATTTAAAAGAATTAACATCTTGAAAACCTCAAAAATAATTTCTCACTCATCTTTCTATCTACACGGCATTTGCATCATCGATAACATTTTTTATAACATTATCTGTTCTCGTATAAATATAATCATAGTAGGTGGAACCATCACCACAAATGCAAGGGTTAGCTAACAACATCAACATCAAAAACACATATAATAATATAATTATTATCATACATTTATCTAATAATGTATAAGCTCCTGACATAAATCCATTTCACAACACAAAATACATTATTAATTCAAACTTTTATTTAGATAAACCATGTTACCACCACCAATCACTATCGCTATATGTCGTCTTTCGTACTCCATAACACATGACCAGTTCACCAAAATCGGACCTATGCACCAATGTAGAACTTTCCTGCTCACCAAAAAAGGGCTCACGTACCATCGTAGGTCTTGTCTGTTAGACCTGAGAAAATGTAGAACTTAAAAGTGATATTGTAATAAGACTTAAGCATGTTTTAATAGAAATTACATGTTTTCACAAGGTATTGTGTAGCTTAGTCAGTGAGAGCTCTTTGATGGGCAAAGTGGTCATGTGTTTGAGTCTTAACTAGAGAAATAAATTCTATATTGTTTATTTATTTTATTTTATCAAGTGCAACACATGTTATTGTATAATTGTTAAATTTGTGATTTGTGATATACTCAGTTTGATGTGTTGGCTTGTTGGTAGAGATGTTTGTTTAGGATTGAATGGATGTGGGTTCAAATCCTAGGTGAGAAGCTTTAAGAGAACCTTTTTATTTTAGTTTTGATAAAGGGTTGTAACCTCTTTACCTTTTTAGTCTAGGTGTGGAAATTAAAAGCATGGCTTCAAAAATTAAAAGCATGCACCAATCCACGCAAGGTATGGACTCTAATTAGGTTAATGGGTAGTTATTATTTGAATATGCAAGGAAAAACAATATTGACATGCATTGGTTTAAAGAAAACGGTCATGGGATGGGTGTTCAGTGATGAAGAAACTCAAGTCAAGACAATGATGAAATAATTGACTCTAATAATGAACAAGTTTCATTCAATCCCAAATCTGAGTATGAGAGATTTGTAATAAACAAATTTGAGAAGTCTTCCAAGAAAGCTAGCAAGATGAAGAAATATGTAATGCGTATGGAAAAGAAATGGAAGAAATTATCAAGAATTATGTGGAAAGCTCAACATCAACAAAGGAATCAACTAATGAGGATGATGAATCCATTGAAGAGGATTCTATGGAAATATCTGAATCAGGATAGAGTTGTAGGATTATATGTTTTGAGTCTGATAGGTTGTAGTTTCTTTTTTGGTTCTTTTCTGGTTGTGCTTATTTTGTAGTATTGGCTTTATATGCCACTTGTTTTGTTATTATCTGATTATACTTTAATGTTTGAAAGAATTAATGAAATCAGATTTTCTTTAATCAATTATACTGTGTACAAATGCAATTGAATACAGTTATGTTACATTTGCATCATTGCATACTGTTGATGGATCGACAAGTGTACCGAATAATGCAAGTAATATAAAATGGTAAGACCAAATATCGTATCCCAGAAGACTCTCGACACTAGACAGTTGTGTGATAAATCGATTAATTAAGACTTAAAGAAAATGAGATCATTGGTTTCAGATGCAAAAACATAAATTTAAATATGAATGCAATTTGATCAATAGCAGAGTAGCACAATGATGAACAAATGTTGATTAATATGAGATGAGTATGTTGTTGGGGTTAGATTTCACCAAGTTTCCTCTCATGTATGTAAGAATTCTTCTTTATGCATTAATGTTAACGTCACTCACTAAATCACTTAAACCCGATCCCTCGGCGAATAAGCCTGTCCTTAACCCTAGTCCATGCAATTCCTAGCATTCCTAGTGATTAATTGTGAAGATCAAGAGCTTTAAGATGACCAAGACTCATACCCTCATCCTTGAAAAATATTACTCTTGGGAGTAATTCAATAAGAACCTGAATTGTAAGGAACCTCCCGAAACTCACGCAATTCATAAATCATGCTAATGAATAAGTTAAACACAGCAAGCGTTGAAACAAATGAATTACTCTAACAATTAATGAAAAAGCATTTATTATTAAGAATCAATTCAAATACATGAGAGTTCAAAATGTTACATCATCCCCCAACAACAAATAAAGTTTATTTCCCCATAAACATGGAGAAACTAGATGAACAATGGAGAAGAATGAGATAGAAAAACCCTAGAAATTGGGGATGAAAGATCCTGCATCCAAATCTGCCTCCAGAGGGTGAGAGTGTGTGCTGCTGTGCTCCTCTAGCTAAAGATACAAAACCTAGGATGTCTAGGTCCTTTAAATAGAGCGAAAACAGAACAGAAACAGAGTCTGACCCATGTCGTTGGCGCTCAAGCGCAACACTTAGGGCGCCCGGGCGCAAAACGGTAATTTTTGGCGCTTAAGCGTCCCAAAGGGGCGCCCAGGCGTTACTTTTCTGCACTCTGGTTGACTTTTCTACATTCTTGTTGACTTTTCTACACTTTGGTTGACTTTTCTGCATTCTGGTTGACTTTTCTACACTTTGGTTGACTTTTTTTGCACTCTGGTTGACTTTTCTGCTTTCCAACTATTTGGTACTTTAACTCTTCTTTCAAATCTTGCCAATAGCCTACAAAATCAAGGGAATTTAGTGGTAAAATTATCAAGTATAACCTCACCTCTCTTATTTACAAAACTAAAGCAAAAACATGATTCCAAGCAAGTTTATAAGCAGAAAAGGGTGCATTTAGTATCAAAATTACATCACAGATAACGGTATTTTCAACCGTTATCACATACTCACACATTATCTGTGATAATTCCTGTAATACATTGATTCTAAAACACTTGATCTGGAAAGACCATGAAAGGTTTTGCAGGAACATTGCTTGCTGACTGTGTGAATCTGGAAAATCAACAAAGTGTTACAACAAGAAGTCGATTATGATTGTGATCAAATCGATTGAGTTTCCACATTGGTTTGAAGATTCCAAACTTTGGAATATCTTTTATCTTTGAACCTTGCTTTATATTATGTTGAATGTTTATTCTGCTTATATCTCTGTGCTTATCCGCTGTGTCTATGTTTTGAGATAATAAAATTTTAAACCGTGTTTGATGATTCATATTGTATCAACTATGCTTTGATATTACTGTTATACATTTGCTCTGTTACAATGTTGAAATATGTTGTTACATGCTCTGATATATACTCTGATTACTACATTGTGTATCTGTTATTGATATTAATACTCCATAATGACAGGGGGAGCATTGCATATTATTGATCTGTTCACATGTTTTCATTTAAGGGGGAGAAAATCTTAAAATCATGTTGTTGAAAATATAATGACTTAGTTTCAACACCAAGATGGGGGTGAATTGGTGAAATACAAGAGTCTTTTTAAAATCTTTCTTGTAAAAGAGTAAACTTTCGAAAGTTTCTTGAATCACAAGGAAAAAGATATTTCAAGTGCAACGGAAAATAGTTGACTACGTTAAATGTAAAGTCGACTTGAAATGTAAAAGTGTAGGAATAGAAAATGCAAACACAGATTTTTATATTGGTTCGGCCAAACTGCCTACATCCAATGTCCTTCCAATCCCGTGAAGCAAATGCACTATAATGTTCAAGGTTTTTGCAAGAAGGTTTCTATAGTGACCTCCACGTCAAAATATAAAACATCTATCTAACCCTCTAACCAAAATATAGGCATATACATACAAAGAACAATAGCAAGATATCTCCTCTCCTGCGGTCTTTAACCACTTTGAACAATCTTCAAAGTCCTAGAACGTAGCACGTCCTCTTCCTGTAATCACAATAGGGCAGCCACAATCTTCACAAGATTGAGAGAAGTAGTTGATGACGTTCCAAACACCTCAATGTGCAGTATGATCAATCTGTCTTTCAGCACAAACACTTACTCTTCAAGTAACCACCAAAGAATGATCACCACGGTCTTTTTGATGAGCTCTTGGAGCTTAACACGTTCTGCATAATCTGAAAAGAATCACTGAAATCATTAAAGTCACAAAAGTCTTTTCAAAAATCAAATTTACGTCTATATATAGTGTTCCATAAAACAGACGCTCCATGAGTCGATTAAGCTACTAATAGAGTCAACTTTCCACAGACAGTTATAACAGTTACAACAGTTAGTAGCAATCAGACCAACTTAATTGATTACGCATTTAATGCAGTTGACTCACAATCAATGCTTGGTCAAAGATATAAAATATAGTCGTTATACATCACAAGCATTAACAGATTTTCAAAACAAAACTAACTAAGTCGAGTAGCTTGCACATACAGTCAACTTTGTCACACTTAAATGCAGTTTTGAAAAACTTTCTTTGCAGAACTATTCAAAGCACACTTTGAAAAGGTTTGTGCAAAGCCAAGAGTTTTAATTGACTTGCGTCATAATGAAGTCGACTTAAAACTGTTGTTTTGCCACACAATATAAGTTCAACAAAAGCGCATGTGATTTTTCTTTTCCAAATCATATGTTATATATGCAATCATAGATAATATCTCATTTAGAACACAATGAATTTGCATACATTGACAAAATCAACACAAGCATGTTCTCAAGTAATCATAATCATGAAAGATATGAACATGTAACACATATCATTACATGTGTTATTAATAATGTGTTGTCATTATTGATAATGGTAATTCTTACCATTATTTGTGGTACAATTTTCTTATCAAATCAACTCTCTTGAAGCTTGAAACATGCTTAATGTTCTCTTTTATCTAACTTTGTGAATAACTTTAACCTAGGTTACACATACAAGTTTTCATCATTAATTCCTCAAGTTTTGTAGGCAATTTGAGTGCTTTGGAAGAGCATCCAAACAATCAAGAATGGGAGTCTAGGAAGAGCTACAAGAGCAAGCAGATCTGCAGAAAAAGAGAAAAAGTTGCAGTGCAGAAAAATCAGGCTCGGGCCCCCCAAAAGGGGGTTGGGATGCCACAGAACGGGGCTGAGGCGCCCCTGAAGGGGGCGGGGCGCCCTTTTATGTTGTTTCATCTCAAAATATGGCGCCTGGGCACCCCTGAAGGGGACTAGGCCCCCTTTGATGCACTATTTTCATTTAATATTGGCGCCCGGGCACCCCAAGAAAGGGGGCTGGGCGCGACTTTTTGCTGACTTGGCATCCTAGACCTATAAAAGGCTCACATGCAAGGAGGATGCCATCTTCTTGGCGGTTGAAGCTCGAAAACACCCTTTTGGACCTGTGGGAGCTGATTTTGGCAGTTGGAACTCTCATTTCTTCTTCCTTGGGTCTTCATCTCTTTCATTTTCTTCCATTGTAAGCTCAAGCTCTCCATGACTATGGAGAGCTAAGTTCTTTTTGTTGGGGAATGATGTAAACTATGAAACTCTTTTGAAAATGCACTTGTTTTGAATGAATATAAGCTTCTTTCATTATTTGCTAGTGTTTATTTCCTTTGCTTAAAGGTTGCTGTGACTTGATCAACCATAGCATGATTCTAGGGTTTGCTTAATGTTGGGAAATGTTGTGTGATCCTTGAACTGGACTAAACACCTAAGGGAAATTATGTCTAGGGATAGAGCTTGGACCCTTAGTTGTCTTAAACCTCTTCTCTTAATGCAAATGAACTTGTTAGGTTTCCAAGGTATTAGGATTTAACAAGTAATTCTAGGCTCTCTCACCAAGGGATTGGGTTTGAGTAAATGGGTAGGTTGATAAGAGCATTATAATGAAAAAGTAGTTATGTGCATTTGCATGAGAGTGTAATAGTTGAAATCATTCTCCAACATCTCCATTCCATATAATTTCTAATCACTTCATTTCCTAGTGTTTCAACCACAAGAAGTTCAATCTTTTACTTATGCATTATGTTTATTTTCATTACACAAATTCACATTAAAGGGAATCATTCTTTAGTCTAAATTAGTTAGATAATTATACGATAGTAAAGTGCTAAACGAGTCTCTTGGGAAACGATATTCAGTCTTACCGGTTTTACTACTTGAACGATTTGGTACACTTGCCAACAATTATCAAAAACCAGAAACACTGTGAGATTGTAAGGTTTAGCTAAACCAGTGCTCCCCTTATCAACAATCTCAACACATGTTAATATCATTGACAGGGGGAACATCATAATCTATTTTGATTATTACATCTGATGCATCTCAATATGGTTGATTATCTTTGTATCAATTACAATGTGCTTACCTTTTTTACTAATGTCCAAGGGGGAAGAGTTATGATGATATGTGTAATTGAAGATAATATGTATGATTTGTGCAACATGGTTGTTTATTAATCATGGTTGTGCATCATTAAAAAAAGGGGAGATTGTTGATAGGGGGAGCACAGGTTTTGCTTAACCCAATCTCAATAATATTTGTGTTTTTGATGATGACAACATATAATTAAAAACACATGTATATTTTGTGTTACATGTTTTGTGTTTACATGTTATATGTTGTTCATTACTATGTTAAATTTGTATGAGTATATCACTATGTTAAATATGTGATTTTATATGTGTATCCATGACATATGTTTCTGGAAAAGGAAAACCACAAGCACTTTGAATGAACTTTAAAAGTGTGGCAAAACAACAGTTTTAAGTCGATTACATTATGGGGTGATTCGATTAAAACTCGTGTGTTTGCACAAAATCTTTTCAAGTGTGTTGTTTGATATTTCAAGGAGAAAAGTTTTCAAAATTGTGCTAAGTATTATTGCTTAATCGATTGCATGTGATTTGTTTTCGACTAAGTTGGTTGATGTTTTGAAAAACTGTTAATTGCTTGACACAACTAACATAACAGTCATATTTTTAAATGTGTTGACCAAGCATTAAATGAAAGTCGATTGCATTAATTGTACATTTAATTAATTATTGTGATTGTAGCTAAACTGTTATAACTGAATGTTGTATTCGATTACATTAGTAGCAAAGTCGATTAAAATGCGTCTGATGTGTGTTTAACTATAAATTTACACTAATTTGAATTCCGTAAGGACTTTTGTGCATTTGACATTTTCATATCTTTTACAGAAAGTTGTGCAATCTTATAGAGAGAGGAAAAGCTCCAAGAATTAAGATTGACCATGGTGATCAAGGATTTTGAGATTTCTAAAGGAGCAAGGCTTGCTGTGTTTCAAACGTCTGATCAATCTGCACATTTGGGTGTATACTGCGCGATCAGGATTTGCAATCTTTGAAGATTGGTTTGGGTTCCTTGTTGTGATTACAGGAAGAAGAACATGTGGTGTTCTTGACTTTGAGGGTGCCTCAAAGGGTTAGACAGCAGAAGAGGGGATTCTTGTTGTTGGTCTTTTTTGTGTTTGCCTATATTTAGATTAGAGGGTTAGAGAGGTGTTTTACATTTTTGACGTGAGGTCTTTTGTAAAAACCTTGTTATAAAAACCTTGATCTTTATAGTGCATTTTCTTCCTGTGGTTGGAAGGACACTGGATGTAGGCAGGTTAGCCGAACTAGTATAAAAACACAGTGTTTGAATTTTCTGATCCCTACTCTCTTTTATTCATTCGATTAAGTTGTTCACATATTCGATTAAGTTTCTGCTACATTGCTTATCTTTTAACTTGCGATTCAAGAAAAGTTTAAAGGCATCATATTTTGTGAAAAAGATTTTAAAAGCTTTTCAAGTGGTTTTGAGAAATTGAGCCATTCTATTTTAACACATTCTTCAAGGACTTTTACTAGTTTAAAGATTGAGAAAACCACTTGAAACTCCTTCATATGCATGTGTGGATCTTCTCCAACCACTCTATGGTACTTAAGCTGCCTTTTGATCAGTTTGTACAACCAATCTTTGGAATTTATCATCTGTTGGTACTGCCTTTGTTCTTAAACTGGATTTTACTTCAAGAAAGGATTATACCAAGAATATATGAAATAAAATGTAACAAAACCGATTATTTACAGATTTTCCAATTGTTTAGAGCATGCAAAAGAAATTAGAATGCAGAAGGAAAAAATATGTATGCAAGACTAACTCTATAAACTAGATTCCCCACTAATGTAATATAGGGATAATCTAGGATCAATCCGCAGACTCGACTTATTAAATTTTAGAGTGTAGAATTAATTCCTTTATTTTTATTTACTAATTAACTACTAATGCAAGGTTGAGAAATAAAAAAATTAAATTAAAAAATAAAAAATATGGATTATGAAATGTTAAATAAAATGTATAACTAATACTAAACTAAGTTAATCCTATAAGAGAAATAAGGAAAGAATTTAAGAATATGTCCTAAACTAAAAGATGGAAACTATAATGATGCAACTAAAATGATCTAACCAAATGAACATTGCTACTCTATAGAATCTAGAACTAGAAATGTAATGAATAACTAGATAAAAGAAACAATCAACTAAATATGAAAATTCAAAGCTAAGAATCCTAAATACTAAATGAATATGAACTTAGATATATGAAACTCAAGAATGAAACAATGAACCGATAAGTCTCTTAATCATATGCATATTATGGAAAGCTAATTATAAATGCAAAGAAAATATTAATGCACAATGCATGTAATGCATGTAACACGTAATGAATTAATGTATAATGCCTACATACATGTAATGAATTGAAACATTAAAGTGAACACATCTAAAATTGAACTAAATGAACTATAAAAAAGAAATGAACAAATCAAAGACATTAGGCAAAATGTAAAAACCTATTCTAAATGCAATCAAAATTTGTTACCTATTCTAATATCACCATTATTAACATGCACAACTTGAACATTCTTAATCAAAAACCAAAATCTACTCCTAAACTTTAATGCACCTCTAAATTCATAATGAACCCTAAACTTTAATGCACCTCTAAATTCATAATGAAAACCAAAGTAACAGAAGCAAACACCACTGCAAAAAAGGCTTTTGACGTATGTTATTTTCAATATTCAACATCCAACCTTGATCTGACGTCTTTTTGGGAGATGTCAATTTGACATCGGATTCCAAATGAGATGTCAATTGATGTCAGCAACCATGTGGATAGATGTCAATTTTGACGTCGACAACCATGTGGACTAACATTGACTAGTGTTAAGCGCACCTTTGTCTCACTGAGCAAGAAAATCCTAGGATTGCCATTGGAACCCATTTGACGTGGGACTGTGCATTACCAAACGTCAATTGATGTCGGTTTTGACACTAAGCGATGCCCATTTTGTCTTTTTTTTAAATTAATTTGTTTCTACAATATTACCACACATAAAATACAAAAAATCATTCTAGCACATAAAAAAATTATGTGGTATTCGTTGTAAGTCAGTATAATAATAAAGCAATCCAAAAATAAAACTATCAAAAGTAAACTAATTAATGTATTCAACAAAAATAGAATTGTTCCTAATGCGATGGCCATTAAGTCCATCTCTGCAAAAGATATGTTGCTCACTCTTGTCGTATCTTCTTAATTGTGTCCTCTGATATAGGTGATGTTTTCTTGAAGCGCTACAAAATTACTTCAAATTCATTATGTTTGCATACAAATGTTCAAAGCTGAAAGTGATTTGTAATGTATGGAAGGTAAGTATTATTACCTTAATCCAGTCATTTTTAATTCTTGCTCGAATGATGATTATAATCCAAAACATGATATAGTAGCCACTAATTGAGGTCGTACTCGATCAAATTAATGAATGAAAATTAAGTGCAATATACTAGGAAGTGACTCTTAGGTTGTCTCTCAAGGAGCAATTTTGCTTCCATCAAAGGATTAAACACGTAGTGAAGGGTTTTTTTGAGCATAATTACAAACTAAATTACGAAGTAAAACACAAATTAAAAATAGGTTGGTTACTAGTTCGATTGCAATGTCTCAATCCCAAATTAACAATAATTCAACCATTCTTCTCACCCAAATCCAACACAAATTAATCAACTAAGCGAAGATTAATTCGACTTTCATAACAACGAATTAAGCAAACACAATGCACATATTTAATCACTTCTACACCACCATAGATTAAGCAACTGCAACTTTGATCAACTAAGCAGATATTAAATGAATACAAATTAGACCATTAAGTGTGAACCTAATTGCAATGCATAGAAGGAAATACATATGATGTAGAGGTAACAAGAGCAGAATCACAATGACGGTGTAATAATCTCAAGCAAACCCTATAATCTCCCTAGTTACCAACCAAAAAAAATTAAGCTTCCATTAAATAGAAAACAAAGAACACAAATTGCATTTCATTTATGATCACAAAGTAAAAGCTCAAACCCAACAACAGTTATCACGTCCCAAAGAGAATGGAATAGAATAGAATGGACTCCTCCCAAAAGTTGAGCTTTGGGTTTACCCATAACTCTATTTACATTGAAAACATATGGTAATATTAATATAACTATATTCAGCATAAGAAAACCATACGTTTACAACATGGATTTGTAACATTTGAAACATAAAAAAAGAAACACATATTTAATCTCGACCAATATCCTTTTCATGGCAATGCGTCAGGATGTCACATCGGGAAATCAAGCAACAAATTGACCACATCTGTTCTTTCCTTATTCGGAGCTCGTCATACCTGAAAACACAATGTTTGTACATCAAATATGATAAATAGAAGAAACTGTAAACATAATAAAACAAAAAAAAAAGAAACTTATTAAGGTATTGTTTTCTCCTAAATCTCTTCATTGTGATCACTCTGAATTTCGTGGATGTCATCGGCTACGTCATCCTCCTTGTCTTCATTGCATCTTGATGAAAAAGATGTTGTCTCAAGTATATCCAAAGAATCTTCATCATCATATTCGTTCATGTTTTTAACTTCCAATCCACTAACCATTTTTCATTTGTTGGATAATTGACATAGAATATTTGTCTTGCTTGACTAGCCATAATAAATGGTTCATTCGTGTAACTCATCTTGAATAATGTTTCCCAACTTTTCTGCATCTTACGATCTGATCATGATGTACATAATACTTGAAAGATACTTTCATCTAGTTAGTAAACTTTATCCTAGTGAGATTGTTTACTTGACTGACTTTACGCATCCAAGTTAAAGAGTAGACAGTAGTCTTGTGTAAAGCATGTGATACAAGAGTGAGCTTGGGAAAGTTAAACAAACTACATCGTCTAACAATAGATAGAAACACACAAGATATTTTATAATGGTTCACCTGTTACGACTACGTCCAGTTCTCCTATAAATTAACTTAGAGGGTTCGATTAGATATTCAATGAAGTGCAATTGATTCTGATTGCGTAGTATTACTCACAACTCCTGTTATCTCTAGATTTTCTTAATATAAGGGACTGTGGAAAGTAAAAGAATAAAATCAAAATCTGAAAGTTAAAAGATTATGTGAATCTCTTTAGAAGAGTTAGTTGTTGATATATTTTAAAAATTTTAAAAAGTTCTTAAGAGAAAATTAGAAAAGATATCTTGGTGGTTTTATAGATTAAGTGAGAGATATTATTTAACCAAAAGGATAGAGATAAAATAGAAAAAGATAAAAAGGAAAAGAGAGAAATGGGTCGCACATTGTCACCCTTATACTAAAAACGAAATTGAGAGAGTGAAGGGAGAGAAGAGACGTTTTCTAGGAGAAAAGAGGAAGAAGTGCAAAAAACCTTTATGCAAGGGAGGATTTGGGGTGTTTTTGGAGTATAGATAAAGCCCTAATATTGGCCAAGGTATGTGAAGCTTACCTTTGTTGTTGTATGCTATATATTCTTTATTTACTTGCATGAAGATACTAGTTTGATATATGTTTATATAATTTTGATTATTTGTGTGTGAGTAGGAATAAGTTTTTGGTAATATATGTGATGGGTTTTCCCTATGAATGTATTATGTATGTTTTGTTGGGTTATCCTTGCAAAGCGTTTGATGCTAAGGGAAAACAAAGTTATGATGTTTGGGAGTTTTCGTGCAAATACATGTTTTAAGGGTGTGGTGATAATCAGATGCAGTATATTTGGGTTTTATTGGGGTATAACATGTCAGTGATTGGATTGAGATGATTCAAGTGATTTAATGTATGCATTAGGTGTTTTCATAAGGGTATGTGAGGCTTGAATGCATGCATGAGGTTTTGGGGGAGTTTTCCTCGTGATTAGAGTTGTTGCATGTGTGTTTGCAAACTAGAATTTTGTCCATGATGTGTTTTAATTCGGCAATAAGCGATTAACATGTTGTGATTGATTATTTGTGCATTGGTTGTGAGTTGAGTTTCGGGAATAATCAATTATTTGGGATGATAATTGATTATCCCTTCATGCGTAATGAATTTTGGTGATTTGCTGAATAGAAACACTAAGATAATCGAAAATCATCAATAGTAATCGATTATCACAATGTATTTTGTGTACATGAGTGTGTTTCAGAAATAATCGATTATCACTTATGATAATCGAATATCCCAGAGCATTTTTACTAGAAACAATACGTTTTGATGAAAAATGAATGTGGACCAAGCTTGAGGAGTGTGGAATGCGATGATAATCAGAGAATGAAATCAATGGTTATGTTTAGGGTCAAGTTTTACTTGTGGTTAAGATTAGAGCATGAGTGAGTGTTGGGATGTACCTGAGTATGTGATTGATGAGGATAAGAGTGAAGGATAAGTCTACATGTTGTACCTAGTAAATCCTGGTGCTATCTCCGAATAGGTGCTTCCTTTTGCCTTATGTGCATAAGAAGGGTTGTTCGAGTATTAAACCTTCCTTGTGTGGGGGTGATGGTTTCTTCCTTGTCCTTGTGTGACTACTCGGGAATATCTATATGGGAAATCTATAGATTGGGGTGTAGGGGCAGCTACAGTCGGTGAAGTAAGGTATAGGAGTGAGACTGACGCTTTCCACTGTGGTGTTATGGTATAGTGATGCTCATGGTGTTGTTCATGACTGGAATAATCATGATGGTGGTGTATTTATGATGATGATCATGGTAATTGAGATGCTCTATGTGTGAGATGTTAGTGATGACACCAAGGTTCAAGAGTCAAGGATTGAGGATTGAAGATCAAGGATCAAAAATTAAGCAATTCATTATGATTAAGTTGTTATGTTAGAGGATTAGGAATCCTATTGTTATTCTTGTTGGGTTTGGGGTACTTTATGGTTGATATATTCAATGTGTTTATATCTTATTATTATTATGATTGTTTTATTGATAACTTACCCCATACATGTTTGTTTTTATGTGTAGTGAATGATATTATCAGCAATGATCGTATAATGTGTTAGAAGTGGATGACATTCAAGTTAAAGAAGGCTTAACCAATGAAGTAGGACCAGTACAAGTGTTAGATGTGCAAACTAAGACGTTGCGAGGGAAGAACATTCATACAGTGAAGTTACTGTGGGATGAAGCTACTTAGGAAATGACTTAGGAATTAGAAGAGGTTATGAAAAAGAAATATCCTAATTTTTTTTGTAAGTAGAGCAATTTTTGGGGATGAAAATTCTTTTGAGGAGATGTGAATGTAGGACCCGTCAATATTGTGGTATTAGTAAATAACGTGGTTGTGAGACTTGAGGGATATTGTTTGATAATTGGGTTTAATGTCTATATGTTTCTTAGAATGGTAATTGCCATGATAATTATTGGATGTTATTATTATTATGCAACACATGATTGATATGTTATTAATTTGATGATTTGTGTGTGTATGATTTTACCAATGTGATATATTGGTTTGTTGGTAGGAGTATTGTTTAGGATGAAATGGATGTGGGGTAAATTCCTTGGGAGAAGAGTTTACGAGAAACTTAGATTTTTAATTGTATTTTTGGTCCAAGGGCAAAATGGTCTTTTACCTTTATTAATTGGTCCAAAAAGGAAGAAAGCTAGAGGAGGGACTGTAGAATAAGCACAAGATAGCTTGAACTCTAAAGATATGCCTGGAGAAATTTCAACAACATTTCATTATCAATTCAAAGTTGGATTTTACATGGAGATGCACCTCTCTTTTATAAGTGAAGAGAGAGCTCTAAATCTGAACTTCAAAGCTCTAAAGAATAGCAAAAGAAGTGTGTTAAAGACGTCATCCAAGCTTGGGCCGCAAGTCCCAATGCAAACACAATTAAAACGTGTTTTAAATGCTGAAAAAGTCTAATGCGAGATGGATGAGCACGGCTAGCAGGTGGTTGAGCGATTTTCTACTCCGGAAGGAAAATTTGCCTTGTAGTCCAATCCGGAAGCTATTTTCTCTAATTCGGAAAACACTTAAATGTACTCTTCTTTGCTTCCTTTGCTCTCTCTAGCTTGGCAAGCCTTCTAGGATGCATAGGCATGGTTTCCAACCTTTATTGGTGACCTACAAAACAATTGAAATGTATTTAGTAAAGAGAATCCATCTAAGACTTAGATAAGGAAAAAAAGTCTTTATTCACTTCCTTTTCTTAGTTTTAGTCTAAGTTGATACTTCTTTGGATGGGAAATCCCTAAAGGAGTTGCGATCAGAGTTAAACGAGAGAAGAGACGTTTTCTAGGAGAAAAGAGGAAGAGCTGCAGAAAACTTTAATGCAAAGGAGGATTTGTGATGTTTTTGGAGTATAGATAAAGCCCTAATATTGGTCAAGGTATAGGAAAACTTACCACTATTATTGTATGCTAGGTATTTTTGATTTACTTGCACGAAGATACTTGTTTGATATATTTTTCTATGATTATGATTATGATTATTTGTTGCTATTGTTGGGCAAGGGTTTGTGTGTGCATGAGAATAGGTTTTTGGTAATATTTTTGATGGATTTTTCCTATGAATATATTATGTATGTTTTGTTGGGTTATCCCAATAGAGGGTTTGATGCTAAGAGAAAATAAATTTATGATGTTTGGGGGTTTCCATGCAAATATATGTTATAAGGATGTAATGATAAACATATGCAGTATGTTTGTGTTTTATTGGGGTATAACATGCCAATGATTGTATTAAGATGATTCAGGTGATGTAATGTATGTATTAGGTCTGTTCATAAGGGTATGTAAGGCTTGAATGCATGCATGAAGTTTTGAGGGATTTTTCCTCGTTATGAGAGTTGTTGCATGTGTGTTTACAGACTTTAATTTAATCTAGGATGTGTTTGCATACTTTAATTTAATCTAGGATGTGTTTTGATTTGACAATAATCGATTATTATTAGTTATAATCGATTATTTGCGCATTGGTTGTGAATTGAATTTCGGAATAATCGATCATCTGGGATGATAATCGATTATCCCTTCATCGTGATGAATTCTGGTGATTTACTGAGGATAAACATTGAGATAATCGATTATCATTAGTGATAAATGATTATCATCAGTGATAATCAATTATCATCAATGATAATCGATTATCACTATATTTTGTATTTTGTGTACATGTGTGTGTTTTGAGAATAATCAATTATCACTTATGATAATCAATTATCTCAGAGTGTTTTTAGTATAAACAATACGTATTGATGAAGAATGAATGTGGACCAAGCTTGACGAGTTGTAGAATGTGATGATAATCAGAGAATGAGGTTAATGGTTATGTTTAGGGTCAGGTTTGACTTGTGGTTGAGATTGGAGTATGAGTGAGTGTTGGGATGTACCTATGTTATTGATGCACATGAAAGTGGAGGATAATATTATTGATGCACATGAAAGTGGAGGATAAGTCTACTTATTGTACCTAGTGATTGAGGCCATACCCGAATCAAATTTAATAAGCAATTAAATGAAGTATATACTAGGAAATGACTTTTAGGTTGTCTCTCAAGGACCAAATATTAGTTCAGTCATTAGATCAAACATTTGGTGATGGGTGTTTTTGGAGAGTTTTGTGAATGGAAACGAACCAAATTAAAACACGAATTCAACAAAGATTTAAAAGGATTAGTCACTAGCTTAATTACAATGCTTCCAATCACAAATTAATAACAATTACACACTACTCTAACTCCTAATCCAACACAAGTTAATCAATTAAGTGAAGACTAACCATGTTTTCAAAAAAGCGAATGAAGCAAACGCAATGCTAATATTCAATCAATTCTGCACCATACAGTTTCATCAACTAAGCAAAGATTAAACACCAATTAGGCAACTAAGCATATACTCAATTACAAGCGTAAAACAAATTGAATATTGATCTAAATTAGAGTAGCAAAATCACAATTACGGTCCAGAAATCTCAAGGAAACGATGGAATTTCAATAATGACCAACCAAGAACACTTAATCTACCATTAAAATGAAACTAAAACAGCAAAATAGTACTGGAAATCAACATTAAATCTGGACGAAAATGCACAAAAAAAACGCAACGGAATTGGTAAAAAGAGAATTGAAATTGGGCAACGATATTGGACAATGAACTTGCAGCAGAAAACGAAATGGGCATAGGTAAATGAAACTAAAATGGAACACGAAAATGCAATTGCAAAACGTAAATTGAAACAAGAGTATAAAACGAAAATGAAATTAGAATTAAAAAACGGGATTCAATACATAAAGATGGAATTGAAAGCAAACCTAAAACCCCCAAGGGGTGGAAAACGTTCCAATGGAGAGCAAAACCTAAAGAAAAATGCAAAATGAGGGGGAGAGAGCTTCTAAAATCTGATTTTGGGGTTTTAAAAGCCCAAATTACAATTTTGCCTTTAGTATGGGCTTTTACAAAAATGTGCCCAAAAATGGGCCAAAAGCTATTAAAAATGAAATTCAAATGTAATGTTGACATGGATAATGGAAACTGATGTGACCACACTCCTTTTGTCTCAAAATATGATACCAAAATTGTCCTGCAAATAATAATTAAAATAATTAGGCCCAAATAATTCAAATTAATTAAAATAAGAATTATTAGTCAAATTAAGCACAAATAGTAAAAATGAGTCAATAATTGAGAATTAAACATATTTCACTAATACAATTCAGTGCGAAAAACTAAGTGAATAGTATAAATTAGTGATTCATCACCTAGTAAATCCGGGTGCTATCTGTAGATAGGTGTTTCCTTTAGCCTTCTGTTCATATGAAGGGTTGTTCGAGTATTGAACCTTCCTTGTGTGGGGGTGATGGTGTCTTCCTTGTCCTTATATGGCAGCATTAAATTTTCTTTAGCTGGATTGCGAGACTACTTGGGTATATTTGTATGGGGAAGCTACAGTCGGTGAGGTAAGGTACAAGAGTGAGATTGATGCTTTCCATTGTGATGTTATGGTATGGTAATGCTCATGGTGTTGTTCATGATTGAGATAGTCATGATGGTGGTGTATTTATGATGATGACCATGGTAATTGAGATGCTCCAAGTGATGCTTTGTTGATAGTGATGTTACTATAATGGTTATAATAGGTAGCTAGCTTAAGTGATAATGAGTGGATAAACCAAAGTCTACGTGTGAGATGTTAGTGATGACCTCAAAGTTCAAGGGTCAAGGATTGAGGATTGAAGATCAAGGATAAGGAATTAAGTAATTCACTATGATTAAGTTGTTATGTTAGAGGATTAGGAATCCTATTGTTATTCCTGTTTGGTATGGGTTGGTTTATGATTGATATATTCAATGTGTTTATATCTTATTATTATTATGATTGTTTTATCGGTGTCAACAACTAATTTCGTCCGGATTGATTTTGGCTTTATTACATTTTGTTGTCACATGTTTTTATTATTCATTTACTTACTTTCATTTTTATTTTTATTTTTATCTTTTATTTTTATTGCCTTTATTTTATTTTTAGTTATTTTAATTTATTTTATTTTATTTTACTTTTCCTTTTATAATTTTTAAATTTTTAAATTTTTATTTTTTTGTTTTTGTTTTGTTTAATATAATTGATATAAAAAAAAGGGGGGCTTAAAGCTTGTTTTGTCGTTTATGAAAAAAAAAAGAAAAAGAAGAATTTGGTTTTGTCTAGATTGGATTGGCAAGGACAATGCAGCAGGGGATGCAACTCGGATATACGAAAACGGTTATGCGGAGATTTCAGGAGAAGAAAAAGGGAAATCAGCAGAGGCGTCTGGGTGTGGCAGAGGCAGTGTTGGTTTTTGGCAGTGAAGGAAAGAAAGGACAAAGAGGATGCTCTCCACGACAGAGGGGAATTGGCCCTCCATGAGGCACAAAAGGGGACCATTCTCTCAATTCCTCACTTCTAGAGATCCATGATTCACCTCTAACCATTCTCAAGTGTCTCCATCACCTACCATCTTCATCTAAGGCCTCCATAACCTTTGAGCAGCATCTTCTTTCGTTTTCATCATTAACCTTCAATAATCATCAATCCAATATCACAAAATCACCAGACCACTCATCACAAATAAAAATGATTCCCCCCTAATACCCTCTTGGCCCATTCACACTGACCTACCCATACCATTCCACCATCTTCATCAACACTGACCACTACCAAACCAATATTCACTCGCTACTCTCTCACACGCAACCCCCTTTTGCTAGCCACCACCTCCTCCATCACAGAATAGAACATTCGTCATCTTCTTTAGAGATTGGACCTCATTCATTTTTTTTTTCTTTTCATTTCTTTCAACACACTAAAAAAAACAAAGACACACTCCCATAGGCTCGGGGGCCCCTCGCCTTCTCTGACCCGTAACCTCCAGCATCATACATTCCCTGTTACAACAGACACCATCCACCTACAGAGAAAAAACAAAAACGTCAGCCAGAAGGAGGGGCAAGAGATCACACTAGGTACGAAGCTGACCAAGACAAATGAAGCTCCAAGAGGTAAGCACACCTTACTCACTTTGGTAGTCATGTAGCTCGCCGTACTATACTTCGTTTTATGCTTGATATGCTTGATATTACTTGGCTTGAGTATGTGATGTGGTATGACTCTTCCCCATTCTCCATTCTGCATTCTTACCGAACACTTTCATCCCCTTCCCCTGAGCACACCCTGCATAGTGAAGCTACGAAAACCCCTTTGCTGTCAATCCGCTTTAAGACCGCTTTAAGACTACTAAACATCACGAGTTTCTCCGATTTTTCATAGTCTTCAATGTCCCTGTTCATCCCCAATCAACAATAGAATTGAACCATTAAGCTAGACACTCACTAAAAAAATACAACAGAAAGAAAAAACAGAACCAATATCTGCATCTTCACCAGAACAACTCCATTCACTCATTAGAACCTCCATACCAACTCAAGCCTAACACCATCATCCTCAAATTGCACTACACAGAACCACAGAAATAAGAACCAATCCCCTTTGTGTATAACCCAAACCTGTAAACCGATATCCCATATACACATTCCCATTAGTCTTGATCTTTACTAGATGTCGTTTCTCTGCAAAAAAAGGAACCAACCCAGATCCCCAATCAGTCACAACAACCACAAACCAAATATCACATCTGTTTATCTCAAGCCTCCAACAAAGGAGTTAACCCCCGAACAATAGACACACAAAACAAATCACAACATCAGAGCAAAAATCCTAAACCCCTAAACGTTGTCCCGACAAGCCTCCGTGGCTATTTTCTCTGATCAATAAATGGTGGAATCGCGTTGGCGGTGGCCTTGGTGACGGTGGCCTCGGTGACGGCAGCTTCCGTCTCTTTGGTGGCGACGACCACGACAAGGAAATGGGGCGAAAAGAGTCTGGCGTTGTGGCCGGCTAGGGCTCCGACGATGAGTGTCACCGCGGATGACGTCGTAGCTCGCGACGGCTGGCGACGTTCTCGAACAGGGGAGGTTCCTCTCTCGCACGCAAAGAAGAAAGGGGCAAATTGGTGGTCTAACGTGAAAGGCGGTGGATCTTCCGACGAAGGCGCTGACGACAATGGACAACCCTTCGTGGTGGCCGGTTGGTAGGAGGGGACGAAGTGCTCGAGCAATGGAAGTGGAGGCTTCTTGGTTGTTTCACTCGGAGGAAGAGAACCCTTGGCTCTGGGGTTTGGAATTTAGATGATGAAATGAGATAGGAATGGGAGAACCCCTGATTTTCTGGGCTTGGGGGAAACGCGTGGGCCGTTGGGCCAGATCCAACTTCAAAAAAAATAAAAACAAAAAAAAGTATAATATAATAAGCATTTTTGTTTCTGCACCCCCAATTTTTGTTAAATCGCACCCCTTTCCGATTGGACTTAGGTCCAATCTGTCATTAGAAATAAATTAGGTTTGTACACTCTTTTTTTATTTTTACCACCCTTTTTCTACTTGGGCTATCTGTCATTAGAAATAAATTAGGTTTAGACACCCTATAGTTTTTTATTCTAATTATTTATTTATTATTATTATTAATTTTTTTTATTTTGTTATTTTTTTAATATCTACTTATTTTAAAATATATTAATAACATAAAGGAAAATAAAAATATATTTAAAAATTAACAAAAAATTATTTCAAAAGGTTTAAGCATATGTGCAACCATTCCGTCGGCTTTGTGCTGAAAACCTTTTTCATCTTCTTTTAAAAATTAACAAAAAATATTTCAAAAGGTTTAAGCGCATGTGCGACTATTCTGTTGGCCTTGTGCTGAAAACCTTTTTCATCTTCTTTCAAAAATTAACAAAAATTATTTCAAAAGGTTTAAGCACATGTACAAGCATTCCGTCGACCTTATGCTAAAAACTTTTTTCACCCTCTTTCAAAAATTAACAAAAATTATTTCAAAAGGTTTAAGCACATGTGCAACCATTCCGTCAGCCTTGTGCTGAAAACCTTTTTCATATTCTTTCAAAAATTAACAAAAATTATTTCAAAAGGTCTAAGCACACGTGTGACCGCTCGCATAAACCTTGTGCTAAACACCTTTCTCCTTTTTTTACATAAAAAATGCTAAAAAATATAAAATCTTCAAAAACTAAAAACATCTTCAAACAAACAATCTTTCTCCCAGAACTACGTAGGAACAAGACCAGACCTTGTCAGGTTCACTTTCCCAAAAATCTAAATTTATCCATAATCAATTTCTTAACAAATTTTCCAATCAATTTTCCAAAACAAATTTCACAAGCAATCATCAAAACATAATTTAAATAATTACGTAACCATGATTTCTCAATTTTGAGAACACGTAGAAGCAAGGTTAATCCTTGTCGGACACAAAAAACTAAAAAATATTTTTTTGTTTCTTTAGATTGTTATTTTTGGGATAGTTAAACATTTTGTAAACCACATCACATTCGCGTATTTAATTAAAGATACTGCCTTCGGGCAGACGTTGTAGGGTGCTGAAATAACATATACAAAAGCAAGAAATTGAAATAACAGATACAAAAGCAAAAGGAAGCATGCAATGTAATGAAATTAATCCTAGAGACTAGTGGAATTGATGCCTATCAATGGTGTACAGAAAGCAAAGCAGTTCCAGAACCTAACTGGCTATTTAGATGTAATGAGTATGCATATAAATGGAATTTAAATGTTGATGCACTTAAGGAATGGACACAATACAGAAATGGAACAATATGCAAGGTACGATGCAAAAGCTTTAGTCAAGAAAGATGCAGAACCAAAACAAATTGGTTTTTTAGAATATGATAGACATGATAATAAGAGGAATCAAGCAGAAAACCAGAAAAACAGATTCAGAACCTGGAAAGATGCTAAATGCAAGGTGTTATTCTAACCTAATGACTACAAATGAAAATGGAAAATGCAAGGGACAATGAACCTAGCAATGCTCAAGGATGCAACAGAAATTTTTCCTAACAACTCTAAATAATGCAGCAATGTGAAATATGCCTACCAAAACGTGATACCATGCACAAGTGAATGTAATGTGCTTAAGGACCAGTAAGGAATGCAGATGCACAGTTGGAATTTGTGAATGTAATGCCAGAAGAGAAAGATGGCTGCAAAACAAAATTGAAAACCTAACGTATTTGACTAATGAATCTAGAAAGAAACTCATAAGAAGAGATCCTAATACTAACTTGCTAAACTCAAAAAGAATCGTTCAATTTACAGCATCTAAGAAAGGCTATGAAAATAACAACAACTAGAATCATGTGACATATCAGCAAGTGTAAAGAAAAACAGTTTCTGAATAAAAATCTCTTCCTACTTGGTGCATTGAACAAGAGTTTGTCTCAAGAAGACATCTTGATGATTAAATCCCACTTGGGGTATTTGGATTCCATAATGGAACCACTAAAGTGCACAACTCAACATTCAATTTGCAGAAACAAGCAAGACTATCACAGCAGAAACAAATAAGGTAAAGAGGCATGTAAAGAACCTCGGCAAAGAGAAATTCAGCAATAAATGTGCAATGGGTTGAGGCAAGAATCTCAATCACTCTTCAAAAAGATCTTTTGCAATTGTAAAGCCCACTTTGGGGTCTTTTATTTCATATTTCAAAAACTAAAAATGGCAATTCTCACTCCAGCCACCAACCAGTGCATATCTAAATCAAAATTGTGCCTTCAACTATATTTAACATCAGAACCTATTTCAAGAGCGAGTGGAAATAACTACCTGTGCTTTACTCACTATTATCATATAGGTATGGGAAATCATCCAACTCAGAAAAGAAAACAAAATGGAAGAATCAGAGCAGGAAACACAAAAGAAAGGTACAAGAATTAAAAGTAAAAACAGAATCCAACGCCAGAATGCAGAAACAATAAGAACAAGTGTTGGAAAATGAAATTCTTGCAAGAAAAAGGAAGACTTAAGCAGAAATGTAAAATATTGAATAAGGGAATCAAAAGAACTCAGAATTTTATTAGTATGAACAAACGAATTACAAAAAGGGTACCGAAATCACCAAAGGAGGGCTCACGACTTGTCACTGCTTGTGAGTAGCCTTCAACAATCTCCAACGAAGAAGAAAACGAAAATCACTCCAAGAACTAGACTAACACTAACTAGAACTAAAATTAACTAAAGTAATCAACTAATCACCCTCAAACTGAAAAGAACCGAGAGTGTTTGAAACAACACTAACCGAGAAGAACCAAGAGAAAAACTAAAACTAACCGAGAGAAAAACTCTTTATCACTATCGTTTTATAGAAAAACTAAAGAGAAAAGGGAAAAAAGGGCAAGATCGAACCCAATAAGCACTTCGTGCACACCCTTCTCGAGCCACACCTCTTTTAATCACGAACCCTAAGTTCTTCTCGCACCCTTTGATCAACTCCAAGCTTTTGAGACAACCTCTCCGGTCCAGTCCATCGCAAGCTCTCCTAGCATCTTCGCACTCCTCTATGAACCCTAGCTCGAAGGGTTTTCGATTTCGGGAAAAATCCCCTTTGCTCGAGCCTTTCTCTGAACCTTAGCTTCTAGCAGCTTTGCAATCCCAAAACGGTACGTTGCACTAAAGCTGCAGGTCCCAAAACGCAGTGTTTCGTATTGGGGGGGCAGATTCCAGCTCTTATTTTGACCAATCCAGCCCCTTTGACCAGGGGCTTTTTTTGTAATAAAAGAGAAAGAAAGAAGGGTCAAACAATAATTAAGGAAAGAGAAGACCTATTTAAGCAAAAAGAGATATTTATTGTGAATATTTTTTTAAAAGAGCAAAAGTCAGTTTATTTAAAGACATTTCATCTAAAAACACACAATTAACAACGTCTTTACGAAACTCAAGATTTAAAACAAAAACTCAAAATTATCTTAATTCTAGAAAATTAAAAACTAAAATAAACTAAAATGGACTTCTAAAATGATAGAAAAAGAGGAAAAGGTGAAGAGTTATTAGTTACCTAAGCATATAAATAGGTGTCTTCTTTATCTAAAAATCACTTTTGCATTTGAATAAAGTTATGCTGTCAATTTCTCTGAGATATTACTCTACTTAGATTATTAAGGCTAGAGCACTCCTTCTAAGTTTTCTTTAGTCATCATTCCTTAAGAGTTAGTCCAACCTCTCTTGAGAGCACCTAAAACACCAACATATCATCTCCTCCTTGCTTGAGTTATATAGCTTGAAGGAGGAGTGATGGAATACCCATTAGCCATGGCCAAGCACACTCAATAAAAGTTGGAGTCGTCTTTGAAAGATAGGTCCAAGCTCTTATCATCATGGGTTATTAATGAGTTTTTACTATATTTGATTTATTTAAGGCTTTGTCTAATTGGTCAAGTAGTCTATGATTTCTTTTGGGCCTTATATTTAGCCATTGGGTTGTAATGCATGGCTTTGGGCCTAAAAAAGATGGGCCCTAATAACACACATAAGTCTAGGGTAGAAACCTAGCTTAGAGAGCAAACCTTCTAGAAGCTTGTAGGCCCTTGGCTAGAGTGGTCTCCAACTTGTCCTCTTTTGTAAGACACATGCTCTTACCATGTGTCATGCTATCAATGGAGAGGATTTGCCATAGGTAGAGGCCATATTTCATTCTAGGAATGGAGAGGATTTTCCTATGTTAGTGGCCACATGTCCTCCTCCTAATGAAGAAGATTTTTACCTTAGTCTCCAAGCTAGCCAAGGTGAGGATTTTTGGGTGTTTCTTCTACAATATGGAGAAACCTTAAGCCTATAAATAAAGGTGTCTTCTCTGTGTAAATTAACCTTTAAATTGAGTATTGTTATGCTGTTAAATTTGTGTCATACTACTCATCTTAGGTCACTAAGGTTAGAGCAACCCATTTAGGTTTCCTCTAGCTACCCTTCCTTAAGAGTTGGTCTAATCTCTCTTGAGAGCACCCAAACATCACCATATTCTCTCCCCTTGGTTGAGTCATATAGCTTAGAGAAGGAGACACCATATCACTACATCAAACTCACCATATATTTCCACCACCATCAAGCTCTCGCCACCACTAACCCATTTAGAAGTCTTCACCTTGCTTGAATCGCACATTGAGCACTATGCTTAGCAACAAACTGAAACTATAGGGCAAAACATCTTTTTATTCCCCACTGATTTACAAAGGGAAGAGGGTATGACACTCACACCCATCTCTTCCACTACTTCGCTCAAACGAAGAGAGCCTCTTTCCACTACTTCTCACGGGCTAAAGAGAAACCCTTTGCACTCACTAAGTATTAAAAAACCTCATCAGTGACCACTTTATACTCTTGTACATTGTCAAGAGTAACACTCAAGGCATCTTATTGTTCTAACATCAACCACCACAACCAGTCTATGTTCCACTAAAACCCTTGCCTACAGGAAACTCCTACTACAATTACCCATACATAATAGTCCAAAACGAAGTGATCAACTAGTTTCATAATTTCGAAAGGCAAAAAACAATGTACAATAGCATTAAATTAGACATACCATTAGTCCATGTGTATAAGACAACAACATAAGTGTTAATCAGACCAAAACAAGACAATACAACAACAACAATTATTCAAACCATTAAGTCTTGAATACGAGACAACAACATAATTGTAATCCAACCAAGGACATGGCAGTACAATAGTGTAAATTAATCAACACTTCTCGACATGTTCAGTGCAACAAGGAATTAAATTAATGCAGGCAGAATGTGAAGTATAGGGAAACACTAGAATAAGGGAAGGGGGTGAATAATGTTTCAAATACTTTTCGCAAAACAACGTTTAATAACTTTTGCGAGTGTTAGATAAACTATAGTAGTAGTTAGACGCTTGTGTTTTCAAGTAAGCGTTTAGGAAAACGTTTTAAACAAAAAAGGCAATAACATAAGTGTTTTTATAGTGGTTCACTCAATGTGAGCTACATTCAGTTCTCCCTTAAAACCTCTTAAAGGGTTCCATTAATCTTATACAAGATTACAAACAAGTATAAACCACTCTTGGTGTACAAGTATTATCAACCACTTGAGGTTTCCTTAGTCAACTTGACTAGTTTGAGTTTAACCACTTATGATATCAACCCTAGACAACTATCTAGAATGTTTAACTCGACTAATTTAAACAAGAAAAATATTTTAATTTACTCTTGAATATCCCAATACAATCAATTTTTAACTTTAAGTACATAAATAACTTTTAAAGAAAAGATAAATTCAATATAATGAAATATGATAATTTGAAATACTTTTTCTTGTTACTAGAACAAACTTATAGATGTTATTATTATTATTATTATTATTATTATTATTATTATTATTATTATTATTATTATTATTACTTGTATATGTATTTGGATGCAATCCAATAGACTTGTTTTTTAAACATCTATAGATATTCACCATTCTACATCTTAATTTGGGTTCAGGAGACCATTTTATACTTTTAATTCAAATGTGTTGAAAAATTGTTTCTACACTTTGGAAAACTTTTATCATCCAAAATTAATGACCCAATTTTCTTGCAATTTAAATTTGAAAAGGTTTTAATATTTTTCTCTTTTTCATATAAATGGTATTTTAGTACGAATATAGAAAATATTTTTTTTCTTCGTGCTTGCGCTCAATCACTTACTATTTTTTAATCTGAGTATGAAACTTGCATTGCTTCTTGGGAATGCACTTTTACATTTTACACATTTAACAACTTAATTCTTCAAGCAAAGATCAGATTTAAACATAATTTGCCCTTATAAACGGTTTTCTGTTTTCTTATTCATTTCATTTGTTTCGTGTATGAATAGACATTATTGAGAAATTATAAAATTGGGGAAAATGAAGAAATTATGGTCATAATTGTCAATGACAGTCAGCGATATTAGGAATCCATTGTGGCACTCACCAACCATGAAAGAAGCTTGAGTTAAGATTGAGAGGGACACATTAAAAATTAGAATTATGAGATGGAATATCTTTGATATATACTATAAGTGTCAAATTTGCCTCAAAATATTGATAAAAATATATACTGTATGCTTCCAGTCTTTTTGTTATCCATTCTAATTGATTTAATTTATTTTCACTTTTATTTTAATCTTTGTTAAAGTACCAATACACATTTAAATTTGATTTGTTCATCAAGTGAAAGAATTTGTGATTTTCTTTATAATAACTATAATAACAACTAAAGTTGTAACCTTATGAATTTACTTCAATATTTCACTTTCTAATATATTTCACCTCTAGAAGCCATAATGAGTAGATTGGAAAGTGACAACACTCACATCTCACCATGATTGAAGAACAACCTCTTGCACGGACACAATGTAGCCACACCACATCTTCAAATCAAATTCATTATTAATTATTATATATATATATATATATATATATATATATATATATTTTGTCTGATGTTTTTGACCGTAATTTAATCTCCACAGTTAACAGCATCAGATATCACTCACTAGTGTTGAAGCAAAAGGGTATATATGTTGTCCTATCTATGAAGTATTCTGGTTGAGAAAAAGCCGTAAAGTAGCAAAACTAAAAAAGAAAGGTAAAAGCCATTTATAGTATAAAATTGTAACTCCCAACCCCATTTTGTATTGACAAGTGCCCTCATACTCCTCTGGCATATTATGAAGCTGCAATTCTCTCAAAATGTCCAAGCCTATTGTCAGCCAATCTTGAACCATAGATTGATTTCTTGTACTCGAACCACGTAAACTCTTTGTATAGGCTTTCTTTTCCTTTCATGAGAGAGGGCAAAGGTGCTATTTTCTCACTCAAAGGTGGACCTCCAAAGTAAATCATTGAGAGCCTGGACTTGAACCCATTTGCCAAAACCCTGTGTCTCACACTCCGAAACCGTCCATTAGTCATAACCTATGTTGATGCACCACAAAAACAAAAAGGAAAAACACACGCAATGAACACGTTAGAGTACCAATCAGAAACAATGATAAACCAATATCAGAAAAATCATGTGACAAACCCCTTTTGAATATAATATTATTCCATACTGACATAACGTGAAAGCAAAACTTTTTGCTTCTCCTTTCTTATTTCCTTTTTGAATTTTTCTCCATGGTGTTCTGGAAAGGGGAGGGAGTTTAAAGACCAAGTGGAAAATGTAACAGTTAACAAGTCAACCAAAATTTGAGCACACGCATTTTCAAAAAGGCACCGAAAAGGGGAATTTGTATTATTTTTTCGACTTATCCATATAAATAGGAAGGTAATAAAGAAGATGGGATTTTTCGTTTTGCTCGTTGAACTTTTTGGTGTGCACCAATAACATGCTTTTTGTTGTACCTGAAGAGAATCTCCAACGTTGATGAAGAAGGAGTTGTGATCAGGTGGGACTGAAATCCAGCTTCCATCTCTGAGATAAATTTGAAGGCCTGAAGTGTTGTTAGACCTAAGTAGAGATATGATTTGTGGGTCTGTGTGTTCTCCAAATCCAATAATGTTCTGACCATCCACAGCAAGTTCAGGGCAAGCAGGATAATGATTCACCCTGAAAACAGAGTCACTTTCTTTATCCCTCAGAAGCTTGCTGAACACATTCTTCTGCTGAATCTTCAGCCCTTCTGCCATCAGCTCAAGAATATCACAAGCCATTTTCTTCACAGAAGACATGTAGCTGTTCAACAGACACCTGCAATATGGCACCAACAAGAGATAACAAAATCAATCATTTTCTTAATTTGTTTAGTTCATTTATGCATACAAGTTAGTTGGAAACTGGTTCTATTTTGACAAGGCACCTGAATTTCTCGTGATTTTTTCCATAGAGAGAAAAATCGTGTTCTTGATTGTTGTTTAGAAGAAGATACTCAACCCAACCAACATCACCATTGTGTCCAATCCTCTTGTTACCATACCCAAAAGGATTGGGAGGCCCTCCTTTTTCCTTCTCATTGAGTGGCAAAGAGAAGAACTTTAGGGCCTCAGTTTCCAATTGGGATATAGCTTCCATGGGGACTCCATGGTTGATAACTTTGAAGAATCCAAACTCTTCACAAGCATTCACTATGAGGGTCTTTGCATCAGGTTTGGAAAGGTCGACTATGGGAATTGTGGTGGCGAATGTGGATGCCATGCGGTTCTTGATATAGGAGTATTGCTCTGTTGTTGTTTTGGACAACGATGCCATTTTTCTTGCAGATTGCTCTCAAGTTGTTTTGCTTTAGGTGCCAAATGGGAGGGAGAAGAAAGTGACGATGAAGAGGTTTTGGAGAGTCGGTGGAAACGTGAAAGAGAGATAGAACTTGAAGAAGAGAGTTTGAGTTGTGAGTTGTGAGTTGTGAGAAGAACGGTTTGGTTATAGGCTATTTATACCCAAAAGCTTAGGGGCATTGAAAAAGAAACACAAACATGATTCATTGTCTAATTTTGATATTGGAGACATCATGTGATCTTAGTAGATAGTCATGTCCATTAAGCAGGTCTATAGAATAATATATTTAATTATGTAAACATCTGTTAAAAATTATTAGTTTTTAAAATATTATTTTCATCTTAAAATCTTTAAGCTGGGTGTAATTTTATCAATCTAAATATAGTTTAAATTGATCTTTAATATACGTGTGGGATTATAATTTACTTAATTAATTGTTTCTTAATAGCTTTTTCCATTATGAATTACCAACCTTTCTTCTAACAGGATATGACCATCACAATATAGTAATTGAGTTATCACCTACTTAATCATTATTTACATAAATAGATTTTCTTCCACTATAATATGCATAACAACTTTATCATATTCAAGGCATGTCCACATATGAATGAGATTTCTTTCACGAGTTTTTTCTTTTGAATGTAAATGATTTTTTATTTATTTATTATAGTTATCTGGTTTAACATATATACTAAAAAGTCTATATTAACAAGACTACTCAGTATTATTGAACTAAATAATATTATAAGAGATATTTATTAATTCAATCACTATACTATATATTAATATAAGTAGTTTGATTATATAATATAATATATCACAAACACTTTATATGTCATATATCACCATAATATATAGTTAATTTGGTTATATAATATATTATTGTTATTATCATGTTTATTTATTATAAATGTAGTAAGTTTTATCATGAATTGGGATATATGTTCATTATGGATAAAATATATATTTTAAATTTATTTGATAGTATTGTCTAAAAATCAGCTCATAAACATGTTTTCAGGTGAATATGTCATCAGAATAATCTTTCCAATACTTTTTATCACTAATATGCTAAGACTAATTTTCTAAAGGATTAAATTTACTTCTATGCTTAACCATGAATCAATTATAGAATGGTACCCATTACTCTCCTTTATAGCCCTAGGTTTTAGGAATTCTAACTAAACACTCCATATCTTTTCTACATCAATATTTTACTGTCATATAATCCGTTTATTCAAAATTTGTGAATAATAGTGTCAAAACAATGTTTTTTTCTTTTTTACTTTGATAACATGTCTTAATAAGTGCTACAAGTTCCAATAGTGTTCACACTAAGAAGAAGCGAGTCCACGAGCATTATGGTCCAAATGTGTAATCGATTATTTAAACATTTAAGCCTATTATTGCTTCTTTTAACAGTCTTAACAAATTAGACTATTTATGTAAGGAATTAGACTATTCTTTCTGTTTTAATCAATTATCAAACTTATGTAATCGATTATATCAACATTTAACCATATTAGTCATCCATTTGCCATCCTTACAGATTATCTCACTTATATAACATATTATGACTTTCTCTCTGTTTTAATTGGTTATGTATCATGTACAATCAATTATAATATAGCAGTTTCCCCTGTTAGCTTTCTAAGTGATCTGACTAAATCTAACAGATTATATACCTTTTGTAATCGATTATTTATACCAGAAATGAAATTTTTATCTGTTTTAAACTTGAATCATTCAACATTAATGAATTCAATCATCTAGCATAAACATGTTAAAGATATAAACAATTGTTTTGCCATTTTGTTGTACAAGAAACCATTATTAATCTTTTAACCATTCATCATAAAAAACAAAGAAATAAAGAAACAAATCTCCCCCTATCAACAATATCAAATACTAATTCCACCTCATTTACATTACTACGAATCAAAGATATGACAAGCAATAAAGTTCATACAATTTATCACACATATCAGTGAATATATTTCCATGGTTTTTCTCATACTTAGTATATTTCAATAACACTAATAGATAATCATGAACCAGTTAAATACACACATTCAAATACCAAACATAAGACAAAGAGGGTCACCTCCTCATACATGCTTCGGCCTCTCTATCACACAGTAAATCCCCATTCACATCGAGTATCTCTTGCTCTCTAACTCCAAGACCTATTCTCTGACTCGAAACTCTTACTTTCAAGCTGCATTGTACTCACCCTTATTTTATCACTCACTGAAACCCGAAACACGCCAAAAATCCCAAGAGATTTTGTTGTGCGACTTCCATCGTTCCCTCACTTCTCCCCTTCACAAAGTACCCTTAAAAACTAACACTTCTCTCCTCCATTCTCTACCCTCGTTTCCCCTACATTACAGTAGAGGCATTCAATTCTCTTTACACCCCTCCCCCCTACCCTCATCCCCTTAACGTCTTAAGGTTTATGATTTCTAAGAAAAAGAGAAAGGAAGGAAAAAGATGAATGAGGATTGGTTTTTGAGTATAAGAAGAAGTATGACCTTTCTTCACTTAACCCTCGCAGGCTTCTTCGGTCAAAAACTAAAGTTAAAAATAAAACAAAGTCTACAAAATAAATAAAAACCACACCTTTTTTGTCTTTGTAGGGTTTGAAACCAACATCATTTACCACCATGCCAACTCAATTCGATTTATTATATTATCAATTTACATATATTTAAATACTTCTCTACTGCACATATCATAAACCATGTACCATTTATAAAAATATACTTTTTATTACCAAACATATATTCCAAACAATTAACTTATGCCTAGACTTGTATTGATTTCTCAATCTTACAACCATGAGCATAACTTCAACAGTGGAGGAGAAGTGCCAGATGGGGTTGTGCCAACCATAATTCATGGCCATGAGTAAGATGATCCAAGGGTTATAACTATGATTATTGCCAACAAACGGGTGCACAATCCTAGTTGACCAAGGAACAACTCGACATTCCAATACCTGAGTACAAGAGTAACTCGATGTTCCAATATCCAAGTACAGAAGCAACTCGACGTGGCAATATTCGAGTATAGGATTAACTTAACATTCCAATATTCGAGTATAGGAGTAACTTGACATGATAGTACCTAAGTATTCAAGCAAGAGCAACTCGTTGTGACAATTCTACAGTACAAGAGCAACTAAATGTTTCAAAACCTGAGAATAGAGAAAGATCAACCCTAATGTCATGATAACAATAGAGCTCGATGAGACATGCTTGCGCCGCCTATTCATGTTAGGAAAATAGTAGCCAAAAAAAAGATAACCTAATGAACTTAGAGAGACAGTCGAGAAATCAAACTTGGTGAGATAGTCATGTAAGAAAAGTAGTGACAAAGCAGATAACAAATCAACGTTATAGTACTCGGGTTCAAGAAAGAACCTTCCAAAAGGTAGACTTAGTCTTGAGAAAGTTCAACGATGCTCTAGACTTTAAGTAGAACGAAAGATTGCAGTCAACTGGGACGAACCATATCGCATTACAGACTCCTTCTAGAATAAAGCCTACAAGCTAGAAGATCTTAATGGAAAGCTAATCACCGAAGTCACCTCAAGACAAACCTCAAGAGGAAATAAGTATAAAGATAAACGTCCACTAATAAAATGCTTAAGACCCCACCTACCTAAAGCCAAATACCAAGGGTGATGACGTTGATCAAACCACACCCCTCTCTTCATAATCACCTCTCATCTTTCTTCCAAGAGACAAAATAAACACTCTATTTCCAAAAAATGTGTTTCCTTGGGATCTTTTGTGTTCCCTTACCTATTTTGTTATTCAGCTCGACTACTTTATGCTAACAATGGCCATAGGTAGCAGTGCCACTCCTACAACCAATGCCACATAACTTTATAAAAACTAACTATAAAGAAAGAAAGTCAAAGAAAAGAAGGAAATAAGTGCAAGGGGGTTTCCTTCCCTATGCCCTATTATGGATACACAAGGATAAACATCCATTATTAGAAAGTCTGTCTAAGATGGTAGCACATAAAATGCCTATCAAAGATGGCAACACACACAAAGTCTGCTTAAGACAACAACACATACAAAATTTGCTTAAGACAACAATACATACCAAGCCTACCTAAGACAACAACACATATAGAACCTACTTGAGACGATAACACATGTTAAATCCAGCTCCAGTAGCACATAAGCCTACCTTTGTTAGTAGCATGAGTTAAAGCCTAGAACAGTAGCACATGTAGAGTCTACCTAAGATAGTAGCATGAGTTAAAGCCTACTTCGAGAACGTATAAGCCTACCTAAGATGGTAGCACGAGTTAAAGCCTACCTCTACAACACGTGAGCCTGCCTAATTCAATAACACGAGTTAAAACCTACCTCGACAACACGTGAGCGTACCTAAGTCGATAGCACAATTTATGTCCTTCCTTGGCATCACATGAGCCTAGCAAAGATGGTATCACGAGTTAAAGCCTACCTTGACAACACATGAGCCTACCTAAGAAAGTAGCATAAGTTAAAGCCTGCCTCGAAAATATTTATGCCTAGCTAAGATGATAGCTCGAATTAAAACCTGCTTCGACAACACATGTTCCTATCTAATATGGTTACCCAAGTTAAATCATGCCTTTGTAAGACATGAGCCTACCTAAGTTGGTAGAATGAGTTAACGCCTACCTCGATAGCACATAAGCCTTCCTAAGTCAAGGCACGAGTTAAGGCCTACCTTGACAGCACATGAGCCTACCTAAATTGATAGCACAATTTAAAGCCTACCTCGACAATACATGAGCCTCCCTAATATGGTAGTACAAGTTAAAACATACTCTAACAACACATGAGCTTACCTAAATAGGTAGCATAAGTTAAAGCTTGCTTCGACAACACACAGGCCTACGTGAGTCGGTAACATAAAACCAATCTAAGGTGACATTCTAAGGTTAACCAACTAATATAATGAGTTTTTCACTCACATGCTATACATAGATACACAAAAATTTTAAAGAGTTTGAGCCAACAAGGTCTATTCAACATTATTAACCTAAAATGGTTAAAAATATTAACATATATATTGGTTGATTTGGTTATCATATATTAACAAAATATATGGTCAAATTTCATTAGTTTGATTGTATGATACTAATATCATAAATATCCTTTTATGTCATATATCAACGAAATATATGGTTAATCTAATGGTTAAATAATATATTATTGTTATTATCATGTTGATTTATTATAAATGTGGTAAGTTTTTATTATCTCTTATTTTATGAAAAGTTTCATAATATTCAAAAACCCTATAAATATATATGTTATCTCTTTAGAAAGAACAATGACACTTTCATACTCAATATTATACTCACATAGATCCTAATTTCTCTTACTCTATCAAAAAATATTTTACAGATGAATTTTCTCCTTTATTCCAACCATAAAAAAAATTCAAACCACTTAAATCGTACCACCTATTAAAAAAACTTAAACTCCAAATTTCGATAAGAATATTTATTTATTTAGTTTAATATATTTTATCAAATAACTCATTTTCACTTCTTTTTCTTTACTTGTTCTATTGAGACATGGATATGTTTTTACTTTCCCTTTGGGTTTTGTGGACACTGCATCTCTGCAAGGTAGCTTGCCAAAAGGAGGTAAATAAAATTTAGCATGAGGGTGAAGTAGTGCATGCATCTAGCAATGTTTGAACCGAGAGGTTTAGTCACAACCATTCAACATGCGTGGAAACATTCTAAGTGTAGAAAAAAAGGTAAGACATTGGTATAAAATTTTGATGCCATGATATATTTTATTTGTATTCCTTTGTACATTGACCCAAAAAACTATATTCCTCCTTATCGACATCCATACTTTGTGTTTCCCAATACAATGGCTAGTGTTGTTCATTTTGTTCCATGTTTTGCTCATTTGGTTCCTTTACACCCCATTCTACCCACCTGTCACCCTCTTCCAAATATATTATCTAAATCTTTCTCTTTCCTACCCTAGATTTTCATGGATACAACAAGGAGTTATCTAGTAGCAACTATCAATAAAGTAAAGCAAAATACTTCTTTAAAACACTTTATAGATATTCTTTTCATTTTTCATAAGCTCCTGCTCTTTTTATTTATAAAAAATTATGTTTATAGTTCTATCCTATTAATAAATTTCACCCTTGTAGTTTAAACATATTAGATCTAGTTTATTATTTTGTAAGAATTTATCATGTATTTTAAGTAAGATAAATTAAATTAACGTGTTTTCAATATTAAGTTCAACTTAAATCTCTTAAAGTTGTGAACCGTAAACAAGCACATAAACAATTATATACAAGCATAATCTGCTGACAAAAAGTATAAAAAATATGCAATTTTTTTTTCACTAATTTAGTTCTGCACGGTTGAACTATTTTTCTATTTTCTTCCTGCTTTTCTTTCCACTTTATAAAGCTACAACTTTCGTAATTAAATGAAACCCGAGAGATTCTCCTTGCAATAGAAATCTCCTTCTTTTATTACTTCATTATTTCATGAACAAATGTAGAATGTATGCTATTAGAAAAATATTTTACTATATTGAAACAATGATCTAAAAAATCTTTTTAGTTTAAAACAATTAAATTACATCACGTTTCAATATATACTTTGCAATACATTACTATTAATTAAAACAATGTATTCAACTAACAAATGATACTCCATTGTTGACACGGGGTTTTTCACCAAATGATTTTCTCTTGTTTTGCATGGTATGTAATTATATCATGACACACTTTTACATTCATTTAAAACAGAGTATAAAGATAAAATAGATATAAAATGTAAATTTTTGTATTTTTTAAAAAAAAAATTTAAAATGAATATAAAAATTTTAGGTATATCAAAAAAATATATTTTTTTTCCATAAACATTTAATATTTGTGGGAGAAACAAGTGTCTTCACTATAGTCTCATAGTGCATGTTATGATGCACTAGAGAGGCTTATAGATTTTTTTTTTCAAGATGCGATTAAAGCAAAGTTCTATTTGGAAAAAAAATGGAGACGTTTGGAAGGAGGATAGATAGTAAAATTGATAATAAGGTTGCATATTGTGGAGGAAAAAATAGAATAAAAAGCAAAAAAGGAAAAAAGAAAAAAGAAAAAAATAACTCTTGCATGGAGCTAATGTAAAAAGTGTACAAAAAGATGAGCATCATCTCTGAAATTCTTATCTTATAATTTTTCCTTATTATAGCCACCATATGTTACTTTTCTTTGCTTACATTACCCACCTTTTCATACTATTCAAGAAATCCATCCAATCCTCGTAAAACCCTAAATCATTAATTCAATTAAATCCCTATTTTAATTGAGACGTTACATTAATAAATTTCCCCTTAATTAACTATTAAGACCCACAACAATCATTATATTAATGCTACCACAACAACCATTATATTAATCCTACCTATAAGGTATTATTATAGAATAATGATATTTAGACAACATTTTTTGACAACATTTAAATATCATCTACGTATCATTTATTATTATTATTATTCATGATAGTGTTTATAATTATTATTATTAATTATAGAGTAATTTTGGACCAATAACATAATCAATCACACGTAAATGATGTTCCAATATTGTAAAAAAATATTATTTAAGAATCATTATCTATTATTATAACATCACTTTGTCTTGTTTGTGCAATGATATCTGATGTGTTCCAACTAGCTTATCATTGTCCCATCATCTAATTCATAATTGAACTTATCACTTTCTCCTTTAGCACTACTCATGATTCATTCTTATTATTTTTTTATCACTAATTCATCATTGCGCTTATGACATCATCATTTATATTTTATACTCTTCCAACAAAATACTTCTTTATATTTTATAATCATAATCCAGCATGCTAGCATTATTCAAAAGCTGTTTAATATTTTTAATAATATAAGAATTTAAAAGAATGAGTGGGTAAGTGTTTTTCTTTTCATTTTAAAATAAACATATCACATGTTGTAATATTATTAATCGATGTTACTAGTTATTGAGCTCAATCAATTTTTGTGAGTGAAGGTATCATAACATATATATAATAGAGCATGACTAATATTGTCCCAAGCTTACATTACAAAAATAAAAAATAAAAAAAATCAGCAATCTCATTATTATAATTGTGAAGTGAGCATAAAGCATAAACTACACATATATATCCTTCAAAATTCAGTACCACATCCCAATGGTTTTGTTTAAATGATAAAAGAAATAAGCATAACAAAAATTTTAAAAAAATGGGTGAAAGAATGGATATAAATATATAGTAGAAAATAAGAACTAAAATCATTACTTCAACAGGAAAATAGAGAAAATTAGTACTTTTTTATCCTCAAGAATTTTCTACGATCTTATCTCCATTCTCTTTATCTCTTTTTAGCCTATTTTATCCAAAATAATCATAGCATAAGTCACTTTCACTTGTGAAACTTCGTACAACTTCAAATGAGAGTTCAATTCAAGCGAGAGATCACTATTTGGGCATTGTATATCCTCTTCTTTTTTTACTTTATACATAAATGAAATTAAAAAAAAGTCACATTAATTATAAATAGTAATACTAATATACAACAACAAACAAATATTCTAGTTATAAATTCAAAATGCCTAATATTTTGTGGTACACCAAGTAATAGATGATAGTTAGAATTATTATAGTTAATTGGCTCAATTATAACAAATTGATTATAATATGTGTTAATAATTTTTTAATATAATAAAATTGAATTACTATTAAAACGTGTGGGAAATGTTTGGCACATACATATATTTTTATACTGGTAAAATATTATTTATTTTGGATCAAATTTTTACAAATTTGTTTATAGTACTATTTCAAAAAATTTTTTATCAATAAATATATTTAGTGTATATAAATTTTTATTTATTTTTTAATTTATTCAATGTGAAATTTTGTTTATATCGAAATAAATGTTTCTCATGGTTTTGAGATTATCGGTGAAAGATATTTACATTAATTTGAATGGAAAAGGTGGAATTATATCTGACATGGCTCTCTATTCATAACACACGCGTTTATTTGGAAGGGAAACGCGGAGATTGAGCGGTCACTATCTGGTGAAAGACTAGCATCGCTCTATTCATGTGGTGAAGTTGGAAACTGGTCAAAGAATCTTGAAGATGTGAATGGGCCAACGTGGATACAAAGAAGAAAAAAAAAAAAAAAAAAAAAAAAATATATATATATATATATATATATATATATATATATATATATATATATATATATAGAAAAGAAGAAGGATAAGGTGGGATTTGAGGAAGGAAGAGGCGACCACATCTATTGTTGCAAACGTGTCTACCATAGCACACATTTATTTGTTCGGTGAGACGGTTTAGGCTACCATGCTAATCATAAAAAAAATAATTGATTCAAAATAACCATTTATTATAAATATTTGATGTGTATCTTCGGCTAACACTGATATTAGAGTTATCCTTTCAGCCTTTAGTAACAATTTTCTCATCATTTAATAATAAGAGGTTTTCAAATGTTTCAATTCCAAAATCATATAAACTAAGTTGAGAGAGAATTAGGATGGGACTAGCTTTTCAAACTAAATTAATTCATTTTTTATGTATTTTTAGTTTTTTTTTTTATTTTGTAATATTTATTTAGCAGTTTTTATATGATATTTTATTAATATTTTTTTTTTCACTAACATACAATGTTTGATATAAATTAGTGTAATAATTATTTTGTACAATTTTTAAAAACTGCAAGTTAATTTATATTTGTTTCTAATATATTATTCTTAAAGAATATATAAATATTAAATTTATAAAAAGTTATTTAAAACAATTTTTTAATTGTAATGATGTTTTAGATACATAATTTTATTATTTTGTAAATATAATATATGTGGGTTTATTTAAGACTACAAATAAAGTAATTTTGAAAGAAAAACAATGTTTAAAATAAGTTAATTTTATAAATTTAGAAATTACTTATATTTGGATACAAATGTAAAAATATATTTACTTTTAATTCTTTCTCATTTTGAATTTTATGAATTTATTTGATAAACTATTTAAAAAATATTATATTAAAGAAACTTTTAACTTATTTTTAATTTTGACATCTAAAATATAATAAGTACGTTTTAGTTTAAAACAAATTATTTTTTCTTGAATCAACCATCAATAAAAAAAACTCTAAGTTATTACTTTTATAAAATAGTGTTAATATAACAAAAAAATTTCTTACATTAAAATTGAATAAAATTACACACAATTTTATAAAATTAAAAAAAAGTAAGAAACTAGATGTTAATACAATTACATCATTTGATTCAAGAACACATGACTAATGAATATGATTAAGTTGTAACATTAATTAGACCAATATGTTAACTTAAGAAATGTTTTAAATATTATTAGAAATAAAATAGTCAACATGTTAAGAGAAAACCCATGGGTGACCTTAGCGCATTGGACTTTATGGATTTTTGACCTTGTGAGCTTTTCTAATAAAGGAATTTTTTTTGTTCTATGGGTTTTTTTTGGCCCCAACCCATGTGGGATATGACTAAGTCCTATAAGATGAACTAATTTGACAAGTTTAAATGTTATGTAGTATATTTTTATGAATTGGACCTTGTTGTACTAGGCCCAATGACACATTAAAAAGCATGACCCAATAAGGTCCTTTAAGTTTCTCCAATATGAAATATCCCAAACATATGCCTATTTGGGTTATATTCATATTTTATAAATAAATCTCGACAATTTGGTGTGATGGTTATAGTTTATCATTCTGTTATTATTTATTACATTTTTCTTATACTTCAGAGATAAATATTATTTCAATAGGAACATAGGCTCATGACTCATGTTGATCTTATAATTACAGCTAGTATTTCCCGAGGAATACTCACTCTCATAAACACTGATACACATGATATTTACAAAGATCTCTAACCCTCTTACTCACTTGAGTGATGAAAAGTCTTGTGTAGGTGAATTTCTCCCCTCTCAATAGCTAAGAGGCCATTTTCAATTGACGGGAGCTCTCAAGACCACCGTTAGGATCTTTTCACCTGTCCGCAGGTACACACTCAAGATCTCAGTAAGATCATTTGGCACCCACCATGAGACCCCGGTAAAGTATTTCCCTGACCTCACCTCCCTATGGTCACCACCAAAAGGTTCACACAACTTTACCACAAGATGTAGTTCAATCCAATGGCGACCATTCAACATCAATATAGATGTAAATCCAACAGAACAATAACATTGTTAAGACAAGATTGTCTAGAGAAAATAGAATGTCTAGAAATCAAAGTTTAATAATAAGCATTAAACAAAATATCCTTTTAGAAAGAGCAGTGCCTACTTGACGTATAACGTCTTGCTCAAACTTCAACCCTATGAATGAAAAAAGTTTTCACAAATGATTTTCTATTTTTTGGTGGAGGATTTCTAAAAATAAACTAAGAGCAAAGGTGTTCCAAGTATCTCCCAAGAAGGAGAGGTAAGTCACAACAGACAAGTTTAGATACCAAGTCTTTCCTAGTTAGAATTTCTTTAGGTTATCTTTACCAAAACTTCTAAGTAAAAATCTTTCAAAAAATTTCGAGTGCAAATCTAAAAATGCTTTTAAACCAAAGAAAGGTTTATCTAGAACGCAACAATACACCTAGATATCATGGATAAATATGTTGATAGGGGAACACAGTATTAACTAAACTCAATCCCTGTAATATTTGTTTTTGATGATGACAACATATTATTAATAAAAACACATAATGACAAATTTCTTAAAATACGTTATAATAATTCTTATTTTTATTAAAAAATATCATCAATCATTTTATTATGATTATAATAAATTGTCATAGAATTTTTTTTTCCACTAACGACTCAATCCAACAATAGTTGAATTCTTTTCATGGAAATATAAAATGACTTTTATGGTCACAAAAATATAATAATAAAAGGACATTTTATCGTTAGTTGTAAAATGATTTTGACTTTAAATAGAAAGAAGACTAACAAAATGAGAAGCTAACCAAAATCTTAAAATGACAGTGATTAGGATATAGAGAATAAATAGAACATGATTCTAAATCACTAACTTATCTATCACGTCATATTAAATTAATAAATAAACAATATAAATTTTGAAAAGGGATGGTTTTATAATAATTTGGTGATGAAAATAAAGAATTATTGTGCCAATAAATAAACATGATTGTGTCAGAATTTAGAAATTGATTAAAGAAAGGGAAAGGTATTAACCGCCATGTAAAAGGGAAAAGGATTGAAGTGTGATTGAAGGGGAAAATAAGAGAGTAACACTCACCCTTTGTAGACGGACATGGCTATATGTATCAAAGATCTTTCATTGTTGGGGTCCTGCCTTCATTGGAGGGACCATGTCAAATCAATTTTCTTTGTTATTTTTATATATTTTCTTATCCCTTTCATATAGGTTTTCTCTTCATTTTGGATCTTAATGGTGCCATGTAGATTGTTATTTTTATTAATATAAAAACAAACAACAACAATAATAATAATAATAATAATAATAATATAACTGTTATTATTACTGTTATATTTATTTAAATTTGATGTATATCTCAATTTTCAAGAATATTAAAGTTCAGTTGATATTCAATAATTTAGTTGGCTCAATTATTAAATTTAAAACCAAAAATATCTCTAATTAAATATTCGTATAATCTAATATACTTTATGTTATTTAATTTCATTAGTGGAAACAAAAAAATTATATATATATATATATTTCCATTTCACTTTATAAATTATTTCGTTATCATGACATATAGTACTCCATAATACAGCCTGGTTGTTTAGCATCACTTTCAGTGTGGAGAAAAATTCTTCCTACACACTGTTAATGGAAAACTTTTATCATCTGAAAATTAATTATACAATTGTTTACATTTTTATTTTTCATTTTCTCTTTCTGTGCATGACTGGTATTTAGTACGAGTATTGCAAAAAATAAAATATTCTGACTTTTTCCCACAATCGCTTTCTGTTGCTATTTTTTAATTTGATATGAAAGTTGCATTGCTTCTTGGGAATGTATTTTTACGTTGTACGTTTCTAACAACCTAACCCTTTAAGCAATGCTCATACTTAAATGTAATTTGCCCTTATAAATGCTTTTCTTTTTCCTATATTCATTTTCATTTGTTTCGTGTATGAATAGAATTATTAAGAAATTTTATAAAATTGGGAATAGTGAAGAAATTTTGGTTATAATTGACAAAGACGGTTATATTGAGTTAAATCTATTGTGGCACTCACCAGCCATGAAAGAAGTCTGACGTTGAGATTGAAAGGAACACATTAAAAATAAGAATTAAGAAATGAAACTTTGATATCTTTGACATATATACTAAAATGTTAAGTATCAACTTTGTCAGAGAATAGTCATAAAAATAGTGATTACGAAACCACCAATTTATGCTTCACATTGTTATCCATTATATTCCTATTATTCATCTTCTTTTACGCGTTTATTTTAGTCTTTGTCAAAGTACCAATTCACATTTACATTTCTTCATCGAATAAATAAATTTTTTTTATTTTCTTTATAATGACTATAATAACGGAAAACTTATAACCATATAAATTTACTTCAATATTTCACCTAAAGTTATGTTTAATAATTGTTATAATGTACAACCTTTCCATGTTATCCTTTTTAATTTAGTTTGAGATTAAGAACTCTTAATAAAAACTCTAAAAGTAAGAGAACATAAAGCTTACTGAGATTGATATAGTTTCATATTAGCTAAACATAATATGGTGTTTTGTTTTAGTAAATCCAAGAAAGATTCTTACTCGACAATAAGATAACCAAGAGGTTATCTAGATATGAAAGTGCACTTCCAAAGATTCCAAAAGAACAATTAAGTAAAATGGAAGACATAAATAAACTAGAAAATGGGAAAACATATAACATAAGAACAAAAGGAAGAAGAACATGAATTTAAATGGAACAAAGATGGAATAAAAATCACGCCACTTAGGGGTACAATGCCATCCAAGATAAGTGGTAGTGTCATCACTTGAACCTAGGTTTAAGATAAGACAATGGAGGTTCAAAAACACTATCTAGAGCATTCCCTCACTCAAAGGTTTAGCATAATAACTTACTCTATTAAATGATCAACCCTTTACAAGTGGTGGAAAGGCCTTCTTAAATAGGCATGAGGCTCTCCTAACAAATACCAAAGAGGAGAAAGGGTAACCAAGCAAAAGCTGAAAGGCTATCTAGCAAATACAAAATGAATCTTCTAGGAAATCCTAAAAATGAGGTAGAGGGAGAAAGGCTAGGAATTTTAGAAAAGTAATTGGTAGCAGGAACATGAGTTGAAGGTCTGCTCCCAAGTGCCAGTGATAATCGATTATTTGCGATCATTATGGGTTTTCACAAAAGTGATAATCGATTATTTTGAGAGATAATTGATTATTTACGCGCCTAGGGCAACATTAAATCAGACAATGATAATCGATTATTTTGTGCGATAATCGATTATTTGTGTAAACAACCTCTTTCTACTTTGGCTCGTGATAATCGATTATCACCCTTGATAATCGATTATTTGCGCAAAGACTCACTAAATACGAAAACTTCTAAGAGTTTTTACATCATTACAATTTATCCTATACATTTGTTTCTATAAAATGCATTTAACAAAGATGCACTAAGAGTCTTCAATTCTTCAGCTTTTATCATCATCAAAACTTCATAGATATTCAACATACCAATACTCCTTATTGGTAACATGAAATGTTATGATCTATGCATTAAACCTTTAGTTCTTATTTGAAACTGTGAGTGTGGTGGGAGAACGACCAATTTTGTATCATCTTTTTATTCTGATAAACTCCAATATGTCTTTCTTTTTATTAGAACTTGTCGTAGTATGTTTGGCCTATTAGTTTTGAATCCTTTTGTCATTGTGTTGGTTCAAGATATTTAAAGGGAGGTTGGTTTGGATTTGTTTTGATAAATTTAGTGATGTTTGGTGCTTCAATTTAAAAGAAAGTGTTGTCTAGGTAGATTAGGGTCTCCTTAGTTCACGTTAATTGAAGGGTATTGGTATGTTTAGTTTTCAATGTCTGTTTTAGTACTCCTAATATGTTAATAATGTAAATAAGGTCCAAGTTAATGAGTTCAATTGCTATAAGGCCTCATCCATTTTTTCAGTTGCTATACAGTCTTTGTCGATTTTGTTCAGTTGTTATAGATTCCAAATCCTACTATTTAGTCATTATAGATTCCAAATCCTAGTATTTAGTCATTATAGATTCCAAATCCTAGTATTTAGTCACTATTATTTTGTCATTGACATATTCTTGTGTAGTATTCCAGTACAATACAATATATTTTCTCTAGTGGTTTGGTTATGTTTATGTTTTAGCAATGTTCCAATTGATAAAAGATGTATTGTCTAATGGCTGAGTTGTTATAAAGTGGTTATCTAGAGGCTAGTTGCTAAAAGACTTTCTATCCATTGTTTTACTTTCTATAAGGTGTTGTCTAGCATTACAATGGCAATAGGGTGTCTGCTTAGTGCTTTGACTGAGATGTCATAGGATCTGAAGTGTTTCCCATTTATATAGGTTGTATATTTTAGTCCCTTAGCTTCTGTAAAGACTTTTCAGTATTTTCTACTTGCTATAGGATGTGTCTTATAATGTTTAGTTGTTGTCCAATTCCTTTGAAGCATTTCTAATTCCTATAAATGGTGTACTCCAGTAAGATAGTTGCCATAGGATTTAGTTTCATGCGATAGAATGTATCTTCCCAAATATCAGTTGCTATAATGGTTATTTCCATGACTAGTGAGTTATTACAAGTGCTTAAGTCCCTGTCCATGTGTCATAGTTGTCAAACTAAGTGTGTAGAGTGCCTAAACAGTGAGCTCACATTGTTTAGTGATAAGATGTATGTCTCATATGTCCAAATCGAGCTTCTAATTGTCTAAACCGAGCTTTAATCTATCATGGCTGAGCTCTCCTTTGTCCAAAAATCACACAAGTTGATAGTCAATATACAGTATTATTCACTATAACACCATTCATTTATGATAACTTTTGTTTATAGTTCATAGTTCATAGTTCATGCTGTATAAATGTCAAAAACTGGACTACATTTGTTGGTTTTTTGCTTTTTCAGGTCTCGTAGAGTTGAAAAATATATCACTATTAATTAAAAGGTTGTTAGAGAAATGACAAAAGAAGATGTTGATTAACATAAGAAATTGTCATTTTTTGACGTTAACCAACGTCAGAAATTAAACAATTTCTAACGTTAATTAACGTCAAAAAATGGTAATTTTTGAAATCGATTAACGTCGTAATTTTTTTGCTTTCGACATCAATTTAACATCTCTCGATATGACGTCGATATTTTTTAGGTCGTTAAAGACCGAAAAACATAGACGTGAAAAGCCTTTTTTGCACTAGTGATTATACCAACTTTTCAGCACAACTTTTGATGGTGAGAACATTCCGTGAATGTCTTATTTGTTTCTAACGTCCACTTCTGACATGTATATGATAAAACAGGTGGATACTTGACATAGGAAACTTTAAATAATAGAGTACTTATGCATGCAGACAGATATGTCCTTTTTCTTATCAATTTTGTTGTTTTGAGATGTGTGCATTTAATGCTCTTTAATGTGTGCTAAGATTAACTATGTGCTTTTCAAGTTTAAATAGGATTGATAGTTTAACCATTTCTGAAAAGATACCTTGTAATTCATAAAGGTTTCATCATTGGATGAAAATATCGTTTGCTACAAGGTATCGTTTAGCCCATATAAGGCATTTACTAACAATGATTCGTTTAGTGATCTTTGTTCAATGTAAGAGCATGTTTAGGACAATGTTACTTAACACATTTGTTTATGTAGCATTGTTTATATCTTTTAGTGCGTTTTCCAAAAACATTATTTAGCACATTATTTTGCAATAGATATAGTGAGAACTCGTTTTACAAAACACATTGACACATTTTATGAATATATCGTTTGATAGTGCGTCTACTAAGATATCAGTGCGTTTTCTAAAACTTTTCTTTAAACATTCTGATCTCATAAAGCTTTTTAATAAGATGCTTCTCTTTCAACGATATTATTTTCGCAAAGAAAATACTTTGTCAAATACTCAAATATTATTCTAGGACTATTTCCTTGCTGTTTTTTGCCTGATCATTTGCACAACAACACAATATCTCTTTGCTAAAGCACATTAGCATCTGATAGTGTAGAAAAGGCTACATCAACTTTATCAAAGTCAATGACTTAAGTGTAATGGATCATTCTTGAAATTCTTTATAAATTCGAGACTATATGAAGAAGAGAAGGAGTACAATATCATTACACATACTATTACGCTGCTGAAATTCTCTCTTTCTCAAATTGTGGATTGTCTATCGTTGGTAGTACATCTTTGTAGCAAATTTCTCAAATCTGTATTATTTTGATCATAACCTCTCTAAAAGAGTTATTCTTTTGTACTTGCTTTAAACATACATTTGTTTTTGGATAATCAAGAGTGATTCAAAATACTTGGTTTGTTTAGCTAAGGGGGAGTTAAATGGTATTTAACCAACTGGGCTATGGTAAACCAGGAGTGGTGAAACTCATTTGTAACTTGTTGAAGTTAGTGGAACCCTTTAGGAGTTCTTAAAGGAGAACTATACATAGTTGAGGTTTAATGAACCAATATAAAACCAATTTTTATCTCTGTCCCCTTTTTATTATGTTTCCAAACGCTTGTAAAAATCCCCAAGTGTCCAACATTGTCTATAGATTGTCTAACCCCTGTAAAAAATGTCTAGCACTTTTTCCGAAAAGTTTTCAAACTCTATTCAACCCAACCCCTACCCCCTCTCCCTTTTTTAGAGTTTGTTTGTTAGTTCATATCACTATAACTAGAATTAACGATATATTGAATATGATCGTTGTCAATAAAATTCTACACTATAATTATATAAGTATATCTTATACTGCAAAAAATGATCTAGATAGTTTTAAATTATCACTTATCATATTCTCTACCAAAAGCAACTCAAAATTTCCAATCATTATGAGAAGTTAACCCTAAAAAAATTATAGACTTGAAATATTTCTTCACATGCAAACATATAAAAAAAATCAATATGTATAGTTTCCCACAAACACGTAATACAATGGAAACTTCTAAACTCCATCAAACACGTATTCATAATCATTTCACCACTTTTGCTTTAGTCAAAGTTCAAACTCACCACCTTTAAGTTCCAAAACCAACATTCCAAATCAAACAGACTATCACGTTTATCTTGTTATTCATATACTCAACAACAACCACAAACAATCATCATACACACAAACACATCCAAGAATAATAAAAATATAAATCACCTTCGATAAATACAAAAATAATCCAACACATGACTTTCAACTCATAATAACGAACTCTAACCAACTATATTATGTTTTACTTTGATATAACCTGCCATTTATTATTTTAACTAATGTTGTTCATGTACCACCATTTTATAAATTTATTTATTTTCTTTCTAAATTAGTCGTTATCTAATTATCTATGTATTTTAAAAAAATGTATTGATAATTTATAATAGTGTAATTGCGTTGATTATTTTTTAATAAAAGAACCCGTTTATTCAAAGTAATATATGATACTATAACTTTTATGATTTATAAATATGCAATTATTTAACTCTATTATTAAATTAATAATAAAAAATGACTTTACTCACACAAATATATTATAATGTTGAATTTTATTAACCTTTTTATATTTTTTTATAATTGTATATACTTTTCAAATTTGTTTACAAAGAAAAAAACTTAAATTAAATTTTAAATCAATCTCACTTTTTAATTCTCTCCAAATAAAGAAAAATCTATAATTAACGATTACTTTCTCTCTTTTTTTCAGTTATTTTCATCTTTCCAAACATAGAATTAGAGTATATATATATATATATACATACATATATATATATATATATATATATATATATATATATTATAACTAGATTTTATTTCGTTTTATATGGTACATGGATGAATATAAAATGTAGTACATATGCTTAAGTAGTCAATTTCTTGGTCAATGTGCATGGATTTGTAAATGTGTGTCTAAGATGATATATATTTTGAAAGTTTAGAAAATGAATAAATGAGTAAAATAGAGTATTTTGAAGAAATCCTATTACATATTTGAAAGGGATCTTTGATGGTGTTAGCTCTTGTAGGATCAAACATATTAATAAGAGATGTTGAATTAGTTATGGGGCAATGATTGGTAGGTTATGTGTTAGTATCACAATAAATTTACATTGAGGCAAGTCACTTGCCCTACCCTTCAAATGAGACAACTTCAAACTTCCTAAACTTTTGCACACGGAAAACTTCAAATGATGGTTTCAACGATCACCCTATGCATGTACAACATTTATGTTCTCATTATAATTAACAAAGTTCTAACAAACACGACCATTATTATTATTATTATTATTATTATTATTATTCCATTATTAATAGATTTCTCTTTTTGCATGGATTAAACCCAATTTATAATGCAATATCAATGCTAGACCTTGCCTCTTTTTCATAACTTTCGCTTTCAGTTCATTAATTAGGTCCTAATCGATATAGATGGATTAATTACCAATAATGCATCCATAGCTTCAATGATGTCATACCAATAATTCCACCTTGCTCTCTTCATTTTTATTTTGTTCATAATTATTCCATGCCAATCCAAGGAATCATCACATACCACTTATGATCTGAATCGATCGTTGTGGATTGATGATGAGGGATGTTATCTATAATGATTATCATGTTTAATTAATGTAATAAAAACAGAGTTAGGAGATGTGATTAGAGGGTAGAATAATGTTCATGTTACTAAAAATATAGTATTATAAGAATCGGATGAGAGGTGGAAGGGAGAGATAAACATACCTATTTTCTGTTTTTCAATTATGATGTTTGCATTTTTCAAATAATCTTTGATTAAACAAATAAATGTTGTTTATTTTGGGAGAAAAGTTATTTTCTGCCTTTACTTCCATTTGTAAAATTCACACATTATCTTAATCAATTTCAGGTTTTATCAATACCTGTGCAAGAAATAAAGAAAACAAATATTTATTTCTTGTGTTTCTTTATAAGTTTTTTTTTTAAAATGAAAATACAACAATTAATTACAATTTTAATCTTTTTAAGTTCCACAGTTTTGTAATTTTAATTTGTAATTTTGCCAATCAAAGTCTTCTTCATATTGTAATTATGTATGTGATGACCTATAATTGATATAAGTTTTGGAGTATCGATCTGACAAAGTTTAAAATAATATCTAGCAAATGAGTTTAAAGAAAATATGAATTTAAATAATTATACTAATAGAATCATATATTTATATATATGAAGAGAAATTATTCGGAAGAAGAAAAAAGAAAAAGCGAAGTTCAAATGTTGAATCTGTCAAGATTCTAAGAATGTCTGGTTCATAGGGACGAATTAGCCCTGGTTGGGTCAGATTTTATTTTTCTTCTAAAAATGTTCTTAATTAAAAACAATGATTATGTTTTTAATCACCATTCAAACAAACAAGGACATTTCCTTAGGTGACCATTAATTATAGTAATCATTAGTTCATATTCCTAACCCCACTCTTTATTTTAGCATGTGGGACGTGAAGAAAGTGAAGATTGTGACTCTATTCCATCATATATATATATATATATATATATATATATATATATATTATGAAGCATATATAATAATAGTAATAATAATAATAATAATAATAATAAATTTGAAATGAAGGTGTGGTGTGGCTACATGGTGTCCGTGCAAGAGCTTGCTCAACAATCATGGCGAGATGTGAGTGTTGTCACTTTCCGCTCTACTCATTATGGCTTCAAGTAGCGACGCTTTGAGGTTTTAGATTCTCGAGGCATTCAAACTTTATCTTATTTTTATGGTTTCTTCTTATTTTATGCATTCATATTTTATTTTTTAATATCAGTCATGGACTTGTTATTTCATGGATGACTTGTCAATGATCGTGATCTGTTGAAGAAACCATCATCATTCTCTCTCTTTCGTTATAACTTGTAATAGATGCATTTTAAGAAATAATAGGTAAAATGAAGACATAACTAACACTCATGATTAAGTGTTTAAAATAATAAAGAATGAAATATGAACATTTATAGTGTGTACAAAATAAATTACTTTGAATTGTTAAAGACTGAAATAAAAAAAATAAAAAAATAATTTATTTAAATTAAATTGAACTAAAAATTCATTCACAAAATTGAATTGACACTAGTAAAAAAACGTTATTTAAACTCGTACAATAGGCTTTGGTTTAGGAGAAACTGAAACCTATCAAAACGCGATAACATTTTTGTAGTTTAATCGAACTTATACGCATTGGTTCAAAGGGAATCGAAGCTTATAAGCTTTATTACCTTGGTTAAAACTATAATTAATGCCTAACAACTTTGCAATTCCACTTGCCCCTTTGCACAAGAGACTTTTCAGCTTTTCAAGCCTGACCTACTGCTTTGGTTAGTTAGAGAACCGAGAAAGTATGTCCTGTCTGACATTGACAGATATGATTTTTGAATGTTCTAATTCTTTTTTTCAACGCCTATGGCTTCGGTTCGCCCAGAACCAGTGTGAAAACATGTTTATGCCTCGGTTTAACTGCTAACCGAAGCGTATAAGTTGAATATAATTTCAAAAATGTCATTTCATGTTTTTTTTTTCTCAGGTGTATAGGCATCGGTTCCTTTGTGAATCGAGGCATGTAGTGGTTTACTGCCTCGGTTAAGTGAAGAACCAAGGTAGTATAGCTTCTAGGGGGTTAAAAAATTTAACCTACTGTTCATTTTCCTTCTTCCTCGCCCATTGCTCTTGAGCAAAACCTTTCTTCCTCCATTGCTCTCACACTCTTCTTCCTTTAATTCTCTCTCTCTCTCTCTCTCTCTCTCTCGCGCGCAAGGTTTTTTTTGTGGCCTCCATTGCTAGCACTTTGTCCGTCATTGGTGCCACCATCGTCATTCCTCCTCCCTTTTGCGCATTGGTGTTGCCATTGTCGTTTTTGTGGTCGCTGGTGGGAAGTCTCTCGCTGCTGGGTTCGGGCATTGGTTCCATTTCTGTCGTGCATTATTGCTTCCATTTTAGTCGCGCATTGTTGCTTCCATTTCTGTCTCTCGCGAGCTTTGTTGGTGCCGTCCCCGTTGGCCTTGGCGGCTTCCTCCATGACGTTCATCTTTCTCGTGGATTCGTGATAAGCTTTTTGAAAATTTTGTTTATATGTATTGATGATAAGATGGTGATGGACTTTACATAATGGTGATGATAAGTTTTTATTGAATTTGTATGGTTTTTACATAATGAGATTGAAGTTGTGGGTTGTGGTTTTTAATGAAGAATGATAGTCGTGTATATGCACCTTTATAATTTTAGTTTTATTGACAATTTCTATCATTTTTATTTTGTGATGTTTATAATGTTGTGGTGCAAGTTTTCAAACAAGATTGGATTCTTTCATATATGAATGTTGATATCCTTTTTCTTATTTTTAAAAAGTCTTGTGTTGATGATTGGATGACAAATAAATTCATTATTTAAACTTATCTTGATTTTGGCGGATAATTTTTATATTGTGTGATTATAGACAATACCTTACCTTTTTAATTAAGTATGAGGGTGAAACTAAATATATACAAATCTTATCATTATGTCTTTATTCTCGTACTAGTATCAATATATGTCTTCATTCTCATACTTGTCTTCATTTTAAATTATTAAAACACTAACTAATGTGTTGTTTGTTTTTGTCTAGATATTGTATTTTTGTGGTGAGGTTTTATATGCTGACATTCTTGATAGTTGATTGAATTTCACGCTCCCAGGTTCCTATTCTTAATATTTTCCTTTTAATATGAACATGTAATTATTTGTTTGCTTCAATACATTGTTTGGTTGAATATATTGTATGTTGCATATGTAATTATTTGTTTATTTGAATATATTGTTGCTGTGAATTAGCCTTAGTTTCCCGTTTGAGATTCAATACAAAAATTATTTACTATCTCCATATTTTTTTGAACAAAGGTACTTTTTACAAATGAATATAGAGGAGATGGTAATAATGATTTACAAGTATTGAATCTTGAATCTTTAATTGTACGGTTGGACAGTTTAAGAAGAGTAATAACTTTTTCGTAGTTTATTAATACATATCAATTTTAATATACATGTCTTAAATTTCATAAAATTTTGCAGTTGTGTTTTGTATTGATCTTCAGGTGCATATTTGATTGTGATTTATAATCACTTTCATTTCGTGTAACTTGAAGACCAATGCAAAATGCTAGCAAAATTTTGTAAAATTTTAGATATGTTGTTTAAAATTTATATGTTTAATAAATTAAAAAAAGTTAATCTTCTTGAATGGGATATGGTCACACCTTGAATACAAAAATGATCAAAGTGATCACTCAAGATTATTGAAATTGTGTAAACAATTTCAGTAAATATGCGTATGGATCGACATTGGATTAATTCACCATGCATCAGTGTCGAGTACGAGAGAGGGGTAGAAGAATTTATACAGTTTGTGCAACGTAATGCAAGTACAAGTGATGATGAAGTCAAGTTTAGATGTCCCTGTGTGAAATTGAAATTGATTCAGCAGACTACAGAGAAAGTGAAATTTATTCATGAGAGGATGCAGGCATCTCAGAGTAGACAGAAGTCCTATGCTGACCCTAGGCGGAGACCGTTGGAGTTTGTAGTTGGGGACCATGTATTCCTCAGAGTGACTCCTACTACTGGTGTAGGAAGAGCCATTCGTGTAGGAAGCTAAATCTTAAGCACATTGGTCCTTATCAGATCTTGAGCGTATAGGACCAGTTGCTGAGATACTTGTTTTAAGTCATTTTGAGGAAGTGGGGTAGTGAAAATGTGAATTAGAGGTTAGATGCTCAATTGATCTGTTGGAGCAGCTTTGGTAAGTCAAGTGTGACTTGCTTGAGTCCTTAAATTGGTCAAAAATGTGTCAAAAGTGGTAGATTGGATTTTGGGTCTATAAGTTGTGATTTTAGAGGTTTCGAAGTAAGAATTGGTCCATAAACACTTTAGAATGATGGTAGGAAGGTGTAGAAATTTTGGTCAAGTCTAATTAGGTATATAACACAATTTAGGTGATAAAAGTTGGGAAAAATAGTTAAAATTGGTAAATGGAGGTTGAGTTGCATAATTCTGCAGAATTCATGCTGTAGAGTTATGTAGACTCGCTGAGCGAATAAATTCGCACAGCAAGTGGTCATGGCGAGATGCTCTCTGTTTGAGAAATTCGCACAACGAGAATGTGCGTTATGTGAATGGTTGTGGGGGTTTGCTCTCTGTCTGATGATTCGCACAACGAATTAGTGCGCAGAGCGCCTGGTTGTGGTTTGGGGTCACTACCAGATTTATTCGAATAACGAAGGGGTGCACTTTGCGAGTTGTTGGGGGGTCTGGACCACTGTCTAGGCTTTCGCATAGCGAATTGGTGCGCTATGCGCGAGGGTTGAGATCTGGTACCATTGGGAGTTTATTTGCACATCGGGATGGGTCGCTGTGCGAGAACCTCTGGATTTGCTCAATGATGGTATGCACTGAGCGACTCTTCTTGGATATCATGTTTTCTTTCTTTCTTTCTTTCGTGTTTGTGAAGGAATAAAATTGATTGGTTTGTGGATGATGTATGACTATGTATGAATATTATATATAGGTACCAAGGTAATGGTTATTGTTCCAAATGGTGTGGAAGAGTATTCCAAGGAGGAATTTCCCAGTGATGTTTGTTAAAGTTTGTAAGTATGAATATGGGAAGCTCAGTCTTGGAGTTCATCCTGATATTCTAATGGTCACCTATTCTCAAGTAGAGAGGGGTGGGTGTTAACTCATTGACAAGCGTGCCAAATCGTTCTAAGAAATAAACCGGTAAGACCAGATATCGTATCCCAAGAGACTCGTATAATACTTCACAATCGTATGATTATCTAACTGATTTAGACTAAATAATGATTTCGTTTAATGTGAATTTAGTGCAATGAAAATAAACATAATGGATAAGTGGTAAATTGAACTTCTTGAGGTTAAAACACTTGGAAATGAAATGATTGAATATGATATGGGATGAGAATGTCGGAGTATGATTTTACCTAATACACTCTCATACAGATGCACATTGCTTCTTCTTTATTTAAGTGCCAATGTCAACCTACTAAGTTACTCAAACCCAATCCCTTGGTAGAGAGAACCTAGATTTACTTATTAAATCCCAATCCCTTGGTAACCTAACAAGTTCATCTGCATTAAGAAAAGAGGTTTAAGACAACTAAAGGTTCAAGCTCTATCCTTAGACACAATTTCCCTTAGGTGTTTAGTCTAGTTCAAGGTTTACACAACGTTTCCCTACATTAAGCAAACCAAAGAATCATGCTATGGTTGATCAAGTCACAACATGCTTTATGCCAAGGAAATAAACACTAACAAATAATGAAAGAAGTTTGTATTCATTCAAAACAAGTGCATTTATAAGAGAGTTTCATAGTTTACATCATTTCCCAACAAAATGAACTTAGCTCTCCATAGTCATGGAGAGCTTGAGCTTACAATGGAAGAAAATGGAAGAGATGGAGACCCAAGGAGGAAGAATGGAGAGTTCCCACTGCTCAAAACTAGCTCCCAGAGGTCCAAGAATGTGTTTTCGAGCTTCAGTCGCCAAGAAGATGGCACCCTCGTTGCATAGAAGCCTTAAATAGGTCTAGGGTGCCATGTTATCAAAAGTCGTGCTCAGACCCGCTCTTCTGGGGTGCCCGGGCGTCAGGATTACACTAAAACAACGAGTCAAAGGGCGTCCAGCCCCCTTTTAGGGCGCCCAAACGTCAAGTTTTGGTTGAATCTGCGAATTGAAAGGCGCCCAGCCCCCTTTGGGGCCCAGGCGTGGGAAATCCTTCATGATCCATCAAAACTCTTGCATTATGAAGCTTTTCCTGTGCTCCCACTCTTGGTAGTTTTGATGCTCTTCCAAAGCACTCAAATTGCCTACAAAACTTGAGGAATTGGTGATTTGGTAAACTTATTCACAAAGTTAGATAAAAGAGAGGATTAAGCATGTTTCAAGCTTCAAGAGAGTTGATTTGGTAAGAAAATTGCACCATAGATAATGGTAAGAATTACCGTTATCAGTGGGGCATGTCGTGAGAATAGTAGGAGGTCCTAGCCTAGAGGCTTTTCCTTGGCCTAAGGTGATTGATAACAGATTAACCTTGTGTGGTAGCTTGGGGTGAGCCAGCTGTTTCACCACAACAAGTGCATGAACGGCCATAGCTACATATTCATACTAATCTGGATGGTCAAGTCAATGGTCTGTCAAATATAAAGTTTAGTTTGTCATGATATGTGTATATGCAACTTCTATGAATGTTTAATTGAATTTATATATATCATTAATTGTTTTTACTTTTAGCTTACCCTTCTGTTGTGTTCTGTGTTGTATGTTTTCCTTGACTTCTCTCTTTTGCTATGATCATCCTGTGGGTGGGAACAGAGAGAGAAGAGGTGTCTCTGGAGCATGCACTGGATGAAGGTGATGCTGCGAAGTAGTTATTTTCATAGTTTTAGATTGTATATAGCTTTGGCATAGGATTTTTTGTATATAAAGTTTAAATTGTTATGGTAATTTTGGATAACTGTAAAGTTAAAACTTTATAATCTAGTTGGATAACTGTCCTATACATATCATAATTGTGTGACTTTTTATATAGTATCTATACTATATTTTTGGATGTTACATTTGTAAACCCTTGGAGCAAATGAAGTGTTAATAAGTATAAAAAAAATTCTTAAACCCATATAAAAAGATTTTCCTACAATAATGTTATTTTTATATCGTTAAGAGAAGTGAAAAATTAAATGAATTAAAAAGATAAAAGAATAGATTAATACTTATCACAAATTATTGGAATAAGTGAAGTATAAATAAAGTCTGAAATGTTTACATTCTGATTCTAAATATTAAATGATTATTGTTGTATTAGAATATTGACAATATTTGATTGTACAAAGGACAACCATCAATGCATATATATGCTTATTTTTATTTTTATATTGTGTGAAAGTTTTGACCATATTGAATCCCCATGTGATTCACCAGTGTTGAAGCAAAAGTAGTATATATGCTGTCCTATCTATGAAGTATTCTGGTTGAGAAAAAGCCTTAAAGTAGCAAAACTAAAAAAGAAAGGAAAAACCATTGATAGTATAAATTTTAACCTCCCAACCCCATTTTGTATTGACAAGTGCCCTTATACTCCTCTGGCATATTATGAAGCTGCAATTCTCTCAAAATGTCCAAGCCTATTGTCAGCCAATCTTGAACCATAAGTTGAATTCTTGTACTCGAACCACGTAAACTCTTTGTATAGACTTTCTTTTCCTTTCATGAGAGAGGGCAATGGTGTTATTTTCTCACTCAAAGGTGGACCTCCAAAGTAAATCATGGAGAGCCTGGACTTGAACCCATTTGCCAAAACCCTGTGTCTCACACTCCGAAACCGTCCATTAGTCATAACCTATGTTGATGCACCACAAAAACAAAAAGGAAAAACACACGCAATGAACACGTTAGAGTACCAATCAGAAACAATGATAAACCAATATCAGAAAAATCATGTGACAAACCCCTTTTGAATATAATATTATTCCATACTGACATAACGTGAAAGCAAAACTTTTTGCTTCTCCTTTCTTATTTCCTTTTTGAATTTTTCTCCATGGTGTTCTGGAAAGGGGAGGGAGTTTAAAGACCAAGTGGAAAATGTAACAGTTAACAAGTCAACCAAAATTTGAGCACACGCATTTTCAAAAAGGCACCGAAAAGGGGAATTTGTATTATTTTTTCGACTTATCCATATAAATAGGAAGGTAATAAAGAAGATGGGATTTTTCGTTTTGCTCGTTGAACTTTTTGGTGTGCACCAATAACATGCTTTTTGTTGTACCTGAAGAGAATCTCCAACGTTGATGAAGAAGGAGTTGTGATCAGGTGGGACTGAAATCCAGCTTCCATCTCTGAGATAAATTTGAAGGCCTGAAGTGTTGTTAGACCTAAGTAGAGATATGATTTGTGGGTCTGTGTGTTCTCCAAATCCAATAATGTTCTGACCATCCACAGCAAGTTCAGGGCAAGCAGGATAATGATTCACCCTGAAAACAGAGTCACTTTCTTTATCCCTCAGAAGCTTGCTGAACACATTCTTCTGCTGAATCTTCAGCCCTTCTGCCATCAGCTCAAGAATATCACAAGCCATTTTCTTCACAGAAGACATGTAGCTGTTCAACAGACACCTGCAATATGGCACCAACAAGAGATAACAAAATCAATCATTTTCTTAATTTGTTTAGTTCATTTATGCATACAAGTTAGTTGGAAACTGGTTCTATTTTGACAAGGCACCTGAATTTCTCGTGATTTTTTCCATAGAGAGAAAAATCGTGTTCTTGATTGTTGTTTAGAAGAAGATACTCAACCCAACCAACATCACCATTGTGTCCAATCCTCTTGTTACCATACCCAAAAGGATTGGGAGGCCCTCCTTTTTCCTTCTCATTGAGTGGCAAAGAGAAGAACTTTAGGGCCTCAGTTTCCAATTGGGATATAGCTTCCATGGGGACTCCATGGTTGATAACTTTGAAGAATCCAAACTCTTCACAAGCATTCACTATGAGGGTCTTTGCATCAGGTTTGGAAAGGTCGACTATGGGAATTGTGGTGGCGAATGTGGATGCCATGCGGTTCTTGATATAGGAGTATTGCTCTGTTGTTGTTTTGGACAACGATGCCATTTTTCTTGCAGATTGCTCTCAAGTTGTTTTGCTTTAGGTGCCAAATGGGAGGGAGAAGAAAGTGACGATGAAGAGGTTTTGGAGAGTCGGTGGAAACGTGAAAGAGAGATAGAACTTGAAGAAGAGAGTTTGAGTTGTGAGTTGTGAGTTGTGAGAAGAACGGTTTGGTTATAGGCTATTTATACCCAAAAGCTTAGGGGCATTGAAAAAGAAACACAAACATGATTCATTGTCTAATTTTGATATTGGAGACATCATGTGATCTTAGTAGATAGTCATGTCCATTAAGCAGGTCTATAGAATAATATATTTAATTATGTAAACATCTGTTAAAAATTATTAGTTTTTAAAATATTATTTTCATCTTAAAATCTTTAAGCTGGGTGTAATTTTATCAATCTAAATATAGTTTAAATTGATCTTTAATATACGTGTGGGATTATAATTTACTTAATTAATTGTTTCTTAATAGCTTTTTCCATTATGAATTACCAACCTTTCTTCTAACAGGATATGACCATCACAATATAGTAATTGAGTTATCACCTACTTAATCATTATTTACATAAATAGATTTTCTTCCACTATAATATGCATAACAACTTTATCATATTCAAGGCATGTCCACATATGAATGAGATTTCTTTCACGAGTTTTTTCTTTTGAATGTAAATGATTTTTTATTTATTTATTATAGTTATCTGGTTTAACATATATACTAAAAAGTCTATATTAACAAGACTACTCAGTATTATTGAACTAAATAATATTATAAGAGATATTTATTAATTCAATCACTATACTATATATTAATATAAGTAGTTTGATTATATAATATAATATATCACAAACACTTTATATGTCATATATCACCATAATATATAGTTAATTTGGTTATATAATATATTATTGTTATTATCATGTTTATTTATTATAAATGTAGTAAGTTTTATCATGAATTGGGATATATGTTCATTATGGATAAAATATATATTTTAAATTTATTTGATAGTATTGTCTAAAAATCAGCTCATAAACATGTTTTCAGGTGAATATGTCATCAGAATAATCTTTCCAATACTTTTTATCACTAATATGCTAAGACTAATTTTCTAAAGGATTAAATTTACTTCTATGCTTAACCATGAATCAATTATAGAATGGTACCCATTACTCTCCTTTATAGCCCTAGGTTTTAGGAATTCTAACTAAACACTCCATATCTTTTCTACATCAATATTTTACTGTCATATAATCCGTTTATTCAAAATTTGTGAATAATAGTGTCAAAACAATGTTTTTTTCTTTTTTACTTTGATAACATGTCTTAATAAGTGCTACAAGTTCCAATAGTGTTCACACTAAGAAGAAGCGAGTCCACGAGCATTATGGTCCAAATGTGTAATCGATTATTTAAACATTTAAGCCTATTATTGCTTCTTTTAACAGTCTTAACAAATTAGACTATTTATGTAAGGAATTAGACTATTCTTTCTGTTTTAATCAATTATCAAACTTATGTAATCGATTATATCAACATTTAACCATATTAGTCATCCATTTGCCATCCTTACAGATTATCTCACTTATATAACATATTATGACTTTCTCTCTGTTTTAATTGGTTATGTATCATGTACAATCAATTATAATATAGCAGTTTCCCCTGTTAGCTTTCTAAGTGATCTGACTAAATCTAACAGATTATATACCTTTTGTAATCGATTATTTATACCAGAAATGAAATTTTTATCTGTTTTAAACTTGAATCATTCAACATTAATGAATTCAATCATCTAGCATAAACATGTTAAAGATATAAACAATTGTTTTGCCATTTTGTTGTACAAGAAACCATTATTAATCTTTTAACCATTCATCATAAAAAACAAAGAAATAAAGAAACAAATCTCCCCCTATCAACAATATCAAATACTAATTCCACCTCATTTACATTACTACGAATCAAAGATATGACAAGCAATAAAGTTCATACAATTTATCACACATATCAGTGAATATATTTCCATGGTTTTTCTCATACTTAGTATATTTCAATAACACTAATAGATAATCATGAACCAGTTAAATACACACATTCAAATACCAAACATAAGACAATTTGTTTAGTTCATTTATGCATACAAGTTAGTTGGAACTGGTTCTATTTTGACAAGGCACCTGAATTTCTCGTGATTTTTACCATAGAGAGAAAAATCGTGTTCTTGATTGTTGTTTAGAAGAAGATACTCAACCCAACCAACATCACCATTGGGTCCAATCCTCTTGCTACCATACCCAAAAGGATTGGGAGGCCCTGCTTTTTCCTTCTCATTGAGTGGCAAAGAGAAGAACTTGAGGGCCTCAGTTTCCAATTGGGATATAGCTTCCATGGGGATTCCATGGTTGATGACTTTGAAGAATCCAAACTCCTCACAAGCATTCACTATGAGGGTTTTTGCATCAGGTCTGGAAAGGTCGACTATGGGAATTGTGGATGCCATGCAGCTCTGCTTTGAGTGCTAAATTGGAGGGAGAAGAGGGTGAGAATGAAGAGGGTTCGGAGAGTTAACGAAGGAGCGAGCGAGAGAGAGAGAGAGAACTTGAAGAGGGTTTGAGTTGTGAGAAAAATGATTGGGCTCTGGTCTATTTATACCCAAAAACTTGATGGGGGCATTGAAAAAGAGAGAGAAAGTATGATTCAATGTCCGATTTTGAAATTGGAGACATCATGTGATATTAGTAGATAATCATATTCATTAACTAGGTCTATAAAATATTATATTTAAGCGTGTAACAAAAATCTGTTGAAAGTTATTTGTTTTTAAATGTCATTAACAAAATTCAACATTGTACGTACACTTTTTAATTAGTATATTCAATTTTTTCTTATTAATTAATAATATGGTTACGTTAATTTTATAAATAAGTTTAATCATTTTGGAGGTTTTTATTTGTGCATAATTGTTTCTAATAGATTTTCGTATTTTTCTTTTATCTTAATTAGGTTCTTTTATTTTTGTAAAATTGAGTTAATTTTGACATTGTCGTTAAATTCAGTGGAATTAGGTCTTTTTATTTTTGTAAAATTGAGTCAATTTTGATATTGTCGTTAAATTCAGTGGACGACGTTAAAATTAGTTAGTGTTGACTTTTTGATTGTGTAATTTTTAATAATGTGACACATTGTTGATGTCTTACGTGGATTTGTAAATTAGAGATGAAAAAAAAATGGGATTTCAATAAATCCCTGAATTAGATGATTGAAATCCATAATTTAAGGAATCGTCGACGATCGCAGACTTCCAATGCCTTCTGCATTTGTTGCAGTACAACCATCGTCACTCGCCTTCGTCTTCGTCTATTGATGATGGTGAGGTGCTTCGGTGCACCTCGAATGCTTCCTTTGAGAGATGATTCACAATTTCTTATTGCTGTCAAGTGCGAACAAATTTTGATATTATCGTTAAATTCAGTGGACGACGTTTAAATTAGTTAGTGTTGACTTTCTGATTGTGTAATTTTTAATAACGTGACACATTGTGGATGTCTTATGTGGATTTGGAAATTAGAGATGAAAAAAATGAGATTTCAATAAATCCCTGAATTAGACGATTGGAATCCATAATTTAAGGAATCGTCGACGATCGCAGACTTCTAATGCCTTCTGCATTTGCTGCAGTACAACCATCGTCCCTCGCCTTCGTCTTCGTCTATTGATGATGGTGAGGTGCTTCAGTGCACCTCGAATGCTTCCTTTGAGAGATGATTCACAATTTCTTACTGTTGTCAAGTGCGAACTATATATTAAGGTATGAATTTGAAGGTACCTAGAAATAATTGACAACAATATTATTGGGTGTGACAGAGATACCAACCAAACAACAAGTTTACTCACCAACATTATCTTCGAGACAACAATCAAATATAAATATTAGGGCTATTGGAATGTATCCCCTATTTGGTGGCTATATGTTTGGAAATTCCTGTTAAACTCATTCAGGCAATGAATTTCCTTAGCAATTCAGAAATACTTTATTCCTCTTCAATTATTACAATATTAAAAGAAAATCATTTAAAATGTGAGATTGGTACCGTATCTCCTATTTGAGATTTAAGAAGACTATTTCAAGAGGACGATTCGTTTTTGGAAGAGGATCTTCTTGATGAGTTTAAGAAGACTCATTTTGGCTTCTGGATTCTTCTTATGGAGTGGGTGAGTTTGATTTTGATCATTGAATTTTTGATAACCACCCTTTGCATTCCCGTTCTGAGGGAGTTGAATCTGTGGCATCTTAAATTATGAAAATGGAAGGTTATGGTTCTGGTTTTGATCTTTGAGAGATTGGTGTCTGATTGGGTTATTAAGATTGCAGTGTACTGCATTGAGATGATTTTAGTATTCCAATTTAGGGATTTCAATCTACCAATCGAGGTCTTTGTCGTCGTTAACCGTGATGACATTTTTAGAGTATTGGGGCTTTGAATTGTGCAAAGATGGAAAACAGGTTTGAGCCATATATTCTCTATGAATATCATATTTGGGAAGTTGGAATCGAAACGAAGAAGGTGAAGATCCATTTTGTGATATATGAAAGAATGGAAAATGTTTTGAACAGTGGAAGGTAGCACATGGGAGGCTCAATAGGAATTGAAGGTGAAGAAAGAGGAAATGACGTCGTGCCCTTTTTTGACTCCGTCTAGTCAGCAAGTTACATTGTGCCACATCATTAAAAATTGCATAGTCAGCAAGTTAAGATACACAAATTTTAACACCGTTCACTAATTCAATTTAACGGCAAGGTCAAAATTAACTCAATTTTACAAAAAAGATACCTAATTGAGATAAAAAATACGAAAACTTATTTGAGACGATTCTGTACAAATAAGAACTTCCGAAATTATTAGACCTATAAAGTACTAGTTGTAATACTTTATATAAAATAATATAATATAACTCCATTTTGGCAACCAAATTAGCCAAATATGGGTTCTTTTATCACCAAAATATATAATACAATCAAGACCTTTTGACAGAAAAGACAATATTTTTTATTAAATCCACTATAGTGAAATGCTTTATTTACAATCCAAAAGCAACCAAATATTCAAGACATGACACACCGTTATATTTCGAATACGTAAATCATGCACTTCATTCTCCAATATAAATTGAAGTTTTCTTTTTTCTAGATGAAACATAAGAGTAAACTTTGTAAATGTACAACATTTGTTTTATTTGTAAATGACGACTGACAACCGATAAATTAGTGTAAAACCGACATTCTAATATGCTTTAGATTTAAAGAAATTAAAACATACAACATGATGATATTTTTTGTAAATTTCATAAACTTATAGATTTCGATTACAAAAGAATCAAATATATATATATATATATATATATATATATATCCTCAATTAATGAGAACCGAAGCATAAAATCATGTTCAAAAGTTTTAAAAATCATGTTACTATTTTATTTATTTTTTTCTAAAGAGGGCATATAACCATGAGTGTCAAAGAACCGGAGCCATATTCATTTTTTTCCTAAGTCCCATGAACAACCATAACCAAAAAGTAATTAAAATTTCAAACTTGCCACTCTAATATACCCAAGTTCGTATACAACTCGGTTAAGAATGGATATAACTCGAACAAGGTTAGGTGCAACTCGACCATAGTCAGGTACAACCCGAGCAAGGTCAAGTGCAACTAAACCAAGGTCCATTACAACTCCTATTTTATTAGTTTTTTCTGAACAAGACATATGGCTTCAGTTGTTTGACGAACTAATGCCATATTAGCTTTTTTCTTTGGTTTCCTAACATCGATGTCGAAAAGGTTTATTAAAATTTCAAAATTGTCACAATCTCTTTTAAATATTTTGTTTCTGAACAATGGCCTTGGTTTCGTACACAAATTCCATATAAACGAATTCAATACATAGAAGAGAAAGAGAATGAAAATGAAACCTAAGCCCCCAAGAGGGGGAAGCTGCCAAACGCCCAAGACCTAAAACGAAAAATGAAAAGAATGAGCTAAATCTGCTTTTTGGGTATTGTTAACATAGTATGGCTTAGTTTCTCATACAAAGAGGGGAGTGAATTGGTGAAACTTAAAATCAGAGTCTTTTTGAAATCTTTTTCGCAAAAGGATTTGCTTTGAAAACTTTCTTGAAATTCAAGGAAACAGATTTTCAAGTGCAGCGGAAATAAAGTCGATTAAGTACAGAATGAAGTCGACTAAAAGTAAAAATGTATGGAATAGAAAATTCAAACACTGGTTTTTATACTAGTTCGGTCAACCTGCCTACATCTAGTGTCCTTCCAATCACAAGAAGCAGATGCACTATAATGATCAAGGTTTTTACTGCAAGGCTTTATAGAGACCTCCACCTCAAAAATATAAAACACCCATCTAATCCTCTAATCAAAATATAACAAAAAGACCAACATCAAGAATCCCCTCTTCTGTTGTCTACACCCTTTGAGAAACCCCTCAAAGTCAAGAACGCAACACGCTCTTCTTCCTGTAATCAAACAGGGAAACAAGTCAATCTTCAATAGATTGATGATCCTGATCTCACAACAAACACCTCAATGTGTAGATATATCAGTCTTTCACAACAATCTTGCCCTTCAAGAAATCACAAGAGATGAACACCACATTCTTCTTCTTTGATTCTTGGAGCGTTCTCCTCTTTCTGTAACACAACACTAATATGAAAGATATCACAAACAATGTTAGATTCACCAAAGTTGTTATAGAAATCAATCTTGCGTCAATTTATAGTTTTTCACAGTTCTGACGCACTTTAGTCGACTTAGCTACTAATGCAGTCGAATATAACAAAACAATTATAGATAGCAATTAACAACAGTCAAAGAAATTAATTGAATAGCAATTAATGCAGTCGATTTACATTTAATGCTTGGTTAACTAAATTCAAAATATGACCGTTAGACAATTTATTTCATGCATTAACAAAATTTCAAAACATAACAGACTTAGTCGAATGCAGTACGCATATAGTCGACTATGTGACAGTTTAAAACATAGTTTTGAAAAACTTTCTCTTTGAAAAATATCACAGCACACTTTGAAAAGGTCTGTGCAAAGACACAAGTTTTAATTGACTCACCCCATAATGAAGTCGACTTAAAATTGTTGTTTTGCAACACAATTTAAAGTTCAACATTAGTGCATGTGGTTTTTCTTTTCCAAAAATATGTGTTCAGCATTCAAGTATGAAATCACATATATAGCACAATGAAATGCAAACAACACAACAACATCATAAACATGTTCCCATATAATCATATAATCATGAAAGCAATGAACATCTAACACATTATACACGTGTTATTAATTATGTGTTGTCATCATAAAAAACCAGAAACTCTGAGATTGTGGGTTTAGCTAAACTAGTGCTCCCCTATCAACAATCTCAATAGGTATTAATAAACCCCTAGGACGAAAATGCCCTCCATGTGGGTTTATCCTAATTTGACCAAAAATAGGTCCAAAACTCAAATCTGGTCCAAAATTAAAAGAATTAAAATTACAAATGAAATTAAAAACAAATGTTAATGTGGAAAATGGAAAATGACGTGGCAACACTCTTGTTGTCCCAAAATATGATTTCAAAATTGTAGTGCAAATAATAATTGGAATAATTAAGCACAAATAGAAGAGATTTACAAAACTAAGGAATAAACAAAAGTTAACATAAGTTTTTTAAATTACTTAATAAATTGAAGGTGTTTTAGAAATTTAAAATGGAGAGGTTGAAAACTATTAGGACGATAAGTGAGATGGAAATGGGGACGGGGTGAATATGTAGATACCAATCCTCGTCTCCAAAGCTAATTTAAAAAGTCAGGTATTACCCATACTGATAACCATACCAAGTTAAATGAGGGGATTTCCAGCCAAGATTTGGACAAAATAGGTTCATTTTCCATCTCTAGTATACACCCAAGAAACTTAACGAGTTATTGGTAACAACACACAAATCAACACGTCATTTTCTTCTTTTTCTTTTCATATTACTCAATCTAAGGCTTTAGTCGATATCCATTAAGAGCAAAAATATATATTCCCTCCATAAATAGTTGGCATATTACTCAATGAACATTGTTGGTGGAAAATGTTATATGAGTTAAGATTTCGTTGGAAGAGCATTTGGATTTCGAACATGAATTTGCAATATGTTGTAAGTATTTACACTTGAAGAAAATATTGTTAAGAATTCAAGTATGAATTTGAATCTCACATTGAATATGAAAAAAAAGGTTGTACAATATACTATTATTTTAAAAATTTATATTAAAAATGAGGTGATAATTTTTATATAATTCTTTTATGTTAATTTCAAAGTTCCTTAAATAGTTAGGTAAGTGAAGTTTCTTAACTTGAAGGTTCCATCTATGATTTTAACATACAACAATTAAGTTATTATCAATTTCAAGCACTATTGGAAGCTACTTATGGTTTCCATACCGAAGAACATTTCTGTGTGGTTTTGCTCACTACACAAGTCTCCTCCCAAATATCTCAGACAAGTAGTAGATTGGTAAGAACCTCAATGTTTAGAATTTCTTTTTTATCCTAAAGCCATTTTTTTATAGTTCAATTGCAGCACATATGATGTTGCCAAAGAAATCAACTACTACAACTAAAAAGCCATTTTTTGGTCCATACTTTCTAACAATTGTTTTATTCTAACGATCTTAATTAACTATTTATAACTATGGTGATATACTGTAGTGTAATAGACAAATTGACTCATTTGAGTGCGGTTACTATGTAATGCATTGGATTATAACCATTATTTATGCTCATATTACAAGTGGCTGAGAAACGGTAATATTTATAGATTTAATGATTTTTTTTTCTTCATCACTTGGAATTCATATACATTTATTAAAATCATGTGTCTTTTGGAGAGATTCATGACTCCCCGTCCAATTCGCGAGAAGTTCATTCTTTACATACGGAACGTGCTTGCAAAACATGTAATACAACTATAGAATAGTAAATTATCATTAGGATTTAATAAGATCTACATTAGCATATTTTAATTGAGCTAATTTATAGTTATAATACTATGTACAGTAAGATATCTTATGGTTACAATTATGTATTTCATTAAAAAGAATTATCTGGACTGTATTTTTTGTGTAGTGAATATTGTGCTTTTATATGTAGTTTTGTTTCTGTGATAAGGGATGTTATAGAAAAAGACCCATATTATTAAAAAAAATGCAGACTTTAGGGAGCAGTTGTGATCAAAACCAAGGTAGAAAAGGGTTTATGACCTCGGTTCTGGCTATAACTAATCCCATAGAGTGTGTCAGATTTTAAGAAAGAATTAATTTTAAGGGGTTGTGGCAGCAGTTCTAGTAAGAACCATTATTATAGACCCTTAAAATTAAATATATTTTAAAAATTTGGCACACTCTATGATAGCGATTATCCTAAACCGTTGCCAAAAATTCATTTTTTTGTTTGTTTATTATTTCGATTGTTGATGAATCAAGACAAAACCCACCCTCTTTTACCTCGGTACTTAACTTAACAGAGGCTAAAAACCCACCTTTTTTGCTTTACCTGGATATATCTCGATTTTAAAACCGTTGTTTATTTAAAAAATAACCGTTGTCATTTCTTTTCGCTGTACTAGTGTTAGTATACAATCTCGTTACATATTTTTCCAAACATAAGATGTTTTATTAAACCTAGTTGTGTTATTATGCACATTATTTAGTAGTTATAATCAAATTTGATTGACATATCTCCATGATAATTAAATATTAATAATCTTCTCAGTTACTTAAAAATAAAGAGATAAACTACTCATTCTTTCTATTTTCTTCAATTTTAAGAATAGGAGTACGATATGAAATAAGAGGAAAGTGGATGCATGGTATGGCACCTCAATAACTATTTGGGCACGTAAGAACTCATCCACCAGTTGGTTGGTTGCATTATTGGTTTCAACTTTGATGTTGACCCTTATTCAAAGACCCTTTATGTTTCTCTCAAAAATCCTATTCCAGGAAGGGAGAAGAATTTTGCCCATAAACAAGTTTGCAATGTACGACTTGTCCCACATTTTATATATTTTGTATTATAATTTATTAGATTACTATTGTGTTTACTACTAGAGAAGATATGCGGAATGGTCTCTGTTGTTTTGGTCCCTCTTGCATTTAATCCAGAGTTGGATGGACTAGTGTCACATAATTGTAGACTAATTTTGTTGTCCACCAAAACAAATTTAAGAAAAAAAAGAGGTAAATGTTGTAGTAATTTTGTCCTGTTTTAATAGTAAAAGAAAAATGATATTTTGACACTTTCAAGATGACAAATTTTTGACACCGAACATATGTCACGTTTTCATTGGTTGATGTTTGAGAAAATAAAAAAAATAACCACTTAAAAAATTTGTTTTCTCAAACATTGATCAATAAAAACGTGACACGTATCCGGTGTCAAAAATTTGTCATCTTGAAAGTGTCAAATATCATTTTTCATAGTAAAATTGAAATAAAGAATTAAAAATAAGATTAAAGTCACATGAAATATGGCATGAGTTCTTTTAAACGGTACGTTAAAGATTTATGAAATTATACGGATTAGAGTGCATTATCAAATCAAGAAATCAAATATAGGATCTTTATGTTGGCACTGTATATGAAGCACGGTCATTCTTGGACATTTATTTGCATGACAGAAAACAATTGAAGACCACACAGGAAATGGTAACATAATAATAGGTTTCTTCCAAAGGGAACTGAAACAAATATGGCACTTGCGAATTATTTGAGGGGTTTGAAATATGTCTAGCCAATATTAATAAAAACTTGGCTGATAACTAATTCAGAACTTGTGAGTTGCATTCATGCCACGGTATTATGTTCACAGAGCTGACCTTATAATAAAATCTCGTTCACACAAACAAATTCTGAGATGTCATGTTACTTGTCCGTACAATATTGGTCCATATGCGCATTTTATGGTATGACCAAGAATTAGTTAAGCATTTCATATATATATATATATATATATATATATATATATATATATATATATATATATATGAAATGTTGACAATTGGACATCACATCACAACAAGTCAGAGAGCCTTTTTAATAGTAAATGTTAAAAAAGAACCGTGTCGGGGGTGAGATGGTAAAGTGTAAAAATATATGCTTTTAATTTTTTTTTCCAGAAAATAAGATCTTTTTACACTTTTCTTGAATCGTAAGATAAAAATTATGCAATGCAGCAGTAAGCTTAATCGAATACACTAACAGGTTAATCAACTTAATAAAAAAGTGTAGGGATCAGAGAATTCAAATGCTGATTTTTATACTGATTCGGCCAATCCGCCTACATCCAGTGTCCTTCCAACCACGGGAAGCAAATGCACTATAAAGATCAAGGTTTTTATACCAAGGTTTTTACAGAGACCTCACGTCAAAAATGTAAAACACCTTTCTAACCCTCTAATCTAATATAGGTAGTAAACAATACAGACACGCATCAAAAACACTCTTTTCTGCTATCAAACCCTCAAAGTCAAGCACACAGTTCTTCTTCCTGTAATCACAACAGGGAATCCAAGCCAATATTCAAAGATTGCAAATTCTTGATCGCGCAGAATACACCTCTTCGTGCATATTGATCAGACGTTCAATACCCAACAAACCTTGCTTCTCAAGAAACCTTCGAGTCTTTGATCATCACGGTCAATCTCTGGTTCTTGGAGCTGTTAGCAAAATGATGAAGATGAAGATTTGATGATGTTCAATTCAAGTCAAGATATATCAAGATTCAAGAAGATCCTTTGAAGACTTGTTTTGTTATAAAAAGTTTTTGTAATAATTATAGTTTGATGCTTATGACTTAGATTTTTAATAGGTTTTGATTCCATGTACTTCCATAGTGTACATTTGTTGTTCATATAAAAAACCCACGGTTTTAATCGATTAAACCAAGTATTAATCGATTAAAACGTTGTAGGTGCTGAAAACTCAAACAGGCACTAGAATAATCGATTAAAACATATTTTAATCGATTAGTTAATCGATTAATCCTAAGAATAATCGATTAAATGTGACCGTTGGAGCTTTCTAGCCGTTAAAACTAGCCGTTGTACTTAGTTTAATCGATTAAGACTGATATTAATCGATTAAAAGTGTTAAATGGCTGGAAACGAAGAATGGAAGAGTATTTGCTTGAGTCTATAAATAAGCTATCTTTATCCATCAAAAACAACTCTTCCCTTGTGCTCTTGATATCTGAAATCATTGAGAATTGTGTACTCTTGCTCAACTAAAGAAACTCTTGTTTGTGGAGCTGTTGAAGTGCTACTAAAGTGACAAAGGAATAACTGGTTCATCCTTGGTGTCTCTGAGGAAGTTTCTGGAAGAGGTTCATCCTTCATGAAGTATTCGGAGGAAGTTTTTCATCCTTTGTGAAGACTCAAAGAAGGTGTAGGTTCATCCTTTGTGAAATATTCAGAGGAAGTGTTTCATCCTTTGTGAAGACTCAAAGGAGGTGCAGGTTCATCTCTTGTGGTATCAAGAGAGGTGTTTTCTAAATTTTACAAATTGTTTCTTTGTGATTGTAATTTGTAATTGTTTTGCGATTAGAGAACTTTTTATCTTGTTTTGAGATAGGCGACTGGACGTAGGATCGGTAAGATCTGAACCAGGATAAAATCATCTGTGCAAATTTCTCTCAACCTTACTCTTGTTATATGTTATTATTATTTGCATAGAAAGTTTAATTGAGTAGAAATTAAAAGGCACACTTTTGTATTAAAACTTCTTTTTGTTTGTTATTCCACGCTAACCATTCCGCTGCAGCCACTCTGACAAGAGCTTTTCTTTTCTCTGTAAGATCACACAGTATTTTCTGAAAGAAATGAAAGTGTTAATTCACAAATGTTCTTACAGAATTCAAATCAGCGTCATTTTATAGTAATACACATATTAGACTCATTTTAATCGATTTAGCTACTAATGTAGTCGAATACATCTTGCAGATATAACAGTATAACAACAATCACAACATTTAATTGAATGCACATTTAATACATTCGACTCACAATAAATGCTTGGTCAACATATTTAAAAATATGACCGTTATGTCTGTTGTGATAAGCATTTAACAGTTTTCAAAACAACAACTAACTTAGTCGAATACAAATCGCATGTAGTCGATTAAGTAACATCACTTAGAACATTTTTTTGAAAATTTTTCTCTTCAAAATATCTCACAGCACACTTGAAAAAAGTCTGTGCAAACACACGAGTTTTAATCGATTCATCCCATAATGTAATCGACTTAAAACTGTTGTTTTGTCACACATTAAAGTTGAACCAAAGTGCTTGTGGTTTTTCTTTCTTGAAAACATATGTTATGCATCAATGGATAAAATCAAATATTAAACACAGTGGAATGCAGTAAACAAAAAAATCATGTTCACAAATATGCTTATACAAATATAACACATTTAAGCAAAAGCATATAACATGTAAGCACAAAACATGTAAACACAGAATACACATGTGTTATTAATTATGTGTTGTCATAATAAAAAACACAGTTATCACTGAGATTGTGGGTTAAGCTAAACATGTGCTCCCCCTATCAACAATCTCAACAGTAAAAATACATGGCAATGGGTTGTGAGTGGAGAGAAAGTACCACAACCACCTTTTTCAATTAAAAAATTATAATTGTAAAGTGATTTTTGCGTGTAAATGTAGTACTACTCATTCAGATATAATTTATGCTCAACGAACATTTTTTCCAGGATAACATTAAATTCTCCCACGAAAGTATTCGGAGATCAAATTTGTTAAATTCATGAATGAAGTTTCGGTAAAAAAGTAGAAGGGAGTTAAGTAGTGTTTTTGTAATTTTTTTTTAAGATGATGTTTGACTATTGGATAGAGATTGGATGATATTCCTAATCAACTTGGTTCTTGTGCTATAAATGTAGTTCTGATATATTCGTTTATGGTCTCGATACTTAAGTTGTCTCCATAGCATTTAGGAGAAGTGACTCTTAGAACATAAGTTGTTTGTTAATAGACATGCATGTTGAGGATTTGCTTTCCGCATAAGATGAACTTTGTAAATCTAAAATATAACATACAAACATTTTATACTAGTTCACTCGACTGAGCTACGTGAGGTTCTCCTCTAAGATAACTTAGAGGGTTTCACTAGATTTTCAATGAAGTACACGTGAGTGTTGTTACCACTCTTGGTTACACTAGTCAACCTCGATAAACCCCATTACTGTGACTAGTACCGAGTATTATTCACTCATAGTTTCCAGTATTATTCACCACTTCTTATATCCCTAACTTCTCCTAGGATCCTCTCGATACACTTTCTAGTTGAGTTTAATCCCCTCCTAGTTGTCGTAGTCAACGCAGTAACCACCATTACTGTGACCCCGACTGAGTTTCACCCATTCTTGATTGTCCAATATTCTTCACCATTCTTGGTATCTATAAACACTTTAAGTATCCTCTAGATACATTGTATAGTTGTGTTTAACCCACTCCTAGTTGTCGTAGTCAACCTAGTAACCATAGTTATTGTGATCCTGACTGAGTTTCACCCACTCCTAGTAGTCCAATATTCTTCACCCCTATTGGTATACATAGACACTTCCTGTATCCTCCAGATACACTGTCTAGTTGAGTTTCACTCGCTCCTAGTTTCCACTAGATACACCCGTCTAGGTACCATTTAACTTCACCAAGTTAAAGGGAAAAGTTTCACCCACTCCTGGTTGTGCAGTATTCTTCACCATTCCTAGTATCCCTAGACACTCCTGGTTTCCACTAGAAACACCCATCTAGCTACCTTTTAACTTCACCAAATTAAATGTTAGAGTTTCACTCACTCCTAGTTTCCACTAGACACACTTGTCTAGCTATTATTTAACTCCTCAAAGTTAAACCTAAAGTGTTTTAATTCTCTTCAGAATTTACAATCAAATGATTGACTACAGGTCCTCAGACGATAACTCTTGCAGAGAGGATATGTGTTCAAAACAATTTAATCTAACAGACTCACTGAATATTTTCTCTCTCTCTCTCGCTATCTCTCTCTCTCTTTTCATTCCTTAAGTTTACATCCTCTCTGTTTCTTCTTCATCAAAGATCTTTTATTTATACTCCTTTAGACAATGTGGTCGATAGACTTGTCAAAGCGATGTAGCGGAATGGTTAGTGTGAACAACAAATCAAGAGGGAGGTGAATTGGTTTCTTCCTCATCTCTCCATGTTTGCATTATACTTTTAATTTGAAGAGCACCATGTTGTATATGCGTTGAGGTGAAGTAGAGTAGATCATTCTTGAATGTATTTATTCATTTACTCTATCTCTCTTTCATGTTTTCAACTGTTCCTCTACATCTTTCTCAATAACAACAATTTTCTTCTCTTTAGTTGATCTTCTTTATACAAGCCCTTTTGAAATATGATTGTTGGACATTGAGTTGGTTTTCAAAAAACCAGGCAGCCTTATGGTAAGAGGTCAAACTTTAGTCTTTTCATCAAATATACAGTGCTTTATCAGATTTTTCATTGAAGAGTAGGTTGTACAAATTTGTCAAAGTAGAAGTCTTCAAGAGATTTACTCTAGAATGTGCTTTGCTTCTCTCAACATCTTTATCCAACATATGCAGATGTTTTGATTAATCCATTGTGTAATTCTATTATGCATAGATAACAAGGACAAGGTATATAAGCAAGATAACACTTTACAGTACTTGCATTAAATGTCTTGATTGTTTATAGCCGTTAATTTGTACTACTTGTTCAAAATGTCTTATCATACGTCATGCAAGCAATTAATGCATTGTTCAAGTATATGATTGAAGAAGGGTTTGACAATATATAACTCTTTTGATAGTAGACGACATAAGACATTAGACTCTTACGAAAAGTTGTTTTAGATGTATATTTTAGTGTGTTTTTGATTAGACAATATTCTTAATAGAATACTTTCATTTATAACACTACTTTTTATGTAAGACATTTCAGCTTCAGTGTTATTGCGATTCTTAATAAAAGATATTTTAATTTGAGAACTTGCGAGCATATCCTAGTGTTTTGCACATATTTCTAAGACAGCTCCTTGATGACATATCTTTCTTTTCGTCTCTACGTTAGTGTAAATCCTTAAGTATGTTATCTCTAAAGCTTTCATGTATATTTTTCTTATTGATCAAACACTTCCAGTAAACAATTTCTTAGACGATATAGGTTTCAGAGAAACGTTGTTATGTATGTTCTTGTTTTCAGAAGACTATGTATTAGCATTCGGAAAATTTGCGTACCTTATCGTATAAGGCCTTAGGTTTTCATTTGATTTAAGCAACTGCTCAGATGTTATAGGTCAAGTAGGCACTTCTATTCTTAAAAAAATATTTCGTTTAATCCTTATTGTTAAACTTCAAAACTTAAGTTGCTACACGGTCTAGTCTCTCTAGACGATATTGTCTTAATATCTTACACAATCTAGTTTGACATTATTTCTTCCTAACCACCAGGCCCTTCAACAAGCTCAGTTTAAGCTAACATCGTCCCAACAATAGCTCGCACCAGTCCGATCCAGTCTAGCCAAACTCAGTCTAGTCTAACCCAGTCCAACATAGCCCAACCTAGTCCAGCCCAACCCATTCCAACCTAACCTACTGTGAGAAAGACACTAGTGCAAAAATAGCGTATAACGTCACGCGTTTAACATCTAACCATTCAATAGAAAACGTTAAAAATGACCGGTGACATTTTTGTAAATAAATGTAATTATTAAACGTCGTTTAGAATTGTAATTCGATGTCAAAGGATATAAAACGTCGAATGCCCCAACGTTAGACATCAAAAGGTTAGTGAATTCAATAAAAATTTGAGCGAGAGATTGAAAATTCATTCACTTTATCTGAGTGCGCGAGACCGTCTTCTCTGCTCAAACTTTTCTCGAATGAAGTTTGACGACCATCACATGTAATATTTCTTTCATTTGATACAAATGCAAGTTAATTAACTACTTTAGGTATGATTTTCGTTTGTTTTCACTGATTATTTTCGTGTTCTTATCCTTCATAGGCGCATTCTGCTTTCTCTCTCACTTGTGGCAACACTTTATTACGATGAACCCACCTCTTGAAGGTTAGTTTTCGTTTTCATTTTCGTTTTGAAGAACTTATTTATTGAACTTGTTTGTTGTTTTTTTTGTTGAACATTGTTGTTTGGTTGAACTTACTTGTTGTTGTTGTTTGATTGAACTTGTTTGTTGTTTGTTATTGTTCTTTGTTGTTCATCCTATATTATCATTCATAGTTCATGCTTTATAAAATACCAAAAACTGAAATTTGTTTTTTTTCTATTTTTTAGGTCTCGTAGAGTTGTAAAACAGGATTACAATTAATTAAAAAAATAAAAAAAAATTGATTAGCGTCGTATATCGACAAAATTTGATGTTAAAATAACGTCGTATATTAACAAAATTCGATGTTAAATTAACGTCGTATATTGACAAAATTCAACTTCAATTTAACGTCTTCCGATATGACGTTGTTTTCGAATTCGACGTGAAAGACCAAAAATATTCGACGTGAAAGGCAAAAAATATTCGACGTTGTACGCTGTTTTTGTACCAGTGAGAACACACATATTTAGATGATTATGTAAATTATTAAAACTTGTATGACATTTATAATATTGATTATTAGTTTAGTTTGGATATCGATATTGATGTTTATGTTTAATTATATTTAATTGAGTTTGGTATTGTTTGACTTAGTTTTGATTATATTTATATATATCATTGTATATTATGTTTATTATTACGATATGTTTACATTTAATATGATAAAAGCTTGGGATTTCATTATGGAATATTTGATACTTTGTTTTTGTAATTAACATATATATTTTTGTGTGTGTTTAAAATGTTTGTGTGTAGTAAAGAGGCATGCCAAACTAACTTTTAACCTTCTATATTTATTGTCAAAGTTATTAACAGATGTATCCGCTGATAAACTACATTCTTATATTTTCGACAAACTTCAAATTTATTAGCAAATTACAAATAAAAATATTCATCGAAAAATATATTCTTATAGTTTCTATAGTTTTATATAGCACTGTCTTATCATCATCCTTTTAATAAAAACAAAAAGTTAAATTTCACCATTTACGAAAAATATTCAACATTCAAAAGAATTTATTTCTCATATATACATGCCAAATACTATTTGAACACGTAGCTATATGACAACGTAATCAAATGTCTCTGATAAAAAATTTGAACGTCAACTCTGTCTGCTGCTTGAAACAGAAACAGTGAAAAAGAATAGAAGTATTTTTTTTTTCTTTTTTCTTGTTGGTGCCTTCGTTCCTCTTTCCTTATTCAATTTTTGTCATCATTTTGGGTGTCCATCCACTCTCATGTCTTTCAATGGCCCCATATGCATGCGATGTTTTGAGTGATCTACAGTGCCAAGATAAAAAACCTATTTTTGGAATTGTACGTTGTACCTAAATTTTGAAAACGAGAATACAAAATGTTTTATAATGGCAATGAGAGTGACTACGTACTTTACATTACATTATTGCTTTTTCTTCATGTATTTTAAATCAACTCAAATTCAAAAAAAAAAAAAAGTGGGTTGATTCCTCATCCCACATTAAATCTTCTGCATATTATTATCATACTACTATTCGAACATGTTTCATAAGATCGGTGTAATAAGATTCGACACTAGTCCAGTAATTAAGAAATTGATATATTATAACACAGTTAGTTTCAACGTCCAATAAATGTGCATACAATGTTTTATTTAACAAAATGATTTTAGATTTTATGCTTTGAGTATCAAGTGAGAAAAAGAGAGAGAGAGAGTCAAACATTATAAGTAAAATAGTGAGTGGTTGAGTGTTGAGGAAAGAGAGTGAAAGAGATAGCAAAAGTAGTAAATGGAATGACTATTCCACAGTTGATGGATGAAAAAGATCAATTATGATATTTGGTGCCTACAGATGAAGATGTTGTTGAGATTTTATGACGTTTGGGGTATGGTAGAAGAAGAGTACGAGGAATCCGATGTGGATGAACACCCAATGTGGATAACAAAAATTGGTGAAAAGATAGAAAAACTAGGAGATAAAACTCTTAACAAAAGAACATTAAAAGTGCAACAAAACAAGGGGAGCTAATTATTTATCTAAACCTTTTTTATATTTTACAAATAAAGGGGAAAGAAATACATACTCCAGTAAGACTCTTCCTAGTATAACATAGTGTTTTTCTAGTAAAACTCTTCATCTAGCATGTGTATTTGTTAAACATCAAAAAAGGGGAGATTGTTAGGGTATGACAAGCTCGTTACAAGACAAACTCATCTAATAGACACCTTAGTCTTGGTTTTGAAGTTTAACTAAATAACATGAAATGAAGAAGACTTTATGTATGGAAAACTAATGAAGAAGTCTATGTGTATGGAAAGCTAACACCAAACTATAAAAATACTTAGTAAACCAACTAGTGTAGAAACACCTAGGCTAAGGAAAAAACACTCTAATATAAATTCTTAAACTAGAAAACCAACCCTAAGATAGAAAACACTAAGACAAAAGACTAAGTTAGAAAACCCCAAACCTAAATTAGGAAACCAACCTTCAGGTAGACACTAGGATAGAAAAGCTCCAAGTTAGAAAACCAATCATAAGATAGAAAATAATCATCAAACACTAAGATAGAACATCCTAGAAAACCAACTTTGAGAGTGAGAAAACAATAGAAGAAATACCATATTAGAAAACCTTAAGATTAAGATAGAAAAACACTAAGCGAACCAACCATGAGCCAAGAAGGGCTAATGAAATCATAACCGCTTAGGAAATAGAATAGAAAAACAAAAAGGTCTGAAATAATAGGACAAAACTCTAGTTAAGAAAAACATACCCAAAAGCTATAAATGATAAAGGATTGAACAACAAACAAACTAGGCTAAGGACTTGGGAGAAAAATACAAGAAGAAAACTTGAAACACCAACTGAAGACAAACAACTCAAGATTCTAGAAAAAGGTCGAGAGAATCTTAAACAAAACAAGATAACACACAAGATAACACAAGAATCTTAAACAAAAAAAAAATAAAAGCATCTAAAAATATTAAAGTAAAAACATAAATAGATATCTTATACATGTATCTATCTTGTGTAGGACAATCACTATGAACGTTCATCTTATAGACACCAAAATGAACGTTGAGAAAAAGACAGAGGAACATTGATAAGATTATCAAAAATTGTGCCAAATAGACAAGTTAATAACACTTTTGATAAAAGCTCTCCAGGACAACATTTACTAATCCAGCTTAACCAACTTACAAGTGTCACATACATCATGATCAGTTTGCAAGATGCGGAAAAGTTAAGGAAACACTATTCAAACATTGAGATGAGTTTCTCTAGGATCTGACTAGAATCTAGCACATAGACCGACACAAAACAATATATCAGTTCTAGATGCATTGATATATAAAGGCGAACCTCTCATTTGTTGATAAGCAGTGTTGTCCACTATTATAGAGCCTTCATCTATCCCCAAGCCAGTTGTTGGATGCATTGGAGTCTTCATCTCCTTTGCTTCACCAATTTTGAATTTCTTTAATAGCTTCTTGATGTACTTTGTCTGGTGAATGTATGTTACAGTCGTCTCTTGCTTGATTTGTTGTCCAAGGAAGAATTTTAATTCACCCATCATACTTATCTCAAACTCATCTTGCACCATTTTAGAGAAATCTTGGTAGAGATCTTCATTAGTAGCCCCAAAGATTATCTCATCAACATATATTTGGATTATACTAAAATCTTGATTGACATTCTTACGGAATAATGTGGTTTCTACTTCTCCTCATGTAAAGCCATTCTCAAGAAGGAAGAGACTTAACCTTTCATACCAAGCTTCAAGGGCTTGTTTCAATCCATATAAGGCTTTGTTAAGTCTAAAGACGTGACTAGATTTGATAGAGCATTCAAAGGCAGGTGGTTGTTCCACATACACTTCTTCCTTGATATCACCATTCAGGAATGCACTCTTGACATCCATTTGATATAGTTTCACTCTATTGAATGCAAAAAATGATAACAAAATTTGAAGGGCTTTTAACCTTGCTACTATAGCATAGGTTTCAGTATAGTCAATACCTTTTTGTTGTGAGTAACCTTTCACAACGAGTCTTGCCTTTTTTCATATTACTTTTCTATCTTTATCTAACTTGTTGTGATAGAACCATTTAGCTTCGACTACATGTTTTACTTGGGGTAGCTCCACAAGCTTCCATACATCATTCTATGCTAAAACACCCAGATGCATGGTTAGATGATTCATGAATAATTATTTTGTACTATTCACTTTGCTTTCTGCACCGAATTGTATTAGTGAATTGTGTTTAATTCTCCATTATTGTCTCATATTCGCTATTTGGACTTAATTTGACTAGTAATTCTTATTTTAACTAATTTGAATTATTTAGGCTTAATTATTCCAATTTTTATTTGCAGGACAATTTTGGAATCATATTTTGGGACAACAAGAGTGTTGCCATGTCATTCACCATTATCCACGTCAACATTTTATTCTTATTTCATTTTTAATGTAATTGGGTCCAACTTTATTACTTTGGGCTCATTTTTCGTAAATTAGGAGAAGCCCATTTGGAGGGAATTTTCGTCATAGGGTTTATAATACCCAAATCAGATTTAGGGAAAGGTCTCTATCTTCATTTTCTTTTTCCAGCCTTGGGACGTTTGGCAGCCCCCCCCCCCTTCGCGTGCCTCTTTGGGGGTTTTAGGTTTTTGCTTTCATTCTCCTTTTATGTATTGAATCTGGTTTTTTTTATTGCAATTTATTTTTCGTTTCCTGTTCTTACTTTAATTCACGTTTTCTGTTCTTGCAATTTCACCTTCCAATTGCATTTTCATTTCCCCTTTGCATTTTTCATTCCCTATTTCGTTTCTAGCTTTGAAGTTCGTTTTGTCATTGCAGTTTGCGTTTTGCCTCTGTTTAATTCTAGTTTTGATGTTTGTAATTCATTTGGTTATGTTGAAATTCGTATTAATGGTAGCTTGAATCTGTGTTGGGTTAACAATTGATGGCATTGTTCTTGCCTTGCATGATGTTAATTCGGTTTTGTGCTCACAATTGGGTATACGCTTAGTTGCTCAATCTGTGTTTAATCTTCGCTTAGTTGGTTAGAGTCATAATTTCTTAATCTGTGATAGGGCAGAATTGATTAAAGGTGTGCATTGCGTTTGCTTAATTCACAATTTTGAAGACCAGATTAACCTTTCTTAGTTGGTTAACTCGTGTTGGACTAGGGATGAGAGGCACGTTTAATTTATTGTTAATCAAAGATAGAAAGCATTGTAATTGATCTAGATGCCAACATGTTGTTAATCTGTGTTTAATTTGTGTTAACCAGTTCATTTTTGTTCACACAAATCTGTTCAAAAAGCCTCACCTTGTGTTTGACCTATTGTTTGAGACACATTTGGTCCTTGAGAGATGACCTAGGAGTCACTTCCTAGTATTATACTGCACTTAATTGCATATTAATTTGATTCAGGTATGACCCCGATCAATGGAGTCTTGCCAAAAAGCATCCAAGAGAGATTGAGTTAAACGTTCAATGCTTATAATACCTGGATTAGGTATTTGGCTTCTATCGAAAACAAAAACAGATCGAGACAAACATTAAAAGACTTAATTATTAAAACATATAAGAAAGCATAAGCAAGTTAAATGCTATATGTTTAAAAAGAGACAAAAGTCAAAGAAGCATTTACTTGATCAAATGATACCATAAGCTAAACAAGTACCTCATCTTTTGATGAAAGTATTTATATACGCATGGTATCTTTGATTCAAGAACTTAAATATAAAATGCTACCTAACGGTAGGAAATCAAAAAGCACTTTGTTGTTCTGAGCAAACATTAAATAAAATTCAGTGCTCAACATTCAAAAACAACAAAAGTAATAAGAAAAGTCATAATTATTGCATGCACAATTTACTATAATTTTACAGATAAGTTATTCTACATGCATCCACAATGCTACAGATCAAATACCAAAATGTGGACGTTAAAGATAAAAAAGATAATCATGAAATGTTCCTCAATTGAAGCAAAGTCTAAAAAGATCGTACAACCTACTTCAAGCAAAGGATTGAAAAAGCATGACTACTCGGACAAAGTTGACATACACAATGACTGTTGTGAAAAGTAGAAAGAGAAAACACAAGTATAAAGGCTATAAACTATAAACTCAGTCTAAAGGATAAATATTATGAAGCCTATAAATAAAGGATCTCTCAAGAAGAAAATCAAGAGGATATAGCTCAAGAGCACAAGAAAAGCCTACAACAACATATCCATCTTAAAGAGAAAGAGAGAAAGAGCTCACATAAAAGAATACATCTAAGCTAAAGAAAAGAGAAGAGAAGAGAAAAAGAGAAAGAGATAGTCTCGAGTTGAATCATCAAATCTCTTACTACTGTAAGAAAGAAGAGAGAAACACTTGCGATTGTTTAGACTGCATTGTATTGTAATCAAATCTTCTTGTTGAGAGATTTAGTCTAAACTACTTTTAAGAAATCATTGATTGCAATTCTAAATAGAATTAAAACACTTGCAACTAAACTTTGTTTGAGTTGAGGAATCTAGGCGTGGTAGTCTAGTACCAAGAGTGGTTCGAATACTCAAAGCAAATCTCGGCAGGGTGCTGAGTACCAGGAGTGGTGCAAGTACTCAAAGGAAATCTCAATAGGGTGCTGAGTACCAGAAGTTGTGCTAATACTTAGAGGAAATCTCGGTGAGGTAGCTGAGTAGCAGGAGTGATGTTAATACTCATTTGTAATCGTGTGAAGATTATTGTGAAACCCTTTACGAAAAAAACTAGACGTAACTCAGTTGAAGCGAACCCATGTAAAATCTCTTTTGTTATTTTTTCTTCTCTTAAATATCATCTTGAAAAACCTATAATAGAGCTTTATATTTAAAGAAATTCCTACAAAACATTGCAGTAAAAATTACAAAACAATATATATATATATATATATATATATATATATATATATATATATATATATATCCTTTGACTTCTTAATCAAACCGTTTTAAGAGAAAGTAACATCTAAGAAAAAAAATAATAAAATTTAAAGGGTAATTGAGATAGTTCTAATGAATGTTCTTAAAGAGAATCTGACAATAAAAAATTAGTTTTATATACTTTTTACATTGAAAATGAGTGAGGTTGGTATATAGAACCTGTTTTTGTTCAAAAACAAATAAAAACTGCGAAGAACTTGCTTTTATCTAAAAAGTAACTAACAAGAAGATAAAATACACAAATTTAAAAATACGACATAATGAGATCCATTAAATATGTAGCTTTGATTCGATATATGCCTTTAATCATAAAATAGAAAATTTAGAATTTGAGTTTTGAATTTTTAAATTTTTACGAGGCCTTTCAGTTTTGTTATTTTAATGATCCTGATTTTGTGACACCCCTGAATATTATTGCCAAGGAAGGTGTCAACTTGTGTAGGCTAAACAAGGCATGTGAGGGTTTGTATTTTCAGAGGCTATTGCATAGAGCAGGGCTCTAGAATTATGACCCTGCCGGTCCTGCAGGTATCAGACAAGATCTATCAGAAAAAAATACAATATATATATATATATATCATCAATTATATATTTAAAAGAGTTGTGAATATATTCGTTAACAATTAATGTAGTATATTTTTTTAAACAATTAAATTCATTAATATCTGTCAATATATTTAGTAACTATTCATAAATCACTATTAACATTCATAAATATATTTCATATAGAAAAAAAAGAAAGAAAAAAAAAAAATATATATATATATATATATATATATATATGGGCTTTGTTAATTTGCGTATGCTTGTTTTTCAGTTGGTACATTTTAGCAATGTGTACCGGGTTTTAGTAGACAAAAATACCTTAATATATCATAGATTTTAAGTTTTAAAGTTAAGGGTATTTTAATAATTTTCATTCTCAAAACTAAAAAAAAAAAACCTTAAATGTTCATCTCCCTCATTCCTCTCAACATTTTCTCTTTCATCTCTCTCACTCTAAAACAATTTCATCATCTTCAATTTCAGGAAAATGTTCATTCAAGATCTTTTCAATTTCATCATCTTCACTAACCTCTCTAATTTCATCATCTGCGGATGTTGAATTATCATCTCTTAAAAACATTTCAGGCCAATTACCAATTTCTTCAAAATGTTATTATGTTTGTGAACATTAGATAAAATTAGATAAGACAACATTTATAAAATGAAAAATCATTATAAAATCATTTTTTTGTAAGAAATTATTTAACAGTGAGTGTTTCTGATTTTTTTCAGGCTAATTACGAATTCCTTCGGATGTCATTATGCGTGTGAAAATTAGATAAGACACAAATTATGAAATGAAAACTCATTATAAAATCATTTTTTTGTAAGAAATTGTTTAACAGCGAATGTTTCTGATTTATTTTTTTCAGTGTGCTACAATGACAGAGAAAATGTTGGAGTGAGAGAGATGAAAGAGAAAGAGTTGAGAGGAAGGAGGGAGGTGAACAAGGGTTTCGGGTTTCTTTTCTTTTTTTAGTTTTGAAAATAAAAATTATTAAAATACCCTTAATCTTAAAACTTAGAATCCATGATATATTAGGATATTTTTATCTACTAAAATTCGGTACACATTGCTAAAATATACCAACTGCGCAAGTTAGCAAACTCATATATATATATATGGAGTTTGCTAATTTACGTAAGGATTTTTTTAGTTGGTACATTTTTGTAAAGTTTACCCAGTTTTAATGGACAAAAAGATCCTTACTCAAAAAAAAAAATACTTTAAACACAATTTTAATAATTTTAAAATTTAATTTAAAATAAAAAAATAAAAGATAGTTATTTACCATTCATGACTTAATAACTACCTTTTATTTTTTTATTTAAAATAAAAACTAATAATTACTAATACACATGGCAGTAATCATGGATGAATTAACAGCAATCATGGATGATGTGGCAGCAAGAAGTTATTACTTTTTATTATATATTTTTAAAAGGTAATTATTTTTTAAAATAAAAATAAAATAAAAGATAATTGTTTTTTAAAATAAAAAATAAAATAAAAAGTAATAATTACGTGGACAAAATGATAAATAACTACCTTTTATTTTTTTATTTTAAATTAAATTTTGAAATTATTAAAATATCCTTGGATTTAAAGTTCGTTTTTATTTTAATAGAAACTTTTTTGTAACCTAAAACTTGGTATATTTTGCTAAAATATACCAACTAAAAAAACCCTTTACGTAAATTAACAAACCCCTATAAATATATATATATATATATATATTTCTTTTTTAATTTTATGATTTGATTTCATTCGCATGCTTAATTTTGATCATCAATTGTCAAAACCTAGCTATTAGCAGATAGGGTCTAAATCACACAGTAACAACAGCAAGCATTATTGAAAGATGATTATTAAGTAATTAGGAAACTGTAATCCATCAATGTTATAAACTAGGATGAAGACACTACTAAATAGCTAGGTACATGGATTCATAATTAAATAGGATTTGTGGTTTTGAGCAGGACCCTTGACATAAAGGGACACCTGAACACCAATGATCATGCCAATATCTTCTTCTCATGACATGACTTGACAGTTTCCCTGATCATCAAACCAATTGCATGCCAAACTGAAGAAGAAGTATGTGATTAATTAGTGTTGCTATCACCTGCTTGGAATCCTAGAGATTTTTGTTAATTTTTCATGCCCGTATAATGCTTGTTGAAATGATAGCACAAGAAAGGTGCACTTAGTGGGTTGGCTCTGCCATCCTTGAAAATGACCAAGTCATGTTAAAATTGAAATCTGGATAATGCATGCATTTCTGCCTCACAAAGTGAATGGTAGGGCTCTTAGTAGTGTGCATAATTTTAAGCTTAGCATCAAGGTTTTGTGCTGTGTTGATTAAGCCAATTTGATTAGGTATGCTTCTGCCTAATTCGTCCATGAGGATATTGGCAGTCACCTTTATCTACAGATAATAGCATATATCAGTCTCAGCACATTATGTGGAATAAAATAACTGTATCAAATGCTGCTCCTTTTCTAATCACAACTTGACAACATTATGAGTACTATATCACACCATGGATGTTCAATTATCATCTTATGCATTCTGACAACCCTTGTCAGCCACTATCGTCATCATCTACAAACTAATCTCAAATTTTCAATTTTTATTTAACAGAACACTAGTTCAGCCTGAGTATTCAATGATTTGCTGGAACATTTTTTTATCATATTTTCTCATTCTATTTTTTAGTTTCTGCAAATGTTTTTCATCTAAATAATACGAAACAATGTGTTGTCGTCAAAAAAAAATTATGAAAATAAATAAAAATACTTTTATTCTCCTTCAATTATTTATTCTCTTTCTTATTAGATTTTTCATACACATATATGAATCTCTTCTTTTATTTTATGTAATTGTTTTAAGAATGTTTGTTTTGTATGTTTTCAACATGAATTCAGTTTGTTCCCAGTTTTTTTTTTCTTTATTATTCTTTTTAATAAATTATTTTATATGATGGTATATAATTATTGAACTTTAAAATGTCATTTTAACCATATAAAATAATTTTATAGTTTAAAGTGATATATAGATAAATAAATAAATAAAATATATTGTTTACCCTTTCACCGTCAAGTTTACAAAATCATTTATCTTGGTATTGTTTCATTTTATGTAATGTTTATTTTTTCTTAGTTACTTATTTTATTACTTTACCAAGTTCTTTTCTCGTATATTTAATCATTATGTTTTTAATTTTTTTTTCCATTTTACCAAAAACCTAAACATCGAACAAAATACTTGTAACATACTATTTATTTAAATAGTATAAATATTTATAATCAATAAAATAAAATAGTTAAACTTAACAAATATATCTAAATAACTATACAATTATTCAACATAAATATAAGACTATTATATATTTACAATACCAAAAGAGAAAGAATAAGAGATTAATGTCAGATGGGCTGCAGTGGAATGGTTAGCGTAGAATAACAAATCAAGAGGGTTTTTAATTATAAATGTATGTCTTTTAATTTCTTCTCAATTTATCTTATTATGCAAATAATAAATATAAATAAAAGAGTAAGGTTGAGAGAAATTTGCAAAGATGAATTTTATACTGGTTCGGATCTTACCAATCCTACGTCTAGTCGCTTATCTCAAATCAAGATAAACAGTTCACTAAGCATAAAATAATTACAAACTACATTCACAAAGAAACAATTTGTAAAAGTTTAGAAATCACCTCTCTTGATACCACAAGAGATGAACCTGCACCTCCTTTGAATCTTCACAAAGAATGAGACACCTCCTCCGAATACTTCACGAAGAATGAAACACCTCCTCCGAATACTTCACGAAGAATGAAACACCTCCTCCGAATACTTCACGAAGGATGATTCTCTTCCAAACACCTCCTTAGACACACCAAGGATGAACCGGTTATTCCTTTGTCACCGTAGCAGCACTTCACCAGCTCCACAGACGAGAGTTTCTCAAGCCGAACAAGAACACACAAGTCTCAATGATTTTTGAGTACTAGAGCACAAGGGAAGAGTTGTTGTTGATGGATAAAGAGAGCCTATTTATAGACTCAAGCAAAATCTCTTCCGTTCTTCGAAACTGGCCATTTAACGCTTTTAATCGATTAATATTACTGATAATCGATTAAATTGAGTGCAACGGCTAGTTTTCAAAAACCAGAAAACTCCAACGGCTAGTTTTAATCGATTATTCTTAGAATTAATCTATTAACTAATCGATTAAAAAAGGAATTAATCGATTATTCCCTTGCCAGTTAAGTTTTCAGCACCTGTAACGTTTTAATCGATTAATACTTGGTTTAATCGATTAAAGTCGTGCATTTATGATTCTGAACAAAAAATATAAAATATGAAGGTACAAGAATCAAAACCTATTACAAATCTAAGTTCTAAGCAATAAACTACAATTATTACAAAAGTTTTTTGTAACAAAAACAAGTCTTCAAAGGATCTTCATGAATCTTGATAAATCTTGACTTGATTTGAGCATCATCAAAACTTCATCTTTATCATTTTGCTAACAATTAACATAAGATTTTACTCAAATTGTATATATATAAAAGATCTATACTAAGATACTATACATTTGCAGTATCATTCTTCAATGCTTGCTCCACTCTCCAATGTTTGCTCTACTGTGACATCACCTCTGCTTACACCCATCAAATGATCATAGCAAAAGAAACACGAGGGCAGTCAAGAGAAACGATAACTGTTATTTTCGCTTATAGGCACCGGTTTCGCAACCGAGACATATACAGGCGAGGTAAAAAGTCTACCAATTTTTGCCTCGGTTAAAAACTGAGGCAAAAAAGTGTATGTTTTTACCTCGGTTCAAATGCAACCGAGGTAGTATATGGTGTTCCTTTTTTTACTTTTTTTTCGTGGTTAGGTCTTATGCCTCGGTTTGGAGTTTAACCGAGGCAATAGGAGGGGTTTTTTTTTTATTTTACACTGGCACGTTAAAATGACATCAACTAGCGTGCACTCTTATGAGTCTATTCTATGAAAATATTTTAATAGTTTCTAATGTTTTGTTAAGTCTAGAGTGTGCCCTTATCGTAAAAAAACAAGGTAGGAAGAAAAATGGTCGTGAATTATCCATACTCTCTAAAATAAAGACTGAACAGTTGTACAAAGCTAAGAAAGAGGAAGCTAGCCAATGCATTACTCTTGATAATTTAGCTAGAAGACGTAGAATTACAGTGGAAAAGGGAAAAAGAGACTATGCAGGATTCTTCATCAGTGGAGCTGCTCTCGGAGTTTCCATTATTAGTTCCCATCACACAAATACTATTGTTGTTGCTGCTTTCATACTTCAATATTAAAGATAATGGATAGTTTAGTTCATCGAGCTCATCATTGCTGGTGTATAACTTCCTAACAATGGATGATTTGCTTCTTCTAAGCTGAGACTCACTACAAAACAGAATAACTCTGTTAAGGTCTAAGATAGACACTACAAGAAGTAGACACAAAAATGTCAACGAAAGAAAGAATAACTAAAACTTTATAATCAAAATTTATTCTACCTGCAACTTAAATAAACTGTAGGGAGCTGACAGAAAGCTAAGTAAACTTTCAAGAATCAGAATAACTGAACAGCCATTTTGAGTTTGTTTTGTTTCCATTTGGGCAACTTGTAAAAGGCATCCTTGGACATCCCAAATTTCTCTTTGAACTTCGTAGATGATAGATAAGTCTGTATACATCATAGCACAAATAAATGAAATAAAAATTAATTTTTAATTGCAACTATAAAGAATAGAGTGCACAACAAAACGATGAAAAACAAGTAGGGAAGAGATTTTATAGCCAGATAATCCCTTATACCTCGCGCTTAGTCACATCAATACTTGTTAGAGGATTTGTGGATGTTATTTTAAGGCATTCATAGGGATGAATAACATGTGGCAATTCGGAGGCAACGATTCGGAGGTCGTCGGGGGACCACTGAAGGTGGTCGATGCGCCCAGAGAGGACTCTAAACTCCTTCTTCAAAACGAAGTCGTTTCGCTTGCCCTAGATCCTGATGGTACCGGAGGCGTCGGTGGAGGCGACCCACTCGCCGTTGGGGGAGAAACGCGCGATGGTGGCTAGATAGGCATGTTCCCCGTAGATAGAGACGTGAAGGGGATTATCGAGGCTCACGATGACCACAAATCTGGCATTGGTCTAAACGATGGAGTTGGACTTGGATTCGCCGAAGACGAGGCTCACGATGTCGCAAACGACCAAGATCTGTTTCAATTGATGCAATCTAAGTGACTGACGGCAAGATGAGGGTGCGATTCTGGTGGCGCGTTGATGGAGGATAGCGGCGGCGCTATGTGACTTACGGCAAGATGGCTAGGGTTTCGCCCAATGGTGGTGGAGGTCGCTGGGAAAGAAGAAGATGGCGCGTTGTCTCCTTCTTAACGGCGTTGATAACTTCCATGGGAGAAAGGAGGGAATGTTGTTGTTCGGGAGAAGATGTAGAGGGAAGGGTACTTCCAGGAGAGTGGGGTTTTTTATAGTTGGTGGGGTGTGGGTATAGTTCATGGGTGAAGATGTAGTGGGGTTTTCTGAAAAACGAGCTTTCTCGCTAGCAGCATTTCTTACTTTATTTGACCAATCGCTAGCACACTCTGCACACTCTCCATTTCTTTATTACTGAAATATCTAAAGCTTATATGCCTCGGTTACACAATGAACTTAGGCCTAATAATCTTTTGACTCTGGGTATGAAGAAATCGAAGCAATAGCTCTTGGACAGAACAACACTTATTACCTCAGTCCTGACGAGAACTGATGTTGTATGTTTGACTTGACATGTGAAAGAAGCATGTTCAGTGTGTTGCAAGTGTGGTAGAGCCTTTCTGCCTCGGTTCTGCGTGCAACTGAGGTAGTCTCACATTTGCATAAAGTTGTCAGCCTAAGGTAGGTGGATTTTACAACATTTTAGGCACCGGTTCATTGTGCAACCGAGTTCATAGCTCTGTTATGCTTCGATTCCTTTTCAACCGAGGCGTATAAGTTCGCCTTATTTACAGAACTGCCACCGCGTTTTGATAGACAGCGGTTTGGTGTAAACTAATGTCTATTGTGCGAGTTTAAAAGCAAATTTTATACTAGTGAAACAAACATCCATAAGCAACCAACAAAGAAACATACAAAAGGGTAAACTAATGTAACAAGAATCAAACATAGAATAATAAGATTCGTCATACATTATATTTCACACAAAGTAATTCAATCATTCTAATCATACCATGGGCCTAGACAAGACCATTCGGGTAGATGTGTTAATGTCAGACTATAGCAAGTTTTTGCACTTGTAGTGGTGCAACAGTTGGCCTTCCCAAGCTACCACACAAGTTTAATCTGTCTACCACCTATGGACAAAGAACACCAGACCATAGACTAGGATCTCCTGCTACTCCTCACCACATAATCCTCTTCTTTATCTGAGATGGAACGATTATTGGAGCATCAAAGAGAACTTCCAATGTTGAGTCCCTACATCAATACATCACTTTAAACAACCACTTAGAATTTTTCCTTTGAAACTCTTATTCCATATCACACCTTGATCCATGCTTTAACATCATTCATAATCCTCAATAACCTTTCATAAAACCTACCAAACATGTCATACAATATCAAGTAATCCCTAAAAGAAACCACAAAAGCCAAATAACGTAAAAAACCAAACTAGAAAACCTACATAGAGTGGCGTTGAGTGCAACTTTCCCGTCACTGAGCATCATTCTTCTAGCATTTTTTACGCCTGAGCACTGCCCCTTGCAGGTGGATGCCAGACCTTTGGCATTTCTGGCACACAGGCTCCGTTGAGAGTTGTTGAGTGCCACACCAGAACCTAAATTGCCTATGAATTGGACTTGGATGCTCCTTCCACTGTGAATGATCCAAAAATACATTTCTAACTCAAAGTAGCTACCACAACCCAACTTGACTACTCTAGACTACATAATATCAGTTCTACTATTTCTTATCCATGAATTGATTAACTAAGGGTCTAAACCAGTCAGAAATTATCCAACTTTAAACCTCAAATCCTCTACTTTAACCCAGAACTACTACATTGAAATTTTCACTAGTCAAAACTTTCTTATATGAATTAAAACAGTATAAGTACACCTCTATTTGCAACAACTCAATTCTACTTCAAATTTCTTTTATTTCAAAGTACAAACAAGTTGTAAGTGACCCTAGGACAAACCTAAAAACCTGGTTCAACTCATCCAACCTTTACTCCAAAATTTCACCAATAAAAACCCCCTTTTTAGACCAGAACAACCCATGACTCAACTTACTTCTTATTTGTCCCCACCACATCAAATGTATACCAAAAATAATCACACTGGCAATCACTCACAAGATTCCAGTCCAAAATAGAATCATATCAGACATCCAAGCATCATACTACCAATTAAACTCATCAAACACAATGAACAATTGAATAGATATCTCCATTACAACTAAATTAATCCTAAATCATCCTATCATCCAAATAACACAGGTCATACTTGTAAAGTAAAATTTAAGAATGAACACTAGATTTCCTTACCTTAACAGGAATGCTACCAAGCTCGACGTAGTATTCTACCCTTGCTTTGAGCGCAAGGACCACTAAAAAAAACCTATAAATCATAGAAGCATGATCAGAGCAAGTCCTTAGGACCTTTAATCCACAAAGAGCTAGAAAAGGAAGCTAAAAGACACATGAAGGAACCCCTATGCATGGCTTCAAACTAATAAGTAAAGGAAAAAGAAGTAGAAACTTACTAGCTCTTCAAGGAAAATTGACCAGTAAGGATTAAAGAGTTCACCGTTGTGATCTCCTAGACGCTTCTTGAAAGTCAAACAGATGATTCAGGAGTAAGAAATTGTAGAGAGAAGGAAAAGGGAACTTAGAGAAAGAATTCTAGAGAGATAGCGAATATTTTAGATAATGAAACGAATTTATAAAATTTTATTTATATTATTGAATTATTTTAAAATTAAAACACTTGATCTTATTATTTTAAAACACCTACGTACCTGTTGGGATACAAACAAAGTCCCATCGAGTAAAAGAAGGGTTGGACATGGGTTTATATATACATAGATACCTCTATTGGTAAGAGGCCTTTTGGAGTGGTACCAAAAGAAAATCTGTGAGAGCTTGGCCCAAAGTGGACAATATTTTACCAAGTGTGGAGATCTATGTGTGTGTCAAACCTCCCCCCAACAGTGGTATCAGAGCCACTGGTTCAATTCTGGTGGCCGGGTCCAAACGAGTATGTCCCCCCATGATCAGGTGAAGCCAGGCAAGGTGACCAGTGGTAGATTCGCCATATGACTCATGAGAGGTGGAGAGCAAGAGATGCTCAGTGTTGACCATGGTGTGCCCATGGTGTACTCGAGGATAAAACAAGACTTTCGCAGAAGGGGAGGAAGGGGAACCATAGTCCTTTGTTTGAGGGAGGATGTTGGGATACAAACAAAGTCTCACATCGAGTAAAAGAAGGGTTGGACATGAGTTTATATACACATAGATACCTCCATTGGTAAGAGGTCTTTTGGAGTGATACCAAAAGCAAATCCGTGAGGGCTTGGTCCAAATCAAACAATATCTTACAAAGTGTGGAAATCTATGTGTGTGTCGAACCTCTCCAATAGTACCAACTCTAATACTTTATTTTTAAAATTCTTATAAATACTCACATGTCCTTAAAAACGATATCATTTTATCATCAATTGTGAAAAAAAAAACATAGTTGTTTATTAACAAAAGGATAAGATGCATAACAATTGAAACACATGACAAAATGTGTAAAAACGCTGAGTGGTGAATATGAAAATTTGAAGACTTGATAGTATGATATGTGAGAAAATTTTGGGAAATAAAATTTACGAAATAATAATAATTCAATTGTAAGATGTACAATACCAAACATTTTTTTTTTCATTTATGTCATCTGGTCTTCTTATGTTAATGGTGATATATACAAATTTTTTTAAAAATTATGATTGTTTTTGGTTAAAAGTTGAATTCAATGGTTTTCACTGACAAACTTTGTATACGAGTATTCAAAATGGACCATGTCCCTAGAATCTTAATACGGCGGTACACTGAAAAATAAGGAGAATTTAAATGATAAAATTCAAAAACGAGATTATTTTATCAATAATATATATATATATATAGATATAATTCATTTGGAATGCTTCAACTCTTTTACATATAAAAGATAAAGATATTAATCGCAAAATACTAAAAGAGAATATATACAAACACTTATAACCTATTAAAAGGAGGATATAATATTTATCAACAGTATTGTACAAGTAAAATAGAACATATTTCGAAAGATAATAGAGCCAAATGTATGTTGAGGATTATGAAAAGTTTATGTTTTTGGTTTTTAATAAATTGATGATGAAGAAGAGCAGATTTAACGAGCAGATTTCAAAAAATGACGATGAAAAGCAGCGTGAACAATTTATTCTTTCCAAGTTAAACATGTTTTCGGTTTTTAATAAGTTACCAGATTATTAGTTTTCTTAAACCTTTAAATTTATGGTAGTTCATGTACTTTTTATTATATTTATGGTTATCTTTAACTCGTTATTATACTGTTTAAAGCACTGTAAATTGGTTTTGAAAAAGAAAACGAAATAAAAGATTTATTACAGAAAAAGATTATTTGAAAAGAAAAACAAAATTCAATAATTTATCACAAATTAAAATAATATGTAAAGTTTATCTTTTGGGTTCGTACTTAATAATAATTTTGAATTTTGTAGTTATCATGTAGATAAAGTATTCCAAGCATGCAGTTTTTGGGCCTATTAATAAGTAGTCATAGAACATTTGATATCAAGATCTTTATAAAATTAGGTTAAGTTTTACATTTTGAGACTATATTGAGAAGAAATAACCGTTTTTTAGGAAATCAATTAATAATATATATCATGATTAAGATAGGTATATAAATTAAGTTTTTTAAGAAAAAAATTGAAGATAATTAACTCCAAGTAAACTTATATAAAAGAATAAATTATTACTTTTTATTCAAAATTTTAAGTTTATATTTTATACATTATTAACTTTATTTAATGTTAATAAATAATAAAACATAAATTAAATATAATAAAGAATAAATATATTTTCCTTTTACTTATTCATTTAGTTACTTTTTGTTTTTATGATACTTCTGGTCACCGAAACAAATCCTAAATATAATGTAAATATGTTTGAAAAACAAATTTTCTTTAGAGAGGATTTGTAGAAAGTAATATTGTTGAAAGTTATATGAAGTAGGCTTTCATTTAAGAACCTTGTCTTCTTTTAGCTAGAGTTTTTTTCAGTAGTAATTTCACAATTTTCTAACTATATAATAATCCTCAAAAAAGAATTTCTTTTAGAAATAAGAAAAAAAGTTATTTCTAAATACAAAAAAAATTAAACAAGATTAAAAATGAGAATTGAAATGGAAAGAAAAAGTACATTGCAAACTTCCTAGTCAAGCTTTAGGGACTGCTAAGTGTTCCAATCTCAGGTCATCATGTCGTCTTATTCATCAAAGCAGAATTTTCTTGAAAGATGTTAAAATCATTACCATTAACTTTAAATCTTTCATGAGACAACTCTATATTTACTTCCATTGGTTCATATGATAGACTTGAATATCATATATGGTCCTTCCCATTTAGAACAAAATATATCAGAATTGAGTCTCAATATGGAATAATACAATCATATCTTCCTAATAAGCTAACACTATGGATTCTTATAAAATTCTATACAAAAGATTAATAAGATTAATAAAATACGATGAAAATAGATAAAAATAAAAATTTAACTTAATGAAATTAAAATTAGTTAATGATAAAAAAAATATGCTAAAGATATTATACCTAAAAATCTAGAAAAAACTGTATCTAAAATAATTAAAATGCAAACAATATAAATGTGTTAATACTTTATAGGGATTTGGTAGAAAATTAAATTAAATAAGTAAAAATATTAATAGTAAAATAGGTTAATTTTATTATTTTTTTCAAAATAGATTCATTATCGTTTTTCTAACTACTTTTCTTTAAATTTTTTTTAAATATATCAATGTGACTTCTCAGTTGATTCATTGACACACTTTATTTTAATTAAAGTGAATTCTAAACTAATAAGACATTTTTAGATTACTTATAACAAATTTAATTAAAATAAATTTTTAATTAAATATTACTATTAAGAGATAGTTCAAGAGTTCAAGAAAAGCTTACAACGACATATTCATCCAAATAAGAAAAAGAGAGAAAGAGCTCAAAAAAAGAATACATTTGAACTGAAGAAAAGAGAAGAAAATAGAAAAAGGAATTGGATACTTTCGAGCTTGAGCATCAATTTCTAACCACCGTAAGAGAGAAGAGAGAAAACATCAGCGAGTGTTTAGACTACATTGTATTGTAATCGAATCCTCTCATAGAGAGATTTAAAACACTTGTAACTGAACTCTTTTTCAATTGAGGAATCTAGGCGCAGTAATCTAGTACAAGGAGTGGTTCGAATACTCAAAGGATTATTTTTTTGTCAAATATAATATATGTATATTCATATATGTAAAAGGTAAAATAATAAGTGGTTGATGAAAATAACATTAGATATTATTTTCTGAATAAAATTTTATGTTAACAATTTTTTAAATTAAAAAATAAGGTTGGAAAGAAAGATCCAACTAAAATGATTAATTAAGTTTCTCAAATAAGATTAATAATTGATAAATTCTACAGATAAAAGTAATGAATAAAAAAAAAAAGACATTATTAGAAGAAGAAAAAAAAAAGAATTCATGAAAAGCAATAAACTAAGTTTCTAAATAAAAGATTAGTCATATAGGATATATATCTATACATGCTTTTCATTAAAGTTCATAGAAGAAAAACAACAAGAAAAATGTATTTGTTCATAACTTAAAATTAGTTTAGGTAAAGTTAAAAAGGTAAATGGAGATTTTTGGTAAATAGAACGGAAAAAAAAATAGGTTGGTGGCTTTAGTTCACGCGGGACTAACACATGTCGGCATGATAGTGCCAAAACCTTGATGACCGACGTAGTTTGCATTGTTGCACGTTGAACATCATCTTATATTGTGTAGACCCAACATACCTTTCAATATTCGAAGTACAGAAACAACCAGATCATGTTACCATTCTTCACAAATCGTCAACATCAACAAAATAAAAACATTTACCACTACATACAACATTAAGACTCTTACATCATGCTACCATGACCCTTTCTTTATCTATACATTTTGCCCAAAGTTCTGGGATAGAACCAGAATCTCTCGAGTAGTATAATCATAATATTACATAACTATTAAGTACAAATTGGATGAGGAATTGAATTACGTAGCAAAAAGAATAATTTAAAGAGAGAAATACAATTATCTTGCAACTGTCATGTGTTGTAAATGAAAACTTAGTCTAACATATATTTTTTTCAATGAAAGATATTTAACCATGTTTAGAATATTTTTTATAAATGATTTGAAGTAGTTATACACAATATAATCAAACTTGACACACTTTTATCTATGTCTCATTTGAATATAAAAGGAAATAAGATTTAGAAAGTTGTGTTAATGGCTATGATAGAAATATATGAGATTATACTAATATGATTATTGTTCTTCTAGAGTTGAAATCATACTGTAAAAACTTCACAATAAGCTTTTTTTTTTCTTTCCACTATTTGGTCTTCACTCCAAAGTATTCCTCCTATGTGTACAAGTTTATATATCATCCAATCCAAAGTGGGGTATACCCGCAAAAGACAATTTGACATTCAAGTCAAATATGTGCGTCAAATAGTAATAAATGTTGTTTAAGTCCAAAAATTTGTTTTGAATTAGAAATAAAATATTAAAGACAAATTTTACATACTCTCACTAGTGTTTAAGTCCAAAAATTTGTTTTGATTTTATTTTGAAATAATTAAAGACTAAAAAGCATGGATAAACATGCAATTGTAGGTGCATAAATGTTTATGTATTGGATATATATTTCATGGTTGATACATATATAAGTGATTTGGAGTAGAGATATTGTCATTATCTTCATAGTTGGATAAATGTACATATTTCATGGTTGATACATATATACGTGATTTGGATATAAGTGTCATTATGTTCTACCCTAGTGTTTGGTGTTTGTTTTCTATCTTAAGGTTGGTTTTCTAACTTAACCTAAGATTTTCTGACCTAGCAGTTTTGCTTAGTGTTTTTCTAGTTTTGAGTTAGTTCTATACACAAAGATTTCTTCGTTTCATGTTATTTAGTTAAACTTCAAAACCAAGATTTTAACGAGCTTGTCGTATCCTGACATATATATGGATCAAATGCCACGTGGAGGTGCACTTTTAACATATTGAACATGTGTAGAAGGCAAACATGATCAAGGATTGTTGGACGTTGGTGCTAGACATTCAAATGGGTTATTGGGTGCCTGATATGCAAAGCTGGATCTAGGGAGCTCCTAGAACATCTATGCTCGGTGGACTAGGGGTTTTTGCTGAGTAGCCACTCGTTGGGCAGCCTGACCATGTTGTTGGGAAACTAGAGTAAACCCTGGTGGGTTGATTTTGAGCTTAAATACTCCTTTTCATAGGTTTTGGAAACCATGCTCCTTGTTGATAGATCTTGGCAACTCTATAGTTCCATTGTTTGGACCCACGTCATCATGTGTGTTGGAGCATGGAAGAAGTCATATGGTGCTCTTGATTGGTAATGTGTGTGCCAAGTTGTTTAGTGCATTTGTAGTGTTGGTTGAATTGTTTTTCCTTATTGTTGTTTGATAAGCCATGTCGTTGTGTTTATTGTGTTTAAGACAGTGGTTAGTATGTCATCTTACGTAGTCTTTAGCCATGATGCAAGAAAGACCTTGCTTTACCAAGCATGCCTTGTTTTGGTGAACAAGCAAGTCTTGTGTTGGTGTGTAAGCCGTGTTTTAATGAACAGGCAAGACCTGCATTGGTGCGCGGGCCCCGTTTTGGTGAACGAGAAAGTCCTACATTGGTGCGTAGGCTCGATTTTGGTGAACTAGTCGTGTATGCTAGAGTATTGAAGATCACATATAGTGGTAGTGATTGATAGTGGTTACATGGTTAATCTGAATAAGATTTTGGATTAACAATGTGTTTTTGTGTTGTGAAATTGATTGATGTTATGAGCTTATATTTTATTATTTAACTGTATTATAATAATTGTATTATTATATGTGTTTTTATGTTGATGTTGTTACCTCACCCTTGCATTCTTGGTGATGGTTTTCACCTACAATCGTATTTATAGGGAGGATATGATGTTACAGAGGATATTGCTAATGATGTTGTGTAGATTGAGAGGCAAGTGAAGAATTATTTTCGGGGTTTTCAAACATTATATATTTTAAATCAATTGTGTTTAGGAGCTTTAGTCTGATATTTCGAGTTCTATTGAGATCTTTTATTATTTCCATGGGTTTTAATTAATTTTACAATGACATAATGAGGTTTTTAAATTTTTTACTATATTTGTAATGATATCAGAGCTTTATTTATCTTAATCAAATAGTGTTCTTTTACTTCACGTGACATCCTAAATCGGGGTGTTACAATAGTTGTCAGTGAATCAGTCCCATAGAGACTTTATGTCTCAGTTTCACAAAGAACCGATGCCAAAGTTTGAACCAAATTTCAAAGTTGCCACTGAAATTTTATTTTTTAATTTTTCAGTTGGCTTTAGGCAACAATTGTTAGTAGAATCGATACCATAGACTTGTTATTGCTTCAATAATTAAAATAATTGAGGCAATATCTCTTTCCAAGTTTGAAATTTCGCTAAAACTAACAAAGAACCACCTTTTATAATTTTATTCTTCCTTTAAAACGAACCAACATCGTTAAATTTGTTCAGTGTTGCATCTCCAACAAAAATGCCATTATCATTACTCCGACATTGTCGTCTTCTTCGTTCATTGTGCTCACCGTTGCGCACCTCTTAGTTCCTTCGTTCTTTGCTTTCGTTGTTTGTGTTCCTTCGTTCCTCTGATGTCAACTGAAAACATAAGAAAACACTAAAGGGTGGATGAATAGTATTTTCGAAATTCTTTCACGAAGTAGTGTCTAATGGTTTATAGGATATATCTAATTTGTAACATGTTTAGACGCTGGTTTTTATAAGATGAGTAAATGGAAAATGTTTTAAATAGAAAAATAGTAAATCACAAATTTTATATTGGTTCATTCAACCCGAGTTATGTCTAATTTTCCCTTAAGAACTATTAAGAGATTATACTAATCTTTTATAAAGATTACATGAGTTTTACCTCTCTAGATTTACAACAAGTATTCTTACCACTTCTAGTTCACCTAGTCAACACGACTAGTCCGAGTTTAACCACTCTTAGTTTAAAAGTATTTTAACCACTTTTGGTCTCAAGTATTCTAACCACTTCTGGTCTCATGTATTATAACCACTTCTAGTCTCAAGCCTAAAAAAACTCGTCTAGACAAGTGTTTTAGTTTTGTTCAGAATTTATAACACAAACAATGTTAAGATCAAAGGTACAGATAATAACTATCAAAGAGATTATATGAATATTGACAAAGGGTTTTGTGATCTGCTAAGATCTTTCTCTCAAAAAGAAATATATCCTCAAACGATATATGAGTGCAACAAGTTTAAGTTTACTATTATATTCTTATATTATCTTTCTCGTGTTATCATCCCCCTATTTTCCTCAAGCTTTCTTCTATATATAGTTTTTCTTGAAAGATGATTGTTAGACAAGGAAGTTGACTTCAGGATAGCAAGAAGTCAGACTTTAGTTTTCATTGTAGGGGTTAAAGTTTTATCATAGCCTTAATCAAACTGAGCTTTTATGATGTGATACAGTAGAAGGGTTCAAGGGAAACATTCCTAGATGTTATTCTTCTCTCAGAACGTCTTTTTCTTGAGTACAGTGATTCTGATAATATATTTATATTTTAGTGATCTACACAAATATCAGGAACAAAGTATACAAGCATTGAAACACTTTATCATACATACATTAAATGTTTTAAATGTTGATAAGCATTGAAGCACTTTATCGTACATGAATTAAATGTTTTAAATGTTGATAAGCGTTAAACTATATTATGTGTTCAAGACATTTTATCATTTGTCATGTCATTCATAAATGCACCGTGTAAGACTTGAGGAAAATGTAGTAACTAGGGAATAAAGTGGTTTTGAGACTTGAGTATTATTGTTTGGTAATTGGTGTGTGATGATTAGATATTTCTTAGAATTATAATTTTCTATGTTGATTATTTTATTTTATTATTGATAAAGTGCAACACATGATTGGTATGTTATTAATTTGGTGATTCGTGTGTGTGTGATATTACCATTATGATGTGTTAGATTATTGATAGAAGGGTGATTTCGGATTGAATAGGTGTTGGTTAAATTCAAGAGAGAAAGAGAGTTAAGGTAAACTTTTGTTTTAATTTGTATTTTTCGACCCAATGGCAAAAAAGTCATTTTACCCTCATTAAATGGTGCAAAAATTAAGTTAGGGGCATAGAAAATAAAAGAAGGAAAATAAAATTTGCAACTTAAATGGGAGATTACATGAAACTTAGGATGATTGTAGTTGTTGATATTTTAAAAAGTAGTTGAGATAAAATATGAGAGGAAATCTTAGGCTTTTAGAGATAAAGTGAGAGATTTTATTAAAGCCAAAAAGATAGAGATAGAATAAAAAAAAGATAAAAAGGGGAAGGGGAAGTTAGGGTCTGCATATTGTTACTCAAGGACTGAAAACAAAAAAAAAAGAGATAGGGAGAGAGAAAGAGAGAGAGAGAGAGAGGCGTTTCTAGGAAAAAAGAGGAAGAGTTGTAGAAATCATTGTATTTTATGCAGATATTCAAGACTCCTCTTTCAATTCCCAAAAAATCCATTCGTTACATATGAAAATCCCTTGCAAAATATGTAACACATATGTACAATAGTATGTAATTGTTAAGATATAATAATGTGTACATTAGCCTATCATAATTTGTACATTGAGTTGATTTGTGGTTATAATTCTGTTTTTGATTGAAAAATATTTTTTGGTATGTATTTCTGTGTTGTACATATTGGTTTTCATATATAGGCCGGTTTTTGTGATGTAAGATGTTACATATACATAATGATCTTTAAAAAAAACGCAGATTTTAAGCAGCGGTTGTGGTAAAAATCGAATAGAAAAGGATCTATAAACTCGATTCTAACACCAACTAAGACAAAAAATCCTGAAATTAAATAAACAGTTTAATTAAAATTGGACCTATGGCAACAATTGTCACAATAATCAAAACATAAAAGACTTTTGGTAGCGATTTCAAAAGCAACCTAGGCCATACATCTTATCAGATTTTAAATAATTATTTAATTAAAATTGTGGCAATGGTTGTGACAATAATTAAAGCATAAAAGACCTTTCGCATCGATTCCAAAAGCAACATCGATTCCAAAAGCAACTGAGGTCGTAGACCCTATAATCTTTTAAGTATTTATTTAATTTTACGGATCTATGGCAGTGGTTCCTAATATGGTAAGGTCTATGGCAGTGGTTGTGTGTAGAACCGTTGTCAAAAACCCAAGTATTTTTTATTTCGAGTTACTGTTTCGGATTATTTTTTTTGCGAGGCAAAATCTTGAATCTTTTTGTTCTAATTCATAACTGAAACTAAAAACTCTCACTCTTTTACCTTGTCTTAATATACCTCAGTTGTCTAACTATTACCAATTGTGTAAAATAATTATTGCTGTATCTCTTTGCTTCACTAGTGACACAAATATTTTATTTTAAAAAAACATAAAAATCACATCAATTCAAGATAAAAATACATTGCATAAATAGGAAAAAAATATTTATGATGAAAAAATTAAGTAAATATATGGATGAAAAAACAATAAACCAATACAACATCGGTAAAAAAAGAAAAACTTAAAGTTCAATAACCAAATTTCTCAACATATTAAACTCACTCACAATTTAAAAAAGGTCATCTATTATTAAAAATATAAATATTTCTAATGATGGTGGTGTGCTAGAGGATTCTAATTACTTAGTTGATATGTTTTCTTTAGAATATCTTACTTCCACTATCCATATTTTACAAGATTTACAATATTTAAATTCGTTTTATTGTAATTCTAAGGCAAATTCTAATTATTATTTTTACGATTAAAGAAACTTATTTTGTGGAGGAATTGAAAATAACATCAGAGGCAGACCAATCGACTCAACCCAAGGTCCAACTACGAACTTTTTAACTGCAACAACTTAAATATACACTATTGGAGATAGAATTATGCGGCTGATGTTTTTAGAAAACGGCTAAACTTCAAAAATTTCAAACTACTTCAAGATGGGTTGATTTTTAATTAAGGCAACTTTGAAAAGGAAAAGAGATTAGAATTTCGTTTGAGATGAAGGGAAGGGATGAATCAAAGTGACAAGGACTTAATCTTAGTGAATCGTGACAGCAAGGTCACTCTACCACTTATAATACTATGTCGCGTATTTAAGTCGTTTGCAAAGGATTCTACCGTCTCTCAATTGGAATTAAAAATCTCTAAATAAATTAATATATTTGATGAGAGGAAAAATTATAATTATAAAAAAGATAATGAATCACTTCAAATTATAAAGAAACTTAGACAACAAAATATTAATATTGAATCTTTCAAAATCAATATCTTAAAAAGCTATTGAAAAGAATGTGAACTTCTTTATCGAGAGAATCAACCGGAGAATTAATTGAAATAAAAGACATGATGAACTTCGAATCTATATATATACAATCTTAATAAATGAATTATTTGAAAATAAGAAAACTAAATAAAGCGACTTAATGCCTTTTACAATGACATATTCCACACCTTTACCAAAAAAATAATCGTACCACCCTTGATCAATTATCTTATTTGATTTTTCTTGCATAAAAGATCAACATGTCAGGATCTCCGACGTACTAAAATCTATCCGGAATAAATGTACCACAAACACAATAGATTCGATCTAATCTCTCATCAAACCGTGAATCAAATTTAGGTGATTTCTAAAATAATGTTAGTCACGTGTGTTAGAAGTCTCACGTCGACTAGAGATAATACCAATTTATAATATATAAGTGAGGTAGAAACCTCACCTTACAAGCCGATTTTGTGGATAAACTCACTTTCTAATAATAAGTGATTTAATTTTTTTATTCTAGAATTTACAACACTAATGAAAATTATATTGTTTCTGAAAAAAAATTCTAATGTGTTAAAGACATTGCTTAAGGATGAAAATTGAGAATGGTAGTTAATTGATCCATGTGAAGAACAAGATCAGTAAGAATAAATGATCTTTCATCAATTTAAGAAAAATACGAAAAAATATTCATTCATATAAATGTTTTATGTGCTCCCAATTTTCACAAGAAAGGTCAAAATAAGAACAAAATTTCGTACTTATTTTTTTAATAAAAATGAAAGAAGAAAAAATTAGGCTGCTTCTTTAGTTTATCGCATCTTTTTATTTGTTCATGTTTTCGGATTATCAAATCTGAAGTATAATAATCACTACATTTTCCAGAAAATTAATTCCAAAACAATGTAAAGGTTTTTTTCCGAGTTAGAATCCGTCAATAGAACTATTTTTTAGAAAAGTATAGAACAAGTTGTTTTGAAATATATTTTGATAATCTAAAATTATTATTTATTTTATACTAAACATAACACGATGCTTATATATCCACATTTTTTACCGTTATATAATAAAAATACTAATTAACACAACATTTTTATTTAAAAATAATACTAAATATTCTAAGAATAGAATAAAATTGTAAAAAAAATGTAAATGCAGAAATATTTACGGAAATTTACATTTCATTATATATTACTATAAATATATCAAAACACAATCTAATTAATAAAAATGTATGTTAAAGGCAACATTTTGAAAAATACAAAAAAAAAAAAAACATTTTAGATGGTATGGTAATTGTATGAAGTAATAAATAGAAGTTATGAACCAAAATCTTTGAAGAGAATAGCTTATTTTAAAAAGTAAAATAAACAACATCATTAGTTGGTAAGAAAATCAGCTACTACTATTGATTAAAATGTATAAATAACAGATCATGACTGCCTTAATTTTTATTTTTTTTTCAATAAATTACTTTCTTTAATTTCATAGCATGTAAGTGAATGTTCTAGAAAGAAACATTGCATTGTAAATGTGTGAACATCAAACGTTGTTGCTTTGTAGCCACATGATGAGAAAAGTAAAAACTAGAACATGTTGCATCTCCAACATTCTGCAACTCTAGCCATGGCTGCAAGTACCATCATCACGCTGAAGTTCTTATCTCTATTCAGTCTTCTTCTCTTATTTTCAATCTCTGGTGTGAGTTCTCATAGCGACCAAAATGCCCTGAGAGGGACAATTCCTCCAACATGCAAACGCATTGAGTGCCCCACCCATGATGTGATTGAAATGGGCGATGGCTATGAAATCCGCCACTACAATAATTCAACTGTCTGGATGTCAACTTCTTCCATTCAAGACATTTCTCTTGTTCAAGCTACAAGAACTGGCTTCAGGAGGTAATTATAGTTTCTTTCTTCTTTTACATGAATTTCTGATGAGTGTTTTCTTGCTATGTTTAATAATAGTATAACAGTAACACCTGGTACTGGGTCTCTTTTTGTGTTCATAGTTGGTAAATGGGACTCTTCAAATAGAGTGAGAATTTGAGTTTGATAATTTATTTTAGATGTTTTTGTATTATCTTGTATAATAATAAGTGAATAAATGCATTTTGATTTAATATAAGTATGGAAGAGTTTAACCTTAGCCATAACTCACTTTCAAAAACTCAAACAAAATTCTTAAGTTCATATCATTGCATTTAGCTTTCAAGAAATGCTTATGGTGCTGTTGGTTCAAGTCATTCAAAGATCTAATTGAGCTTGAGTACCCCTTTTGTTTTTTGCACATGCAGTCTATTTGACTATATTCAAGGCAAGAACAACTGGAAACAAAAAATTGAGATGACAGCGCCTGTGATCACAGAAGTTTCACCAAGTAAATCCTCATTTGTTGTGAGCTTTCTTGTGCCAAAAGAGAACCAAGCAAATCCTCCCCCTGCAAAGGGTCTCCATGTCCAAAGATGGAAAAATGTGTACGTAGCAGCAAGACAGTTTGGTGGATATGTAAACGATTCAAATGTTGGAGTTGAAGCCTCTGCCTTGCTAGCTAGTATTGCAGGCACTGATTGGTCAGGTGCCATTGATAAAAGCCATAGAGATGGACATGCTTCTGTTTACACTGTGGCACAGTACAATGACCCTCTTGAATATGATAATAGGGTGAATGAGATATGGCTCTTGTTTGAAATGGAATGTGAACGGCATGCAATGTGAAATCTGTGAGAGAACCATTTTCACCACATTACATAGCTTGTAACTTTAAGAAAACTGAGCAGATCATAGATTGTGGTATTACAGAGTCTGAGATTGATAAAATAAAGTTTTGAACATTTTGCTCAGGCAATGCCTTTAAATTGAATAGTGTTTTGGATTGCTAACTTTATTGTGTATTTAGATTTTCATTTAAAGAAAAACAAAAACAAAAAATGATGGTTTCATTTCAGCAGAAGGATATGCACTATTAAGGTCATTTTGAACATTCATAATGGGCTAATACAATATTTTTTTTTCTGTATCAATTGATGAGACTAAAACTTTTAAACTGAAGGCGTTAAAAACCTCAGTATGCTTCCTGAAAATGTTCCAGAAGGATATCAAGGCAATAAGCTCATTAGCATGCCATGAATTATAGGTGTAAATTTCTTAGCCTTGGTCAACTCAAAAACCAGTATTTTACAAATAGATATGTAAAAATCTTGTTTGCACAAGTTCCGAAACCTACACCAGTAAACATCGGCCCCATTATCTATTTAAATGGAAAATAATTGTGTTACAAACTCCTATGATCATTTAAATGGTGATGCATAAGCCACGGTTTGGTGTAATCTATACATGAGTGGGTACAAGAATTTCTCGAAAGTGTGAAGCAATTAAAAATGTGTTTTATTGAGTTATATAATAATTGAAGTTTTCCCTATATGTTACAAATATTATAATGCATCCTAAACGCACATTAGCATGCCTAGTGAGCATGGCTCCGGAACCAATTAACATTATTATAAAAAAAATTCTCAAATCTCAAAGAAATGGAACAGTGAAAGCACTAGGAAAGGACTTTGGTGGATTAATAGATAAACCAAGGAACGATGCTGTCATCTTTACAATTATCAATAAAAACAAAAATAAAATACATCTGTGCTTAAAAGAACTATATGCCTCAATCAACTAAATATTGAAAACTTTGAGGCACAACACCTACAGCATCTAATAATCAGTTCAATAAGTTAGGATTTCCAAGGACTAAAATTCACACTGACTAGAAGTCCGGGTAATACCACACACAGGATTACTCCCATAATATACATACATGCCACAATTCCCATTTGGAGGATGTTCATTTGAAGAAGAATGGCTGACCCTTTTAGACTGATCAATTCTCTGTATTTGTTCAACATTACCCTTTTCATGGAAGACCCTGGTAACTGGTCTACTATGTGAAAACTTCATATAGGACTTTTCTGGGGTGTAGTTGAAGATAGATGAAATTGGATCCATGTTGCATGAATCACCATAGTCTACAGTGCTGAAGGAGTCCCTGGTGCTCTCAGTTGTGAAAGAAGCTTCATCTGAGCTTGTGAAAAGGGACCAGTCGCTTGATGTGGCGTCTGAAAACTCATGCCTGACGTTTTCAGCGTAAGTCTGTGTCACTGGCAGGGCATTCCTATTGGTGCTCTTTCTAAGGAAGCCATTAGTGGTGTCAATAATGCGAGTCACCATTTCTGGCCTGGCATTGGGTGATGGCTCTGGTACAGAAAACTGGCTGCCCTGCCTGCCATGTCCAGGTTTAGGCTTATGCATTTCCATTGGATTGTGCTTTGAAGCATCATAAACTAATTGTGTGGCTTTCCCGGTATGTTCTAATGGAGGACGGGGACAAGACCTACCAACAATTCAACAGTTTTAAAGCCTGAAGAAAGCATGTGTAGGGACATGCAATGACAGAAAGATGCACAGACATCCACAATGAATGGACCCATAATTCATAGTAATACGATCGTATACCAGATTGAGGAAGAATAGGTAAAAAAAAATGCATTCTTATGTGAACTTAAAACAAGTAACATTTATGCAGCAACAGAATGCTAGAATATGATCGATCTAATTAACTTTCAAGCCCTCTTTTATACTGCAAGTCTGGCTCTATTAGATAACGCAAAATAAACGGAGGAAATAAGATTAAATAATAAGATCCAAAATTAAACCCACCTAGATACTTTCATCTTTAGCTTGAATTGACATTTTTAATTTTTCTTTCTTTTATTGACAAAGGAGGGTAATTTGCTCAAAAGGTAACACTTGTAAATACAACAATAGAACCAAATTTATTAGAATGAGTATATTAAATGCCAAAGTACTCAGATAAAATGACAATAACTGTGCCACCATCTAAATCTCTACCTCATGTAGAATAAGATATATGCTCCTTCTGACATGACCTGATTAATTAGCACCGGCTGAACCTGTTAAATGCAAAAAGAGAACAACAGTTTGAACAATTACTAATTAAAGGAGATCAATTAGATAATAGGGGAGGGGTAAAAGGGTAAGAAAAGACCGTTCAGAATAACAGATTTGTTACAAAAGGAAAACCCTTTGAAATGAGGAAACCCTAGGTAGAGAATGAATGCAGCATTACTATAACTCAGGCTTTTGAGCTAGTTTCCTAGATCATGACAATTACACCCATTAGATTGTGAATTACATAATATATGCAATACCTCAGTGTCATCTATCCTGAACCAGCTGCCTTGCAGATCTTTTACATATGAAACATAGTGTCCAGAGAAAGATGCATTTAGTGTGTCCAGGTGCACAACAACAGCATAAAGCATGTAAAGTGGTGGGATATCACCCGTCCCAGTCATGAAAGGAATCATATCCAGCATTTCGGGAAAAGTTATACACTTATTAATTTTGCCATATCTTCCTTCCTGATGATACAGAAACAAGATATTCCGAAGAGTCAATATATAGAAAGAAACTGAGGCAATTTGAAACATAATCAGGTATCTGAAGTATAACATCCAAAAAACAGTAATTATGAAATGAACTACAAATATGTGATAATTTAAGGCTGGTATTTTCAAGGAACTCAACAATGGCTTGCAGATTATTGCTTATGTAACCTCAAATTGTCGGTGACCAAATTAGTGTGATGTTTTTCATCTTTGGAGTTATTTATAAGTGACATTAACCTAAGATTCTTGAGATAAATCATACTAAGACATTGTACCAAACATAAGAACAATTAAATAAGCAAATTTTGAAGACTATATCCATATATAGCATGGGTAGTAATAATGTTAGCCTCTAAAAAATCCAAAAAGACAAAAAATTTACAAAGTCCATGAGCTAAGCACCCAGAAATGCCAGCCATAATATACTCCCCAACACTCCTAAAGAAGCCAAAATTCCTAAACACCTTGAAAAATCCAAGCATCCGCCTCCAATTATTTGCACCAAAGAATAGCAAGAACTTCATTCCAACGGATCCTTAACCTCTATTTTTCCATACCCTTTTAAAACGTATTGTCAAAAGGGTTGGCTCTTTTCTTCTTCCATACCATTTAAAACTTGTCTTCGAAAGGGTCTGTGGAAATTGGCCAAACCCACCCATTCACAAACAAAAATATGACAATTCAACAAAATATAATACAAATATATATATATATATATATATATATGCACATAAACATATATATATATATATATGTTAGTAATGCTTTTGCTTTACAATATGTCAATTCATTGAGTAATCAACCTTGATCTAGAAAGCGAATGACTATAACACCAACGAAGCCATAAGTAACAAAAACAGAGCGAGACAAACAATAAAGCAAGCTTCCCAACCAAGCAAAAGAGGAATGGCAATAGAGAACAACCTTAAAAGAGCAATAAGATACCTGAAATCTCTTCAAAACTATAGTCAAGATGTTAGGAGCCTCATGTATGCTCAGTTGCTTTCTAGCTCGAACATATGCTGTGCACCTAATTCAAAATGTACAAAAAAGAGGTGAGAGTTTCTTAAATTGGAAGTGAAATTCTAACAATGCTCTTTCTTTTTCTCTCTCTCCTCACATTCTTTAATAATTTATTAACCAACTGAACCACACAATAGTAACAGAACAGAAATACGTTAGATAATTATACCTTCCACATCTGTACATATTCTCTCCATCCAAATCTTCAGGGGAAGTAAACTGAGTTAGCGCATCTTCAAGTGACTCAACCCAACCCAAAATCTCCAGCGTCAGGTCCATAATGTTTTCATACCTTTCCGATTCATGATTACAATTCAAACACTTAACCTGTAGACAATAAATTCGACTAGGCCATCAAACAAAAGTAATACCAAGATCACAGCAAACCAAACAGAGGGAACAAAAAAGTAAGAGAAAACGGTATGAAGGGACACAAACCTTGGATTGAAGACGACCACCAAAAGTATGTTGTATGAAAGTTGTTTCTTGTAGTCTAGGATCAACCTTTTTCTCACCACCAAGTCCCTCCAGGCATATAGATTGCATTGATGCAATTAGAAGCCTATATAAGCAATGCATTTAATTTATCATTTTTACTAAGCATTCGGCATAGAAATAACAAGCCAAATATCAAGGAAATTAGTGTTTGATGGTGTGCGTTGAGAGGAAAACATAATACCTATATTAGTTAATAATTCTAAAAACTTAAGTAAGATAATCTCAAAAGACCTTAAAAATTCATGGGCATCTTCCTGACTTCCTTCCCCCATTTGACAGTTAATGCTCCGCATATGCCAGAGTATCCTACTAGGGGATAGAGGAGCCCCATTTTCTCTTAAAATCATTATGTGTTGCTCTAACTCACACATGAGACACCAATCTTTAGCACAACCTGGCATTCAATGAAAAATAAGACAACATTAAAAAAATTGCCTTAGAAGCAAATATAGTCTTGACTTTTGTCTCATTAAAAGATAAGAGAGAATATAAATACAGGCTTTTGAGTGAGATCTATAAAGCAGATAGACGACTAAAGGCTTTGTAGAAGTTAAGCACTGCAAGACAGCATTCGCATAGCAACTGCAAAATAAAGAGATGAATAAAGTTCAGAATATGCCAGAAAAGGACCATAGATAGATTTTCCCAAAACTTTATCTCCAACTAAATCGGGTCTCATTTTTTGAAATTCAAGCAATATGAAAACAAAAGGTAAATTGAAACAGTTCACATACAAAAGTAACCTTGAAACGGGAAGACTTCCCCTCCTTCAAAACTTTTGTTGTAACCACCATAATAATAATAGTTATAATAATAGTGAATAATCTAATTGTTGAAGATCTATCTACTAACTAATCTGTAAGACATTCAACATTTCTTTCTATTTTATCATAAATGACAATTATAGTTTTAATGTATTGTGCTAGTATTACCTGTTCCCACAATTTAAGAGGCCCCTGGGGCATATGCCAAATATATCACTCTGGAAAATCTTTACAAATTCATCATAAGGAAACAACATCTGAGACATGATCAAGACACCAATTAGTAGTAAGGGCATCATTCTCTAATTTGTGGCCATAGAAAATTGTTTCAAGTAGGACAGAGGGAATTGAAATTTGTAGGCATCTACCAAATCTGACCTTTATCTTCTTCACCTTCTTGAACTTTACATCAATGCCTTCTGTAGAAGCTGGAGGGCAGGGTTTCGTTGATTTCTTCAAGCCCATCATTTTCATAATTCCAGTACCAGCAGCTCCATTGCTAACATTACCATGTAAAGGGATGCTATCACTAATACTAGCAACTTCTGCATGATTAAAATGAATTTTTAATTTTAAAAGAATTCTAGCAACAAAAGACCAATACCTTAAAATAGAATCAATACCGAACTCAAGTTATAGGAAACATTGACGTTAAAACAACAAATATGAGAAAGAGATATCTTATACACTAACTTGGTTCATCTGCAGTTTTTCCTTTCTTCTCTATTTCTGAGCAACAAAAATCTGTTGATATCTTTGATGTTGACTTTGGTGATTTAGAAGATTTAGTCTTGGGAGTATGCATTGCTTTTTTAGCTTTCACACTTCCTTTGATTGTCATTTCAGAAGAGCGTTTGTGTTGTGCCGTTTCCTCAGAATGATAATTTCCCCCTTTGACAACATTTGCACCTTTAGCGGCAATATCTGTATGAAATTCATCTATAATGGTGTCACTATTTGGGCGTCCATATTTGTTTCTTGTCACAAATGCATTTCCATATTGATTTTGATGGTTTTCATCCTCATGAATTGTGGTTCTTGATGCATCGAGTCTGTTAATGTAAACTCCAAAGCCACTAGAATTGACATTCGAAACTTCTTCCTCCAACACAGAATCATTGCTATTTCTTGACTGCAATAACATTTAAGCATCATGATAAGAGATTTAGCATTGATTAATTTATAAAATATATGCCAATTGGATATCAAAGTAAAACAAGTAAACCTTCTGTCTCATAAATGCCTCCTTTGATACCACACTTGGGAGAGAACTGGTGGCTTTATAATCAGAAGATTCAATAGAAGATTCATATATAGACCCATTATCTCTTCTCCGTGTTTCTCTGTTGGGTTTATGGGAAGTTCGTTCAAAGGTGGAAGGTTGAAAATTATTAAATAGGGGGAAATCAGCTGTAGCAGGAGCAGCAGTGGCAACCAAAGGGTGAATCAAATTGTCCATAGGTGCACTCTCCCTTAAAGTCTGCTTCAAAGTGGGAGATAACAACTGGTTGTTCAAATTTTCATAAAGATAACTCCCATGACCAAATTCCTCAACTGAAACAGCCATAGGAAACGAGCTTGACTTATGAGGTTCCAGTTGCTGGCATTCCTGCTTGTGAACTAGCCTCCAATGGATTATTTGACAATTTCCAGAGCTGCAAACCACTTACAGCTCAAATTTTGAGAAATAATCTTAAGGTCAAACACAATATTTTCCCCAACATTCATGTCATAAAAGGAAATTAATAAAAGAGCATATAGAAGAGTTGTTTAATATTGATTACAATATAACCTGTCTCACTTATTCTTCTTCCAAATCTGAACAACAAAATTTGGTCATTCCACTTTATTTCCATTAATTAAACCCTAGAAAACTCTTAAGCAAGATCTCATGGAGAGATCAACATATAGAGTTGTTCAGACAAAGGTTCCCAATAGCAAACTGTCAATGCCACAACCAATTAAAAAACTAGCACAATTCACTGGCCAATAACTATAGAGAAAACCGATCAGATATTACCCGTCACAATTAATTGAGCCCAGCCCCTAAGGTACTGTATTCTTCATTTGGAGTAGTATAAATTTCAATCTAACCAGAAGACATGTATGCTTAATCCCAAGGCAGATATTGTGATAAGAATTCAAACAATGATTCAACAGAAATTAGTGAAGACAAAAAGTAGGTCAGCAGCTAAAATAAGTTAAGAGAATTACCAATATCTAACAGATTTGCATTTGGAGCATCGAGTTCTGGCTGGAGCAGAGCACCTAGCACACTCATGATGTTCATTTTTTGAAGCAGACACTGGAGGAATTACATCAGCCACAGCCATTTCTTCAGCTCTCAGAGCTTCTTCAGCAGCCAAATGGGCAAGCAAATTTATTCTATCTCTCTTCTTAGTAGTTTCACTCCATTTTCCAAGCAAGATGTAAGCCACCAAGGGAAGCACAACCAGGACCAGAAACAGAACGGGTATATCAGATTCTCGCGGTTCGAGCATATCCCCACAAGCATACTCATGTCCAGTTTCCCCCCGAAATCACTAATCAGGATATCATCCTCTAAAAGTCCAAGTAAACGGAATCTGAGTAAACAGCAACTTCAAGTGCAGCATAACACATGCCCCACCATTCAAACCTGACAAGTGTCATCTACTTAAATTTTGTGGTCTGAGGTTTATCAATAACAAATCAAATACTAAATTAATGTTCTAATTTTCAGCACTCTCATAAGGCATTCACTGATTGACTTATAAAATGAACCTTATTCATAGTTTACACCCGCATATCCTTAGACATTATACAACATTATACAACAGCATTCTCTATACATTATAGTGGAGGAACAGATGCCTCAAGTTTGCAATCATGTTGCCCTTCAGAAACAATTGAGAAACCAAGACTTTAGATTAATTATATTAGTTCATTTAATTCCAAAAAAATAAAAATGCATAGTGTCAATCTATCCTTCTTTGAATAACCTAAACACCTATCTTGTATAACACTACAGCATGGTGTAATGTAAGTTAGGCTTGCTCAATCTTTTACAGCAAAGAAACAACCAAGTCAAAAGGAGTAGCCTCATCTTAAATATAATGCCATCATACTTTGCTTGAACATTAAATTTCCACATAAAAGAAGAAAAAAATTAATTTCCAGAAATAGAGGGCAATTGCTTTAAAGTTTGGCACGAAATTCAACAGCCATCAAAACAGTTATCATGTTCATCATCCCGTTTAACATAACAATGCAAAAACCAGACCAAATGCACAGACTAGATACCATTTCTCTAACACACACGTAGATGTCAACAGTCAAAGAGCAGTGATGACACAGAACAAAGGAATGAACATATAAAAAACTCCTCACCTTTGTGTGTCCACTGCCCCAATTTTATATTCAACAAACACCCATTTAGGGAAAAACACCACCAAACAAGTGAACAACCACATTCCACAGTTGTATAGAGAGAATGGGACAAACCCCTCCACCTAAAAAGATGCTTCCACCAAAAGAAACCCCTGAACCACCCTAATTACTTTTTCTTTCTACATAGACAAATTTCAACCTCATAAAACAAAAGAGGAAAAAAATCTCATGTTCCACATCAACAGAAAAAATAAACCCAAAAATTTCAAGTCTTTCAGAAAAAATGAAGCAAAAGCCAGCAAAGAACAGTGTAGTTTTTTTCCAATCTGAAACTCAAGTACATGAAATCAACACCAGCGAGCAATGCCACACAATGTAAGTTAAAAACTTTGGACATACCCTCAACACCGAGAAGAAATCTGAGAAAAACCCACCAGCACTTCACCTCTTTACTCTCTTCACCCTTCAAAAGATTCCTTGATTCCCTCCTCAGCACACCTTCTTCTTCACTTCACAATTTGGCACCCTTACTACCCTTTTCTTTAACATTTTGGGGAACATTACTATGTTCCTGTTCAGCACCAAGCTCCATAAGGATCCGCCACCTGGCAGCATCATACCCCTTCATTGTAACAATGCTCTCCCACCATCTATCAATGAGTGGGACCCACTCCGATGATTTCCAATGATTTGTCCGGATGCCACGTGTACGGGTGATGCATTAATATGAGTATAATTGTTGGTCAGAGTGGTCGAATTTTGAATTGTCACAAAAAATTTATTATTTTATTCAACTTTTTTGATCTGAGACATGTGATGTGACAGAGCCGTGACAGTCCTTGCTCCGAATATTACAATGTCAGTGGTAAGAGACTTGGAAATTGCGAAAAAAATTTCTAAGAAATAAACAATAATTTTTACATCATTGTTAAAATTTGTACCTAGGAACATGTGGTTGTAATTATTGTAGCTTCAATGTTTCATCATTTTGATTAAGAGAAAAAAAAAAAAAAGATCAGATCTAGATCAGGTGATTCATTTTGAAACACCACTGATGAGTCTTTATTATATGCTATTTTGGGCAACCTCAGTTGTTGATTAAGAATACTTGTCTTGATTAAATAATTCATTTTTTAACTTTCAATTTTATAGTGATTTTCAAAAATTCAACCTGATTTTAAATGTAGTTATTATTTGTTTTAGAAAAAAAAAAAACTATGTACATATTATGGATATGATGCATGTAAAAGTTTGACAAATGTATTTTGAATTTAAATTATTAAAATGCAATGATTTTGAATTTAAATTATTAAAATGCAATGGTGCTAAACTTGATGGAGAACTATTTGTCCTATTGATATTGAATTGTTGTCAAGCTACGTGTTTAGATAGATCTAAGAATTTAATTTAAGTGATATATCTAAAATATATTAATTAATTAACTATATACCAAAATTACTTTTTTTAGTGTAATATATTTCAGTTAATTATTGACTAGTTGCTGCTTTCAGAAATCATTAGTTCAACTTGGACGTAATCTAGAATACAAATTAATTTATTATTTTTATATAATTAAGATTTATCTATTAGACATACAAAGAGAATCTATACAAAAACTATTCTTTTTATTTTTTTCTCAAAAACAATTTAATAGTATAATTCTGAAATAACATGTTATAAAAAAAACCAATTGCTTAACTGAGAATACTTCCTAATATATATATATATATATATATATATATATATATATATATATATATATATAAATCAAAACTATATAATAAATATTATAAATGAATATCTTGTTATATTAAATTGTATATTTATATGAATTACATGCTATTATAAGTATAATAAATAAATAATATTAAAAATAACAATAAATATATTTTATTTAATATATTTAAAATTAAATTTTAGTTTATTAAACTAAAATAACATGTGAACATGCACGCACAATTTTCCATAATTTTAATAATTTATTTCTTATATTTATTTTATTTTATTGCATATCTTATTTAGAGTTAAATATTATAATTTTAAACCGTTATTTCTATTCAAAATTTTAAATTTATTTTCATTAAAAAATTTATAATTAACTTTGCTCAAACTAATGACTCATTTCAAACAGATTTTTTCTTGGTCAGTCTTTACAATGTTTTTATATAAAGTCTTGCACAGATGGTTATAAAATATTTTAAATTTTTATAGCAAACCATTAATAAAAATAAACATATAGATTATTTTGTTTTAATCATTTATTATAAATCATAAATATATTTATTAAAACCTATCATTTATTATAAATCATAAATATATCATTTATTATAAATCATAAATATATCATTTATTATAAATCATAAATATATTAATATTAATATCAAATTCATTCATTTGCTTGTTGACAAGTTGAGTTTACTACAAGTTTACATATAACTGACTCACAGAAAAACTTATAACTTCAGTTGGGGATTGACTTTTTGAGTTTTTTTTTTTTGGTAAGTTTCAAATTTGCTAATTGTTGTTAGCTTTTCTATTAACTAAAGAAATAATATTTAATTATATTTGTAATATTGATATGAATATAATTTTGGTCTTCTAAATTAAAATAAACCATTTTATCCTTTTAGACACTAAATTATAAAGTAATTAAGTACATAAATAAAATAATGATTAGATATGAGAAAATTTGAGTGTGTTGAAAATAAATGTTAGAAGTAGAATGAAGCAGAGAAAAAACTCTACGTTTATGCACCCTAAAGTAGGTATCCTTATTTTTGAACTAAAACATCTTTCGTGAGCTTGTTATTCTTGTTCATTTTGTTAAAGATAAAACTATTCATACGTCTAAACACTCTCGTGTTTTGAAATTTAATCAAATAACATTAAAATGGGATAATAATCAGAAAATAACTTAGGGTAAAAACACAAGACTTAGAGCCTAAACCTTAAACACACAAAACCTAAAACCAGAATCTCCACCATAGAAAAACTTAGGAAAACACCTAGGTTCTTAAGAAATAGGAAAACATCTAGGTCAAAACACTCAGACGCATGGCTAAACGTTGATGTGCCTAAAACGTCTAAGAGAGTTAATGCTAAACACTTAATACTTATCACACTTGAAAAAGGTATTCAGCGTAGCTCTCGCGGAAACAGAACAAGTCGAGATTATGTCTCTGACAAAACCTTTTAAAGACATAAAAATCAAAATATAAAAGAAAGTTTAAACAAGTTAAACGCTATTTGTCTAAAAAGAGACAATAACAAAAGAAACGTGTACTTGATTAAATGATATCGTGAGCTTAAACAGTATGTCATCTAACGATGAAGTATCTACACCACACTTGGTATCTTTAGAGAAAAGAACTCAATTGTAAAATACTACCTAATGGTAGAAAAACAAAAATCACTTTGTTATTCTAAGAAAATATTAAATAACATTAAATGTTCAACGTTCAAAAACAAAAAAAATGATAATAAAAGACGTATATGTTGCATGCACAATTTACTCTATTCTTGTAGATAAGTTATTCTACACGCATCCACAGAGCTACAAATCAAATATTAAAAAGTGCAAGTTAGGGACAAAGGAGATATTCGTCGAATGTTCTTCACTTAAAGTTATACCTAAAAAGATCGTGCAACCTACTTCAAGCTAACTACTAAAATAGCATGTCTGCTCTGACAAGTTGACTTATCTAACGACTATTATACAAAGAAGAAAAAGAAAGCACGAGTATCAAGGCTAAAGCTCAGCCAAGCGGACAAATATCCATGAAGCCTTTAAATAAAAAATCTCTTGAAAGGAAAATCAAGAAGATAGTGAAGCAAAGCTACAACAAAATATTCATCTTGAGAAGCAAAAAAGAAAGAACTCAAGAAAAAGAATACATTTGAGCTGAAGACAAGAGAAGAGAAGAGAAAAAGAGAAAAGAAATACTCTTACGCTTCATTATTATATTGCTTATCGTTGAAAGAGAAAAGAGAGAAACACTTGTGAGTGTTTAGACTTCTTTGTATTGTATTTACATTCTTTCTGCAAGAGTTATAGTCTGAACAGCTTGTAAGCCATCGTTGATTACAATTCTAAAGAAAATTAAAATACAACTGAACTCTATTTGAGTTAAGGAATCTTGGCAAGGTTGCTAAGTGTGGGAATTGGTATCATGCAGCGGAATGTTTAAGAGTGTGTAATCGAACACAAAACCAAGAGGAGAGGGGTGAATTGGTTATTAAAAATTTTCGTTTTCCCTTTTAAATTTTTTTTTCCGAACAAAATAAAGTAAGGAGATGAAGAAATAGAGAAAATCACACAGATGATTTTTATATTGGTTCGAATCAAAAGATTCTACGTCCAGTTGTTAATCACTTTAAAATAAGTGATTAATGTAAGACCCGATAAAATAAAAATATCTTTTATTTTTATTTTTATAATTTCTAATATTAAATATTTAATTATGGTAATGATATTGGATGATAAATGTAGTAAGGAAATGAATGAAAATTAATTAATTATTGTTGTTATTATAATTTTCAAAAAGTGTCTGAAATAAGGTTTATATATTGATGAATGTGTTCTGATATCAACTTAAATGTTTTGGTTAAATGGTGTGTGGGTGTGCATGGAAGTGTTGGACAACTCTTGGCAATCGTATTCGAGTCCTCATGAGGCACATAGGCTCCTTGTTTGTGATTTTTTTTTTATGGGATGATAGGTGGGGCCCGTTGGGACCCACCATGATGTGTGGAGGAATGAAAAGAAGAGTGATGTCCACGAGAAGTGTTGTAGTGTGAGGGGCAGGAAGTTATTTTATTTTTTTTCTCCTTCCATGCATGGGAACCACGGGAAAGAATGTGGAGTGTGCTTCCATTCATTCTGCACCATTTATGGAGGGGAGAGAATTCATTAAGAGTGGTGATTCTCTTAATGAAGGGATATTCCCTTTGGCATTGGTTGTTGAAAAAGGGATAACTCTCTTTGGCATTGGTTGTTGAAAAGAAAGTGGTGATTTTCTTTGGCATTGGTTGTTGAAAAGAGAGTGGTATTTTCTTTGGCAAATAGTTGTAGAAAAGATAATAGTATTTGAGTGATGAATCTTCTTTGGTGAGGGAGGTAGATATTCTGCCTTGTGTGATAGGGAACAGGTGCGAAGCTAGAATAAGGATGACTCGAGTCGGTGACGTAAGCTACAAGAGTGTGACTGAGTCTTGTCATGATGGCGTTCATGGTTTGGTAATGCTCATGGTGTGGTGTACCTATGATGATGATCATGGTATTGAAGATGGTCGAAGTTATGTTATGTTGATATTGGGGTTACTATAATGGTTATAGTAAGTAGTTAGCAAAGGTGATAATGAGCGGTTAGACCAAAGGTCTATGTGTGAGATGTTAGTGATGACATCAACGATTAGAGATCAAGGATCGAGAATTAAAATTTAAGGATTTGAGGTCGATGATCGAGTAATTCATTATGATTAAATTGTGTTGTAATTTGAGATAATATCTTTAGAATCTTCCTAATTAGAGGAAATAGATACGTAATATTTTATTTTATTTTATTTTTTCCTAGTTTTCCTAGTTTCCCTATTTCCCTTTTTAGGAGATCTAGATTATTACAAATAGAGGATACGAGAATGTATTTTTCATCATTCGAGAATAATAATAAGTCTTATTTTTAACTTGGTGTCAGAGCTCCTGATCATAGGGGCTAGATTCCGCTGCAACAAGCCGCACCGCCGCCGTCGCCGGTTGGGGTCGTTGACAGGGCAGAAAGGTCCGCCCAACACCGGCGATCACAACGCCGACAGTCGCTCCATGAGAGGAGCCTCCACGCGTCGCCACGCGCCGCCACCGTCGCCGGCGCGTGTAGACCACGCACCCACCTCCGACGAGACCCACTCGCCGACACCGCCACAGACAGGGTCGCCGAAGCCCCCTGAGTCCATTCCTAAGGTCGGTGACCACTCGTTTGGACTGTATTTGAGCATATCTGAGTTTTAAGTTTTGCTCCTTTTTTTCTCGGTGAGACCCACTCGTCGTCGCCGCCATAGAGGAGTCGCCGGAGCCTCCTAAGTTTGTTCCTAGGGTTGGTGACGACCCGTTTGAGCTTTATTTGAGTATATCTGAGTTTGAAGTTTTTGCTCTTCTTCTTCCTAGGTACGGGATGTCTGAAGAAAAAAGTATTCTGTTGGGGGTACCTAATGACCTACCAAATATAGGAAATACCTCTTGGTTGGATGGTCAGAATTACTTACAATGGAGCCAATTTATTCTAAGGATTCTCAAGGGTCGTTCAAAACTTGATCACATACATGGAGAAGGACCAGCACCAGATGACAAACATTTTTCAATTTGGGACAAGGAAGATTCATTAATTATGACTTGGATGTGGCAATCCATGATTCCTCAGATAAGGAAAAATCATATGTTTCATTCTTCTGCAAAAGAAATATGGGATGATTTGCAGAACGCTTATTCTTTAAAAAAGGATCTTGTTGCTTACCATGACATCAAGAACAGGATACTCAATACAAAACAGGGATCTCTTTCCGTAACAGAATATCATGGAATCCTGAATGGTCTTTGGATGGAACTCGATCAGATCCAAACAATAAAGATGTGTAAAACAGATGTTGCCGTTGTTGCTGAATTCATTGAAGGGGAAAAAATATTTAAATTTCTCCAGGGCCTAAATCATGAGTACGACCCAATCCGGGTTCAAATTTTTGGAAGAGAAAAACTACCACCCCTGTCAGAAGTTTTTTGTATGGTAAGAGGAGAAGAAACTCGGAGAACTGTCATGCTTCATGGAGGGATCTCTAACACAGGCTCTGCCATGACAATTGGAAAGGGAGTCCACAAGGGAACAAATGCTGGGGGAATAACGTTTGAAAGAGGTACTCATGGGGACTATTGTTCATACTGCAAAAGATCTGGACATACCAAGGAAACATGCTTCAAACTCCATGGAAAAAAGAATGTTCTCGAGCGTATGGGAAACAACAAAGGGCCTACTCAAAAATGGGTAAATTATACTACCTCAGAACGAGAATCTACCAATCAATCTAGTCCTTCCCAGTTTAATCCACCACCACCACCAGATCTTGATATGAAAGCTTATAAGGAGAAACTCGAGCGCTTGGAAGAAATGATTGAATCAATGAGTAAGCCCGCTGGATCATGTACTCTATCCATAAAAGGTAAGATTTGTCTCAATATTGTTGGTCATGTGTCTCAAGGTATTTGGATCCTTGATTCGGGTGCAACTGATCATATGACACCTTTTAGTGGGTATTTCGACTCATGGGAAAAGCAATAAAGAACAACTTATTACAGTTGCAAATGGTCAGGGTATAGCTGTATGCGGCTCTAGGAATATATTTTTGGACTCATCTATTATATTAAAGGATGTTTTACATGTTCCTCAATTGACTAATAGTCTTATCTCTATGCAAAAACTCACAAAGGATTTAAATTGTTCAGTAATATTTTTTCCAACTTATTGTGTTTTTCAGGACCTTACCACGGAGAAGACGATTTTAACTACTAAGGAGAAAAGTGGGTTGTATTTTTTAGAGTTTGATGACCAAAGCAACACACAAATCATGACTCAACAAGCTACATCTGAGACAGGGCAAAATCTCAAATATGGTTACATCATCAAAGGCTTGGGCATCCTTCATTTAGTCCTATCAAGTCCTTGTTTCCCCATTTGTTTACCAAGGAGTCTGTTGAGTCTTTTAATTGTGATATTTGTCAATTGTCAAAACATCATCGTGCATCTTATCCTATTAGTAATAAAAAGAGTATTTCTCCATTTGATTTAATTCACTCTGATGTTTGGGGTCCTGTCATAGATTCTATTTCCAGAGCCAAATGGTTCGTTGCCTTTATTGACGATTATACCTGTGTCACGTGGACATACCTTATGAAAAATAAATCCGAAGTTTTTCAAATTTTTGTTAATTTTTTTCGTCTTGTCCAAACCCAATTTGGAAAAAATATTAAAAGAATTAGGTCTGATAATGGTACTGAATATGTGAATCATGAATTTCTCAATTTTTTGTCTCATAATGGTATTGTTCACGAACTAACCTGTGTTAACACCCCTCAACAAAATGGGGTTGTTGAAAGAAAGAATCGTCATCTTCTTAAGGTAGCTAGAGCTCTTCTTTTTCAAATGTCTATTCCAAAAAATTACTAGGGAGAAGTTGTGTTAACTGCCACATATCTCATCAATAGGTTACCCACTCGTATCTTGAATGACATTAGTCTTATAGAGTCTCTATTGTCTTTTGTTCCTTCTTCTTCCCTAATAACGAATCTACCTAGTCGAGTCTTTGGATGTGTTGTTTTTGTTCACTCTCACCCTCCTAACCGTGGTAAATTAGATCCCAAAGCTCTTAAATGTGTCTTTATTGGGTATCCTTCTAATAAAAAAGGGTACAAATGTTATCATCCTCAGAGTCGTCGTGTCTTTATCACCATGGATGTCACCTTTCATGAAACAAAATCCTTTTATGTCAGTCCACCACTTCAGGGGGAGAAAGCACTTGAAGTGGATGAACTCTCCTTTATGTCATTACCATGTTTGTCTTTGCAGGATGCCCAAGAAGCTACCATAGTCCACAGTGAGGAAGAAGAGGAAGACAGATTTTTTGGCAAAAAATATGAAAGAAGAGAACAACCCACTTCGACTCTCGAGCAAGAAAAATTGTCTAATCCGGAGGTGAGGATCCCTAAAGATATCAATGAGGAGGAGGTAAGTATTACTGAGGATTTACCCATTGCATTGAGAAAGGAAAGAAGATCATGTGCTAAATATCCTATTTCTTAGTATGTTTGCACTAACAATCTCTGTGATAAGCACAAAAGTTTTATTGTTGCCATTGATGCCACAAAAATTCCTACCTCAATCCAGGAGGCCATGAAACTTGAACATTGGAATCAAGCCATGAAAGAACAGATGAATGCATTAGAAAGAAATTCAACTTGGGAGATTGTTGATAAGCCAAGAAACAAGAAGACAGTAGGATGTAGATGGATATTCATAGTAAAACATAAGGCAGATGGGACAATAGAAAGATATAAAGCTAGATTGGTGGCAAAAGGATATACCCAAACATATGAGATTGATTATGAGGAGACGTTTGCCCCAGTGGCAAAGATGAATACAGTTCGAGTTATTCTCGCTTTGGCAGCTCATTTTGGATGGGACTTACACCAAATGGATGTGAAGAATTCCTTTCTTCATGGAGATCTGGATGAGGAAGTGTACATGGAGATTCCCCCAGGTTTTGAAGTGAAAAATGAAAGACCTAGGAAAACTCAAATATTTTCTTGGAATAGAGGTGGCCTACTCCAAGAATGGAATTTTCATCTCCCAAAGGAAATATGTACTTGATCTCCTCAAAGAAACAATAAAGTTGGGATGTAGAACCTCAATTGTTCCTATAGAACAGAATCACAGAATTGGAAGTGAAGAAAGTGCTCCTGTAGAGAAGACCCAATATCAGAGATTTGTGGGAAAATTGATTTATCTATCACACACAAGACCAGACATTGCTTATGCAGTTAGTGTAGTGTTGCAAGCAGTTGATAAAATTCTCCAATACTTAAAGTCAAGTCCAAGAAAGGGGCTATTATTCAAAAGGGAAGACACATTGACTATGAAGATATATATTGATGCTGATTATGCAGGTTCTATTACTGACAGAAAATCTACTTTTGGGTATTGTGTATTTCTTGGAGAAAGTCTGGTAACATGGAGAAGCAAAAAACAAGATAGGGTGTCCCGTTCTAGTGCCAAAGCTGAATTTCGAGCCCTTGCTCAAGGAATGTGTGAAGGACTCTGGATGAAAATCATTTTGGATGATCTTAAAGTCAAAGTGGAGCATCCGGTGCAACTACACTGTGAGAATAAGTCTGCTATGAGCATAGCCCATAATCCAGTGCAACATGACAGAACCAAACACATTGAAATTGACAGACATTTCATCAAAGATAATCTTGACAGAGGCTTTGTGATTACAACTCATGTTCCTATAGAACTTCAAATAGCAGATATTTTTACAAAAGGGCTTCCTCTGGGTAGATTTCAAGATCTTATAGGCAAGTTGGGAATGATTGATATTCGTTTACCAACTTGAGGGGGAGTGTTGTAATTTGAGATAATATCTTTAGAATCTTCCTAATTAGAGGAAATAGATACGTAATATTTTATTTTATTTTATTTTTTCCTAGTTTTCCTAGTTTCCCTATTTCCCTTTTTAGGAGATCTAGATTATTACAAATAGAGGATATGAGAATGTATTTTTCATCATTCGAGAATAATAATAAGTCTTATTTTCAACTAATTTTTTATGTCAGAGGATTATGAATCATATTGTTATTACTACTATGTATGGGGTGTTTGATTATTATTGATATAATCTGTATGTTTATATCTTGTTATTATGATTGTTTTATCGGTAGCTTACCCCATACGTCTTTGTGTTTGTGTGTTTGTGAATAATAGTATCGATGATGATCGTATAATGTGTTATATGTGAGCAGATGATATTGCAGATATTCCAGAGGCATGATAGATTCATGATATGATATTATCGACGATGATTGTATAATGTGTTATACGTGAGCATATGATATGATATTATCGATGACGATCTTTTTCTTCAAATTTATAGGAAAAAGAGTGTGGCCACAAGGTTAATAGAAAAGAGGTATGAAGAGGTACACATTATATGCTATTAGAGCATTTATGAGTGATGAGACTATGAAAATTGGTGTAAGTTCAATTTTAAGACAAGATCGTCTATAATACAAAACCGTCTAACACTTTCATGTTTTGAAATTTAAAAAACAACGATAAACGAAATTACTATTTGACAAAGTATAAACCTTGTAAAAATAATATCGTTGAATGAAAGACATCGAATGAAACAAGCGTTACAACATCTGAAAGAACAAAGAAAAAGTTTCAATAAACGCGTTAGGACCAAACGATCTTATTTATAATAGATGCATTATTAAATGATGTTTTACTATGAAAAGGTGAATGCGTGATAATTCAACAAACGCGCTATAAAATGATGTTTTAGTAAACTCGTTATCATGAATAGTAGACGCATCATTAACGATATCTTTTCCAAAAGCACTCTTACTGTATCTTGCTAATCAATACAACATGTGCTACCTAATGTTTTTGGTAAATGCGCTAAAGCTGTAAACAACGCTTCAAAAACAATATGTTGAAAAACACTTTCCTAAACAAACTCTCATAGTAAACAAAGATCACTAAATGCAGCATTGTTAAGTAGACATCTAGTAAAGGCTAAATGATATCTTGATACAAATGTTATTGTCATCCAACGATGAAATCCTTATGAATCAATACTTGGTATCTTGTCAAAAGTGCTTTTGAACACGCAATGCGAAACATGAAAGACACAACGTTTCAAACAACAAAAGTTATGAGAAAAAAGACATATCTGTGAGCATGCATTTCTACTCTACTTTGTGCAGATGCCTATTACAAGCATCCACCTGCTCCATCATGAACAAGTCAGAAGTGAACTAGAAACAAATGAGACATTCATAGAATGTTCTCTCTATCAAAAGTCATGCTGAGAAAATCGTACAACCTACTTTGGATAGAGTACTGCAAAAAAAAACATGCCTTTTTTAACACATTAACGTTAACCTATGGCTGCTACCTACGAAAAGGCTACGAAGATTTGAAGCTCAAAGACAAGAATTGTCTACCAGATATTTTCCCGTGAAGCGTATAAATAGAAGAATCCCTGGAAAGAAGAACAAGAAGGATAAACACACAAACAACGTGAAAGAAAAAAGAAAAGCTCATACTCGTGCAAGAAAAAAAAATGCTGAGAATATATTTCCAAGCCTCACAAAGTCATAAGTTTACATTTGTAAGAAGAGATAAAATCCTACAAGGTCTATTAGATTGAATTGTATTGTAGACACATCATCTCTATGAGAGTTATCGTCTAAGACTTGTAAACAATCTGATTGATTGTACATTTTGAAGAGAATTCAAACACTTGGAGATTAGCTCAGTTGAGTTAAATGCCTACTGGACAATTGTCTAGTGGAAACCAGGAGTAGGTGAAACTCAAATAGATAGCGTATCGGGTAGATGCTAGGATTGTCTAGTGGAAACTAGGAGTGGGTGAAACTTAAACTAGTCAGCGTAACAAGTGTTACCAAGATTGACTAGGGTTACCAGGAGTGGTTTAGAATACTCAACTAGTCAGTGTAACAGGTGTTACCAAGGGTGACTAGGTGTAACCAAGAGTGGTGCTAATACTCAATTATAATCTTGTTGAGATTATTGTGGAACCCTTTAAAATGTTTTAGAGGAGAACTCGAAGTAGCTCAGTTGAGAGCACCAGTATAAAACAATTGTGTCTTTATTGCTTCATTTTTACAAAACATGTTATTTACAAACATTGCAGCTGCTTGAAACGTTAACCACTGATAAAAGCTCTTGTAATCAGACGCCATTTTCTTTAAACGGTCTCTTTCTTGAAACAGTGTAGTAGCTTTGCTAAAACGCTTGAAAAACACTCTATCTTTGAACGTGTGATTTAAACAGTGTTTTACAAATCAAGTGTCTAACAACCTGTGTGGACTGTCTAACCATCACCAAGGTTGTTAAACATATTTTGGCAAAAAGTTTTTCAAAATACTATTCAAGCCTCCCCCCCTCTAGTGTTTTCCAGTTATTTCAGTTCAATTCTAATAAAGTCTATAATTTCCAACCACACTTTATGTTATTTAAATTAGTTTCTTCGAGTGTTCTTTGTAGAAAAAAAAAATTCAAACAATGAATTAACCTCATCACCATCCTTATAAAAATAATTAGCAAGTATTGATTCCTTAGCTTATGCTTTATAAAGCTAAGAAAATGTGGACGTATTGGGGGTTTAGGTTTGGATCATTGTTCGCTAATTGTTTGGCTCCCATGCTCATTCATATAGTGAGACATTTTCAAACTTTCTTTCTTATACATAGCTACAAAATCAAATTAATAATTTTTTAGTCCTTTATCATATTGCATTGCTTTTTTAATTTATAATTGAGACTTGTAATTAGGGGTTGTTAACCATGCATTGACTAGTTTAATTTATTTGTTTGATATTTTTTTTATTAAAGTCTTACTTCTTTTTGTTTTTTTTAGGTTTTTCTTATTTTGTTTAAATGCATTAGGTTTAAACTTGAAGTTTTAGTTTTAGTCAGTTGTCGTGGACGTTGTAATGTACATGTGATGTTGAATGAGAAATACTTATTCTAGTAGTTTATCAAGTCATCAGAGGCATATATTTTTTGCAATATCTTAGTATTAGATGTACATGTTGCATCTTGGTATTCCTAATACATGTTATGATAACTAGTATGATGTTGATATCGTAGACAAATTCATAGTTCTTGATCTTACACCGGTGCAGCAAAGGGCTTTAGTATTGGTTATTTTTGAATTTATACTCTGGTTATACAACCAAAGCATATCTAGGCGAGGTAAAATAAAGGGGTTAAGGCTTCAGTTAAGAACCAAATCTTATTCTTCAATAATGGGCTTCGATTGATAAGTTAACCGAAAGCAAAAACATGCAACGTAGTGACACCCCAAACACGACAATGAGAGCAAAAAGAGAGACCAGAAGCTAGAGTTACAAGAACATGCAATGGAACAGTGTCCCCAAACGCGAAACCTAGAATGCATACACCAAAATGAAGAGAGAGAGAGAGAGAGACATAAAGAAAGAGCGAGAAGAGAGACCCAAAGCGAGTTATACGAACATGCAATGCAACAGTACCCCAAATGTGAAAGGATGACAACGGAAAACCTGGAGTACAACACACCAAAACAAAAAAACACAACATTAGAGTTAGACGAACCTCAACTAAAGAAAAAAAACAAGTAGGAAGATATAAATGAACCTCAATGAAGGCTATTGTGGAGGAAAACTAGAGTTCTATAGCAGCGGAGGAGAAGAACAACTAGCTCTGCAACGATACTATGCAACAAACCTTTTATGGGTTGTAAAAATTTAGATATTAACCTTATGTAGATAGATATAGGCTTCAGTTTAACCTTGAACTAAAGTTTATACTTTAACATCCATGTAAAATCTTTTAAAAAGCGGTGAAATTTTTAAAATATTTACACAACTATAAATTTCGACACTTTAAAGAATAGAAGCCTATATTCATGTATATAGACTTTTATTATTTTTGAATAGTTGTTTATAGTTATACAAATATTTTAAAAATTATTCAATTTAATTTTGTATGTTTTAAAATAGGTTTCTATATTGATATCACAAATAAAATTAAATGAAAGTAATGATGATTTTTTTTTTTTTTCACAAAACTATTTATGGAAATTGTCTCGTGACTTTGCTATATTTCATGTATTACTACTAATGTTTAAATTATGATTAAAATGATATATATTTTATATTATAATTAAGTGTTATCAATTATGAATATTAAAAAAAAAACAAATGTTCATAATTGAAGGATGTTATTTAATTTTTTATTATGTATATTTTATGACCGAGAACAAATAATATTATATAATATTTCAATATTCTCAACATGTTCACTTTGTTGTTTACATTATTTTATCTTAAAATTGTAGATCTATACATTTTATGAATGTTAAATTCAATTATAAATACCATAATTTTGAAATCTTTTTTATGTACCCTTTTCCATTTGTTTCAAAATTTACGTGATTAGAAAATTTAAAGAAAAAAGAAAGAAATTTACAAGTGTTTAAAAACTCAAACATTGAAAACTAATTATTAATATTACAAATATTACAAAGCATAAAAAAATAACGGGATATAAAACTACCATAAATTAACAGGAATGTAGAAAACTGCCAGGAAGTAACATGAATTACAAAAACTCAGAAAAGTAATTACAGATTATAAAACTAAAAGTTTTAGTATTTAAGGGGTTAGTGATAATTGTTATTAATGGTATTGATTCTACCTAAAAAAACCACAAATAATGCATCATTTAACATGAGTTAAAATACACATTTTCTTACAATGTTAATATAATTTACTTTCTAAAACACTGTAGAAAGAAAGGCTAGCTACTTGGTGTTGATATAGAACTTAGTAACTATATCCAACTTTAAAGAAAACTAGATATAATAATATAGGTATTAGATGTTGCTTTTTTAAATTAAATTAATAGTTTAATTGTGATTGTAATTTTAATTATACTTTCTTATATAGTCTCATTCATCTCAAATATTTACCGATATTGTTCATGAAAATCTAGTTACTCACCTTTAATTAAATTTCCCTCTCAGCATGTTTTTTCCGTTAAAAGCTTACTTTCAATAAACCTATTTATTATAAAATAACTTATTTACCTTTATCATTTTTTCTTCATCTTCTTTGTTCCACACTCTTCATCTGCTTTTTTCTATTGAAAAATATATTATAATTTGCAATTTTAAATGTTTTTATTTTATATTCCAAACTATGTATTCTGGAATTTAAAACGAAAACTCTAAATTAAAAGGTAAAATTAACATTTTTAAGTGTATGCGAAAAACAAATTGCATACAGCAACATGATGTTGGTTGGTGCTGGTTAGAATTGTTAAGTTTTCTAAATTTGGGCAAGATAATAATATTACAATATTTTTTACAATATTTTAACATTATCTACGTGTGATTCTGGTATCTAATGAGTGAAAAAAACATGACCATCAGCTTTTATTTGAATTGTTTCTTGCTCGTGTCTTTGAAAAAATTTCACTAGTCAAATTTTGAACTGCACTTGAATATAAGAAATTGTTTCATATGCCAAAGTAAAAAGTGAATTTGAAATATCTTAGTTCATTTAAATTTGAAATTTGTCTAAGAATAGTTCAGACAGGATTATATATTAAAAAATAATAAATTTAAATGTTTTAATGGATGATTGAATAAGCTGTGAATGAAAGAACTTCATTTACATATCTTAACTTTTAAAAAAACATTTATTAATAAAATATACATTTCTCCTCTATGTATCAAACTTATTATTGCAATTGGTGAAAACTCAATAACCTTAATTTATAACTTAAGATGAGAATGACTTTACCCTTCCGAAAGAAAACAATCAAATTGCTCATAAATTAAAAGGAAGTTAATAATAAAATATTTAAGGCCTTGTTCATAGGAGAATAATTGAGAGGATTTGAAGGTAATTTTTTGTTGTTGTTTATTTGAATAGATTTGAAAATAAGTGAAAGTAGATTTGGAAGTAAAATTTGTGATAATTAGTATAGGATTTAATTTATGTGATAGATTAAAAAATTTTACTTTCAAATTCACTCTCACTTACCTCCAAATCTATTCAAATAAACAACAACAAAATTTATCATCAAATCCTCTCAATTACTCTTCTCCAAATCCACTCAAATAAACAAGACCTAAAAGACAAAAAAATCAAAATAAAGATGAGTTGATTGTCTTGAGATTTTGGTATAATAAAAAAAATGTTTCATATATTTTTTTATGATAAAACTACAAAGATAGTATAAGTTACTTAGTTTTTTTTTGTTTTGTTTTCTAATGATAGGATAGCTTTGACCTTGTTCTAAACAAGTTTTATTGCTTAAAAGTGACACATTGTGTAAGGTATCATTTTTATATATCTTGAAAAAGTTTCGCCACTCAAGACTGATGAACTTCATAGTGATAAATAAGTATAATTCTTATTACCTTAAACAAGTCCTTTTGCCCATGAATAATTTTAAACAATGGATATGAATAGCAACAAATAATTTCAAATATATTTATCTCATACAAATATAGAAATATTTTATCAAAAGTACATAATTCAAAAAATAAATTTGAAGGACAGTCTAATAAATCTCAGTACAAGTAATAAAATAAATCACTAAATTAAAATAATAATTAATAAAATAAGAAAGAAATTAGAGATGTAAATTAAGAAACGAATTTCATGTCAAAAAAATAATTAATTATAAATAAGATCGACAATCAAGATCAGACATAATATACTCAGTTATTATTTTACAAAACAAGTTGACCATTTCAATACATATCAACACATTAGACTTTTCAGACTGATAACAAACCTATTTTCACATCCCTATATATAACTGCTACCCTGTAAATATTCTCTATACGTATTTATAATTTAAATTTGCCGAAGTAAATCAATTCATGATCTGGTTTAAGTTTGTAAAATTGTAAGACATAAATTTAGTTGACATTATATAAGGTTATTTTTTTATTCTACAGAAATAGTTGAAAAAAATTGCCAAGAGCTCAGTTGAGGTTTTTCCATCTTTTGCATCCCATAAAATTCTTAAACACCCCGTTTCTAAGAATTGATTAGAAGAGGTTCAATGTTTAGGTAAGTGATCCACTTTATTTCTGACATTGCAATTCTGTACTTCAACAATGGATCAAAGTACCATAATAATCAGAAGAGAAACTGATTAGAATATGCACAAATAACAAAGGGAACTATAGCAACAAGAAAAAATCCAGTTCATCTTATAAAATCAAAGACAAAATATAAATGTAACCCAAAGAATAATTTTCATCAGTTTTAATACTCCCGGTACTCTTCAAAATAAATTTCCCTGTTCCTTTTTGGATCGTTTTTACTGGCTTGATTAACTGCATATGAAAGTTAAACTTTGTCTATCTGTCTTAACTATATCAGCAAGGTGTCAAATTTTGCATTCCCACTTTCTTCTCTACACCCAAATCTCTCTTTTATAAAAATAAAAAATAACTAACAGTTGAATTTATAGTGATAACAAGAATAGAAACACAGGGGCGTATGTAGAAGTGGCATCATAGAATTGTTTTTTTTTCTCTGCTTTGAAAATGGTGCATTCTGTAGCAAGTAAAACAAAATTGACTTACATAAAAGATACACCACTTTCACATAACATTTGGCAATTCACCAGAGTTGAAAAGAAAACATAAGATTAAAATGGACGGAAGTACATTACAGGACACAGATAGCCAATTGTCACCAAGCAATTAAAAGTCTAACCTTGAGTTCTTTGGACAACATTCCCAATAAGAAACTTGGACACTGTCATTAGTATTCAACAGGTTTCTTGGTTGAACGCTTTATCAGAAGATGGAACATTTTGTTATTTGATGTGCAGGAAAATTGCAAGAAGGAAACACAGCAGGTCTAAGATCCAAACCTTCCAAAAACTCTGCATGAATTGATCGCAGGTGACACTCCAAAACTATACAAGTTTGTTTAACTGATCCGTTGAGAATGGTTTCCCGGTTCAAGTTCCTGTTAACAAAAACAGTGAAAATGATCAGCCACACAGCACCAAAATCATCCACAAAGCTCACCTTCTGCATATTTCTTATCATGTTCATTATTCCTTTATTTTATTCCCATGTAGAGCAAGGTTCATCTTATAATTATACAAACAAAAAAGACTTTGTCGTAAAGTATACTAGTTCCTAGCTTTCTCCAATCAGAACATACACTCTAAATATTAACCTTTACTTTCAATTATAAAACAATATTTACAACTGTATTGGTAACAACGCTATCATATTTACACCTGCTGAAGAGGATGAGTTCGTGATAGTGCACTAAGCTGGCTACTTTCCATATTTGAAAGCACCTGAACCACAGTCTTCAGATGTGGAACACTGCAAATTCATGATCCACATCAGCCACAGTCAAAACAAAACCCACACAATGCACTGAATTTAACACCAAATCATGATGCACTAAAAAAAAGAACAGTACTAGGCGTCAGCGCAACATCTTTAAGATGCATAATTAGCACTATACAATTTAGCTCAAGGTTTCAACTCAGAACACTTCATATGCACCCTAGTTCCAAAGTATAGCTTATTCAATTAGACAAGAGAAGGTTCTGACTTTTGTAGCCCATTTTCCATGTGTGCATCCAGAGATGATATCACCTTAGGTAACTGCTCCAAAGTCTGTGCAACAAAAAACCGAAAGCAACCATCATTAAACACTTTTCCACATTGATGAGTCATCTCATCTACAATTATAACGCTGCATCACATAAATATAATACCTGCTCTGTATTCTTAATGGTGGGAACCATAGCCAAAAGGTTCTTAGGAAGCTTAACCAGTTGAGCCTGTAAACGATACAAAAAGGGCAAAAAATCAGAGGTTAATTTTGACACACTCAGCAAAGCTAAAGATTTTGGTTAACAGTGTAGACATTAAGAATACAGAGCAGGTATTATATTTTGGTTAATTTTGACTTTTGGAGTAACTTAATTGTTCATGCACTTCCCATTTATAGACATTACCGTAAGCACGACCTTCAAAGAAAGAATTCACTATAAAATAAACAAATTTAACATATAAGTTAGCACACGAATGCATAAAAGTGTTAAAAACTTTCAAAGCAAACAACAGGTCTCTAAATGTTCAAATTGATAATATTTATTTTCTGAAAAAAAAAACTCTTATTTAATCCTAAATATGTAAAAATATTGCAATGCATCGTGCTGTATAATTCAATAATAAGTTGGTCTCTCATTTAGTATCAAATTGGTCCTTTAAAAATAACTCATTGGTCCTCAACCATTAAAGCCTAATAAATAAAATGATCTCACAAATCCTAAGTACAATTCGTCACTGCGTCAATATTTTTCACGGATAATAAATCAGAATTGTCGCCCAATCATGAACTAAACCCTAACATCAAGCAACAACATACAAAACAATCAAAACTGGTCTCCCATCAAAAGGTCATCTTATCAAACATCAAAATTTTATTGTTGAAAGCAAAGTTTTATTTTTTTATTTTTTAATATTTGAAATTTCAATGAATTGATAGTGTAGATGTGATACCTGGGCAGGAGAAGAGTGCTGCATAAGATGGAGGAGGTTGGAAGTTGACTGCACCGCCTGCGAGATCTGCTCAGCCACCGTAGCCTTCGCCGTCCCTCCGCCGCCGATCGATTCAGGTGCCGCCATTCTTCGCCAGAATGAAGTTTGACCGTTTGTTGAATTGTTGAGGTTCATTTGTCAATGCTTTATTGATTCATGCTAATGGTTTTTTTTTTTACTTATGGCTGTAAATTCCAATATGGTGAAAGATTAAACTGTTAAAAGGGTTGATTTTGGGGACAGTTAATTATGCCCATTAACTCTAATTAATTAGTATTAGTTTTTTTACAATTAAGATTAGGCAAAAGTTAGCAAAAAGGAAAATAAATATAAATAATAAGTTTAAAATGTTAGATTTTTATATCATAAAAGAAATAAGATAAAAAAGATTACGATTTTAATTTTTTTTGACAAGTCAATACATTATTAAATATTTAACTGGTCAATGTAATTTGTGAAAATTTAAAGCTTTTTACTAAAAGATAATGATATTAGACAACATTTTTTTGACAACATTTGAACATCATCATTTATGTGTCATTCTATGATTGGTCCAAAATTATTCCACAATCAATAATAATAATCATAAACACTATCATAGACCAATCACAGAATGACACGTAAATGATGTTCAAATGTTGTCAAAAAAATGTTGTCTAAGTATCATTATCCTATACTAAAATACACCCAAAACAAATTTAAGTAAAATGGTTTATAAAAAATATAAATAAATACTGAAATAATTAATTAAATCTATATGTTGAATCTATAATATAAATTTTGCTTAAAATTTGTGTTAAAAATTGCATATGATTTTCTAAAAGTTGATTTGTAATTTGATATTTTATATAAATTATTAAATTATTAAAAAAACTTGACTAAATTATAAAATATGTTTTATTTATATAATTATTTTTAATATTATAATTATATAAGATTTTCAAATTATAATTAATATCATAAAAATATTTTCAAATAATTATTATTTATTTAAATATCCTAATCTATATAATCTATAATCTATAACAATATATAATATACTTATTTTATGTACACAAATATCTTTCTAGTTATATCTTTTATAATATTAAAATATGACAACATAGTAATCTTAACGTTACAGTCATACAATAATAACGGGTTATTTTTGTCGGGTTGAGTTTCATTTTGACACCCCCATACGCTATCTTGCACCTCCCCTTATGTCAATCATCCTTCATTTTTTTAAACAATCTTTAACTCGGACATTCAAAAATGGACCTCATAAAAAAAAATAGAATCTCCTGTATACATGAGATTCTGTATGTGCTACGCTGGACACATAATGACAACTCGAGGGTTACTCTCTACACTACTTTACATTGTTCTTTGCACCATTACATACCAAAAATATATTTTATTAATGAATTTCAAAATCTGTTAAATTTTTTTAAAATTCCTTATGGATTTCGAAATCTGTTTTTAAAAAATTACATTATGAATTGTTTTACAAATTTATTATATTTCGAATTGATTTTCATAAGAAATTTAAATTTACATTATGATTGAATAATCTAAAATGAAGAATTCATATAAATTATACAATCTAGAATATAATTTTCAATTATATAATTTTTGGAATGTAAATTTTTATTATGAATTATACAATCCGGTATATCTATATATTACACAATCCGAAACTATAATTACAACAAAAGTATAATTGGAATTTTGAAAATTAAAGGATGCAGCAAGAAAATATGGGATGCAAGAAGAAATTCCTTTGTTTTGTTGAGAAGATGGTCTCTTTGAACAGTTTATTCTTCCTTTTTTAACCATTTGTTTAATTTATATGTGTATACATATGAATTTTATTGTCTTTTTCTTGTTATTAGGAAAATGCTCTACACCTATCAATTACTTTTTATTAATTTTTGCCTTCATATTTGTTTTTTCTTTTACTAAAAAAACATCACTAAATTAGAGAAAAAACTAGTTTACTTGAGTAGATTTGTGGAAAAATAATTGAGTGAATTTGAGAGGATTTGAAGGTAATTTTTGTTGTTATTTATTTGAGTGAATTTGGAGATAAATGAGAGTGAATTTGGAAGTAAAGTTTGTGAGAATTAGTTTAGAATTTAATTTATGTGACAGATTAAAAAAATTTACTTCCAAATTCATTCTCACTTACCTTCAAATCTATTTAAATAAACAGCATAAAAATTTATTTTCAAATCTTTTCAATTACTCTCCTCTAAATTCACTCAAATAAACAAGACCTAAATGAGTGAGTAAAGTCTGTCATCAACGTCATTAAATTGATCCAACCAAGTTTGGATTGTACAATGTAGCCCCAACCGTTTAAAACATCATTAAATCCCATGGCATAGAACTATCATATCTATAATCCTCCATGCATTCCTCTTCTGAAATGTAATAATTTTCATTCTGCTTTGGGTTACATATCATCTTTGTTTGAATCTAAAATATGGAAGGAGAGTAAAGATTGTTTTAAATTTTTGGAGTTTTAATTTAGTATTTATTAGAATTGGACTTAAAACTTAATTCAATTCTATAAAAGTGTAAAATTTTGAATTGACCTTAACGTGTTACTTTAAATAGTATTGAATTTTTCATTTTCAAATTTAATGTTTTTTACTCATTTTATCTATGTAAACAATTGGAAAAATTTTAACTGTTAATTTTTAAATTTAAAACAATGATAACTTCACTAAATAACTGTCACGGGAGATCCTTTAAATTTTAGAAAGAAATATATTTAACAGTACATTTGGCACACAAATCTATGTTTAAAATATTATCAAATGCGTCTTTAGAAATATAAACGCGAGTACTAAATAATAAAACTTACAAATGTTTTCTATATATTTAATATTTACAAGACCTAAAAATCAAATACTGTTTTCAAAAGGACTAAAAGGTTGCTCAAACTTTCTGTTTTGACACTTTAAATTTGCTACAGTTCAAGTTTAAAACCATCTAATAGATATTTCTTAGGTTTTTTTTATCTAGTTCTTAAAAGAGTATTTCTTATTCTTTAATATTTAATATCTTCGCATTTAGATTATTGTACATGATTTCACACTTTACAAAAAATATATAATATATTGGCTTAATTTTATTTTTAGTTTGTATGTTTATCAGTTTTGTTCAATGAAACTCATTTACTTTCAGGTTTTAAAATTTAATTTAATTATTTTTCATGATACCCTTTAAATTGTAAAATAGTATGTTTCCTGTGTTAATTATCAAATTAATATTGTAGTGTTATATATTAGTGTCTTGTATTCAATTCAATTTCAATTTTTATTATTTTTGTTCAATTTAGTTACAATATTTTTGTTAATTTTTTAAATTTAGGTTTAATTTTAAATTTTAAAAGAAACAATCTTCATTATTTTTAAAATTAGATAAAAAAATTCTACATTATTTTCAAAATTAAAAGAAATATTTCATTATTTTTAAAATTATAAGGAAAATTATTATTATTTTTAAAATTAGAAGAGAAATTCTTCACTATTTTTAAAATTAGAAGAAAAATTATTCATTATTTTTAAAATTAAAAGAATTTTTTTTTATTATTTGAAAATTAGAAGAAAAAGTCTTCGTTATTTTTAAAATTAGAAGGAAATTTCTTCATTATTTTTAAATTATAAGAAAAATTCTTCATTATTTTTAAAATAAGAAGAAAAATTATAATTTATTTTTAAAATTAGAATGAAAATTCTTTATTATCTTTAAAATTAGAAGAAGAATTTTTCATTATTTTTAAACCAACTCTAATCCTATTTTTTACATTTAGAAAAAATCAAACATAAATATAATAGTTAGTAATTACATTTCAATAATGGTTTAAAAATAATGGAAATATTTAATAAAAATGTGAATTTTAATAGAAATTAAATTTAATCCCAATTTAGGGAAGGACAAAATTGGAACTGAATTGGACAAAATTAATAAAAATGATGAAAATTCAAACTGAATTAATTACAAGACACTAACACATGATATCGATACTGACTTGACATGTGATACTGACATTGTCTTGACACTTGACACTAACATTGTCACGTGACACAATATTGACTTCACATGTAGACAACTTATTTTAAAATAAGAAAAAATCTAAAATAAATTAAAACAAGTTTAATAAAAAATTTACAAAAAAAAAAACACGAACTAACACGTGGCACATTCATTTGTCATTAATGATTTATACATTATATGAAAAATGACCAAATTGAACATAAATTACGAAAATTGGGACCACGTTGAACAGTAATAAAATGAGTCTTACATTGAACAAAGTCGGCGAAAATAGGGACCAAAAGTGATATTAAGCCTAATTTTTTAATTATTATTACAATAAAAAGTATTATTAAAGAATAAAATAATTTATATTAATAAATTTAAAATTAATTGTTCTTACTCAAATCTTGAGCGTGTAATTTTGGATAGGTGTCAATATCTTAATAGTGGTTTAATTGCTTCTTTTGTGTGGAAAAGGAATCCTTGCAGTTGAGGGAGAGGATCCACCTACATAAGACCCAGTAAGAGGGTTATGATCTTTTATAATAAGGTTAGAGGAAGTGAGTATTCCCTAAGGAATACTAGTTATATTTATAAGATCAACATTGGTCGTAGACCTATGTTTTTATTAGAAAAATGCTTACTTGAGGAGTATAATAATACTATAATGAATGGTAACAGAATGCTAAATAATAACCAACATACCAAAATATCAAGATTTAGTTATATAAATATAGCCTAAATAGACATAAGTTAGGCTACTCCATAATGAAGAAGCTTAAAAGGCCTTATTGGATCATGTTTTTTAATATGTCTATTAGGTTGGGTAGCAGGAACATAAGCCTCTCAATCTCGAGAGTTTGGTTTGGTACATGAGGTTATATCGTACCTTGAGCCTACTTGTGTAACTTGTAGATGGATAGATAATTTTGTAGGTGGACTAGCCCTAAGACCCTATTTACAGGTGGATTGGCCCTAAGGCCGCGTTTGCAAGTGGATTGGCCTTGGTCGTTGAGGTTGAGCATATTAGGTGTGTATTGGTCGTGGAGGTCAATCTTATTCAATTTTGACCATTGAGGCTTAGCTTATCCAACATGGATTTGACTATTGAGGCCGAGATCATTAAGTGTGGTTTTGGTTGTTGTGGTCAAGTTCATTTAGTGTGGGCTTACTTGTTGAGGCTTATTTTGCTCATATAGTCTATTGAGAGATTTCAATGAGAAACATTTTCTTTTAGACATTGTTTATGATTTTCTAATCCATTTAAACAGTTTGGTTTGAAAAACAATACTTCAACTCTTGACTTTAGACGTTATTAAACACTTTTTCATTAAAAACTACTATTTTAAACAGTTTTTCCTACACAACAATATTAGCTCTTTGTTAAACTTCAAAACTTAGGTTGCTTTAGATGGTCTATTCTCTAAATGATTTTGTCTTAACAAATTAGGCTCCCCAAAGGGTTCTAAGCTCCCCTAATGTGTTTTCCTAAGTCTCTTTATATAGTAATTGGATTGAGTTTTATTTTAGACTTTTATGTTATTGTAATCTTCTTTGTGATAATATAATCTCCTCAAATTATCTTCTAAATAATTCAATATCTTCTAAGATATATTTTGTTGTTGTGAAGATATAAAAATATTTGAGAAGATCTTTGCTAGATTAAAAAAGATTTGGCAAATATTATCTTTTGATATTTACTGAGTTAATTAATAAGATAATTATTTAAAAATATCAAATAAAATATCTAAAGGTATATTTTTCCCAAATTATATTTTATCATAAACATTTATCAATTAACAAAACACTTTTTGAAAAAAAATAGAGAAAATCGCAAGATCCAAATTTTGTTTCTTATTTTCTCTTTTTGGCTTAGCTAAATTTCTTCACATTTTCCTGCTTTTTTTCATGTAATATTTGGCTTCATTTCCGGTGGTTTTGATTAATTATTATTCTTGAATTTAGTTTTAAGATGTCATAAAACTTTAAATAATTATGTCACACATCTATGAACTCAACTTAATTATAGTTGTTCTAACACACTTCAAAATATTCAAAAAAACATTTATGTAACTAGAAAACTATTTTTATCATATTTTTGAATCTCAAGCTCAATAAACCCAATTATAACAAATTTTAATTAAAATATTATTTGAAAATATCAAAACCAATTAAGAATCTAATATTAAAAGTTAAAAAAGACTATAAATATGTACCTATGAGCTTGTTCAACTCAAGTAAAGTTCAATCTTCTTGAATCTTTCTAACCATTGCTTTGATAGTTGATCTTTTGACTAAGATTTTGTTATCTGTGGAGGAGGTAAATGTGGAAGGAGAAGATGTGGAAAATGAGATGGAGGTGAAGGAACAAAATAAGGTGGAAGTGATGAAGAATATAGGATGTAGGTGGAATTGAGAGAATGGCCCCAATGGAGGTGGAAGAAAGTATGGAGGTATAGTGGGAGGGAAGAAGGAAAAAACAAATTTGTCTTTTTCTTCTGTTTATGGAGGTGAAGAAATACCCCTATAGAAAATTTGTCTACCTCTTTCCTCTTTCCATTTTTTAAATTTTCCAACAAAATCAATTTTTTCAAATTAAAAAAAAATAAAATTGAAGAAAAATTTCTCACATAGCTAAATTAAAATTAAACACTAATTTAAAATTTTGTATGTAAAATAAAAATACTAAATACAAAAAATCATGCTCATTTTACATGTATTAGAAATATATTTACTAGTAGTTTTTCATGTAGGACAAGTGGAAAGTTCAAACTTATATGTTCTTTTTTCAACTAAACAGGTAGTTGCATTTCGTAATAAATACTAAATAAGAGATTGTACACACTATTATTGTCGAGGCTCCCACGGTTGCTGTCATCATATTACACAAGAAGACGTTTGCTGTCATCATATTACACGAGAAGACGTTGGGATAAAATTAAATTTTAGAAATTTATTATTTTATTAATTTTGGATGTAATAATATTTAGTTTAATTTGATAAAGATAAAATAGAAATAGATAAGTAAAATATTATTTTATAATAGAATAAATAGATTTTATTTTTTGTAAGTTGATATTTTATTGTCAGTTTTTATTATTTATACTTGGTTCAAGACCCTATTTGAACTAAAGATTGCTAAGATTTAATAAAAATAATCCAGAAGAGTAATATTATTTGTGTGAATCACCGTTGTTCCAAAAATATTATTTTAAAAATTTTATTCTGAAAGTTTCATTTTCAAAATTTATAATGAAAATTCTGAAAAAATTATTCTGAAAATTTCCAAAAATTTGTTCCATAAATATGTAAGTGGAAAATCACTCTTCCAGAAGGCAAATTTGTCATTTCAAAAATTTGAGGGCGTGCAAAAGTATTGTGGAGGTGCAAGTAGAAGCCCAAACATACATTAGAGTTAAGTATAATTTTTTAGCATAATCTTTCTAACAAACATTATAGGTTTAACATTTTGTTTTCTTATAATTTAATTAAATTTTTATTTTACCTTTGATACACTCCGCAAAATCCAATTAGAAATTACTCCATGGCTTTCGAAGTAACTTCCTTTTTCGTTCCCAGTTAATTTAAAGATTTGACTTTCGAAGAAGTTACCATACTAAGAATGACTTTCAAAGAAGTTACTATAAAGCATACAAATTTAACATAAGACAATACATTATTGCATCAGTATTAAAAACTTTTAGGGTAAATAACCATTTAGGTCTCTTCAGAGTTCTAATTGATGATAATTTTAGTTCCTAAAAAAAGCAAAAACCCTTATTTAATCCTAAATGTGTAAAAAATTGTTGCAATTGCATCATGCTTTACAATTTATAAATAAATTAGTCCCTAGTTTAGTATCAAATCTCTCCTCGGAAAATAATTCACTGGTGTCCTTAATCATTACAGCCTAATAACAAAATAATCTCACAAAACCTAAGTACAAGTCATCGTCGGGATACTTTTTTTCACAGATAGTAAATCAGAATTGCCGCTTTATCATGATCTAAAATTAGTCATTGATTTATACACTCAAGTATCAAAATGATCATTTATCATTGTAATTAAATTCTGATTACAAAATTTAACATTTATAAGCAATTGTACAATTTCACTCTATTCTCATAAAATTCATAAACAAAACCCTGACATCAAACAACAAGCAATCAAACTTGCTCCCTATCAAAAGGGACATCTGATCGAACATCAAATTTTCAATATATAAACCAAAAGTTTTGCTTATTACTTTAAATTTTTGAAGTTTTCAATGAATTTGCAGTGTTGATACCTGGGCATGAGAGGAGTGCTTCATAAGGTGGACATTCGGAGGTGGTGGACTGCACCAACTGCGAGATCTGTCAGCAACCGTAGCCTGCACTGCCTCTCCGCTGCTGCTGACTCAGCCAGGTGTCATCATTCATCGCCAACTTGTCACCCAATTTCATAAAATAATAGGTTAACCATACAATATGACATTTGAGTGGCTGACTGAAACAGCAAACTCCATCTTTGAAGCAAACAAAATCACAAGCTGCCGAAATGCATACTCAGTAGCAAATCCTCTGATTTGTATATCACTGTCCTTACAATTGTTGTAGCTATCACTATATAACTCCACTTCATAAGCCCTCCAATAATTCCAAATCCTTCCCATGCAAGAACATCAGTTAAAATAACAATATTTCATTTGCTAGCTATCACCTTTAGGAATTGTTGATGCCTATAGAGGGCCTTATGACTTCAGAATTTGGAAACTTCACATTCACAGCCATTATATGCAGATGACAGGAAGAATGCTGACAAGACATATGTCCAAGGACTCCATAAACTATTTCGAGTTGGGTTACACATTGCACCTGTAATTTTAATATCAGCATGGACAATTTCTTCTTTAGAATTGTATTCCCACTGCCTTTGCAATTGGATTTTTAGTTTCATAAACATTAATAAATGGGTTCATGTTATCTGAGAATATTTTATATCTCGTTAAAATATAAAATCTATATCATGAATTTCAAGGTGTAGGCACATATTATAATTGAATAAGTTCAATTAACTAAAACAATCACACAATTATTGTAAAAATAAGGGGCAGTAAATAACAAATCAGTTGCAGATGTAAATGTAATTCACGCAGACACAAGCACAGTGCAATGCTCGGCACAACCTTGCTGGCTACACCAAGAGAGCAAATCACACTATTTGTGTCATCAGAAGTACCTGCTATATTCATCACTTTCTACAACTGCCCCAATCAATATCGTAACATATAATATAACAATATAATAATACTTTCCCTTTAATTACTACCAAATCGAAACAAAACAACAATCCATACAAAAATTTGACATTTTTTACAAAAATAAAAAAATAAATATATTCAAAGATAGGTTGAGAAAAGATCTCAGATGAGTAAGGGAAACATCATATCCAGTACCACATAACCACCTTCAGCAGTTAACCGGGCAATTATTTGATCAGGATCTGTTAACATAGATTTTTCATCTTCATCGTTATTCCTTCTAATTCAATCAGTAGAATATTTTCTCCCAAAACTTCAATATAAGTATATATAAAATGAGGATTCGAAGTTAAAAGCAAAAAAGGGAACATGTTGAAGCAATCATTCTCACAAAATTATGACAGGACTCCATACAGCCACAATTGCACCAGCATCACTTTTGACTGCAGAATAATCAAACCTTTATCAGACACATTAACTGACCCATTATGTGACCAAAACAATTAAATGCACCATACCTTTTGGAAAAGGTAATTTAATTCATACTTCTCCTCACCAAGTTTCAAAATCTGTCGGGTAAGAGCTGCATTGGCCAATATGAGTAAGTTGCTAAATAATAAAATCAAATTAAAGCATTCGAGGTTATGTTATTATTGTTGTGCAAGCTGATAATAAAAGAATAACGATAGGATTTTTCGAGGTGTGTAGATCCCTGTCCTTAAAGACTTATTCGCGGTATATTACACAAGCCTCCCAGTATACAACAGAAACTTCTCAGAATTTATGAGGATCTCAGAACTAACAAGGATCTCTAAAAAGAATATAAAATAAACCCAGAATATTTTTAGAAAAGAAGAAAAGAGTAAAAATGAAACTAAGAGAATAGAGAATGAGAGAAAAATGGTTTTTGATGATGTGTTTTGGAGTGAATGAAGTGCTCTATTTATAGAGCTGATGAACCACACTCATGATCCAAAAGATCCAACATATCTGCCAAAAATATCTTTTGAGAAAAAGATTTTTTTAACAAATAAGAACGTTAGCAAACTAAAAAGGAATGTGAAAACCGTGCCTTCACTTGCGGGAAAAGATTTTGTAATCCCTGGCTTTACGGTTTGACCACAAAATCTTCCCTGGCTTTACGGTTTGACCACAAAATCTTCAAAACTATTTTATCTGCTAAACTTTTGCAATATATAGACTTTTTTAATAACAATCCCCCACATATTGCAAAAGTCGAGAAAGAAAAGAAAATTTCCTGGGTTTTATAAGATGTAATGTTATAGGAAGCTATATGAACCCGTCCGAGATCGAGAAACTTAACACACAATGTAGTTGGTATAGCAAACTATATGAACCAAAGACACTTGAGTGTGTTAGAGGTTTATCAATCCTAGTACACCCCCACAATCCTTGTTGTTATAGCTGTGATGCGCTTACTAGGCCATGCGCGTGCTCCGTATTCATGAGTGCTCTAGAGATCTTGCCAAGATCTCATGCAAGCGGCTCCACTTGACACTCATATAGGTGATTTCATCAAGTGTATACTGCAAATCATACACCACTAAAAGGGATATGAAGATCATTAAAAATTTTGTTTAATTACAAAGTTTAACCTCTCAACAATACAGTTTCTAACACTTTCACACACACCATAGGAATGGACATATTTAATTTAAAATCAAATTAATGCTATCAGAACTAACAAGTGACTTGTTTTTACAAATATGAACCTTATTTACAGGATCTCCAATCACAAATGTTAGGTTATCATCACTTGTTTGTTTGTCAGTGGCTTAAGTCTCATTCCCCTCAATGTTTCTAAAATCATATTTCTTCCCAAGGATTTTGTCAGAGGATCTGCTAGATTCCGTTCTGACTTAAAAAAGTTTATATATTGCAAAAGTTTATCAGAAAAAACAATTTTGAAGATTGCGTGGTCAAACCGCAAAGCTAGGGATTACAAAATCTTTTCCCTCAAGTGAAGGCACGATTTTCACGTTGTTTTTTAGTTTGCTAACATTCTTTTTTTTTTTGGATCATGGGCCTGGTTCACCAGCTCTATAAATAGAGAGTTTCATTCACTCCAAAACACATCATCAAAAACCATTCTCTTCTCATTTTCTCTTCTCTTAGTTTCATTCTTTCTCTTTTCTTCTTTTCCTAAAAATATTATAGGTTTATTTTATACTCTTTTTAGAGATCCTTGCTAATTCTGAGATCCTCAGAAATTTTGAGAAGTTCCTATTCTATTCTAGGAGCCTTGCACAATACACTACGGATAAGTCCTTAAGATTGTTGTACAAACTGACAATAAAAGAATGAAGATCACAAACAAAGGATTTCCTGAGGCGTAGCTAAGCAGATATTCACATGGTACACAAATTCCAAAACAATGTGTGCCTATAATGCAAGAAATTCAACATATATTTATATATATATTAGGATGAATATTCTAAAGCAATTAAATGCAACTAACAAGAACAAGGAGGCAAGGTAATAAGACATACATTAGATCCGAACCCAGATTTCTGGTAATCACCGGACTATATAGAGTCTAGGTTGAACGATACACAAGTGTGACCTCAACATGTGAGCTGACTGAAAACAAACACATCCTAGGACTAATTGTATCACATCACATCATGGCCTCATGGGGGTGGTTGTCATTTGTCATCCTCCAAAACATTATCAATAGCAACACACAGACACCCAGAACTCCCTTTCCTTTCAACAACACACCGCACAATCTTACCCCACATCCCCTTCTTGGGCACAAACCCCTTCCCCATCATATCCCTGACAACCCACTCAACCTCCCCAACCACCCCACTCTCACAAAACCCCTTAACCAAACCCTTATAAGACTCAAAACTAGGCACAAAACCTTTTACCCCCATCCTCTCCACAACCTTCTTAGCCTCGTCAAACCTCCCACCCTCAACCAACCCACACAAAACCTCATTATAAGATCCGCCATTAGGGGACACACCCTTCCCCATCATCCCCTCCAACACCCTCCACCCCTCATCCACCCTCCCTCCCTTCCTCAACCCCCCAATCAAAATATTGAAAACCACCACATCAGCATCTACACTTCCACCTTCCATCCTCTCCAACAACCCAAAAGCCTCCTCCATCCTCCCTCTTTCAGACAACCCCTTCATCAGTGTCGCATAGGTCTGTGCATTCGCCTCACATCCCAGCCCAGGAAACTCCTCCAGCAACTGATACGCTGCATTTAACTCCCCTTGGGCACAAAGCCCCTTGATGAGGATGTTCAACGAGCAAGCATCAAGTGTCACGCCGAGCTGTGGTGCATGGAGGAAGAGGTTGTGTGCCGCACAGTAGAGACGAGTGTTAACCAGAAGGTTGAGGACAAAGTTGAATGTGCGTGTGGAGGGGGGGCAGGGCATTTCCTGGAGGGTACGAAGTGCGTGGTCCACACGCTGAAAGGAGTGTGCATAGGCTTTGATAAGGGTGAAAAAGAAGTTATCAGAAAAATGACGTCTTTGGGGGCGAGGGAGGGTGAGGGCATGGTGGAGGGTGAGGAGAGGGTTGAGGTGTTGGGCCTGGGCAAGCTTGGCAACAAGGGTGGTGCAAAAGGGTTCGGTGGGGTCAAAGTCCTTGCGGGAGGTGTAGAGGTTAAAGAAGGAGAGGGTGGAGGAAGGGTCTGTGAGGGAGGTTAAGAGAGTGGTGGCTTCTTTCGGAGTGAGCCAGTCTTTGTGTTTCAGACGCGCCAGGATGGCGGTGTCACTATGAGGGGTTGTGGAAAATGGGGATAACAACCTGAGCAAGGTGGTTTTCAGAGGGACAACACGACAAAGGATTGGTGAAATCATTTCTGTTCTTGCTATATGTGGACTGGTCTTGGATTGATTAATATAAATATGGCTAAATTGGATTGATCACGGAAGAACAAAAGAACTAATCACTCAAACCTACAAACCAATGATTATTTAAGATCATTTACCAATTAAACAATGCTATGATATGACATTATTTGTTATCCTTTTACGAGATTGAAAAGGATTCAAAAAAGTAAAAAGGACACCAATCTATTAAAGACCTACACTCCAAAGACCCAATCTTCTCCATTGAAGAACTCGTTTCACTCTCCTAAACACAACTCGTTTTATCACCAAACAGAGAATCACAGAGAGGAATCAAAGAGTAACTGAAAATAGAGCAAAGCATGAACAAGAACAACGTCCCGGTGAAGCTCCGGCGGTGGCGACTGACGACCTCGACGTGATCGTGGCGTCAACTCCGAATGGCGCGGTGTGTCTGACCATCGGAGATGCGGTGGAGACGAGCTCTGGTCTTGGGAGTGCGGAGGAGCTCTCGTGCGGGAAGAAGAATGAGAGGAGAAGTCGCAAGCCACTAGTTCGCGCCGGCGACGGATCCAGTATGAACCGGAGGTGGTAGCAGCGACGTTGGCCGGTCACCGAGGTGCAGCGGCTGCAGGTTCAGGAGGCAATTTTTTCTGCTCGTGAAGGAAGAAGAAGAAACCCTCGGGATTTTGAAGAAATGGTTGGGCTGAGCCTTGCTTCGTACACAGCCCTCCTTTCATCCCCTGCAACCCCTGTGTTTTATTAGCTCTATTATTTTACTTCCTGCTGCACCCTTATTTGTTAAACCCCATCCTCTCTCTGTTTTGATTTTTGTGTTTTGAGCCTGTTCTTATTCTGTTGTTTGCACCCGTACGTTTTCACTACTTACACTCCTTTACCTTTTGGGGTTGGGTTTGTGTTTTACTTTTCACAAACATTATTTTACTAGTCATCTTCTACCTTTTTTATTATTTAGCATCCCATACTAACTTTTTATTAAATATAAAAAATAAATATGTTTTAAAGTAATAGTAGAAATAACATTTTTTTGTAATAAAAAATAAAAAACACAAAAATATATAAAATTAAAAATAATATTTTTTTTTTGCTTTTATATATATATATATATATATATATATATATATATATATTTCGCATTTTCTAATATCATTTAAAATAATAGTTTGAACACTCGTATATATGTTCATGTCATTTCAATACTTAATATTATTTTTTTTTTCAAAAATACAAAATTATTAAAATGTTTTTCAACTAAAACTATGTAAATCATGATGTTTCATATTGAATGAAAATACATAAAGTTTAATCTTTGTCAGGTTGAAAAATTAAAAAACAAATGTTATTTTTTTTATGGTTTTATTTATTGTTATTTTGAGGAAGTTTAAATATTTTGAAAAAACACATTCTCACCACTTAAATATTTTTTTCTATGTGAGTCTGATAATTAATACAGTTAAGATAATTTCATATAAAGGATTCCAAATCAATACACCTAATAAACATTACTACATAGTAATTCCCTCATTAGAAACACTATGTAGAAATCATATCCATAAATATTCAACATTATAGTAGATTACAACCACTATCCAAGCCCTATTCAGCCTCATCCACACGGGCTTAAGTACTTTTTTTGTCTCTATTTTCATCAACTTTGTTTAATGTGAGATTCAATTTTTTTCATATGCTTGGTCCCAATTTTGGTAATTTATGTTTAATTTAGTCATTTTTTATGGCATTGTCTAAATTGTTAATGGCACACTATACACATTGACAGTATTTAAACGAGTTGTTTGATTTTTCTTATGTGGCCCATCTAACATAGTGTACACATTGACATATCGTCATCTTCAACCTCCCAACACATCAAAAACCCTACTTACAATCGTCAGCCACCACACACCTCCATCACTACAACCTTCTTCTCTTTTCACCAGAACCACCACAACGTTTTCATGTTTTTAAGACACCATGTTCATCACATGAATTATGCTTCCATCAACACTGCGAGCAAGCCGTAAATCACGAAACTCTAAATCCTTTTGAATCACTGATCTCCAAGCACAAATCTCACGAGGTGGTTTCACGATTTCAAAATGGATATGAAATTGATACTCATTATTTGGTATCTAGAGTCATGGTTTATTATAGTATGCTTGTGTAAAATCACTAAAACCAGTGTGTTAAATTGTTTAAATGAATTGGTGTTGTTCAGTGTATTATGTGTTTTGTTCAGTTTTATGTTTCATATCGATAAAATTGTATTTATTTTTAATTTGATATTTGGGATGATATTTTTAGGTCCAGAAATATCTTCGAAAGTACTTATTTTTGAATTATTTTATATTTTAAAATATCCAATTCAAAATATAAAACCATTTTTGTAATGGGAGTTGTAAAAAGTATCTATGGATAAAAATACCTTTTAAAACCCTGTTTCAGATTTTGTTTTTACATTATCAAATTTTGGAAGGTATTTTCGAAACAACCATTTTGGAATAAAAAATAATTCCAGAATATGTATATGGAAATGTATTTTCAAATCTAAAAATACCTTATGAAATAATTATTTCAAAATAGAAAAAAAAAATTCCAAAACGGAGTATTTTGCAAGTTATTTCCAAATTTGAAAATGTCTTATGAAACATTCATCCCGTAATGTATAAAATGTAAATCTTATCTGGAACAATGAATACATAATGCTTGCACTCTCATTTTTACATTTCTATTACTACAAAATTTTTTAATGGTTTTCTAATGGTGTCAAGCAAAAATGCCACGTAGTAGAAAAAGAAAAGAGATAGATGGAGAGTATCAATGAGATGCAGAAATGGCTAGAAAAAAGTGGTGGAGAACCATGATTTGGAGATGGAGAAAGGTGAAGGGTTTATGTGCTGTGGTGTGGAAGAAGATAAAGGAAAACTAATGATTTGGAGATGAGAAAGGTGATAGTGATTTGGTGATGATGATTTGGAGATGGGAGAGGTGTGGCACTAATGGAAGAAGAAAAAGAAAAAGAATTAGGGTTTTTAATATTATTTAATTGAGGGTTTTTAAAATAAAAGGTATTTTTTTTTAAATAAAAAATAAAATAAAAGATAATAACTTTTAATATACGTGGATGAATTAATGATAAATAACTACCTTTTATTTTTTTATTTTAAATTAAATTTTAAAATTATTAAAATACTCTTGATTTAAAGTTAATTTTTTTTAATAGAAACTTTTTTTAACCTAAAACTTGGTATAATATATATATATATATATATATATATATATATATATATATATATATATATATATATATATATATATATATATATATATATATATATATATATGGGTTTTCTAACGTGCGTTAGAGAGTTTATTAAGAGATAATGAAATTAGAGAAGTTAGTGAAGATGATGAAATTGGAGAGATCATGAACCTTTATCCTGAAGACGAATATGTCAATGACTCAACTCTTTACGAAAGGTAAATTGTTTAATGACGAGTATTTCTGATTTAATGACAAATAAGTCTTCAAAAACTATGTAGGGTAGATTTTATTGTGCAAATAAATGTAACTAGATAATTGAGAAAATAAGGTTTAATCATTCACCAAGTCCCTATTTTCGCGTAGAATCTCAATTTAGTCCCTTTTTTTTCGTTTTCTCAATTGGGTCCTAATATTCAAAATATTATATCAATTAGGTCCTTTCTGTTAAATTGGGACTGACGGCGTTAAGTGTGTGTGACGTGGAGGCAAATGTCAGTTTCTTATATCTATGTGGATAATTGAAGTTTTAAAATTGGAATGGAACAAAAGCAAAGTTTATTAGAAAAATTGGGATTGGGATTTTTCGTAATCTAATTAGGGTTTATTACAGAAATTGGAAGAAATTTCTTCTGCTAGGGTTCCTCAAAAGTGCAATCCATTTCACCATTTGGGGTCTCATTTTGGGAATTTAGGGTTTAATCGAAGCTTCATCTGAGTTGTTCAGAGATCTTCTATGGTTCGTCCAAAGTTCTTCTGACAGAGTGTGCTTTTGTCGTCGTTGTGGGAGTTGTGGAGTGGCCAAGTGAGTAAAAGTTTGTTTTTGTATTGATTATTTATATTGTGTTGTGGTCCCGTCCTTGTGTTCCAATTTTTATTGCGATGTTGTGGTCCTCTTGGTCCCCCATGTTTAAAGTTATTTTTCTGTGTTTCTGTGTGAGTGTGTTTTGTTTATGGTTTGTTTCTGTGTGAGTGCGTTTTAATACATGTTTTGTCATCATGTGATTACATTATAGGTGTATAAATACTTATATATAGTGTTTCTGCGTCATGGACAAGGAATTTGAGGTTGTGTTTCACCATGGAGGAAAATTAGTTAATGATGGGAAATTGGAGTATGAAGGGGGGAGACATCTAGGTTTACGTTTGACCCAGATGTTTGGAGTTATTTCGTAATTGTTAGTGTAGTCAAATCTTTGGGATACCATGAGTTTAAAGAACTTTGGTACTCTGTAGGAGGGGCTTCAGTGTTGGATGATAAGTTAGAGTGTTTGTGTGATGACACTGCTGCCATGCATGTCGTTAATTTAGCTAGGCTGGATGGTCAGGCGCATGTGTTTGTGATACACCTTGTTTCTGAAGCCCAAGTCATACATATGCTGATGGGTATTGATGATGATGAAGAACAAGTGGAAGTTGGTGGTGTGTTGGAAGAGCTGGTTTGTGAAGAACAAGAGATGAGTGAACAAGTACAAGTTCAGGCTGTTATAGAGGAAGAGGGGCATGAAGTTGAACAAGCAAGAACTAGAGTGTTGGAAGAGATGAGTGATGTTGATGGAGAAGTGCAAGTTGAGAAAGTTGGTGGTCATGGTGAAGATGAAGGTGCAGAACAGAATGAAGTTGAACCAGATGTGGAAATTGGAAGTTGGAATTCCTCTTCTAAGAGTGGCAGTGGTGATGGAAATACTGACTGGTTGGAGGGGCTTGTTGATGTCAATGTTGGTTGTGATATGGATGATGATATACATGCAGATTTGGAGGGAAATGTGGAAGTCGAAGTTCAAAGTTTGTCAAATGAGTGTAGTGGACCATGTTCCAATGATTCTGACAGCACTTCTGATGTTAATGTGGACGGTGGGAATAATAAAGGTTTGTCAGATGATGAGTGGGAATCTGAAGAACTAATTAGTGGAGCAGAAAGTGACGAAGAGCATACAGATGTAGAGGGTTATGGGAGTTTTGCAACATTTGTTTTGCCAAAAAATATGGTTGACTTTAAGTGGGAAGTTGGGACATATTTTGCTGAAAAGCAAGACATTTTGGATGCCATAAAAAGTTATGCGTTAGATAATGGAAGAAATATTAAGTTTGTTAAGAATGATAAACAAAGAATGAGGTTCAAGTGTGTGGGTGCAAAAGGTCAATGCCCATGGAGGTTATATTGTGGTTATATGAAGGCAGTCAAAACTTGGCAATTGAGAACTATGGTGGACAACCATACTTGCAGTAGGGAGTTCAACCTTAAATTAATTGATGCCAAGTGGTTGAGCAACAAGATACATAAAAGTATTAGAGAAAATCCAACAATTAAAGGTGTGGATATAAGGGAAAAAATTCAAAGGAAATGGAACATTGGTATTTCAAGGTGTATGGCCTATAGGGCCAAAAACATAGCAACAGAGCAAATTGATGGCTCTTTCAAAGAACAGTACAAAAGGTTGTATGATTATGCCCATGAGTTGCTGGAAAAAAATCCAGGGTCAACAGTGAAGCTAGACGTTGAGAATGTGGGTGGTGAAGTCATTTTTAAGAGATTCTATGTATGTTTAAAGGCCTGCAAAGAGAGTTTTCTGTCATGCAGGCCAATTATTGGTTTAGATGGAGCACTTTTGAAAGGTAAGTACGGTGGGGAGTTGTTAACAGCTGTGGGCCGAGATGGAAATGAGCAGATGTTGCCAATTGCATACTGTGTTGTTGAAGTTGAGAACAAGGAATCATGGAGGTGGTTCTTGGAAGTATTGGTAGATGACCTTGGAGGGGCTGAAATTTGTTCATCATTTACCTTCATATCAGACCAGCAAAAGGTAATATTTGACTTGTACATTTTAACTTTACGGTCTTAACTATTGACTTTATTGATTACTTTTATATTGTATTGCAGGGTCTACTTCATGCAATACATGAATTGTTTCCTAAAGTTGACCAAAGGTTTTGTGTAAGGCATATGTATGCCAACTTCAGGAAGAAATTTCCTGGCAAAAACCTGAAGCGATTAATGTGGAGGGCAGCTACAGCCACACACCCACAAACTTGGGAGATGGAAATGAGAAACATAAGAGCAGTGAACGAAGATGCTTATAAGCATTTGATTGCCATCCCTCCCAGGTTAGTAAAAAAAAATAGTGATTAGCTAGATATAAAACTCTTCATATAAATGCTTCCTAGATTTGACATATCAGTGTTCTTTGTGGTAGGTATTGGTCAAGATCAAGGTTCACTGAAAGTGCTAAATGTGACACCTTAGTAAACAATATGAGTGAGGGCTTCAACAGTGTCCTCCTTTCTACGAGGAGTAAACCCATAGTTACTATGTTGGAGGAGATACGGATTTACCTTATGCAAAGATGGGCCAAGAACAAAACAACCATATCATCATTTAGTGGATCCATTTGTCCCAAGATCCTATCCAGATTTAGAAAGGAATATCATTTAACTAAAAATTGGATTCCAAGGTAAATTCCATTAATCACTATTCTGTTATCTGAATTTACTACTTTGGTTCATAATTATTGTTTTCTTGTACACAGTTGGTCAGGCAATAAACTATTTGAAGTTCGTCACATGTCTAACAATGGAGAAAAGTTCGTAGTGAACATAGATGACTCCTCCTGCACATGCAGAACTTGGATGATGACTGGAATCCCCTGTTGTCATTCATTGGCTGCAATGAAGTTCCTGAACATTGATGGAGAATAATTTATTGACTCTTGCTACATGAAGTCCAGATATGAGGAGACATATTCATCAATTATATATCCCATAAATGGAGCCAACATGTGGAACATTACTCCATATCCTGATGTATTTCCTCCACACAAAAAAGTATTGCCTGGAAGACCAAAGAGAAAACAAAGACTAGAGCAATGGGAAATGAGGAAGGATGAATCAAGAATGACCAAATCTGGTTTGCAGAAAAGATGTGGCATATGTAGAGAAGAAGGCCATAACAGAAGTCGTTGCCCATCAGCAACCCAAGCAGGACATGTGCATCAGACTCAGCCTCAAGCCTCAGCAACTTCATCCACTCAACAATCTGAAATAGCACATCAGACTCACCCTCAAGCCTAGTACATTGTAGAAAGGAACTTTTGTAATAGTTTAAGGCTACCAAACATTATGTAATAGTTTAAGGCTACCAAACATCACTGTTATTCTACTTCTGCTTTTGAAAACATATGGAAAATTCTGGTTTAATGATGTATTTGCCCAACCACTGTTTTGAGGGCTGATATATTTAATTATATATTTAATGATATTCTGGTTTATCTTACTTCAGTTTCAGCCACAATTTACTGCATATTTTATGCAACTGTTGTAGTTTAAGAAACTGTGTGCCTTTGTGTTTTTTAACCAATTGTGCAAGTGTATTTGTTAATTACAAACCGGTCTGCATTGTTTAAATAGTTTTTTCCAGCCTTGGTGCAAAATCACAATCTCAGCCATCAAATTCTGCTAAATTTGGAACTCAACCAATGAAATTTTGATGTGGTCATTTTCTTTGTTGTTTAACTGATTGCACAATATGAATGTGCTGGAACTATCAGTTTAGCTTTAAACACACTTCCATTTTAGCACGAAGCTATTGTAATTCTAATAGCAAGGTAGTGAAACAATCAAGACATCTCCAATTAGATACAACCAATTCTTCGTGCACGACCACAATTTTCAAACAATACAAACTTTTATAGTCAAAATAACTTTGGTTCATTGTAAGTACATTGCATCATAAGTACATTGCATCATAAGTAAAATCAAAACATTCCTATGAACGAAATAACACTAATGTAAGTACAATAATGTTCACTAAACAAAGAACACAAACAATCCCTAAGAACACGTTAAGCCTATTTCCCAATTTCTTCACTGACAAGTCCAAATCACTTATAATCTTCCATCCACCTTCCATTGATTCTCTGTTCAAGAAAGACTCAGTCTTGCCTTCACACTTTACACTTGCTTCCCTTTCCACAACCCCATGATCTGCACACCATGAGAAGTAATTGCAACCACCATCTTCACCACTATTATGTGAGAACAAAACACCAATCAGGCCAGCCTCGTACTCAAAATAACAACAACAACGAAAAAAGCTTACCTTGAACTTAGGGCAGCCCCAAAATTGCTTGCCTTTGTTCTTAGCTGTTCTCGCAGTTCTGACAACACATTTCATCCCATAATAGCAAAACGGACCACCATTGCTAGATCCTCCTCGACTACCACCACAGACCACATTACCGTCTTGCTTCCACCACCCACTACATGACGAAGACGAACACGGATGGGCCATCTTCAAGCACTACGATGTTATCCACCTTCGAAGAAGAACACAAGTTGAATGAAAATATACCCTTCTATTCGGGATTCCAGAAGGGATTTATACAAAGTTCTCTCCCTTTAGTGTCAATCTCTAATTAGATTACGAAAAATCCCAATCCCAATTTCTCTAATAAACTTTGCTTTTGTTCCATTCCAGTTTTAAAACTTCAATTATCCACATGGATATAAGAAACTGACATTTGCCTCCACGTCACACACACACTTAACACCGTCAGCCCCAATTTAACAGAAAGGACCTAATTGATACAATATTTTGAATATTAGGACCCAATTGAGAAAACGAAAAAAAAGGGACTAAATTGAGATTCTACGCGAAAATAGGGACTTGGTGAATGATTAAACCAGAAAATAATGAGAGAAATACTGCATGTATTATTATCACCAATTTTTATGATTTCGTGTAGAAATTCTTTATTTATCATTAATAGTTATCTCTTTGAATTTACACTTTTTATTCTCTTCCTTTCTTCTACATTTATGCTGTGTTCATTTGAGAGTGATTGAGTGAGAATAGTGATTGAATGGATTTGAGGGAATTTGAAGGTAATTATTTTTTTTGTGTTTATTTGAGTGAATTTGGAGGTAATTGAGAGTGGATTTAGATGTAAAGTTTGTGAGAATTAGTGTAAGATTTGATTTATGTGACAGTTTTAAAAAATTTATTTAATTGGTAAAAATTAAAGATTACCAAAATGCCCCTAGTTATTAAAGTAATATAAAATGATATTTTTTAATGTTATATTTAATTATAAAAATGTTTATAAAGAATAAAAAATTAAAAAAAATTATTAAAATTAATTTTTAAAAAGTAAAATAATTATTATAAGGAGAGAGAAAAATAAAAATTATTTTTTAATATGAAAAATAAATTATTTATTATTATTATTCGAATATATTATTATTATTATTATTATTATTATTGGAATATCTAACCGAATATATATATTTTTATAACTGAATACACATAAATGTAATTTATTATAGGAAGATGTAACTGAATATAGTAGAAAGTGTAACCAAATATAGTAGAAACAGAATAGAATAAGTGGTTCTATATTGGAATACATCCCCCTTGGAATTGAATACACTCTGCTAGAAACACTCACATCAGTGTGGAAATGAACCAAACACTGTGAAAACATTTTGGCTGCAAAGGATGAACCCATTTGCGAAATCAACGACTCTGGGCCTCCTCCTAGGCCTATGAGACCCATCTCATGGTCGTAGCTCTTGCATGGGACACATTGTGTCCACATGAGATCACTGCCCGTGTCTGCAATACTGTAGGTTTTGAACGGTGGAGTTTCAATGGAGAGTTCCATGAGATGCTCACCAAGGTAAGCACTCACTGGGGCTTGTGGAGTTGTTGACATGGCTGAGAAACCTCTCAGTTGTTGACAGAATAAGGCTTTGGGAGACGTTTTTTGAATGAGGTTAATGTCGAATCCTTCGTCTGTGCTGCCATGGATGGCTGAGAAATTTAAAGGAAGAAGAAACACCACAAAAAAGATTATGGCTACAAGACCTGGAACCGAATCCAGCCTTTTTCTGAATCCTTCGCAAGAGTGGAACCGAATTCGCCTCGGTCAATTTCAGCAGAAGCATTGTTCATCATCTTCTTTTGCTTCAAACCAGTGCATTCATCTTCAAATGGATTATGTATATTAAAATCATATACACAGATGGAATTTAATAATACGTTGAGGGAACATCTGACTTTTTATTGCAAATCCCTTCAGATCTCTTCTCTTTTGCGGGTGATCGAAAAACTATCCATCCTGCAAATCCGTCTTCGTGATTCTTTGCTTTTCCTCTTAAGCGCACAAAATTGACTGCATTTCTTCGCTCTCAAATCCGCATAACAGTAAAATCTGTTCATGTGAAGACAACCTTACTTTCCATGTTATGTAGTTCTTACTTTTCTTTTGTGTATAATTTTGTTCATTTACATTTCTTGCTTTTACATTTTTAATTTATTGGATGTTTCAATAAAGATATATTGTAATTTATTTGATGTTTTAATTTGTATTTTCAAAGCTCATTCTATTGCCATTGATTTACAAAAATTTGCATAACTTTAGAAGTTTTTTTTTTTTTTTTTTTTTAAATTCCTTTCATAAATTTATATTGAAGTGAATATCATCTCATTACAAGAAAAAATTAGATTAAGGTCCAATTAAATCCTTTCATAATAAGAATATAGACAAGAGTTCTTGTTTATCTTGTATCACTAAAAAGGTGCACCCTCCAACAAGGAAAGTTAAGATAAAGTAAACTGATAGTTTGACATAAAAAAAGTTTTTTACATTAATTTGATATTATTTTTTTTATACTTTATGCTCTTTTTTTTGAAAAAAATACAAAAATTTACTTTTTATGACTATCTTATTTTATCTTATATTATATATTAAATGAATGTAAAAGTGTGTCATTGTATCATTACTTTAGGACAAATTTGTGTGAACAGTTATAATTGATTCAATTAGCAACGTCTAGACCTACTCTAAAGTAAACTCTTATTAATTTTTTCTATGAGTAATGATTGAATCACACACTTTTACATTTGTCACAATATAAAAGTAAAATAATTATAAAAGAAGTGAATTTATATTTTTTTTTTAAAAAGTAAAAAACAAGAAAAGATAGTATCCAATTGTAAAAATTTATATAAATTAAAATATTATTTCTCTTTTTCTATTTTATATTAACAATTTATGAATATCGAACATCAATAAAGTTATCTCTTTGTATTTAATTTTTAAATTATTATTTATTTATTTCTTATTTTATTTTATATTTTATAAATATAAAAATTTATAGTATGATTATTTATTTTACTTTTTATAATGTATTAAATGAATGTAAAAATTTAAGTGTTATATTTTAAAATAATATGACATATAAGGTGGGCTTACTCGACTGACGGTTTAGAGGATTAAAAAGTTAATGATTATTAGCTTTGATTTCTTCTTATACCTTTTAAAAATTTCAAATAGGTACATAATATTAATAGTCCAGATACACTAAATAAAATTATATCCAACTAAAGTTACAACCCAAATAGATATTTCGAAATAGAAAATTCTAGTTCCAGTAAACTAATATAATTTAAGTGTGTTCTGAAATTGAAATAATACAATTTCATTGATGAGACCTACATTTTGAGGTGCAATTCCAAATCCCCTGTCAAGCATGGTAACATGTGAATATATGAACAGTAATTAACTCAATCTGTGTCCTAGAAACACTTATTTTAGATATAATTTAACATATTTAAATTAAAAATTATATTTAATTATCAATCTAAAAAAAAAAGAAACTTCAAAAATATTTTATTTGTTTCAACAAAATAGATTTTAATAATTTCCTTTAAAACAATCATAACTTTCCTTCATTTTTCTTCTCTTCCAAAGTTGGACTATATCGATTAAAAGAAATAGAAATATGAACAAGAGTAGAAAATGATTGAACAATTACTTTAATTTCCTTTGGTTAGCTTTCTTTTGCTCATACTGAAAATCTCATCTCATTTTTTTTTTTTAGAAAAACATCGAGGGCTACAACATGGATGAATTTACATGTTAAACATGGAAAGTAATTATTATTAAAAGACATCAATTGCATGGCATGTCTTGCCACAAGGAATTGTAATTATGATCTCCCATGTAGTTGTTTGGGAAGACATAGTGTTCCTCTCCACAAGGGTCAAAACACCAACTCCTATCTTCAAATGTGCATGATGGCACCAAATCCATCTCCACCCATAATTCATTTGATGAATTACACCAATCAATCTCTTCCATCTTCCATGATTCACTGCTCTCAAACCTTTCTGAACCTGTGGATGATGCTGAATCATCATCATCCTCCATCTTATTGCTTCCACTTATTTCAGCCTCAAAAGCCCTAATCAAGCTATCCAATCTCTCATCATCACCCTCATCACTTGGTGATGATTCTTCCATCAATGACATCAGAAGAGCACCATTGATTTGCAACCCATCATCCCCCTTGATGAAAGCCAAACCCTCACAAACTTCAGATGCCATTTTTTGTTTCTTGTCTCAGGAAAGATAAACAATAATACAGAGAGATAGAGAGAGAATTAATGTAGAATATGAATAATAAGAGATAAGAAGGTTTAGATGAATGAATTGAATGAGCCAAAGGGGGCTTTATATAGCCACTCAAGAAGGGGACATTGCACCCACCATGAGCCAGACAGCCATGTGAACATGTGCACTCAAGAAAACTATGTTATATTATTGTTTGATCATGCATGTTGCATATCCATATAGCATAGATAAATTAAAAAAAAAGTTGTGGCAATAATTAAGAAAATGTGTGTCTATGTGCTCGTGTGCTCTGGCAATAAGGACCGCTTGAAGTAAGCAAGATCTCATGGAAAAGAAAAAGCCATAGAATCTGACCCAAAAACCTCATTTTTTGTGAGTGGGACAAGGAAACATGAAAAGACAAAGCTTTCAGTGGATGAAAATGAAACCTCTACTTGCAATAATAAAGTGGGGAATAGTTTTTTTGCATAGTATATAGTGAATGGGTTTTGCATAAAGTGGGGAATAGTTTATATCCAATATCACTTGATGGGTGTCTATGTTTTAGGGCATAATTAAAGAACAACTTCAAAATAGATAAAATAATGCTATTCCTTTTAATAATTCCTTCTATATCTCTCTTGTAAAAGAAGTGGATGAACAAAAATGTTGTGCACTTCACAAAAAAAATAAGATAATAATACTTTGACAACATTTTTTTTATAATATTTTAATATCATTTACATGTCATTTTGTGATTGGTCCATGTTATGATTATTATTATTGATTGTGAAATAATTTTAGACTAATCACAGAATAACATATAAATGATATTAAAATATCGTAAAAAAAATATTCTCAAAGTATCATTATTTCAAAAAATATTAACATTTTAAAAGGGTACATATATAGTTCTTTAACTGGAGGAAGGACTTGATCAAATATAGAAAAAATAGTTGACTAGAAGGACAGACCAGTCTTCAACTTTTAAGCATAGTAACATGAAATTGATTAGTTGTGGAAACTATGGGTCTACCATGAAAGCTAGATAAGAATATTGTGATCATTGAATACTAAATTGGAAGCTTCAACAGTGATAGTGTGATGACAAGGTTCCAAAATGATAAGAATCATGAAAAAGAAAAGGATAAAAGGTAAGCGGTCTTTTTTTCTTTAGAAGGTGGAGGAGATGTATACTTTATGATTATAATTAGAGTGAATTATCAAATAAAAAATAATTATCTTATAATGACAGTACATGAACATTTCTCATATAACTAGATAAGATATGCAAAACTAATAACTTATGAGGTCATAAATTGTAAATCTATATCAATCCTTTATTAAAGTATAAACCTCTTAAAAGTTGATTTAGTAAAGCCTATATCAATCCTTTATTAAAGAAATAGGCTTAACAACTTAAACATTTTTTTCTTCCTATAATCCCTTATCAAAATATTTTGTTCTCCTATCATGATTTTTATATTAAAAAGGAGAATATAAAATTAATATTCATTAATATAAAAATCTTTTATCACCAATATTATTTATTTTCTCATTTTTTTCTTGTTATTATTGGTGAGCGTTTATAGTTTTTATTTTTTATTTTTGTAGTTATATATGAGTAAACTTTGAAAAAAATTTAAAACTAGATAATCCTTTGCCAAAAAAAAAAACTTTTAAATATACACATCCTTATTTATCTTTTAAATCTCAAGATTTAAAGTAAAATCTTCTTTACTATATATCTATGCTTAAACATCTAATGTCTTTGGTATGAAAGAACACTTTAGTATATATATGAAGATTATCTTTTCCCCACTTGAAATTCTTTAAATTGATATAAATGTAAAATGTCTAGAATAGGATGGGAGAAAGAAAAAATCTCCACTTAAAATCTGGTTTGTGGGGTTGTGTAAGATTTTGGGTAAGTTTTACATTTGTGCATGAAGGATTTTGAAAAGATATGCCTCCAATGAATAGTTAAGGCATGAAAGGAAGTGGACCCAATTAAGCAACAAGAGATTGATGATAAACCATTGTTTGTGACCACCCAACTCACATTTAGATGTTTGTGGGGTTTAATTAAGATGCCTAGAATATATCACTTTAAAATAATGGATGGTGAATGAACCACTCCCATGTGATATGCATCATTTATTGGGGAATTAAGCATATATTATATTTTTTATGTTAATGAATTGAATGTTGACAACCAATGCTACTCTTTCAAGCATGAAGCCAGAGTATCTTGTACCATGCTTTTTTGAAAAAAGGGTGACTCTATATGCCACCACAATAATATATATATATATATTAGTCAAAAGTCTTTTAACAAGAAACATGATCATGGATATTCTAGCAACAGGATCCATGCTTTGCACATTAATTTGTGCTTAGTGCTCTCCCCTCATTATGCATTTCTGCAATAATGACCAAGATAAGCTTCTCTTCTCTTTATTCTATGTACTTTTGAAGAGAAATATGCCATGATGTAAAAGATAGCTTTTTTAAAGATAATTCTCATTTTACTCCTTTTCTTTTGATTGGGATTTTAGTACATAACTCTATTTTTTCTTTTTATATTTTCGACCACATAAATTCGAATATGTTGTGTGTTAACTTTGGAAAAACAAACTTGTCACTGAGATAAAATAAGGTTTATCACTATTTTCTTTTAAGGCAATCACAATATTCTTTTATTGCTTTTAAACAATTTGGAAACAAGTTGTTCCTAAATAGTTTTGGTTGCCGTAAAATATAATTAACATAAAAAAATAATATATTATGATTTAGTATAATTTTAAACAAAATTAAGTCTTTTTCTTTTTTCTCTCTAAAAGCGTATACCTTGTTAACAAATAAAACTGATAATTAATATGTATAATATTGAAAAACATTTAATTCTGTTCATTAATATATATATATATATATATATATATAAATGTTTTAATAAATTACTAATGTATTTAAAGTTATAAATTGAAAAAGGGAGAGAGAGAATTATATTTGTTTTTTTTTATTGATCTTGTTCATGCTTTTAGACGGTGAAAAAATGAATAATAATTAAGTATAAAAGGAAAGAATAATAGAAGTTGTATTTATTGATTGTTTTTTAATATATATCTTATGAAAATCATTCCACCACAATGTCCGTGCTAAAAGAAAGAAGATATCTTGTAAAAGTTTCATATATACATGTTTTTTGTAATTTTTAAAATTTCGTAGATGCATGATTGGGTTAGCCATGAATGAAGAAGAATCAAGAAACAAGTTCAACACATGAATTAAAGGCACGAAGAAGGAGGTCTCACATAACTTAGAAAAGCATTTTCAAGGCTATTTTTTATTTTTGACAGAATCTTTTTGTCAATTGTTGTAAAATTGTATTTTTATTCTCACATCTTAAGATAAATGTGTAAGGACAGCTACTTCAATAATTATCAATTTTTTAATTACAATTTCCTCTATATTGGAGGGATTGGTTCTAATGTCTATGTAAATTGATTACAACTTCACTCACTTCATATAGGTGGAGATGTGAACAAAACTCTTGAAAATATATTAAGAAAGATACAATCTTCTCAACCTAAGAAAGATTGATTCTGTTTGTGGTACAGGAGTCGCGAGATAAATGGTTTAATGTTTTATAGGTTGTAAAGGATCTAAATGTTAAATTCAACTGTTCTTTTTTACGTTATTATTCTTATGTTATGCTTGGAGGTTACGAGTAAAAGTACTCTAATTTCAAATTCAATAAAGATTGTGGAGCTCTAGTATTAATAGTGCAGTAAATGTAAAATTACATACCTCCTCCTTACTTCATTCCTATATTTATATTTATAGATTTTGGTGTGAATTATTAATTAATGACTTCCTAATATGGCTCAATTTGAAATAATCATACTTTATCTAAAGTTTTTCAGCATTAAGGATAATTCTTCTGTCTCATTACCCTTCAGTCCAATTTTATGATCATTTAGTCATAAATAGTTCATTTGATTTCATTTGACTAGCAGTTGACTGTCCGGTTTGTCTTTAAAAATTTATTATAATCAATATATAAGAGAGATTACATTGATTCCACTATTTTGAAAAAAAATAGTGAAAACCACACTTTATATGTTACACATGCAACAAAACTCTTGAAAACCTATATAGAAAGATACAATCTTTTCAAATGTACATCCTATTATAATTTTTTCAAGTTAAGGGATGGATTCTACAATACAAAACTCTAGAAAGTTTATTATAACAGAAAACAATCTCCTAAATATACATTCGTTACAACCACATTATATAACACAAACAACAATAAAGATACAAACCAAAATACAAACGTAATTCAAGGAAAAACCAAACATATAGGTATAGAAAAAACTCAAATACTAGTTTATATTATATTTCTTAGGAAAAAGTTTTTCTTTATGATCAGGAAACGAAAAAAAAAAAATCTTTGTCAAAATTAATTTGAGTCATCGGTAAATACAAAAATAACTTTGTTTGACGAATCGCCAAAGTCACCTTACTCGAGAACAAAATGTTCATTATTTTGTTTAGAATACATATACGACAAATTGCATCTCAACTTTTTATATGACAAGCTATATTGCAGTGGTGACGAGAGATGAAAAGAAAACTAAAATTGTAAAATAACAATTATGAATTTTAAAATTCAAAAGCATTTAACTTTGAATTCAAATGCTCTCATTAATTTTTTTTTTAATAACATGTACACGTAATTATGAACACATTCACAAATTTTCTTTTGGAATACTAAATTGATTTCAGAAAAGTACATCAGTTGGCCCTTGTGCCAAATAATTAGTGTCTCTATGTTCTTGCTCCAAGAAAACTCCATAGCACAACTGAAAGTCTTCAATATAACTTGCAGCTTCAAATTCCATTGGTGCATGCTCCATCATCTCATCTCCACAAGGGATCCATGCATTCATCTCATCAAAGGGCAAGGAAGAGATGATGTTCATCTCAGCCCATTGATCAGCCTCACTGTCTGACGTGGAGCAATCTTGATCATCCATTTGAGCTATTTCGATGTCACTGATCTCTGCCTCCAATGACTGAATCATGCTCACAAGTCTATCATCACCATGATAGTACTCTTCTTCCTGTGTTTCTTCCATCAGTGACATGAGAAGAACATTGTTGGCCTCTGAGAACTCCATTCCCAACTCAAACACACACTCTGAGTAAGACATGTTTGTGAAAAAAAAGGAGTTTTTGAGTAACCCTTTTTTCTTTGGTTTATGAAAATGGTTAAAGTGAGAGAAGTAGAAGCAATTAAGGTTGTTGCAGATATGCAAGATGAGTTTCAAAGGAGAAGAATGGACTCTTTATATAGAGAAAGAGTGCATGATACACTAATTAATACAAGGTGGGGTAGGTTTGCTTGTTGATGGTGCATGTAGGCCAAATGAATAATAAATTATGTAGTGAAAGATAAGCTAAGATTGATATTGTGGTATATATAATAGTAATGTATATAGTGTTGATAGAAAAAAACTAATGGTTTGACCCGTCGGTGTCTACTTGTCCAGCAACAAATGAAGGCATTCCAGGTGAGAAATATACGGTATTTGGGTTGCTATAATGCACCACTAAGTAAGGGTGTTGCAAGTTGCAACAGTACTGGGACATCAGAAACCAGACAACGTGTCCAACCAATAATTAAGTGTAACATGCACAAGAAATTAAAAGCATAGTGGACACGAATATAAATAATTGAAATTGAAAGGAAAAACAAAAGATAAAGAAATCAATCACGAATTGATTATAGTGAGTCTATACGAGAGTGATTAGAGTAGCACCAAGGGTGTCAAAAACATTTAATTTGAGAAATCCAATTTATAATTATCTAAGTTTATGTTATTTTAAGTCTATTTAAATATATTATTTTCAAATTTAAATTTATATTTTTCCAAGTTTATGTTATTTTATGTCTATTTAAATATATTATTCTTAAATTTAAATTTATACTTTTGAATATTAAATTTGATTCATTTAATTGGATTTGGATGTTGAACTTTAAAACCAAGGTGTGTTTAGATTGAGTTAAGTTGATATGGTTTTAAATCGAGTTAAGTTGGTCTAAGTCAAAGGTTCAATTGAGTTCACCTAAGACAAAAATAATATTAAGTTGATCTAAGTCAAAGGTAGAGTCAGGTTGGCCCAAGCCCAGGTCGACTTACATCGGATCAGATCCAGATTGAGATAAGTTGGCTTAGGTAAAAGATTAAGATGAGTAAACTTGGAATCATGTCAGACTAAGTTGGCCTAAGTTGAGGTTGTGCCGACTTGACCTAGGCTAAGGTCAAGCAGAGTTAGCCCCTGTCCAGGTCAAGCCTAATCGAACGGACCCATATAAAATTGACTAGACTTGGACCACAGGTAGATTTAAATCAGATTGGGTCAAGGGTCAAGCCTTGTCAATCCAGGTCAAAGTTTTATTTGACTTGACTTGACCCAAGTCGAGTCAAATTAGCCTACGTGTAGGTTAGCTCGAGCGAACTCAAGCCAAGGTCTGATTTGAGTGCATCTTATATTTTTAATGATTGCAAGGTATTTGTTTTAATGTTGTTTAGGAAAGCTCTAAGAAGATTTCCATTGGACATTAAGATAACTAAGTTATCTAGATATGAAGGTGCACATGAGCTAAAAAGAAAGAAGGGGAGGATCTCACTAAATGAAAGAAATGAACACAAGGAAATAAACACAAAGTAATAGGCAGAAACATAAAATGAACGTAAGAATATAAGACTAAAAAATAAAGAACAAAGATGTAAAAGAAAGGGAATGGAAGGGGATATGAAGAAGGTAGCACGCCACTTGGGGGATGGACTAACACAAAATGAGTTGTAGTTGTTGCCACTTGAACCAAGGTTCAAGATAAGACCAAGGGATAAACTCACTCTCAAAGAGAGACATCCATAACCGAAATTGACTATATAGTAACTTTTTCTTCAACAAAAAACCCTTTACAAGTGGATAAAGGTCCTCTTTAATAAACCAAGAGAGGGGCCTTTTACTAATAATACAATGATGATGGACTACTGAGCAAAATCACAAAGTATATAAACACCTTAATGATGAGAGAGAGGAAGAATACTCTCAAATCATTTGAAAAATCTTCAAAAAGGTGCATTCTCTAAGTTTCATGTGTGCATAGTGGTCCCCACACCAAGATCTGTCAATATGCTCCCCCTTTTCAACTTCCAAGTGGTCTTCCTAATAAAACTATGGGTGTGGTGAGTACACTACCTTGGACTAAACTTTTCCATATCCCTTCATTCCTCTAGAAGGTGGCAACGTAAAAAGGGGAGGTGCTATTAACTAAACTACAAAACACAAGACATACACATGAGTTCTAGATTTCATTTAAGAAAAAACTAAACAAGGCAAAAGAAATGCGAATAAACTTCCCTCCTAAACATGTTTATTTTCCTTAAACACTTTCCTCCATCTTTGGTAGAGGTTAAGGGCTCATCAAGATTGAGGTGAGTTAGCCCAAGCTAGCCGAGTCAGCCTAAGTTATGTCTGAATAAGTCAGTTTGAGCTAAGGTTGAAATGAGTCGACTGGGGTTGAGATCGAGTTAATCAAGGTTGAGATGAGTTAGCCAGATTGTTTTCAATGCTAGTAGGATCGACGCAAGTTGACTCGAGTAGACTTGGCCTAAATTAACCTAAGTCGGCAAGGGCCCATGTCAAGCTGATTCGACCCAAGCTCATTTCAAGTTGAATTAACTTAGACTTAGATTAAGATGAGTTGTCCCTAACCTAAGTCGAGGTAACTCAATTTGACCCAATTTTAGGTAAATTGGCCTAAACCTAGGCATAAGACTTTTTGTACGATGGTTGCATTAACAAGTGTCGTTTTAAGTTTGTTCTCCTTTAAAATGGCTCCACCTTTTCATTTTCTCGCGCTACAGTCATTTTATTTTAGCTTTCGGTTTACGTTCTCACTGTCATTATCCCCTGCTTATTCATTGTTGTCGCCCCATGGTAGTTCCACCCTTCGTCCTGCCATCATCCTTTATCGCTAGTGTTGTCGCTCGTCATCCCCATACAAAGCTTTTGTCCAGAGTGATTTTCCTACCTCCATTACTTTTGCATATTGTGTTGCATCTACAACTACTAGTCATCCTTTATGCTTGCTTCACAGTCCTGCGTCATTCCTTCTTTGCACCCATTTTCCACTTTTATGACATACCCCATTTTACTTTTTTGTTGCGTCGTTACTGCTTTCTTGTTATCATCGTTGTTAGTTCCTTGTTGATACTGCTATTTTTTTTTCCTTAAATGAAACTTACAACAACATATACATCCTTCATCAATGTTTTTAAGCTTATAACGATAATTAAATTAACTATGGTTTTGGATTGTGTGTTGTATATGTGATACGTCGTTGTTGAAGCTATCAAATTAATACTACTTTACAAGACAACTTCAATATCGTCAAGCTAGTAATCAAGAAAATAGCTAGGATTAAAGTAACCTTGAGTCGTTTCCCAATAAATAAACCAAGAGAGGGGCCTTTTACTAATAATACAATGAGGATGGACTACTGAGCAAAATCACAAAGTATCTAAAAACCTTAATGATGCGAGAGAGGGAGAATACTCTCAAATCATTTGAAAATCTTCAAAAAGGTGCATTCTCTCAGTTTCATGTGTGCATAGTGGTCCCCACACCAAGATCTGTCAATATCTCTCCCTTTTCAACTACCAAGTGGTCTTCTTAACAAAACTATAGGTGTGGTGAGTGCACTACCTTGGACTAGACTTTTACATATCCCTTCATTCCTCTAGAAGGTGGCAATCTAAAAAAGGGGAGGTGCTACTAACAAACCTACAAAACACAAGATATACACATGAGTTCTAGATTTTATTTAAGAAAAAACTAATCAAGGCAAGAGAAATGCAAATAAACTTCCCTCCTAAACATGATTATTTTCCTTAAACACTTTCCTCCATCTTTGGTAGAGGTTAGGGGCTCATCAAGATTGAGGTGAGTTAGCCCAAGCCAAGGACTAGCCGAGTCAGCCTAATTTATATCTGACTAAGTAAGATTGAGCTAAGGTTGAAACGAGTCGACTAGGTCGAGATCGAGGTAATCAAGGTTGAGATGAGTTAGCCAGATTGTTTTCAATGCCAGTAGGCTCGATGCATGTTGACTCCAGTAGGCTAGGCCCAAATTGACTTAAGTCGACATGGACCCATGTCAAACTGATTCGACTCAAGCTCATTTCAAGTTAAATCAACTTAAACTTAGATTACGACGAGTTGTCCCTAACCTAGGTTGAGGTAACTGAATTTGACCCAATTTGAAGAAAATTGGCCTAAACCTAGGCATAAGAATTTGTGTATGATGGTTGCATGAACAAGTGTCGTTTTAAGTTTGTTCTCCTTTAAAATGGCTCCACCTTTTCATTTTCTCGCGCTACAGTCATTTTATTTTAGCTTTCAGTTTATGTTCTCACTGTCATTATCCCCTGCTTATTCATTGTTGTTGTCCCATGGTAGTTCCACCCTTCGTCCTACCATCATCCTTTATCGCTAGTGTTGTTGCTCGTCATCCCCTTACAAAGATTTTGTCCAGAGTGATTTTCCTACCTCCATTACTTTTGCATGTTGTGTTGCCTCTACAACTGCTAGTCATCCTCTATGCTTTCTTCACAGTCCTGCGTCATTCCTTCTTTGCACCCCTTTCCCACTTTTATGACATTCCGCTTTTTACTTTTTTGTTGCGTCGCTACTGCTTCCTTGTTATCATCGTTGTTGCTTCCTTGTTGTTATTGCTATTTTTTTTCTTTAAATGAGACTTACAACAACAATTACACCCTTCATTAATTTTTTAAGCTTATAACGACAATTAAATTAACTATGGTTTTGGATTGTGTGTTGTGTATGTGATATGTCGTCGTTGAAGCTATCAAATTAATACTTCTTTACAAGACAACTTCAATATCGCCAAATTAGTAGTCAAGAAAATAGATAGGACTAAAGTATCCTTGAGTCGTTTTCCAAGAAATACGGAATTGCTTTTCAATACTCTGATCTTATGAAGATTCTAAAAAGGTTAGTAAAATCAATGCAATGCTTAAAAATAAGAATGAAAATCTATCCTAATGAATTTAATATTGAAGAATGTCGTGAGTTTAATCGAAGAACAAATAAGAAACTTAGAAACAATTATAATGAAATAGGCTATTTCCACTACTTTTCCAAGATAGATTCATCATCGGTTATTCACAGATTATTGTTTAATTGATTTTTGTTCGAGTTTCAAATTAATTAAATTACATTGTTAATTAACTTGAGGGCGGTTTTGCAATTAATCAAAGTAGATTCTCAATAAAAAACAAGACCTTTTTAGATTATTCACAATAAATTCAATCAAAGTTCATTTTCCATCGAACCATATTGTGTTTGATCATGCTATTCTTAAAAATCCTAACCAAATTAAAAGCTAATTAATCAAAAAAAAATTCTCAATTAATTATAGTTGAAATTCTTACCACCAATCAAAGTACATTCTCAATCAGTAGCAAAAACTCATTTAATCATATGAAAGTTGCTAAATTCAATCAAAGTACATTCTTAATGAAACCTAGAAACCCTTGAACTCATATGATCAATATGCATGTAGATTCAAACACCTTATGATGTAAAAATCATTGCTTTTAATGTGATTGAGAGATGAAAGACATAGAAGAAGGACAACTCAAATCAATAATAAAAAGAAATAAATACATTAATTCAACTTAACCTCTGAATCCATAATGAAATTACATTGGAATAACCCTATAAGCTTAGTTCTCCATGAATGATGTAGAATAAATGGTAAAATAAAATGAGAAGAGTGTTGGGTGATTGCTTCCTAGTGGAGGAGTCTGAATGAATTATTGAGTTATGATTTCTGCCTTCCCTGAGTCTCTTTATATAGGGCTTGAGTGAACTTGGACTCTGAATATTTTGTTAATAAGATCTTTTATCTTATATCTTCCAAATATTCAATAGATTTAATCAGTTTTTAAAAATATTTGATAGATATTTCCTATTGATATTTTCTGATTAAATTAATTATCTTTAAAATATCAACTGAATTGTCTCTTAAATTTCATTTACGTCCTTCTCAATTTTCTAAAATTGTAGAAAAGCCCTTGAAAGTTTCAATATTTATACTTCAACCCCCTTTGTTTCTTTCCTAAACTTGCACTTTAAACCTTTTGTTGACCATATTTGACCAGAAGAGGGTCTTTATTGACTTTTTGAGTAGACCATATTTGCCAATTGGGGACTATCACGTGGCAGCCCCCTTCCCCACCCAAAATTAGGGTTTCTGTAGATTGGGGAAATGCTATTTGCGTCGTCATGCGAAGTGAACATGGAGAGAAGTGCTTGTTGTGGTGTTGTCTGAGATTCTTCCCCATAGTGGCGCGATTTAAGGATTTTAGCTTATGATTTCTTACAGGTTTCACGGTCTTCGTTTGATTGCGGCATATGGACATTGCTCGTGAAGATGGTGGAGGAAGATGATCGCGCTTCTGTGATGGCTTGAATATGGTTTTTGGGTTTTTCTAAGTTGGGGTTTTATGGTTATGTTATTTCTTTGATTTGTAGGTGGTGATGGTTTATGCTTCGATGATACACAAGGTTTGCGATCGAACTCATGGTAAAGTATGAAATTTGTGATTGAGGGTTATAGGGCTCTTCGTGATGGAGGCGCGAACTGGTTTGGAGAAGACAAAATGTAGGGGCGATGAGAAGCTTTGTGATGATGCGTCAATAGAGGAAGGCACAATTAGGTTTCAGCATGGATTAGATCACGATGAACTTTCTTAGGTTCTCTTTATTATCGCGATTCACAATGATTGAGGAAGAACGAGATGTTGATGGCGGCCTGAGGTTGCTCGAAGAGCTTGAATGACGCGATGTCGGCCTCGTGGTGGCCCAAAGAGGTTGAATGAGGAGTTGATGGTGGCCTTTGGTGGTTGCCTGAATTTGATATTTTGTGGTGGCGGCAAGGCGCAACGCATGGTGCTTGTTGGTGATAGCGCATGGAGGAGAAGTTGTTTCGTCATGGTGGCCTGAGCGACTTCACGGTTACCAGCACAAAGTTGGCAATCTCACGGTGGCCGACGATGGATGGTGGCTGCTCATGGAAGGGGAAAGGGAAATAAGGTTTCTATGGAGAAGACAAAGCTGACGTGGTAGGAGTGATGAGATGACAACACGTCGTTGGTAATTATGTGTGTAAAGGATTCATGACGTGCCAATATCTGATGGGTTTATCTTTATATGCTAGGATTGACACATGACATGACCTGGTTGCGTCTAATTTAGGAGGGATGTATGTAGGGAAATTTAGTAGGTAAGGGGTAAAATATGATTGTTTGGTCCATTAGTTGAAAAAGGGTGTGTATTTGTAAACACAGGGGTGTGTTCAGCTCCTTGTGTATTCCTTTATAAAATTTTGATTTCGGGCCTTATCTTGGACATTGATAATTTAATTTCTTGTTTTAAATGAATAAAATTCTAATTTTAGTTGCACAAATAAACATTAGACTATATCCAAAAATAATTTATGCAACTAAAAGTCATATTTTGCCCTTCTTTAATTCCCAAACCCGATAAATCCAATTGTCACAAATTCACTTTAAATAAACCATTTAAACATAATTATTTTACTAAAAAATTGAAATTAAACCTAAAACATGGGCATAAATATACACTCATCAATATGATATGAGTCTCATGATTAAATATATGCTTTTTATATTGGTAGATAATTAACATAAAAAGTATGAGATTTCACATTTGTTTAAACAATAACTATAATGTTGTTAATCTAATAGAAAATTTCCTTTTCATGGTTTATCATGGTACTCTTCATCGATTATAATCTTTACTAATGTGAAATATTAAGATGATTATTGATCTTGTTTTTAATATTAAAAAGTGTTTCAATTGATCAATGCTCTATGACCATTTATACATAACCCAATAAGTTTTGATGAGTGAAGAGTCAATATTTATATAAAATAAAATGTCATGCATTTGAAAAGAGCCACTAAAAAACCCATTAACACACTTTAATTTCCTTATCACATAATAATTTTAAATCTTTAATCAACAGATTAAAAGAAACCTCTATATAATTTATTAGTTATCTTATACCAAAAACATAATAAGTTATTCTATTTGCACTTCATGTAACATTCCATTCACATAGTATAAATACTATATAGGAACTATCACATATTTAATAATATAGAACAATTAACAAGACCACGAGAAAATATAAAGCTTCATTACAATCATATAAAAACTCTTCCATTTGAGACCAAAATTGAATTCTATAAGTTCTAGCTAATTTTTAAGTAACTTAGGGACTCTAACAAGTCAGAAATGACTTACCAACACCCTTTAAAATGACCAATTTGACACAGAACCTATAACTCAAAATATCACTAATCCAAACCCCTAAAAGTGCTCTTAAAAACCAACCAAAACACCCCAAAATACTATTAACACTTTCTAGATCAGATTTCAACTAATTAACAATTCTAACAAGTCTCAATTCACCTCTAAACATACTCTAAAACTGAATTCACTATTTTTAACCTTTAGCTCAAAAACTCATATACCAAAACCTTATATTTTGACCAAAAACACATACTACTCCACCTAATTCCATTCTCCTCCACTTTTAACCAATTTCAACACAACCAAGAACATCTCAACAACACAAATAATGATAAATAAGAGTTTAGCACATAATCATACAAAGTCCACAAACATCATGCGATCAAACACAATTTCACAACAACTTTATCATAAACATTCAACATCTATCAATCACATCCTAATACTATCAATTCTTAAATAAACATAAGACAAGAACTATAGCTTCTATTGATCAAGAATGCTCAATTGTATCTTGTATTATTAGTCGTATAGGAAAACTTAATTGATCAAGAACTGAGTGTGTTTTGCGCTATCAAGACATATAATTTTAAGAAAACTAAAAAGAAAAAGGCAACTCGATTCTAAAGCAGTATCATTTCTTGCATCAACTACGGTTGAGGAAATGAGGAAAAATCATAATGTTCATATATAGATTTGGTAAAAGAAGAAAAAGTAAACTGAAGATAAAATTAAAAGGTTTACAAATTAATTACAAAGTAATCCATCTTATCTTCTGTTTCCTTACATAATACTTTATTAACTAATTTGAGAAAAGTACATCAGTTGGCCCTTGTGCCAAATAATTAGTTTCTCTATATTGTTGGTTCAAGAAAAGTCCATAGCACAGCTGAAAATCTTCAATATAACTTGCATCTTCATATTCCATTGGTGCATGCTCCATCATCTCATCTCCACAAGGGATCCATGCATTCATCTCATCAAAGGGCAAGGAAGAGATGATGTTCATCTCAGCCCATTGATCAACCTCACTGTCTGACGTGGAGCAATCTTGATCATCCATTTGAGCTATTTCGGTGTCACTGATCTCTGCCTCTAATGACTGAATCATGCTCACAAGTCTATCATCACCATGATAGTACTCTTCTTCCTGTGTTTCTTCCATCAGTGACATGAGAAGAACATTGTTGGCCTCTGAGAACTCCATTCCCAACTCAAACACACACTCTGAGGAAGACATGTTTGTGAAAAAAAAGGAGTTTTTTGAGTAATTAAGGTTAAAGAGAGAGAAGTAGAAGCAATTAAGGTTGTTGCAGATGCAAGATGAGTTTGAAAGGTGAAGAAGGGACCTTTATATAAACAAAAATAATGCATGGTCGCTAATTAATATACATTAAAGGTGGGGTTGCTTGCTGATAGTGCATGTAGGCCAAATCACTAATAAACTATGTAGTGAAAGATAAGCTTAGATTCATATAATTGTGCTAAGATATGATTCTGAGATATGTAGTTGTGATGGAAAAAATTAATGCTTTGACCCATTGGTGTCTATTTGTCGAGCAGCTAATTAATAGTTGCAACAAAAGTGGGGCATCAGAAACTAGACAATATATGCCCACTTAATGGCCAATAATTATAAATAACAAGAGGAAGAAATTAAAAAAAATTAAAGCAAGAACATCGTTTGAACCGACAAAGATGTATTGAGATTGAAAGGCTATGAAAGAAATCAATGAGGAATTGATATTTACTATCCTATATGTTATATATAATCGTACTGAATTTGTCTAACATGTATTAAATCTGTCACGGTCACATTTATAATATTGTATGAAGAATACTATTGTAGAGAATATCTCAATTTTATCAAAATTTTAGTTCATAATTTAAATTTTAGTGAACGTCTTAATAATCATGCAATTAAATATCTATCTTTATCAAAAAGGGTCTCTTCATTTTTAGCTTCAGATTCTCTTCCTTGGCAAGTCTGTCTAATCTATAATAGGGTTAAATATGTTTTTAGTCTCTATACTTTTGGGCGATTTTGATTTTAGTCCATTTTTAAACTAAGGTACAATTTAGTCCTTTAACTTTAGAAAACTCTGGTTTTAGTCATTTTTACCAAATTTTTTAACTTTATTTGCTGTTTCAAAGACGTTTCATTATAGCATTTGGATTGTTTACACTGTTTGACACAATTTTGCTTCAATGTTAACTGAGAAACGCGTTTGAAACAGCAAATAAAGTTAAAAAAATGACTAAAATCAGAGTTTTCTAAAGTTGGAGGACTAAATTGTACCTTAGTTTGAAAATGGACTAAAACCAAAATCGTCCAAAAGTATAGGGACTAAAAACATATTTAACCCTCTATAATATTTAGCATTAATAACATGGATTAAATTTTAAACTCTTGAAAATCTAGATGACATTAATTATGAAGGTAACCCCTTTTTTTTTCTTATCTAATAAATTTCCATTTTCTTTACATCTGTTTTTTTATTGGGATTTTGAAAATCAGATTGACTTGAATTAATTTTACCTTCGATATCGTAACTGTCACTACTATGATGAGTTTTTACATATGATAGAGATCGAATATGACTTTTTTTTTTTTTGCCTACATAAACAGTCCCTAGGTAATATTATGAATGAACACAAAATGTGTAACCCTAACGTCAATTCATCGATTACAGATAAGGTATTTGGATTTCAATACGAAGGTTGACACACAAAATTATTCTTTCTTATTTAAAATTTTCGCCTATTGATTGATAAAAGCAATTATACAAAGTTTTATTTAAAAAAAAATTCAATTATGTCCTAACTTGAGAAATGGTCTCAATTAAATCATTTAAAAAAAATAATAATAGCATTAACATGGCAGGTATCAATTTGTGATTTTTTTAATTTTTGTTTTAATTTTGTAAAACTTTTGTTGTCATGTATCAAGTTTATGATTTGACATGTGATACTATCAATAACATGTGACATGATACTATTACATGTTACTTATTAGTGTTAAGTGTTATTATTTTATTTTTAATTTAGTCTTACGGTCTCTTTGATTTAGTCTCAATTTTTTTTCAAAATACAACAATATCATCTTTCTTCAAATTATATAAAAAATGTATTATTTGCATTCATATTATACTAATATTTTCATTAAAAAGAATTTTTTAACATATTACATGATTATATTATTAATTCATGTTTTTTTAATTTGTGTTTTTTTATAAGATTAAAACTAATTAACTATAAATATTTTTTTTAAAAAAAGCAAGTATTTAAAACTAGTATATTATTAATCCATGTGTTTTTCAAAACTAATATATTATTTATAATATATTATTATTGGTGGACCGTGTCAAATTTATTATTTTTATAAAGGTTACATTAATATTTAGACTTAATTAAAATTTATTGGATATAGTCATGATTAAAAAAAAAATTGGTTAATAATATATCATAATATAATATGTTAAAAAAACATTTTTAATAAAATATTAATATAACATTTATATAAATAATAAATTTTGTCTTAATTTAGAGAAAAAGAATATTGTTTCATTTTAAGGAAAAATTATGATTAAATTGAATAAAAAAGATATATATAAAAATTAAATTGAAATCAAAATAATGATATTTGACACTGACATGTAATAATATCCTATCACATATATCATACTAGAGAGAAGACATGTGACAACAAAAATATTTATAAAAAAAATTAAAAATTAAAAAAATTAAAAAACTACATATTGACACATGGTATGCTGTTAGTATTGTTAGTAATTTTTTTTTCAAAAAGAACCTAACTTTTTCAAAAGTAACTTAGGATCAATTAGATACACGGTTACTAAAATGAAGACTATCTGACTGATTAAATCTTTTAATTTTGATTCTAAAATTTTTGAAAAAAAAATTATTTCAACCTTTTAACATATATTTGGAAGATTAAAAATAATTTTAAATTCTAAATCTTTATCCTAAATGTTAACGTTAAGCCTGTAAACCTCATTTTAGTTCCTTAATTCATTTGGAATTATTTTGTTTCAATTTTTAAGGACTTTTAAAAAAAATTAGAATATCAAAATTAAAATTACTCCAGAGTCTAAAAGTGTAAATAAATTATTAAAATAAATATTTTATTTTTTTATCATTGGTTCACATGTAAAATAATTTCTTGTTCCAATAGTTATATTTTGTATCAAGATTATTACAATATTTAAAATTGTGATTGCAATCACAATTTAGAACCATAATGATAGGGTTATATAAGAATGTTAGACTGAGTAAACTCAATTTACACATGTTAGTTTTTTATGGATTAAATTAAAATTAAGTCAATTTAATTCATGGTGAGTCAGAAATTTTATAATCTGATTAAACTCACTATGAGTTGATGAGTTAGTGGGTTAATTCACTTAAAGATATTTAGTTCTTTTGATTTATTCTATATATTTATTGTAATACAATCAAAATGAATTAACTTGATTCATTATTTTATAGCACTAATCAAGTGTTCACCTATTTCATCAAATAATATTATAAAGAGATTAATTACTCGTTAATCTCTACTTTGGCCAAAAAATTTCAAGTTATTCCTCCTTTTTGTTTCAATAGTGTCCTAACTTTTGAAAAAATATCTCAATTAGATTGTTAAAAAAAAAAATATTAACCACATGACACATGTTAATCTATAAATATTTTTCATAAAATTTGTGTTGTCACGTTTGAGGTCTCTGGTATGATATGTGACACTGTCAATGTCTCTTGATAGAACAATAGTGTTAGTGTGAAGTTTAATATTATTTATTTCAATTTATTTATATTAATTGTGAAAATAAGTAATTTCTATATAGGTTTAGAAAATAAGATTTTTTACTAATGGTGTCATGAAGAAGATTAAGCATGATATTGTTTTTGTTTCATATGGGTTTCCCATCAATAAAAATCAACATTGAAACAACTGCAACTTGAATTTGGTACTATGAATGGATTAAATCAATGTCCAAAGCATGGGTCTTTGAGAAACATATTTGATGACCAAATACTAGTATAAACAGATGTCCAAAAAAATTCAATGATCATCCATCATCCACCACTACATCAATCTTATTTGCAACAAAATGAGTGATGAAAAAGGTTAAGAATTCTTCAAAGAAATAAAATTATTAGGTTGTTGCCTGAATCTTTCTACTTATAAACACCATGTTGTTTTTAACATCCTTCGTCATTAGTGGGGCATAAACCAATTAGATTGCTCTTATTCTTATGAAGGTGTGACATATAAACCAATTCATACAGTATATTCTGACAAAACTGCTCAAATATTCACTAAGTACACAATTCTTCATTATCTCATATTCCATGGACAAAAAATACTGAATTATATTGTACTATAGTTAATTGTACTATATTATACTAAAAAGAACTGAACTATTTTTACTATAACTTAAATATACTGTTTCATGGTTCAGTTTTTAAAAACTGAACTTAATAAATTTTTGATTCAGTTAATTACAGTTAACTGTACTGTTTTACATTAAAAAAGTTATCACAAAACCATTTAAGAATCAGCTTCAACTTTCTTTGTTTTGTTTTTATTTGTGAATAGTAATTTCAAATGAAACAGATGAAGAAATTAGTGAACCAACATTATTACAAGAGTTGACTACCCCTAAGCATGTGTTAGTCAAGAAGGTGATTCGATTTGTTCCGAAGAAGAAAAAGTATTGAATAGTTTTAGATGATTGAAGTTTCATAATCAAAGCAAGATTTGACTTACGGTTAGAAAAAAAAAAGAAAAATGAAATTGAAAACCATTAACATGGAAGAGAAAGAAAAAGTTAAGCACAACATAGTCACATTACTTAACTTTATTTCTGTCAATTAAATGAAAAAAACGAAAATTTATACATAAAGTAATTAATTTATATACTTAGGTGGTTTTTTTTTTTCTAATAAGAGTATTTTTCTTCTAAAAAAAGTAAAAATAGTATAGTAGTTAAAATTAGTGCAATTTACAACTCAGTTAGTAGTTTAGTTTAGTTTATATTGTAGTTTAGTACAATTTACAATTTAGTTAGTAATTCAGTTCAATTTATATTGTAGTTTAGTACAATTTACAATTTAGTTAGTAATTCAATTCAGTTTATATTATAGTTTAGTACAATTTAGTACAGTACAATTCAGTTTGATAAAACAAAAAACAGTTTAGTTCAGTTTGTCTGAACTATTTTAGAGTTCAGTTTATACAAATTAGTTTTTAGTTCAGTACAATTTTTAGCAGTTGCAGTACAGTTTCATTTGCCCACCCATAGACATACTCCAACTCAACAAGTAACCAATCTGTTGGGGATTCATTAAGAACACAAATTACAAAATTGTTGGAAATCCCAAGCATTAAACCACAACCTGTTCGCCACATGATCCATAGTTGTTGAAGCTACACGCCAGCATGCTTTCAGACACCTAAATCTTTCAATATTTATCATAGAAATAAACGCAATACCTAACATATCAATTAAAGACTTTCTCCCTAAAACAAGAAGACATATATGGCTAAGTAATCATAAATATAAACTTGCGTAGAGATGGGACTAGTCGTGCAAGTTTTGGTTTCACACCAAACCAACACCCACGTGGGTGCCTCGTGTGCATATCCCTCTAAGAACTACTTCAACGTACGTCCCTTCTGTGCATGCCGGTGGTTCATCTATTCGACGCATCTTCTTCAATCAAGCTTTTCCTTTCCAGAGATTTTAAGCACCACACAACAATTATTTTGCCTCCATCATTCTCACCCACTTGACATATCATATTCCACTGCCACATCCTATTCAAAAACTCATACATCAAAATTATCCTTATATTATACATATAGATTTTCATATTAACTAGAAATAAATAAACTTCAACACTATATAAAAAAAATCTTATATCTTAAGATAATGAATAAAAATAACAACACATAATCACATAATAGAAAATTATGAGATATAGACATCTTGAAATAGTAAAAATTAGGTGGTTCTTAGAATAGTTTTCAACTATGACTCTAATACATATTAGAAAGTAGGTTTAAGTCTAATTCAATCTTACAAAATAAATTTTTTACGAGACTTCCAACACTTATAGAAAAATCCTATCAATACGTTGTATTTGTTATGAAATATACTTGAAAAGATAACCGTTTATGACAGATACAGACAGGTATAATAAGCTTTGATGCCGTACAAGACATGACTCAGTAGAACATATTGAGTTTGATTTGTAGCTAGTGCTGGTCCACTATAAATCTAATAATTCTCTTTCAACATTCTAGCTAGTGTTTGTGGTCGAGGAAACTCAATGGTTGGGTGGGGTATTCATTCCATACACCCCTTTATCGTTTTCTATTATATTTGCATTACAATTATAATAATACAGGTCTCTTTTAGGTATAGGGTGTCCACAGAAGAAAAGATAATTTCATTCTTCAACATGCAACAATTATGACATGAAATTTCCTATAATCAAGAATCAAATCATTTCACATTCTTCTCTAACATCGTCACATTGAGGTTTCCAACCCATAGCCGACACTCCTACAAAAGTATTAATCATGGGTGGTTCCTACAAATTCCTTTCAAAAAAATATTGCATTACTTAATTATTGGTCATTAGGTGGGCATATTGTCTGGTTTCTGATGCCCCACTGTTGCAACCTTTAGTGGGTGCATTATGGATACCCTAATACCATATATTGCCCACCCCCAATGCCCTGTTGCTCCACATCTAGACATCAATGGGTCAAACAATTAATAGTTTTTTCATCACAATTATGCAGATATTTTCCTTAGCCACAATTCTATGAATCTTATCTATTGACCTAGAGTACCACAACCAAAACAAAAGCAACCCCACCTTTAATGTATATTAATTAGCGACCATGCATTATTTTTGCCTATATAAAGGTCCCTTCTTCACCTTTCAAACTCATCTTGCATATCTGCAACAACCTTAATTGCTTCTACATCTCTCACTTTAACCATTTTCATAAACCAAAGAAAAAAGGGTTACTCAAAAACTCCTTTTTTTTCACAAACATGTCTTCCTCAGAGTGTGTGTTTGAGTTGGGAATGGAGTTCTCAGAGGCCAACAATGTTCTTCTCATGTCACTGATGGAAGAAATACAGGAAGAAGAGTACTATCATGGTGATGATAGACTTGTGAGCATGATTCAGTCATTGGAGGCAGAGATCAGTGACACCGAAATAGCTCAAATGGATGATCAAGATTGCTCCACGTCAGACAGTGAGGTTGATCAATGGGCTGAGATGAACATCATCTCTTCCTTGCCCTTTGATGAGATGAATGCATGGATCCCTTGTGGAGATGAGATGATAGAGCATGCACCAATGGAATATGAAGATGCAAGTTATATTGAAGATTTTCAGCTGTGCTATGGACTTTTCTTGGACCAACAATATAGAGAAACTAATTATTTGGCACAAGGGCCAACTGATGTACTTTTCTCAAATTAATTAACATATAACAGTACCATACACGAAAAGAGAAGATAATTAACATGGTTTTCTACTTTGTAATTAATTTTTGTGTCTTTTAAGTACATGTTAATGCCAAACTTTTTATTTTTATCTTTTGTTTACTTTTTCTTCCTTTATTTTCATGTAATTACCTAGCTAAAAATTAATTAGAATGAATTTCTCTCCGTTACTCGATCATACTGGCATATAAGAAATATATATATATATATATATATATATAATATGAATTAATACGAATTCTGCGAATCACATAAACTTCACCGTATTAATTCTTAGTGACTTGTTAGCTTTTATAATTTTAGTTCATTAAATTTATAATTTGTGTTTTCTTCGTGCGAAAATAGAATTAAATTGAATTAAATCAATGTTAGAATGAATAATCAATTCGTTTTTAAAACAAGAACAGTTATACTTTGAATTTTAGTTAATGGCTAAAAGTGAAAACTTTTCTCTCGAGAAAAATGAGAATTATAAAATTTAACACATACAACTATATAAGAATAATCAAAATTAAAAGTTCATTGGTAATCACATGAGTAATTGTAAAAAAAAATTATGTGCATATTTTTGTTTTAATTTTAATAATATAAATATGATTTAATATTTCGAGATCCCATTTGCTTGTTAAAAGAAGAGTGCTTATGTGATATAAGGAAAAACATATCCATAAATTGTATCTGTCTATGGTAGAAAACACATGTAATAGGGATCCAAATATGAACTCAAGAAATCTTACGAAACCCTAGTATTTTTTATTGTAGATCTATGTTGAGGGGAATCAAACATGTTTATTGATTGTAGTCTCAAATTCAACCATATTGACATCTCTTTTCTAAAATTTATAAGTAATTAAGCATAAAAATTAATCATGTTCCGTTTCAATCCTTATGAATAATTTCACGACTTAAATAATAAAAAATTTCGAATTCAACCTAAAATGTACTTATTTTAAAAAAATTATACTCTCTTCCCTTACTATTTTCTTAACTAAGACTTGGAATTTATAGATTTAACGTCATTTCAAGATTTTTTAGGTTATAGTTTGTGATTTTTTTTTCTAGTATAGAAAATTGTATTTTAAAATTGACAATATGTTAAAATGATGAAACTCGATTATTTTACTATTTAAAAGTTTAAAGTATAAATAGGGTTTTTATAAACAAATTTTATTATTCAAAAACACACATTTTTTCTAAAAACCTTTTTCCAAGAGCTCTCTTTCCTTTTTCTAAGATTCCTTATGATTCAGTCATCCTTTTGAAGATTGGAGCCCGTAGGATTTCTCCTTACAGCAAACTTATCAATATCAATAAATTGATTTCTTTTTTGGGGTAAGTTAGTTTTCAACCTTTTTCTCTGTCTTCTATGTGTTATTTGGGTGCATGCGAGAATTTTCTATTCACATGTGTCCCTGTGCTATGTCTCTTGAATCTCTACTGAACAATGTCTTTATTGGTATGGTCGGATCATTCAGATGTTGTCTCTAGGTATAGAAAAGGGTTACTTTGTGAGTTAGAAGACATTTTGACTTTTTGAATTGTTGATCAACCTTGTCAAAGTAAGGAAGTTAGATGCTTCAATGTGCATGAGTTTGATAAATTTGATGTTTTTGCATGTTGGTTGAATATGATTGGCGTGTATGCCTGAATTGAATTGTATGGTTTAAGGATTGAATTGTGTTTGATTATTGTTTGGGTTTGTGTGATTGAGATAACTTAGGATCTAAGCAAATTGATGTAAGTTTTAAAGTGTAAAATTTGTTTTAAACCAACTCACTAATTTCAGCAATTGATTAGGTCCAAGTTCACTTAAATCATAAAATATGTTTGTTGTCAACTAATATAGCATTAGGCGGTATTAGGGGTGTTGAGTGCAAGCTTCTTTGGGCAAGTATGGGAACATTTTAGTTTCAGACCGTTGAACGCCCTTTTTCACCACTGAGTGCCTAAAGAAATTTAGTTTCAGGACGTTGACCAACATAAAGGGTGTCACTGAGAGCGACTTTTGGCGAGAAGAATGGCACTAAGCGTCATGAATGACGCTAAGTGCCACCTTTTACGAGAAGTCTGGCGTTGGGTATGCCACCTTTGAGCGTTAGTTTGTATGTTTGATTTGGTTTTCTTCCTTTTCTGTTTGAGATTGATTTAAATAAACTTTAAGTATGTTTTGTAAGTATTATAACTTTGTATTGAGATGAAGATATTGTTATGGATATGTTTGGTAATGTTCTCGAGGGAATTTTCAAGGAGGAATTTTGTGTGGTGATGATTTTTAGTGTATGCATTGACATATGAGAGTTCTTTAAGGAGGTATCGTGATATTCTACCAACTATCCAACTCACATAGAGAGAAATGATGGGGGAGAGAATGACAAGAGGTCCTAGTGACTAGACTATATGGTCCTAGGTGTGAATGAGACTAACCTTGTGAATAGTAGGGTGATAAATTCTATGTTTATGACTCTACAGAACATAAATACTATTATAAGTGCATATCTACAATGAAGCTCTATGTCAAATGTGTGTATCCCGATAATTGAGTCTTGTGTCAATTATTTATGTGTGTTTATATAATTTATTGTATTTAATTCATGTTTAACATATATTTGATATGATTTAATTGTCTTAGAATAATTCTTTTGCATACTAACTTAACCTTTTTTTTTCTTCTGTGTTTTGTTGTTTTTTTGTGATGATCACTTAACGGTACGAACAAATGATGAGATAGGTGATGTTTGATGGAAGACAAAGATTCTACTAAGTAGTTTTAGTCTTCTACTAGTTGTTTTGTATAAAAGTTCTTTCTTTTTAAAAACTCATGCTATTTTCGGTTTAGAAGATAGGGAGGGAGTGGCGTGTGTTCCGGTGGTGAGGTTGAGGATGTTGGCGCCAGTCTGGTCGATGTAGAGGGTTTTGCCACCGGTCGGAGACAGAGGGAGAGGGGGCGGCCCGATAATGAAGAGAGTTTCGGAGGATGATGGAGATGAATAAGGGAAAGGATCAACACGTTTCAGAAAAAGGAGAAGTGATATGGCACACCGTTAGCCAGCTCAACCAAAATTTAATGTCGTTGCTTTTGGAGGACTAAAAATTATAATTTCTTAAAGGTAAAGGATTAAAGTGTATCAAACTTTGGGAGAGGAACGAAATCCAAAAACGTCTTATACTTCAGGGACTAAAAATATATTTAACCCTTGTTATATACTAACGTAGAAAGTTCTTTGTTTCCTAGTTTGGTTTCTTATAATGGAACAATCAAACAATTAGAAATTAGAAACTCTTCATGGTTGATAACTATTAATTGTCAAATGAAACTTCTAAAAATTTTTAGTTGAATAACTTAAAAAAATTTAACTCTTTAATATATGGAGCAAAGTAAATATTCTTTTGATGAAATGGTACAAAATTTCTATGATGTATTATTTTGAAATTGACAACTTTATTACAATAATCAAGAAAATAATTGTTATCAAAATAAGTGCATAAAAGATATGTTGAAAAAATATTTTGTTATTTGTTTGATGGCTTAAACCCTCTATTGGTCCTCATATTTGTGTGCAAATCTCAGTTTGGTCCTCAAGTTTTGAACTGTCTCAATTGGGTCATAATTTTTGTAAAAATGCACACATTTTACCCTAACCGTTAAGTTGTCTCAAACGGCGTTAATTGATGCTCGAATGAATTTTTTATTTTAGGCTTAATCCCTCCCTTGGTCCTTATGTTTGTGTGAAAATCTCAGTTCGGTCCTCAAGTTTTTCCTCAAGTCCTTATGAAATGCAAACATTTTACAACATTTTACCTCAACCGTTAAGTATATTGAGACGACGTTAACTTTGAACTGAGCTGTATTTTTTTTTTATGTTTTAAAATCATTAAATCCACGTGGATATGATCTTTCTTTTTCCTTCCAATCACTGATCACAGTTCACTCATTCCTCCACCCTCAAACCCTCAAACCCCCCAACTCACATTTTCTCCCTCTCAAACTAAAAAATGTCGCCGTTGTCGACAGTTCAAAAATTATGACCCAATTGAGACAATTCAAAACTTGAGGACCGAACTGAGATTTTCACACAAACATAAGGACCAAGGGAGGGATTAAGCCTAAAATAAAAAATTCATCTCAGCATCAATTAACATCATTTGAGATAACTTAACGGTTATAGTAAAATGTGTGCATTTTTACAAAAATTATGACCCAATTGAGACAGTTCAAAACTTGAGGACCAAACTGAAATTTACACACAAATATAAGGATCAATGGAGGGTTTAAGCCTTGTTTGATTATAAAGAACTTTACAAAAGAGATTCTAAGTGTTACAAAACACTTATTTTGTAATTGGAAAATTTGACTAATGGTTAGTATATCCAGAGAGACTTGCTTTCGATGAGAAACACTATAAAGATTATGGATCATTTTCATAGCCATAAGGATTTAATTGCATCATTAACTAAAGTTTTCCATCATAATTCTGCATTAAATAATATTATAAACATAGTCTAATTTATTATGTTCAGTTACTTATATGTACGTTAATAAATATGAAATCTGCAGTAACTATGATGCTTTGTTTTATTTCTTTGATTCTTAGTCTGCTGTAACTTATATATCAGCCTCATACACTCCATTGACAAATCAAAATCAATTCCTCCTTGATTTCTATCATGTTTTGCCTTTCACTATCAATCGTATATATCTTTGTCTGTTCAAAACACTGTTATGCATTTATCTTTTTTCTAATTTCTCGTGCATGTTACTTAATTATTGGACACAAACTTTTGATGCAACCATTGATTAGGTAGTCAGATATCAGATATTGCTCATGAGCTGGAATGGCTTGATTTGTTGCTCGACAAGTAGACACAAATGGGACAAAAGTATTAATTTTTACCACAATTATATGAATCTTATCTTTTCACTGCATTATTTATCATTCATATACATTAATTGGCCAAGAGTGGTAACAAGCAAGGGCTACCCCCACCTCGTATTTGTTAAGGAATACCATAATTATTTGTCTATATAAAGAGTCCCTTCTTCTCCTTTGAAACTCATCTTGCATATCTGCAACAACCTTAATTGCTTCTACTTCTCTCTCTTTAACCATTTTCATAAACCAAAGAAAAAAGGGTTACTCAAAAACTCCTTTTTTTTCACAAACATGGCTTCCTCAGAGTGTGTGTTTGAGTTGGGAATGGAGTTCTCAGAGGCCAACAATGTTCTTCTCATGTCACTGATGGAAGAAACACAGGAAGAAGAGTACTATCATGGTGATGATAGACTTGTGAGCATGATTCAGTCATTGGAGGCAGAGATCAGTGACACCGAAATTGCTCAAATGGATGATCAAGATTGCTCCACGTCAGACAGTGAGGTTGATCAATGGGCTGAGATGAACATCATCTCTTCCTTGCCCTTTGATGAGATGAATGCATGGATCCCTTGTGGAGATGAGATGATAGAGCATGCACCAATGGAATATGAAGATGCAAGTTATATTGAAGATTTTCAGCTGTGCTATGGACTTTTCTTGAACCAACAATATAGAGAAACTAATTATTTGGCACAAGGGCCAACTGATGTACTTTTCTCAAATTAGTTAATAAAGTATTATGTAAGGAAACAGAAGATAATTAAGATGGATTACTTTGTAATTAATTTGTAAACCTTTTAGTTTTATCTTTAGTTTACACTTTCTCAATTTTCCAAACCTATCTGAACATTATGAATTTTCCTCATTTCCATCTACAAAGCATATATAGTGTAGATTTCATCCAAGAAAAATAAACTATATAAATGTTAAATAAACTATTTATATACAGATTTCCTTTATTAAAGATGATAAAAATTGAATATCTAAATGTCGAATGTGGGAATGAAAATAATAATAAAAATGGAGCTTATATTTGAGTTCGCCAATATCATAGATTTTCTAAATAATATGTTGTATCCTTAATAATTTATTTTCATAGCTATTTATTTCTTGAATTATTTTTATTCTTGCATTATTCTTATTTTTGTACATTTTTAATTATATTATTTTATATACTATTTTTGCTATATTAGTAAAAATAATAAACGTCCATTATTTTTAAAATTGAAATTTCTTAAATCCTTAGCAAAGTAAGATACGCTAACAAACTTATTATTCTAATTTTTATTTAGCGAATAATAGATCAGGATAGGAACGAGGAAAAGCAAAGGATAAATGAACATTATAACCGTAGATATACAGGGTTTGGAGGGACAACTAAATGGTTGTATCTGAGAAAAAATAATTTCCTAAAAAGGGTAGGAATGGTTTCTATTCAGGAAACTAAGATAGAATCAATCTCTAAAGAAAAATGTTTCGTGATTTTGGGGATAGTGAGATAGATTGGGTACATGTTTTCGGATAAAATAAAGCTGAAGGAATATTAGCCATTTGGAGTAAAAAATTTTGAAAAATCATTCTTTCACATATTTAAACTTTTACATGTATTTGATACTATTTTTTCTTACTTTTTATTTTTCCTTCTTTTTTGAAAAATATAAAAGTTTACATTTTTATAATTATTTTATCTTTATAATATTAAATGAATGTAAAAGTGACTCAAAGTAAAGGTTAATGTGTATTTTCCTTGCAATTTCAATAATAAAAAGAGATTATGGAAAGAAATAATTAGGTGCAAGGAGAAAGAAGAACCGGTTTGTGGTGCATAATTGAAGAAAGGGAAGATGTTAAAAGTATAGGTACTAGCATAAGGGGAATACAAGGTTTCAATAAACAATATGTTTTGGACAAAACAATATCGGACCATTGTGTTTTATTATGAAAATTAGTACAAATAGATTCAGAATCCAAACTTTTTAGAACCTTGGATTTGGGGCTGAAACACAATGGATTTGATGATTTTGTTAATAAACGATGGGATATCTGACTATTTAATAGCATGATATTTTCCATTCAATAATATAACAATTTTCTTTCAAATTATCTCTTTCACACAATCACTTTACCATTAAGTAATCATTTGGTATCAGAACCTCGTAAGGGACTTTGGAGAAGTCACAATCTTCTCGAATTTAAACAACAATGGCTACAAAAGGTACTTGCTCATCTCTAAGTCTTGCAGAAGGATTTTGAAACTACTCACATGAAGGAAGGAGAATTAGTGAATGAGTACCTTTCTCGTGTTCTTGTCATTAGTAATAAGATGAAACCCAATAATGATGATTTGAAAGAAGTTGTAGTGGTAAAAGTAGTTGGAGTAAAGTGGGTTTACAAGACCAAAATCAATGAAAAGGGAGAAGTTGAAAAGTTTAAAGCAGGACTGGTAATGAAAGGATATGCACAGTAGTATGATATAGATTACACAGAAGTTTTTGCTCCGATAGCTCGTATGGAGACTATGCGGTTAGTAAGTGCATTCATAGCACAAAAAGGGTGGGCCATACATCAACTAGATGTGAAGCCTACCTTTTTATATGGAAAATTAGCTGAAGATGTCTTTGTTGAGCAACCCGTGGTTATGTGCAAAAAGGGAAAGAAGAAAAAGTGTACAAATTAAAGAAAGCTCTTGATGGGCTTAAACAGGCTCTGCGTGCTTGGAATAGCTGCATTGAAGCATATTTTGTTAAGGAAGGTTTCAAAAAATGTGAATATGAGCATAATCTTTTTGTTAAACAAAACAAAAAGGGTAACATGCTCATTTTAAGCTTATATGTTGATGATCTTCTATTTACAGGAAATGACGAGTTGATGTTTTATGAGTTTAAGAACTCAATGATGCTTGAGTTTGACATTATTGATCTTGAAAAAATGAAGTATTTTTTAGGTCTTGAAATCTTGTAGACATCAGGAGGACATGCTGAGGAGATGTTGCAACGTTTTAAAATGAATTAAAGCAACTCAGTTCAAACTCCTATAATTCCTAGTTTTAAGATTTGTAAAGATGAAAGAGGACAACAGATGGATAAAACTTGCTACATGCAAATTGTGGGTTGTCTTATGTATCTCACTTTGACTCGTCTAGATTTAATGTTTGTTGTAAGTCTTTTGAGCAGGTATATGGAGAATCCCACTCAACTCCATTTATAACTAGTAAAGAGGGTACTAAGGTATATATACAAGGAATTGAATTTCGAATCTTTTACAAGAAGGGAGGAAGTGATAAACTCATTTACATATACTGATAGTGACTATGTTGGGGATGTGGATGATAGAAAAAGTACAACTGAAAATGTCTTTCTTTTTGGATCTAGAGTTGTATCATGGTGTTTAAAGGTGAAGAGCTGCCGCTAATGAAGGTGAAGAAGAGACCTTCCTTTCTGAATAAGAAAAAAAAGAAACCCTAGAGGGCTTGGGCCTCACTTAGAAAATATCAAGTGCACCTCTAAATTTCATCTCAGCAACCATTCGTTACACATCAGCATAAATATATCTATAAAATAATATCTCTTCTGCCAAATCATCAAACCCTTAACGCTGTTTGTTTTTGTTTAACGGAAGTGACTAATTTGACTCAAAATTTTGAAAGTGAGAACCCATTTCAAACACTTTTAAAACGAGGGACTAAATTGATATTTGTCAACAAAACTGGAGACCAAATTAGCTATTAAACCTAATAATAAATTTATGCAGTTTATTTTTGCACTTTTATTATTTTATTTTATTGTCTCTTTATTTATCTTCTAGGACAAAATTGGATATTGATAACTATCTTAATCTCATAGGAATTATATCTGAATTTTCTTAACATCCCTTTTCATTTTTGTAGGCATTTTGAAGAAAGACATATAAAATAAAGACAGTATTGTTAACTCAGATCTTACCAGGCAAGTTCTCCCTACAGAGGAGAGTTATTTTGCCTTCCATCTAGTTAGTCACTTCCTAACCGTTTCCACATTTTGTAGCTTCTAAGATTACCTCCTATTTTCAGTCCCAAGTGAATAAAAGACAGTCTTCATGATCTTCCAATTCATCGTTTCTACATATATTGCTAACATATTTTCCTTACAAGAATTGAAATTGTGGCACACTCCAAGCACTCTTTTATCCAATTAATCCATTTTAGGAATGAGCTGGTCGATGATTATGAGATTTCTGCTCTACTTCCGCTTAAAACTTGAGGGTGGTTAACTGGTAAATACCTAAAAGCCAAATTCACTTATTTTGATTGATGTCTAACCCTATAATATGCTTAAAATCTTTGCACTAAATATTATAGGTTGAGCGAGTAGTTTCATACACATATGCATATTATACTACTTAAAGTATACTAAGAATGAGCACTAGTGGAAAAACGTTGTTTAACTCCACCCATATGACGTCGGTTAGCGCGTAGCCCGACGTATATGAGTGCACGGTGACATTAGCGTAAATAAGTGGTAACCTAGACGTCGGTTTGAAGGGGACTCGACGTCTATTATATAATACACGTCAGCTCTGACGTAAACCGACGTCCAATGTATGGAGGTTGGCGAGAAGACAAACTTCTCCTGGCCATTGACGTCGCTTATGTTGGGGGCCCGACGTCTACTAGGGGTGCAATTAATGCTCGCCACCTGATTCCCAGACGCTTAGACGTCACGTGGTCAATCACCGACGTCTATAGCCTGTCCAGAAGGCGGGAAGACAGAAATTTCTGCAAAATAGACGTCACATTTCTGGGTGCGCGACGTCTATGTGCCTATATTTAATTATGTTCACCAAAATCCGAGGCATGTCGATGTCCGGTAGCAGTGACGGACGTCTATAGTATTATAGACGTCGGCGCCCGTTGTCAACCGTCGTCTACTTCCCTGACAGGAAATGAAACGTCAATCGGTTCAGCGCACTAGACGTCGCCCCCCCTGGACACCAACGTCTAATGGCATTCAAAAAGTCACTTTAAATGTTATCTTGGACGTCGAATTAGTTAGATAACCGACGTTTCGGTGACTATAGACGTCGGTGTCCATGGGGAACCGACGCCCCATTTCATTTTAAATAAACCGCAGACCCTTCGCGGCATTGCAATTTCTAATATCGTCTTCCTCTTCTCTTTTTTCTCTTGCGACACCTCTTCTTTTTCTCGCTTGCGGCACCTCTTCTTTTTCTCTCTTGCGGCATTCTATTGTTGTTTCTGATATCTTTATCGTCTTCCTCCTCTCTTTTTTCTCTCTTGCGGCATTACATCCCAGGTGCGTGGTTTTTTTTTATGCTTACCGTTTAAACTTTGTTTAGTCTTTTATCGATTATCTTCTGGTTCAACTGATTAAAATTTGCTTTCTTTGTGTTGTGTTTTAATGCAGTTTTGTTCCTTTCTTGGGGTAACGTAGTAACACATTCTCCATTTGCTAGCTGCCTCCTAGAAAAAGTGGTGTCTTGTGAATTTCTTTTGGTCGTTTCAACCCAAAAACGACCCTGGGTTGCCTAGGTATCGTTTCACCGTGATTTTTCCCTCTTGCGGATGAAAATGGAACTAAGCAACAACCCAGGTTCGGTTTTGGGTTGAAGGGACCCATAAGAAATTCAAAAGATGCAAGCTTTTTTTTTTGGGAAAACTAGCAAAAGGAAATTGTGCTACTAGGCTATCCAAAGACGGAAACAAAACTGCACTAAAACACAACCATTGGATTAAACGTCGGTTAATGTGTACACTGACGTCTATAGTACCTTTTAGAGGTCAGTCAATGTTAATTTCGAAGTCTTTAGTGCCTCTTCGACATCGGTTATTGTGCAGACCGACGTCTATATAATGTCTTTAGACGTCCAGTTAGTCCTACTCCGACGTTTAGTAATGTCGGACATGTCAGTGACTAACGTCACTATAGACGTCGGTTATATGCTTGTCCGTCGTTCCATTGACGTCACCGGAATAGACGTCGGTTGTTTTGTAGACGTTAAAAACCCAAAATAATCGACGTTAAATAACGTTTTTGCACTAGTTGAAGAACAATAAATCACATTACAAGCTGGGACCTAAGTGCAAAAGTTATTTCATTTAAAAAATGATGTAGTAACTATCTCTATTTTCTACTACCTATCTCTATTTTGTAGATTAACAAGTTATATTTCTTCTCCTCTGCTGTTATGTTACCATTATTAGCCAAACTGAAGGTTCACTATTAAATGAGAATAATGGAAGACACAATGTTTCTATACTCATGCAATGAAGATGGTGTGTGGTGCTCCCAAAATATACCTTTACATCATAAGAAGTATCTAATGGTTGAAACACGAAATCGAATATAAAAGGATATTTTATCGTGATAGTATCTTTTAAGAAGGTGTTATGTTTTATTTTTATGTTTAGCTCTTAAGTACATATCTGTATATTTTTTCTTTTCACTTAGGGAATATCCACACAAAAAACTTAGTTTTCTTTTGTAGAAGGCTATTGTGCAATTTGTTGCAGGGTTTTGATTTAATGTTATATACCTTAGAGTTTTTTTAGAAACTTTTAGAAGATATGAACTTTGTGTTTAAGTAAAAAGATTAAAACACTGCAAGTACTATATGTTAATTTTAATTTTTATTAATAAAAAAAAACCAAACTTATTATTCTTTTGGATATTCTTGTCGGAGCTAGTTCCATGCAAAATATTTTATTTACAGGCACAAATCCAAAAAGAACATCATAAGCTATTTATGTGTGAAGAAAGTTTTATCTGTTTCATGAACATGTTAATTTCTGAAAAGTTCAGTAACAATTATTTTTCTTATAAAAACTTACTCCCGTTAGTTTTTATTTTAAGACACATTTTAGATTTTTTTTTTTAAAAAGTATACCTGTTTTTTTATTTCTATTAAATATTATGATTTATTCATATTTTGTGTACATATAATGTTCTTAAAATTTAATTGAATTAACTATTTTTGTTAATTTGTGTATTAACTGCAAGGAGTATGTTTAACGTTCATGTTTCAACTTTCTCTTAATTATCTATCTTCCCCGAATTTGCCGTAGAATATGAAGCAGAACTTCAGAAGTTTACAACAACGAATTACTAAGTTGAAGCAATTTCAATTCAAGCATAATCCGAAACCTAGTGACTCTATAAATAGAGGTGTTAGAGACAGCAAACTTTTGATTCAGTGCAACAAACAGATCGCAGAGAATGGAAGAAATGGCAACGTTAATGAGGCAGAATTGGTATTCCACAGGATGCCCGTGAAGAACACTGCTTCTTGGACTGCCATGCTCACTGTCTACGCCCAAAATGGCCAAATAGAAAACGCCCGCAAAGTGTTCGATCAAACGCCTCAACGAACTACGGTCTCATATAACGCAATGATCTCGGCTTACATTCGCAATGGTTGCAACGTGACCAAAGCTTATGAGCTGTTTTCAGTGTTGTCTGAACGCAACTTGGTCTCATATGCTGCCATGATCACGGGTTTTGTGAAGGCAGGGAAGTTCCACATGGCTGAGGAACTATACCTTCAGGCTCCACATGAGTTCCGGGACCCTGCTTGCTCAAATGCGTTGATAAATGGATATTTGAAGGCAGGTGAAGTGAATGAGGCGTTGCAGGTTTTTGAGAACATGGTTGAGAGGGATGTGGTTTCTTGGAGTGCCATGGTTGATGGTTTGTGCAGGGATGGGAGGGTTGCAGCTGCCAGGGATCTGTTTGACAGGATGCCTGAAAGGAACGTGGTTTCTTGGAGTGCAATGATAGATGGGTACATGGGGAAAGGTTTCTTTCAAGAGGGTTTTTCCTTGTTTACTGATATGAGGAGGGAAGGTCTGGTTGATGTTAATTCCACCACAGTGACTATCATGTTTAAAGCGTGCGGAAATTATTGTAGAATGCCAGAGGGCATGCAGATACATGGGTTGGTTTCACGCTTGGGATTTGAATTGGAAAGTGTTTTGAGTAACTCCATGATTACTATGTATTGCTTGTTTGGTTGCACAGACATGGCAGACAAAGTATTTTGTATATTGAGCGACAAAGATTTAGTTACTTGGAATTCTTTAATTTCTGGATACGTTCATAACAATGAAGTGGAAGCTGCGTATAGGGTTTTCGAGAGTATGCCAGAGAAAAACTTGATCTCTTGGACGGCCATGATCACAGGGTTTACTAAAAGTGGAAGAATTGGAAATGCCATACAGCTTTTTAATATGTTGCCAGTGAAGGATGATTTTGTTTGGACGACTATTATATCTGGGTTTGTAAATAATAAGGAGTATGAGGAAGCTTTGCATTGGTATGCTCGGATGATTTGGGAATGCAGGCCAAATCCTTTAACTATTAGTAGTGTCCTCGCAGCTTCAGCTGCTTTGGTGGCGCTAAATGAAGGGCTACAGATTCATACCTGTATTCTGAAAATGAACCTAGAGTATCATTTGTCTGTACAAAACACTCTTATATCATTTTACTCCAAGTGTGGGAATGTGATTGATGCCCACAGGATTTTCTTAGACGTCATTGAACCAAATGTCATCTCTTATAACTCGATCATCAATGGGTTTGGACAAAATGGTTTTGGCAAAGAGGCTCTCAGTATCTATAGAAAAATGCAGAGTGAAGGTCATGAAGCCAATCATGTTACTTTCCTTGCTGTCCTTTCAGCCTGTACTCATGCAGGATTAGTTGAAGAGGGATGGGACTTATTTAACTCCATGAAATCACGTTATGGAATTGAGCCAGAAGCTGATCATTATGCTTGTGTTGTCGATCTCCTTGGCCGTGCAGGTTTGCTTGATGAAGCTGTTGATCTAATCCGTTCAATGCCATTTAAGCCCCATTCTGGTGTTTGGGGGGCTATTCTTGGTGCAAGCAATACTTACCTCCGTCTCGACCTTGCTAAGCTTGCAGCTGAACACATTACTGAGCTGGAGCCTAAAAATGCAACTCCTTATGTGGTATTATCTAACATGTATTGTGCTTCTGGGGAAAAGATTGACAGTGACTTAGTAAGAAAGACCAAAAACTTTAAAGGAATAAAAAAAAATCCAGGTTGTAGTTGGATTACAATGAAAGATAAGGTTCATCTATTTCTTGCAGGGGATCAATCACATGATAATATTGAAGAAATGAAAGCCACAATGCTGACCATGGATAGGGAAATGCAGTGGTTGTGTCATTCTCGGTGCTGACTGACAGTCTTCTTTTCTTTCTTTTATGAACATTACTTCTCTGTTGGTGCAGCGTCATCATTGTGTAACCGAGCTGGCTTCATTTTCAACCAAAGATTCTTGGATGCACCTGTTGTAATACCTCTAAGAAAAAGATCATTAGCGCACTCGATACACTACTTAATGTGTGCGTTTCAGCATTCTTGATCATCATTGCCTCAAACCTCAACTACTGTATGGATCAGTACTGACCACGTAAGTGTTAGAGTTGGTCAAAGTTTAAAATGTGTTTGGTTAGGGAATATATTATCAATTATTCTGTCTGATTTTTATTTTATCATAAAATATTGTTTAGGGTTTAGTGAGATAATCCAGGAAGGTGAAATTCTGAAATGTGCTTGGAATAGTTGAAATTGAGGGATTTCATTGGTGTTGGAGTACTGGTGATACTCAGCGCATGTTTTAAATGGTCAGTGGGGACTATACATGTTTAATTGTTTATAATTTTGTCAATAATTTTGTGTATATTATTGTTTATTGATTTGATTACGTATTAAAGAAATTTGATTACTTGTATAAAAAAGAGTATGAAGCTTAGTTAAAGTTGTTTCTCGTATAATTTTACCTGTAAAATATTTCTTTGATCTTTGTTTACGGCCTCTCCAACAATTCATTTCTATATGCATGCATGTATATATGTATTTATGTCTGAACTGAGAATGCTTTTTAGTGTGAGTTGAAAATAAGACTGTTTATTATTCTCAAATCATGAAAAATACATTCTCAAACCTTCTATTTGTAATAATCTAGTTCTCCTAAAAAGGGAAATAGGGAAACTAGGAAACCTAGGAACAAATAAAATAAAATAAAATATTATGTATCTATTTCCTCTAATTAGGAAGATCCTACAGATATTATCCCAGATTACAACACTCCCCCTCAAGTTGGTAAATGAATATCAATCATTCCCAACTTGCCTACAAGATCTTGAAATCTACCCGGAGAAAGCCCTTTTGTGAAAATATCTGCTATTTGAAGTTCTGTAGGAACATGAGTTGTAATCACAAAGCCTCTGTCAAGATTATCTTTGATGAAATGTCTGTCAATTTCAATGTGTTTGGTTCTGTCATGCTGTACTGGATTATGGGCTATACTCATAGCAGACTTATTGTCACAGTGTAGTTGCACCGGGTGCTCCACTTTGACTTTAAGATCATCCAAGATGATTTTCATCCAGAGTCCTTCACACATTCCTTGAGCAAGGGCTCGAAATTCAGCTTCTGCACTAGAACGGGATACTCTATCTTGCTTTTTGCTTCTCCATGTTACCAAACTATCTCCAAGAAATACACAATACCCAGAAGTAGATTTTCTGTCAGTAATAGAACCTGCATAGTCCGCATCAGTATATATCTTCATATTCAATGTGTCTTCCCTTTTGAATAATAGCCCCTTTCCTGGACTTGACTTCAAGTATTGGAGAATTTTGTCAACTGCTTGCATATGTCTCTCTCTTGGATCATGCATAAATTGACTCACTACACTAACTGCATAAGCAATGTCTGGCCTTGTGTGTGATAGATAAATCAATTTTCCCACCAATCTCTGATATTGGGCCTTCTCTACAGGAGCACTTTCTTCACTTCCAATTCTGTGATTCTGTTCTATAGGAACAGTTGAGGTTCTACATCCCAACTTTCCTGTTTCTTTGAGGAGATCAAGTACATATTTCCTCTGGGAGATGAAAATTCCATTCTTGGAGTAGGCAACCTCTATCCCAAGAAAATATTTGAGTTTTCCTAGGTCTTTCATTTCAAATTGAGCTGCCAATTTTTCTTTTAATGCCAATTTTTCTATTTCATCATCTCCTGCAATAATCATATCATCCACATAGACAAGCAATAGAGTGAGTTTACCTGTAGAGGAGTGCTTTATGAACAGAGTATGATCTCCTTGGCTTTGTTTGTATCCCAAGGAAATCATTGCTTTTGTAAATCTTCCAAACCATGCTCTAGGAGATTGCTTAAGACCATACAATGCTTTCTTCAAAAGACATACCTTGTTTCTTTCATTTTTCACTTCAAAACCTGGGGGAATCTCCATGTACACTTCCTCATCTAGATCTCCATGAAGAAAGGCATTCTTCACATCCAGCTGGTGTAAGTCCCATCCAAAATGGGCAGCCAAAGCGAGAATAACTCGAACTGTATTCATCTTTGCCACTGGGGCAAATGTCTCCTCATAATCAATCCCATATGTTTGGGTATATCCTTTTGCCACCAATCTAGCTTTATATCTTTCTATTGTCCCATCTACCTTATGTTTCACTGTGAATATCCATCTACACCCTACTGCCTTCTTGTCTCTTGGCTTATCAACAATCTCCCAAGTTGAATTTCTTTCTAATGCATTCATCTCTTCTTTCATGGCTTGATTCCAATGTTCAAGTTTCATGGCCTCCTGGATTGAGGTAGGAATTTCTGTGGCATCAATGGCAGCAATAAAACTTTTGTGCTTCTCAGAGAGATTGTTAGTGCAAACATATTGAGAAATAGGATATTTAGCACATGATCTTCTTCCCTTTCTCAATGCAATAGGTAAATCCTCAGTAATACTTACCTCCTCCTCATTGATATCTTCAGGAATCCTCACCTCCGGATCAGACAATTTTTCTTGCTCTAGAGTCGAAGTGGGTTGTTCTCTTCTTGCATATTTTTTGCCAAAAAATCTGTCTTCCTCTTCTTCCTCACTGTGGACTATGGTAGCTTCATTGCTCAAGTCTTGGGCATCCTGCAAAGACAAACATGGTAATGACAAGAAGGAGAGTTCATCCACTTCAAGTGCTTTCTCCCCCTGAAGGGATGGACTGACATAAAAGGATTTTGTTTCATGAAAGGTGACATCCATGGTGATAAAGACGCGACGACTCTGAGGATGATAACATTTGTACCCTTTTTTATTAGAAGGATACCCAATAAAGACACATTTAAGAGCTCTGGGATCTAATTTACCACGGTTAGGAGGATGAGAGTGAACAAAAACAACACACCCAAAGACTCGACTAGGTAGACTTGTGATTAGGGAAGAAGAAGGAACAAAAGACAATAGAGACTCTATAGGACTAATGCCACTTAAGATACGAGTGGGTAACCTATTGATGAGATATGTGGCAGTTAACACAGCTTCTCCCCAGTAATTTTTTGGAACAGACATTTGAAAAAGAAGAGCTCTAGTTACCTCAAGAAGATGACGATTCTTTCTTTCAGCAACCCCATTTTGTTGAGGGGTGTTAACACAGGTTAGTTCGTGAACAATACCATTATGAGACAAAAAATTGATAAATTCATGATTCACATATTCAGTACCATTATCAGACCTAATTCTTTTGATATTTTTTCCAAATTGAGTTTGGACAAGACGGAAAAAATTAACAAAAATTTGAAAAACTTCAGATTTATTTTTCATAAGGTATGTCCACGTGACACGAGTACAATCGTCAATAAAGGTAACGAACCACTTGGCTCCGGAAATAGAATCTATGACAGGACCCCAAACATCAGAGTGAATTAAATCAAATGGAGAAATACTCTTTTTATTACTAATAGGATAAGATGTACGATGATGTTTTGAGAATTGACAAATATCACAATTAAAAGACTCAACAGACTCTTTTGTAAACAAATGGGGAAACAAGGACTTGATAAGACTAAATGACGGATGCCCAAGCCTCTGATGATGCAACCATATTTGAGATTTTGCCCACGTGTCAGATGTAGCTTGTTGACTTATGATTTGTGTGTTGCTTTGGTCATCAAACTCTAAAAAATACAACCCACTTTGCTCCTTAGCAGTTAAAATCGTCTTCCCCGTGGCAAGGTCCTGAAAAACACAATAAGTTGGAAAAAATATTACGGAACAATTTAAATCCTTTGTGAGTTTTTGCACAGAGATAAGACTATTAGCTAATTGAGGAACATGTAAAACATCCTTCAATATAATAGAGGAGTCCAAAAATATATTCCCAGAGCCGCATACAGGTATACCCTGACCATTTGCAACTGTAATAAGTTGTTCTTTATGGCTCTTGCCATATGAGTTGAAATACCCACTAAAAGGTGTCATATGATCAGTTGCACCCGAATCAAGGATCCAAATACCTTGAGACACATGACCCACGGTATTGAGACAAAGCTTACCTTTTATGGATAGAGTACATGATCCAGAGGGCTTACTCATTGATGCAAGCATTGCTTCCAAGCGCTCGAGTTTCTCCTGATAAGCTTTCATATCAAGATCTGGTGGTGGTGGTGGTGGATGAGACTGGGACGGACTAGATTGGTTGGTGACTTCCCGTTCTGAGGTAGTATGATTTACCCATTTTTGAGTAGGCCCTTTGTTGTTTCCCATGCGTTCGAGAACATTCTTTCTTCCATGAAGTTTGAAGCATATTTCCTTGGTATGTCCAGATTTTTTACAGTATGAACAATAGTCCCCACGAGCACCTCTTTCAAACGTTCTTCCCCCAGCATGTGTTCCCTTGTGGACTCCCTTTCCAATTGTCATGGCAGAGCCTGTGTTGGAGATCCCTCCATGAAGCATGACAGATCTCCGAGTTTCTTCTCCTCTTACCATAAAAAAAACTTCTGACAAGGGAGGTAATTTTTCTCTTCCAAAAATTTGAACCCGTATTGGGTCGTACTCATGATTAAGGCCCTGGAGAAATTTAAAGATTTTTTCCCCTTCAATGAATTCAGCAAGAACGGCAGCATCTGTTTTGCACATCTTCATTGTTTGGATCTGATCGAGTTCCATCCAAAGGCCATTCAGGATCCCGTAATATTCTGATACGGAAAGGGAGCCTTGTGTTGTAGTAAATATCCTGTTCTTGAGATCATGGGTAGTAGCAAGATTCTTTTTTAAAGAAAAAGTACTCTGCAAATCATCCCATATTTCTTTAACAGAAGAATGAAACATATAATTTTTCCTTATCTCAGGAGCCATAGATTGCCACATCCAAGTCATAATTAATGAATCTTCCTTATCCCAAATTGAAAAATTTTTGTCGTCTGGTGCTGGTCCTCCTCCATGTATATGATCAAGTTTTGAACGACTCTTGAGAATCCTTAAAATAAATTGGCTCCATTGTAAGTAATTCTGACCATCCAACCACGAGGTATTTCCTATATTTGGTAGGTCATTGGGTATCCCCAAAGGAATACTTTTTTCTTCAGACATCTCGTCCCCCAAAAAAAAAGAGGGGCCAAAAAACTTCAAACTCAGATCTACTCAAATAAAGGCCAAACGGGTCGTTACCAACCCTAGGAACAGAATCAGGAGGCTCCGGTGACTCTTCTGTGGCGGCGACGGCGAGTGGGTTTCACCGAGAAAGAAGGAACAAACGTAAAAGTCAGATCTACTCAAATACAGTCCAAACTAGTCGTCACCGACCCTAGGAATGGACTCAGGGGGCTCCGGCGACCCTGTCTGTGGCGGCGCCGGCGAGTGGGTCTCGCCGGAGGTGGGCGTGTGGGTTACACGCGCCGGTGACGGCGACGGCGCGCGGCGGCGCGTGGAGGCTCCGTTCACGGAGCGACTTCCGGCTCTGCGATCGCCGGTGTTGGGCGCACCTTTCTGCGCTATCGACAACCCCAACCGGCGACGGCGGCGGCGGCGGTGGTCGGACAACGGCGGCGGTGCGGCTTGTTGCAGCGGAATCTAGCCCCTAAGATCAGGAGCTCTGACACCAAGTTGAAAATAAGACTGTTTATTATTCTCAAATCATGAAAAATACATTCTCAAACCTTCTATTTGTAATAATCTAGTTCTCCTAAAAAGGGAAATAGGGAAACTAGGAAACCTAGGAACAAATAAAATAAAATAAAATATTATGTATCTATTTTCTCTAATTAGGAAGATCCTACAGATATTATCCCAGATTACAACAGTGTGTTGTATCAATTTACAGTTCACCTTCGTGGTAACAAAGGTTTTTCTGTTTTGACAAAACTTTGTTGTTTTCCTATGATGTTTATGTTACGACCTAAGGTAGGGGTAATAATAAGGGTTAGAAAGTATATGAGCAGAGAGAATATTTAGTATAAGTTAATTAGAGTAAATAAATATAATATAAGTTAATTAGAGTAAATAAATATAGTATAAGTTAATTAGAGTAAATAAATATATATTTAGGGAAATATTCAATATAAGATATTTATAATTAAGGATATATGCTAGGATAATATACGGAGAGATATTTATATTAAATATAGAGATATTTATATTAAATATAGGGATATTTATATTAAATATAAGGATATTTATATTAAATGCAGATAGAGGAATATTTAATAAGAGATGGGCTGGAAATAATTAATATAAATAAAGTTAGAGTCTAGGGTTAAAGGGATGCTTTTGATTATTGAGTTTTGTGACAGACATTATTGTCTTGTGAGGGAGGTTATGCTCTCGAAGTAATTGAAGGAGGTTATGCTCCCAATTATTGTTTACCTTTGTTTATTCAGATATTATCATCAATAAAAGAGATTCATTTATCCAATATCATTCGTTTATTGTTTTGTTACGTGTGAGAGAGTGTGAAAGGTTGTATTTGGCTAGTTTACGTACTCAGGTACGTAACAATTGGTCCAACCTGCCGGATCCTAATAGAGACGAGTGAAAGACATCATGGAGGGAAGAATAAATGCAGTTGAAGGGAAACTGGAGAGCATGGAGCAGAGAATAAAGAACATGGAGTTCTCCCTAAGGAGGTTGAAGGCAGAGTTGAGTGGAATACGCCATGAAGTCCAAGCTCCAAATGGGAAGGGACTGCTGGAACCAAATGATAGTGGACTAACGGATCCGAACGTGAGCGAACGGTCAAAACCGAACGATAGCAGACTGCTGGATCCGAACGTGAAAGAACGGACGGAACCTATAGAGAGAGGACTTACCGAGCCGAACGGGAGGAGACGGCCAGAACCGAGCGTGAGAAAACTACCTGAACCAAACGGACTAGTATTGGAAGGAAGGATGAAGGCTTTGGAAGGAAGGGCAAATGGAAGAATCAATACCCTGGAGAGAACAATGGAGTCTGTGAAGAGATGGGCCGACAAAAAGAACAGGGGGCTTGCAGTGTTTGGTACACTAGCAAAAGGAAGAGCGCGACGTGAAGTACTGAAAGACATTGAAAACCATTCCCTCAGGGCTTATGATTTAGGAGAAGTGGTAACCAGAATGCTGGATGAAGAATGGAAGACATTAGAGAAGGTTTTACCACCACCCGAACCTCCAGACATGAATTGATGAGGAGCCATGAGGTCCAGCTCCTTGTTTCCAACCTTGAGGACAAGGTTGTTTTGCAGCGGGGTGTAATGTTACGACCTAAGGTAGGGGTAATAATAAGGGTTAGAAAGTATATGAGCAGAGAGAATATTTAGTATAAGTTAATTAGAGTAAATAAATATAATATAAGTTAATTAGAGTAAATAAATATAGTATAAGTTAATTAGAGTAAATAAATATATATTTAGGGAAATATTCAATATAAGATATTTATAATTAAGGATATATGCTAGGATAATATACGGAGAGATATTTATATTAAATATAGAGATATTTATATTAAATATAGGGATATTTATATTAAATATAAGGATATTTATATTAAATGCAGATAGAGGAATATTTAATAAGAGATGGGCTGGAAATAATTAATATAAATAAAGTTAGAGTCTAGGGTTAAAGGGATGCTTTTGATTATTGAGTTTTGTGACAGACATTATTGTCTTGTGAGGGAGGTTATGCTCTCGAAGTAATTGAAGGAGGTTATGCTCCCAATTATTGTTTACCTTTGTTTATTCAGATATTATCATCAATAAAAGAGATTCATTTATCCAATATCATTCGTTTATTGTTTTGTTACGTGTGAGAGAGTGTGAAAGGTTATATTTGGTTAGTTTACGTACTCAGGTACGTAACAGTTTAACTGTAACCCTCTACTCATAATAAGGCGAGGGCACTGGTTTGCCGTGCTATATACTCTTTACAGTGAAAATAACTTTTGGACTATGAAGTCAGTTCTAGGTAGTTGAATATGCATGTTGACAATTCTAAACATTGCATTGCATCGCATCTAATTCTACTCATTCCCCTTTTTCTTGAACTGACAAAACAACTATTTTAATCGAAGCTTCATTTATGCCATGATCTTCTGTGGTTACAAGTTTTGGCAACTACTGAGTACTGTGATAACTATTTGCAGGTGCTACTTTTTTAAATAGTCAATTAGGCTATACTTGTAATCCACTGGAGTAGGATTCATTCAAGTGACGCTGAGAAAAGATGAGAAATGCCAATACTACTATATTGGAATTAAGGTCTTTTCTTTTCTACTTCCACACTCACACCCGAGAGTCCTGAAAGCAATCAGATAATATAACGTTATATACTGAACTTGACTGTTTATTCTATTCCATTGTTTCTTATATTATATACTTTGATTATATACAGGAACATACAATTCAGTGTTCTTTTAAACCAAATCTGTGGTGGCTTGTTATAATTAATATTATTTTTAATGGAGGAAGAGATGAAGAATTTATTGGTATTGGTCCTGTAGATTGGGTACTGCTTGGAAGGCTTGGAGTAAGTGAGACAATTATTTTCTTAGAGCTAGAACTAGCAGACTGGTTATTTTTCTTGAAAGTTATGTTCTTGTCTGAGGCCCTGGCCTATCTCCATGTGCTCTAGGATGCTGTATGGGTTACTGCACTTAAAAAAACTGCTCAATTCAATCCTCTTCTGGAGTTCATATAGAAGTTGTCAGTGAAATAACACCAATATGGAAGATGTGATTTTGTTCTTCAGTGTGTGTTGATTTGGATTTCCAGGTTTGCACCTAAACTATGTGTTTTATTTTCATACTTCAATTGCTTGAATGGACCATATACATTTTTCCGTACTATCTTTTTTGGAGATGTTGGGTTTGGTTTTAGTAGAGATTGAGAGTCGTCAATGCAGAAATATATTGTATAGGAAATCAGCAAATAGCCCTTAAGCTCCTTCCAGTGCATAAGCTCCAAAGATAAAAGAGTGTTTTCTCTCTCCAATAAGAAACAAAATATCTCTATTCCCTCCTAACATCCTTGACTGCTTAACATCCCCCTTTTCATTCCCCCTAATTCGTTAATTCGTTTTTCCCTAAGAGCATACATTGAAGTATTTGACATAGCTATTATGATTGAGTAAACCACTTTCTTCTACAATTTTTGATAAGGCTAGCAAACTAAACTGCTTTCTTCAAGCATTTGTTGTGATACACTTACCAAAGTGAAGCACTTTGTCAGTCAAGATAATGAAAAGGTATTTATTCTCTCCGATAAACGCCATGGCTTTGATTATAGATGTCGTATTTCTTGTAGACACATGCATATATAATAAAATAGTCATTATCTTTTTTAAATTGAAAATGGACACATGGCTTTTTAGTGGAAGTTCTATGACTATGGAGGACAAACACATTGTCAAAGATATCATTGATGGTGAAGAGGCGACAATGACGAGTCCATATAATTCTATATATCCAATAATCTAGAAGTAATAAAAACTTTGATACTACTTGTTAAAATTTTAATTTAATTAAATAAAATGCAAAAGAAATACTAAAAAACATTAGATCATATTATTAAGATAGTTTAAGGAATACCAGGATGCCTATAGTGTGACATGAATGAACATCCCTAAAATAAGTCCCTTATTCTTTCTGGGACCTCCGTTTTAGATAAGTAATTTTCTATTAAGAATAAATAATTAATGTTGTATATGAATGTATGAAACGCTTCCAATTTAGTCATTGGAAGACAAGACCACAAAAATATGATTTAGTTCCTTTATGTGTAAGAAATTTCACAACTCCTCGTGTTCAGTTTCCTGGGACAATTTTATTATGGATAAGTATTCTAAACACTTAATTTTTTTCATATTTGTAAGACTTTTTCTACATTCCTATCAAATGATTTTTTTTTGGGTGCTAATTTTAATATGGGTTTCGTAAAGTTTCACGAAATATTTAAATGAAAATAACATTTTATGTGATTTGCCTTCAAAGGAGGCAGCTCTTTTGAAACAAGTGTTAATTTATACAAAAGGTTTCTTTGATTTTCCACAATTTTTTTAGGATATATATGAGTTGATTCTAAACTAAAATTTAATTTCTAACTCTTAAAAAATTTATTTTTAATTAAATATATTTTTATTGTATAGAATATATTAGCGTTTCATCAAGAAACTATAGATCTAATATATAAAAAGACATAAAAAGTTTAGTTTCTCAATGTTTTATGCTACTATTAATAGAAAAAGAAGAAAAAAAAAAAAACAGGGAAGGCACAATGCAGAGCAAGAATGGCATAGCATCAATTCTTAAACCCTCTTCAGCAACATGGTATCTTCTCTTTGTTGCTTTTAGTCACCTCCATTGTTGATTCCATTCCTAATGATAAATAAATTTTAAAAATCATTTGCATTTCCATGTTTGGTGAAGCTATAGCAGAAGAGAAGAGAAAAGGATTCTTATTTGCTGTTGCTTGTGTTCATCATCTGTGTAAGGTTAAACCATTACATCACAGCATATCTAAATCCTTATCTGATTGCTTTTCTTTCATCTTCTTTCTCCTATAAAATATAGTAATCTTCTAAATGATAGGAGTATTTTTATCGAATTGGATGATCTATTTGCTTCTCATTTTGTTGCTGATAATACTTATTGATGCTTTGATAGTACACTAACTATATGCATGATTTTAATCCAAAGGAAAACTTAAATGCTTTATCACATGAATGTGAAAATGGTAGCATGATAAACAAAATTTCAAACTTCAAAATAATTCTATGGAATGAGAGTTTTATGGTGTCAAGGAATGCTCTCGGCATTGTTATATAAAAACGTGGCAATTGTATAAATTAGTTGTGTATGTTCTTTTGTTACACATTAGTTTTGAATATATTGAGGTTGGGTAGTTGTTCTTGCAATTATTTAGGGAATAACAAAAGAACTGAATAATGTGACGAATGTAAGAAAAATATAGATTGTAAAATGACAAGATTAGAAAAAAGACGAAATTTTATTTAAAATAAAACTAGCTGCATTTTTAATGCAATTATACTCACATCCCTTATATCATTTAAAAATAATATATTAACTAAAATTCAAATAAAATAAAAATAAAAATTTTAAATTTTAAAAGATGAAATATTTTTTAAATGGGAAAAATTGAATGAGTTAATATTTTATATTAGCGCTGTTAAAAAATTATACCACTATCCAATCATAATTTTTTCTATAAAATAAGAAAATAATTATAAAATATACAATTATATTTATTAATTTTTTATTATATTATTTTGTACAAATATAAATCTAAATAAAGTGAAACTTAAGTATTTGATTAATACGAATATAAGAAAATAAATATATATTTTAGAGCTAAAATTAACGTGAATGTAATTTCAAAAGACGTGATAGTGGAAATGAACGCAATCACTTTACAAATAAAACAGGGAATTATCTTTTAAATAGCTGGCAAATAATAGAGTGGTTTAAATATGTACGAAAAAGGTATCCAAATCATTTATTTATTCAATATCTGAAGGATTTCCTTATATAAGTAGATTTTTTTTATGTATATATTTTATATTTATTTTACTTTTAATTATATTTTAAAATTCAAAGTAAATAAATAAATTCTTTAAATGTTAACAAAAATTCTATATATTTCAATAATATGTAAAAAAATTCATATATTTTAACAGCATAATATATTACGAATTATCTATTTATTTTTATCTAATTAACATTATTAGTTTTAGTTTCTTAAAGGTAAAGTTTGTTGAAAGATAATCTTTGGTGTTACTTTAAGTTAGTAATTATAAAATTAATAAACATACGGGGTTTAATAAAATTCAATATCATCTGAAACAAATACTACAAATAATTGAAGAACAAGATTAAAAATCAATCAAGAAAAGAAGAACATTATCACAGGATAATTTTTGTAATCATACAAGAGGGATTGTGACTTTTGGAGACCTTCATCACCTTAATAAATTCTTAGCTTTTTCCTGTTATAAAATATAATTTGATGTCAATGTGTTTTTTCTTTCATTTGTAAACTTGGTTCTTTCAAAATTGTATGACATTTTTTTTTTATTATAATAGACGATAATAATTTGATTTTGCACTTCCAACTCTTAAGCCACCATAAACTAGAACTCCACCAAATTATCCCTTAAAATATCTTAGGATCCACACAAGAGACTGTCAATGAGCTCACTTAGGATTTTACATAAACCTAGTGACAATACTCAACATATGTTATGTCAGGATTAGCGTAAACCATTGTACATCACAAAACCCACAATGTTTGCATATGGAATTGAATTCGTATAGGTTTGATCCTCCGTTATTTGAGGAGACTATTTATCCCTCATCTTATAATGTTGAGTCAGCGGTGTGGAAACATATTTTACGTTTGTCATTCCAAACTTTTCATGGACCTTCCTGAGATACATCTATTGTAGCTACAAAAGCTTCTGCTCCTTTTATATGATCGCAATCCCTAGAATTTTATTGTATGTTCTAATATCTTTCATATCAAATTTTCGTTTTAAGTCAGTCTACATTTTCAGCTTCAGACTTACTATTACTTGTTATTAGAATATTATCAACATACAACAACAATACCATAAAAAAGATCTTTTGTCATAAACTTGAAGTAACCACAATTGCCATATTTACTTCTCATGAAACTAACAATAGCAATGAACTCATCAAAACATCTGTTCCATTGGCTTGGGAATTGTTTCAGACCAAACAAGTATCAGTTTAATTTTCAAACATAGTATTCCTTACCTTCTACATCAAATCCCGTTGGTTGTTTCATGTAGATGGTATCATCAATATCTCCTACAGGAACGTCATCTTATAACATCTATTTGCTCTACCTCAAGATTAAGCTTGAAAACCATGTCTAACAAAACCCTTATAGATTTCGGCTTTTGAGAGAATACATCATTACAAACAACACCTTTTATCTGAGTAAAACTTCTAGCCACCGATCTTGATTTGAATTGTCCTTGATCAATTCTTGGATTTCCGTTCTTTTGTTGGAAAATCCATTTGTAATTGACCAATCTTGAAGCAGCATATCTACGTGTCAAACGCCATGTATTGTTTTGAAGTGATTCCATCTCCTCCTTCATGGTAGTTAGACATTATGTCTTCCCTTTACTTACTAGAGACAATACACTTACGAGTAATCTTTTAGAACCATGATAACAACTGCAAAAGAGAATGCAATAAGATTTTCATATCCGTATATTGCAAGAGGTCTAATCATTCTCTTTACTGGACCACTAGTTATCATGAGATACCAGACTGCCATGGAAAAAGGAAAGAAGAAGAAGGGAACAGAAAAATGAGATATATCTTGTATCTATTATGTAGTGAACTTAAATAAAATGAGAAGGAGAAACAAAAAAAAAAACAAAAAATGAGAAAGCATTATTGAGCTGTGGTACCGGGCTGCTGAGTTGCTAGGTTATGGTGCTGGGATGTCGAGCTGGATTGTGGTGTCGGGCTACCAGGTTATGCTGTCAGACTGTGCCGAGCTTATCACTGCCGAACTCCTGGGCTGTATTGTCGGGTTGTGCCGAGCTTGTCAGCCCCTTCAAGCTAGGCATATATATTACACATGCCCAGCTTGGAACGAAGACCATGAAAAGTGGGTTGGTGCAGCAGTTTAGTAAATATGTCGGCTATTTGAAGGGTAGTCAAAGTAATTTGAGGAAGCCATTAGCAACTTTATCACATACAATGTGACAATCTATCTCAATGTGCTTAGTACGTTCGTGGAAGACCGGGATTAAGGCTATTTGGACCGCTGATTGATTGTCACAATAAAGGAGGACATGGGTTTTAAGAGAAACTTGAAGATCTTGAAGGAGAAAGGTCAACCATTGAAGCTTGCAGGTGGTGATTGTGAGGATGTGATATTCAGCCTCAGATGAGCTTCAAAAAACAGATCAAGAAGTTGGAGATGGGGATGGTTTTGCAACCATAGGAGTATGAACAGGGGCGTTATTTGAAAGTGTGGGAAAAACACTAGAAGGGGGTTGAATAGTGTTTTCATAATTTTTTGCAACTTGCATTTTTATCCTGATATACGTAACACTTATGAGTTGGTAAGCATGGTTAGTAAATGTTGTCCTAGAGAGATCATTTACTTGACCAACTTAGCATATCCAAGTTTGAACATAGGCATGATTGTTCTCAAATTTTCGTTTTCTATCATTTTTTTCATTCTCAGAATCTCTTAAGGGATTGAAGTTTGATTTTTCTCACCTTTGAATCTCTTTCAAACATTTGTTGAGAAATATTTCATGCTTCCTGGTTATTTTCACCCTCACGATCCTTGAACATATGGCATGTGAGACTCATGAATCATCCCAAAAACTTTAACATTTGTGATCATTTTGTTTTTCACTACTGCATGTTTTGTAATTGTAGTGACTTGGGGTTGATCTTCATACCCTTTTTTTGCATGAACTAAGACATCTAAGGAGGTAGAGAAAATTTCATTTTCATAGTTCAAACATCACAGTTTTCTCCTTCAAATAATTGACATTGTTATAAATTGTGTGGCTGACTGGAGTGTTTTTTATTACCATAATTCTTCACTTTGTTCTTTTTTCTCAAGGATCTAGAGTTCCAATACCACTTTGTTGGTGGTGTCCACAGGTGATATTGGTATCTAATACTCAGAATTTAATTTCTACAAAAATTGTGTAGTAAAATTTACAATAAGAGAAAGACAATTTCGGAGATGAATTGGTTTTTATTTTGATTATTCTTTTCTTTCCTTGCTTACTTATTATAGGCTTTCAATAAGCATTCAATCTCCACTAAATAGAGTTATGTGGTATTGCATAAACCCATCAATAGAGTTAAGAGTGATTTTCAGTTGATTAATTTTGGTTCACTCTTTATTGATACATTCCAGGTTTTTGTTATTGATCTAAAATAGTAGAAAGTAAAAAAGAAAGCGGTGGCAATGGATTCTAAAATTGGTGGATCTATGATTAAATATGTTAGAACTCAATTAGGATACATAACCTCTTACAAAAGTAACCTAGAAAAGCTCAAAATTGAGGTTGAAACCCTGAAGGTAGGAAAAAGTCGTGTACAAGAAACTGTTGATAAGGCTAAAGGAAATGGAGAAAAAATTCTAAATAATGTCCAGATTTGGCTGAAGAAAGTGGATGCAACAATTGCTGAGGCAAATAATCTTATTTTCAATGATGTCCAAGAAAATTATCCGATACACATTCCTAATATACAGTTTAGGCTCCGGCATAGCAAGAAATTGCAAAAGATGACACGAGAGATTTATGGGGTCCTATCAGAAGGAAACTTTGACAAAATTTCTAAACCACCAACAATAAAAGAAATTCAACAAGTGTTGAAAGATCCTAACATCTACAAGATTGGGTTGTATGGGATTGATGGCGTGGGCAAAACAACACTAGTGAAGGAGCTAGCTCGAGAAGTTGAGAAAGAGGGTTCTTTTGATGTTGTAGCTATGGCTGAGGTGACTGATTCTCCAGATGTGGAAAATATTCAATGCCAAATTGCTAATTCCTTGGCTCTGAAATTTGATGAAGAGACAAAAGAAGAGAGAGTGGAAAAATTGCGTCGAAGGATAAGCAAGGAGAAGAGTATTCTTGTTATTTTGGATGATATTTGGGGCAAAGTTGACTTAGCAGAACTGGGGATTCATAAAGGATGCAAGTTATTGTTGACGTCTGAACGTCTTAATGTGCTTAGATGTCAAATGGGTACTGAAAAAAATTTTAGAGTTGAGGTTTTGTCTGATGAGGATAGTTGGAAGTTGTTTCAGAAGATTGCGGGTCAAGCTATCAAATTGATTTCCACAAACAAAAGTCCTTACGAATTGGTTGAAATAAATTCCATGGTTGAAGATGTCCCCAAGTATTGTAATGGTTTTCCCCTTTTTGTAGTTGTTATAGCAAAAGCTTTAAGAACAAAGAACCTCCCTACATGGAAGGATGCCTTGAAGCAATTGAGTGGATTGAGTGAAAAAGGAAAATTTGAAGAAGTTGTATGCCCTTTGGAATTAGGCTATCGTTATTTAGAAAGTGATGAACTCAAGACACTGTTCTTATTCATTGTTTCCCTTGGACCTGGCCGTATCCACACTGGAGAACTATTTTCATGCTATTGGGGATTACATGGAGATTCCCACAAATTAACAGAGGCAAGAAATAAATATTACCAATTTATTGATGATCTTAGGGCATCTTCATTGTTGCTTGAAGTTGAAATTGAGTATGTTAGAATGCATGATAGTGTTCGTGATACAGCCAAAGCAATATCCTCAAGGACTCACCTGACTTATGAAGTACAAAAGTTTACACAAAAAGAACAATGGGATATAGATCAACTTAAAAAATGTCATTATATTAACTTGCCTTCGTATAATTTAGATGAGCTTCCTGAGAAACTAGATTGTCCAGAGTTGAAGCTAATGTCACTGAAAAGCGATCTTGGCCACTTAGCAATCCCTGATAATTTTTTTGCTGGAATGGGAGAAGTGAAGGTTCTTAATTTACATCGAATGAGTTTTTCCCCTTCCCCACCTCCTTCTTTTCGTCTCTTGACAAACCTTAGATCATTGAATCTATATGAATGTGTATTGGATGATATAACAATGGTTGCCGAACTCACAAGTTTAGAAATTCTCTCCCTTGAAAGATCTAAAATTCAAGAACTCCCAAAGGAAATAGGGCAATTGACTCAGCTTCGAATGTTGAATTTAACAAACTGCTACCAGTTAAAAACCATCCCCAGATATCTTATATCTAGCTTAATGTGCTTGGAAGAGTTGTATATCGGGAATTGTAATATCCAATGGGAGGCTGAAGGAGGAAAAAGCCAAACCAACAATGCAAGTCTAGGTGAGCTGAGGAACTTGAACCGGCTTACAACTTTGGACTTGTCAATCCATGATACTTCAGTTTTACCTGCAGATATGGATGTATTTAAACAGCTACGAAGATACAACATATATATTGGCAATATGTGGAAGTGGTCTTCATTTTGGTCTGGTGATGCTCGGGAAATTTCAAGAACTCTTAAGCTTGTTGACTCTTTGAATACAGAGATTTTTTTAAACCAAGGGATACAAATGCTATTCACTACTGTTGAGGACCTGAGCTTAGCTAAAATAAACTTTGCTGATGATGTGTGTTATGAACTGAATAGGGAAGCTTTTCAACATTTGAGACATTTATATGTCCAAAACAGTGATGCTTTCTGCAATTTGGAGACACTGATTCTTTGTGATCTGCGTAATATGTATGGTCCATTTGCAAAACAGACACTAGTTCTCTGGAATCTGCATAATATGGAAGACATATGCTATGCTCCATTTGCAACACGATGTTTTGAAAACCTGCAAGTTTTTAAAGTCCAAGGTTGTCGTAAGTTGAAGAAATTACTATCGTATTCTGTTGCAAAAAACCTTGCTCAACTTCAACACATGGAAATTTTCGATTGTACTGCCATGGAAGAGATCGTATGTGAGGAAAAACTTAAGGATGAAAATCTGCATAATATAAAAGACAATGCCATACATTGTTTTGAAAAACTCCGAGTTATTAAAGTCCATGATTGTCATAAATTGAAGAAGTTACTTTCGTATTCCCTTGCTAAAAACCTTTTTCAACTTCAGGAGATGGAAATTTTCAACTGTACAATTATGGACGAGATCATATTCGAGGAAAAATTTGAGGATGAAAGTCTGCATAATGTGAAAGACACTGGCACGGTTTTTTTTTGAGAAACTTCAAGTTATTAAAGTCCATGGTTGTCATAAATTGAAGAAGTTATTTTCGTACTCCCTTGCTAAAAACCTTTTTCAACTTCAGGAGATGGAAATTTTCAACTGTACGATTATGGACGAGATCATATTTGAGGAAAAATTTGAGGATGAAAGTCTGCATAATGTGAAATACACTGGCACGTTTTTTTTTTGAGAAACTTCAAGTTATTAAAGTCCATGGTTGTCATAAATTAAAGACATTACTTCCATATTTCCTTGCTAAAAACCTTTCTCAACTTCAGGAGATTGAAATTTTTGACTGTACAAATATGGAAGAGATCATATCTGAGAAAAAAATTGAGGATGAACATCTGCACAATGTTAAAGACTTTGGCACACATTTTCTTGAAAAACTTCAAGTTCTGAAAGTCCAGGGTTGCTATAACTTGAAGATATTACTTCCATATTCCCTTGCTAAAAACCTTTCTCAACTTCGGGAGATAGAAATTTTCGACTGTACAAATATGGAAGAGATCATATCAGAGGAAAAGTTTGAGGATGAAAATCTGAATCAAATGGAAGACATTGGTACACACTTTTTTGAAAAACTTCAAGTCATTAATGTCAAAAGTTGTTATAAGTTGAAGAAGTTACTTCCATATGCCCTAGCTAAAAACCTTTCTCAACTTCAGGAGATGAAACTTGAGGATGGGAAAGAATTTCCCAAGATGGTTCTCCCTAAATTGCATTCTCTTACATTGGATACACTTCCTAATCTTTGCAGTTTTAGTTTGCCATTGCAAATAGAGAAGGATGATGGATCGATTCCTTTGCCATTATTCAATCAAAAGGTAAACAACTCATTATTTATTCTTCATTGTTTAATTTTTTTATGCAACATAAATATTGAACTCCTACAAGTTTCCTCAAAGAGAATACTATGCACTTTGTCATTAACCCTTTACACAAGTTTCAAGGTAAAAGCAAATTTGATTTTTTTAATCAACTATTGGCAAGATCGCTTAACCTGCCTATTGCTACTTGTTGGCATTGCTTATAATTGTTATGTTCCTAGATTTGATGCTAATGTATTAGCTGAAATCTATTTTTGTATGTTATTGATGGCAGGTTACTTGCCCAAACTTGGATATGCTGGTTATCATCAACATGAATCGTTTGAACTCAATATGGTACAATCAACAAGCTCCGAGTTCTGTAAGGAATTTGAAAACAATAAAAATTACTAGATGTAATGCTTTGCATCATGTTTTTCCAACTGCTGTGGCTAAGGAGCTTCTCCAGCTCCAAGTGCTGGAAATATCCACATCTACGATAGAGATGATTGTTGAAGATAATTATATTCAAGGCCCACCAGATAACATTACTTTCACAAAATTGGAGCAATTAAAATTGGAATACTTACCAAGGCTCACAAAGTTTTGCCAAGAAAGTTACAACTTCAAATTTCCATCATTGCAAACAGTAGAGGTGATTGGATGTCCCAATTTGAAGTTTTCTGGTCAACTAAACTTCACAACCATAGCAGAGCTTGAATGGAGAGGTAAAAATGGTCGAAAGGATGATGAGCTTAATAATCTGTTCAACGAAAAGGTATATGACTACTTCACTATTTAAAATCTTTTATGCAACTTAAATATTGAATTCCATATTCAAGAGTTTTCTAAAAAGGGAAAAGGTAATGTTTAATCTGCAATGTGGAATGTGAACCTAATCTATTTCATTTACTTAAGTTCGAATGTCTTCATAGATTTCATTTTCTAACACACTCTCTAGCTCACTATAGCTATGAAAATAATGTGATTTATCTTAATAATGTTTTTTACCCTATCAATAAACATGTAGAATAACATTTTGATGACTTTGAGTGCTAATAGGTTGCAATGCCCAACCTTGAAAACTTGAGGTTGTCTAACATCGGTTCATATGGGAAGATATGGGATGAAAAATGGCGAGTCCCCTTTTTCAGTGAAAACTTGAAGTATTTGATAGAGGACGAATATCATAATCACACAGAAAGTTTGTTCTCATCCTCGACTGCTAGAGAACTAACAAAATTGAAACTTCTTGACATTCAATCTTGCCCTGCTTTGGTGAATATATTTGTCCAACAAGAGGTGAGGATGTTATACTTCCCCATTGAATCTAACAATACAAACTTGTGCATTTACTTAGAATATATGTTATGTTGCTGATGGTAGGAGTTGAAATTAAGACTGTTTATTATTCTTAAATCATAAAAAATATATTCTCAAACCTTCTATTTGTAATAATCTAGTTCTCCTAAAAAGGGAAATAGGGAAACTAGGAAACCTAGAAACAAATAAAATAAAATAAAATATTATGTATCTATTTCCTCTAATTAGGAAGATCCTACAGATATTATCCCAGATTACAACACTCCCCCTCAAGTTGGTAAATGAATATCAATCATTCCCAACTTGCCTACAAGATCTTGAAATCTACCCGGAGAAAGCCCTTTTGTGAAAATATCTGCTATTTGAAGTTCTGTAGGAACATGAGTTGTAATCACAAAGCCTCTGTCAAGATTATCTTTGATGAAATGTCTGTCAATTTCAATGTGTTTGGTTCTGTCATGCTGTACTGGATTATGGGCTATACTCATAGCAGACTTATTGTCACAGTGTAGTTGCACTGGGTGCTCCACTTTGACTTTAAGATCATCCAAGATGATTTTCATCTAGAGTCCTTCACACATTCCTTGAGCAAGGGCTCGAAATTCAGCTTCTGCACTAGAACGGGATACTCTATCTTGCTTTTTGCTTCTCCGTGTTACCAAACTATCTCCAAGAAATACACAATACCCAGAAGTAGATTTTCTATCAGTAATAGAACCTGCATAGTCCGCATCAGTATATATCTTCATATTCAATGTGTCTTCCCTTTTGAATAATAGCCCCTTTCCTGGACTTGACTTCAAGTATTAGAGAATTTTGTCAACTGCTTGCATATGTCTCTCTCTTGGATCATGCATAAATTGACTCACTACACTAACTGCATAAGCAATGTCTGGCCTTATGTGTGATAGATAAATCAATTTTTCCACCAATCTCTGATATTGGGCCTTCTCTACAGGAGCACTTTCTTCACTTCCAATTCTGTGATTCTGTTCTATAGGAACAGTTGAGGTTCTACATCCCAACTTTCCTGTTTCTTTGAGGAGATCAAGTACATATTTCCTCTGGGAGATGAAAATTCCATTCTTGGAGTAGGCAACCTCTATCCCAAGAAAATATTTGAGTTTTCCTAGGTCTTTCATATCAAATTGAGCTGCCAATTTTTCTTTTAATGCCAATTTTTCTATTTCATCATCTCCTGCAATAATCATATCATCCACATAGACAAGCAATAGAGTGAGTTTACCTGTAGAGGAGTGCTTTATGAACAGAGTATGATCTCCTTGGCTTTGTTTGTATCCCAAGGAAATCATTGCTTTTGTAAATCTTCCAAACCATGCTCTAGGAGATTGCTTAAGACCATACAATGCTTTCTTCAAAAGACATACCTTGTTTCTTTCATTTTTCACTTCAAAACCTGGGGGAATCTCCATGTACACTTCCTCATCTAGATCTCCATGAAGAAAGGCATTCTTCACATCCAGCTGGTGTAAGTCCCATCCAAAATGGGCAGCCAAAGCGAGAATAACTCGAACTGTATTCATCTTTGCCACTGGGGCAAATGTCTCCTCATAATCAATCCCATATGTTTGGGTATATCCTTTTGCCACCAATCTAGCTTTATATCTTTCTATTGTCCCATCTGCCTTATGTTTCACTGTGAATATCCATCTACACCCTACTGCCTTCTTATCTCTTGGCTTATCAACAATCTCCCAAGTTGAATTTCTTTCTAATGCATTCATCTCTTCTTTCATGGCTTGATTCCAATGTTCAAGTTTCATGGCCTCCTGGATTGAGGTAGGAATTTCTGTGGCATCAATGGCAGCAATAAAACTTTTGTGCTTGTCAGAGAGATTGTTAGTGCAAACATATTGAGAAATAGGATATTTAGCACATGATCTTCTTCCCTTTCTCAATGCAATAGGTAAATCCTCAGTAATACTTACCTCCTCCTCATTGATATCTTTAGGAATTCTCACCTCCGGATCAGACAATTTTTCTTGCTCTAGAGTCGAAGTGGGTTGTTCTCTTCTTGCATATTTTTTGCCAAAAAATCTGTCTTCCTCTTCTTCCTCACTGTGAACTATGGTAGCTTCATTGCTCAAGTCTTGGGCATCCTGCAAAGACAAACATGGTAATGACAAGAAGGAGAGTTCATCCACTTCAAGTGCTTTCCCCCCTGAAGGGATGGACTGACATAAAAGGATTTTGTTTCATGAAAGGTGACATCCATGGTGATAAAGACGCGACGACTCTGAGGATGATAACATTTGTACCCTTTTTTATTAGAAGGATACCCAATAAAGACACATTTAAGAGCTCTGGGATCTAATTTACCACGGTTAGGAGGATGAGAGTGAACAAAAACAACACACCCAAAGACTCGACTAGGTAGACTTGTGATTAGGGAAGAAGAAGGAACAAAAGACAATAGAGACTCTATAGGACTAATGCCATTTAAGATACGAGTGGGTAACCTGTTAATGAGATATGTGGCAGTTAACACAGCTTCTCCCCAGTAATTTTTTGGAACAGACATTTGAAAAAGAAGAGCTCTAGTTACCTCAAGAAGATGACAATTCTTTCTTTCAGCAACCCCATTTTGTTGAGGGGTGTTAACACAGGTTAGTTCGTGAACAATACCATTATGAGACAAAAAATTGATAAATTCATGATTCACATATTCAGTACCATTATCAGACCTAATTCTTTTGATATTTTTTCCAAATTGTGTTTGGACAAGACGGAAAAAATTAACAAAAATTTGAAAAACTTCAGATTTATTTTTCATAAGGTATGTCCACGTGACACGAGTACAATCGTCAATAAAGGTAACGAACCACTTGGCTCCGGAAATAGAATCTATGACAGGACGCCAAACATCAGAGTGAATTAAATCAAATGGAGAAATACTATTTTTATTACTAATAGGATAAGATGTACGATGATGTTTTGAGAATTGACAAATATCACAATTAAAAGACTCAACAGACTCTTTTGTAAACAAATGGGGAAACAAGGACTTGATAAGACTAAATGACGGATGTCCAAGCCTCTGATGATGCAACCATATTTGAGATTTTGCCCACGTGTCAGATGTAGCTTGTTGACTTATGATTTGTGTGTTGCTTTGGTCATCAAACTCTAAAAAATACAACCCACTTTGCTCCTTAGTTAAAATCGTCTTCCCCGTGGCAAGGTCCTGAAAAACACAATAAGTTGGAAAAAATATTACGGAACAATTTAAATCCTTTGTGAGTTTTTGCACAGAGATAAGACTATTAGCTAATTGAGGAACATGTAAAACATCCTTCAATATAATAGAGGAGTCCAAAAATATATTCCCAGAGCCGCATACAGGTATACCCTGACCATTTGCAACTGTAATAAGTTGTTCTTTATGGCTCTTGCCATATGAGTTGAAATACCCACTAAAAGGTGTCATATGATCAGTTGCACCCGAATCAAGGATCCAAATACCTTGAGACACATGACCCACGGTATTGAGACAAAGCTTACTTTTATGGATAGAGTACATGATCCAGAGGGCTTACTCATTGATGCAAGCATTGCTTCCAAGCGCTCGAGTTTCTCCTGATAAGCTTTCATATCAAGATCTGGTGGTGGTGGTGGTGGATGAGACTGGGACGGACTAGATTGGTTGGTGACTTCCCGTTCTGAGGTAGTATGATTTACCCATTTTTGAGTAGGCCCTTTGTTGTTTCTCATGCGCTCGAGAACATTCTTTCTTTCATGAAGTTTGAAGCATATTTCCTTGGTATGTCCAGATTTTTTACAGTATGAACAATAGTCCCCATGAGCACCTCTTTCAAACGTTCTTCCCCCAGCATGTGTTCCCTTGTGGACTCCCTTTCCAATTGTCATGGCAGAGCCTGTGTTGGAGATCCCTCCATGAAGCATGACAGATCTCCGAGTTTCTTCTCCTCTTACCATAAAAAAAACTTCTGACAAGGGAGGTAATTTTTCTCTTCCAAAAATTTGAACCCGTATTGAGTCGTACTCATGATTAAGGCCCTGGAGAAATTTAAAGATTTTTTCCCCTTCAATGAATTAAGCAAGAACGGCAGCATCTGTTTTGCACATCTTCATTGTTTGGATCTGATCGAGTTCCATCCAAAGGCCATTCAGGATCCCGTAATATTCTGATACGGAAAGGGAGCCTTGTGTTGTAGTAAATATCCTGTTCTTGAGATCATGGGTAGCAGCAAGATTCTTTTTTAAAGAAAAAATACTCTGCAAATCATCCCATATTTCTTTAGCAGAAGAATGAAACATATAATTTCTCCTTATCTCAGGAGCCATAGATTGCCACATCCAAGTCATAATTAATGAATCTTCCTTATCCCAAATTGAAAAATTTTTGTCGTCTGGTGCTGGTCCTCCTCCATGTATATGATCAAGTTTTGAACGACTCTTGAGAATCCTTAAAATAAATTGGCTCCATTGTAAGTAATTCTGACCATCCAACCACGAGGTATTTCCTATATTTGGTAGGTCATTGGGTATCCCCAAAGGAATACTTTTTTCTTCAGACATCCCGTCCCCCAAAAAAAAAGAAAGGGGCCAAAAAACTTCAAACTCAGATCTACTCAAATAAAGGCCAAACAGGTCGTTACCAACCCTAGGAACAGAATCAGGAGGCTCCGGTGACTCTTCTGTGGCGGCGACGGCGAGTGGGTTTCACCGAGAAAGAAGGAACAAACGTAAAAGTCAGATCTACTCAAATACAGTCCAACTAGTCGTCACTGACCCTAGGAATGGACTCAGGGGGCTCCGGCGACCCTGTCTGTGGCGGCGCCGGCGAGTGGGTCTCGTTGGAGGTGGGCGCGTGGGTTACACGCGCCGATGACTGTGGCGGCGCGTGGAGGCTCCGTTCACGGAGCGACTTCCGGCTCTGTGATCGCCGGTGTTGGGCGCACCTTTCTGCGCTATCGACAACCCCAACCGGCGACGGCGGCAGCGGCGGTGGCTGGACAGCGGCGGCGGTGCGGCTTGTTGCAGCGGAATCTAGCCCCTAAGATCAGGAGCTCTGACACCAAGTTGAAAATAAGACTGTTTATTATTCTCAAATCATAAAAAATAGATTCTCAAACCTTCTATTTGTAATAATCTAGTTCTCCTAAAAAGGGAAATAGGGAAACTAGGAAACCTAGGAACAAATAAAATAAAATAAAATATTATGTATCTATTTCCTCTAATTAGGAAGATCCTACAAATATTATCCCAGATTACAACAGTAGGTTACATTCCCAAACTTGGAGACACTGCTTATCAATGACATGAGTGGTTTGCGATCAATATGGAACCACCTGCAAGGTCCAAGTTCTTTTCACAAACTGAATAAAATACAAATTATAGGATGTCATGCCCTGCATCATGTATTTCCAGTTGTTGTGGCGAAAGAGCTTCAACAGCTTCAAGAGCTTGAAATATCAAGGTCTATTAACATAGAGAACATTGTTGTAAAGAGTCATAGGGGTGGTGCCTTTGGCAAGCATAAGAATAAAAGCCATCCATTTTTTAAGAAAATTGAAGAAAATACAGATGATGATGAAGGTTTTATGAAATTTAAAGAAAATAAAGGCGATGATGCAAATGAGATAGTTTTTATGAAATTGAAAGAATTGTACTTGGAGAACTTACCGAAGCTTAGAAGCTTTTGCAAGAAAAGTGACAACTTCAAGTTTCCAGCCTTTGAAAAAGTACGTGTGATTAGATGTCTTATTGAATCTAACAAATACATACTTATACATTTACTTAAGAGTATTTGTTGATATGTTGATAATAGGTTACATTTCCAAACTTGGAGAAACTGATAATTAGTGGCATGAGTGGTTTGCAATCATTATGGAACAAACTACAAGGTCCAAATTCTTTTCACAAGTTGAACAAAATACAAGTTACAGGATGTCGTGCCTTGGTACATGTTTTTCCAGTTGTTGTGGCTAAGGAGCTTCAACAGCTTGAAGTGCTTGAAATATCAAGGTCTATTAACATAGAGAACATTGTTGTGAAGAGTCAAAGTGGAGGTGCCCTTGGCAAGCATCAGAATGAAAGTCATCCATTTTTTAAGAAATTTGAAGAAAATACAGATGATGATGCAGTTTTTATGAAAGTTAAAGAAAATAAAGGAGATGATGCAATTGATATAGTTTTTATAAAATTGAAAGAATTGTACTTGGAGAACTTACCGAAGCTTAGAAGCTTTTGCAAGGAAAGTGACAACTTCAATTTTCCAGCCCTCGAAAAAGTACATGTGATTGGATGTCCCAAAATGAAAACTTTTTGTCCTGGAATTTTGATCACCCCCAGTCTATCAAATGTACGGATTGGAAGGAGAGAAGAAGATCTTCGTTGGCATGTTGATCTTAATACCACTCTGAAAATGTAAGTAATACTTCAACTAAACGTAATGAATCTCCATTTTTCATGCAAACATTTAAGTTTATATTAAAGCTCGAATTTTGTGCAGTTTTCATATGGAACTTGAGTCCAACACAGAAGAAAGGAGGAAGTCTTCTGATTCAGGTAAAGAAATCCGGATAAATATAAATGATTTCCAGAAAAAATAGAAATAATTGTTTTAAGTTTTTTTTAAATGTAATAACAATAAATGAACCAAAAGAGGAAAAAAAAAGAACAGGAAAAGGTGGGGAGAATAATATATATATATATATATATATATATATATATAATAAAACTCTATTAAGGTAATGCAATTTATAAAAGAAATTAAAAGAAAATGCATAATACTTAATTCATACTTTTTTTGTCAGAAGAAAAACCCGCCAATCTCGCGACGTCACGTGAAGAGTTGAAAACAGTTAGGTTGTTGCTAAGGAAGGAATTGAAACATAGGAAAAGCGAAAAGGGTGAACAGTGAGTTCGAAAGAAGGGAATTCGAAAAGCGAGAAGAGAAAAGGAGGAGTTTCTGGAATTCGAAAAGGAGCTGAGGTGAATAGGAAAAGAGAAACTCGAGGATTTCTAAAATTGAAAAAGAGGAAGAAGAGGAAGATTCTGGAGCAAAGAATTCGAAAGAAATCAGAGAGGAGAAATCTTGTGGATTTCTGGGTTTTCAGGAGAGAAAGAAGAAGAGTCGAAGGGGAGAAAGAAGAGAACACTCGCAACTATAACACTTTGAAAGAATTGGAGAAGATAAAGTTGGAGAATTTATGGATTTTCAAGAGAAAAAGAAGAAGATTCACACAAGGCAGGTTCATTGTTTTTTTTTTTCATTAAGATTATCTGATGCAGTTCTCATATATGTTCTTGGATTTTTATGATATATATTCTCATTTGGATTTGTGGAAGGCTAATATAAATTGTGTATTATTATCATTTTCTTCTCTCTTTGATTTCTGATACATATTCTGGTTAGAATTTGTTGAAGGTTAATGCAAATTGCATATATTATTATAATTTTCTTCTCCGTTTGAGTTCTGATATATGTTCTGGATTTCTTCTTATTTACATTCTGATTGGAATTTGTCGAAGGCTAATATAAATTAATGTATATTATTATCACTTTCTTCCTTGTTTGATTTCTGTTACATTGTTTTAGTTGGATTTTTCTTTTGTTGTGATAACATTGGAGTAAGAGTCTTTCATAGTGATTGACCATAGGAAAGGTAGGCCTGGCCTTCATTGATTGTCAAATTTCACTAACTGTATATCAAAACCAAATACGAAAACAATCATTGTTTTTCTCTTTAACCCAAAGTTTCCAGAAACAGGAAAATAATATTAGTCTGAATTAAAAGTAGGTTTAATGTCCGTGTTTTTGAAACCTATCCTTAATTTCCAGAAAAGGAAGCACAATCGGAGGGGTTAGTGGTGAGTTTGGTTGAGTGATAAAACCCATTGTCTATAGAAAACAGTGAGCGAATGCTAGTGTGGATGTGGTTGAACTGAACTGAGCATGAGCGTGGCAGTAGTGGTTTTCTCAAATACCAATAGGACCAATTGTCAAGCTTAGGATGTCTTGACCAAGCTGCATTGTCAGGTTGCTGAGCTTAGGATATCTTAGCTGGGCTGCATTGTCGGGTTGCTGAGCTTAGGATGTCTTAGTTGGGTTGCATTGCCGAGTTGTCGAGCTTAGGATGTCTTGGTCGGATTGCATTGCTAGGTTGCCGAGCTAAGATGTCTTGGCTGGACTGCATTACTAGGTTGCCGAGCTTAGGATGTCTTGACCGTGCTGCATGGTCGAGTTGTCGAGATGTTTTAGCTGGACTGACCTGTCCAGACTGTCGAGCTCATCTGCCGTGCGGAGGTTAAGTGTTTTGGCAGCTGATCTGGTCAGGCTTACCTTGCCGGACGTTTGAGTTTAGAGGGTTTTGGCTGGATTGGTTACTGGTTTGCTGCTCTTGTGAAATAGAATAAAATTAAAAAAAATATATCAAAAATAATAATAGGAGAAAATAAAGAGTCTAGAATCTGGATTTAAGCTTGGTTTCATTCCTATTCTCTTTTTCGGACTTTCCTTGTTAATCTTTGTTTCAGTTTTATCTATTTCAGTGCTTCATATTTTAATTTGCCCAGCAAATTAGAAACTTTTTACAATCATATTGGAAAGTGTTATATTACGTTAATTATCAGACTGACTTAATAATTATAGTTTTCAAAATAATTAACTATCATGTCAAATCTTTGATAATTAATTTTTCTTTATTTGATAAATTATTATATCATATTAAGTTTCATATTCATTTGATGATTGTAGTTTTCAAAATTATTAAGTATCATGTCAAATAATTAAATTTTTTATCATATTGAAGTCCGAATTCACTTAATAATTATGAAAAAACATAATTTTAAAATTGAAAGAATGTTAACAGTGTTCTCTAAAATAACTATGTAATTCTGATTTTTTGATTTGATTGAAAATAGTAAAAGTAAGGTTAATAATTTTCGGACCAAAATAAAAATGTTAATTTTTTTATCATTTCATATTTATTTGTTTTATTAGATATTTTGAGAAAAATAAATATTCTAAAAATTATTTTAATTTTGCGTACTTATCTTTGAACCGGTGTTGTGGAGTGTTAATGTAAAACTCGAAAAAAAAATATAATAATGAACAAAATAATAATAATATAAATTAGTCTTTTATTTTGTTTGGTGTTATAATTTTTGTTAGCTAAATTCTTCGTCTTATTAAATTATTGTTTTGTTCACATCAAATGGAGAAGACCCATAAACCTCGACTAATAAAAATTTCATTACATATAAAGATTGAATACATTACTTTTTCATTATTACCTTGAGAGTAATAATGATTTTATCCGTAAATACTCGTCAGTACGAAATTTTTTTGTCACGTTTAATCATTTTAGTTGTTAATATTTTTTTGTTTGAAATTGAAAATTTGTTCTTTTATTTTATTTTTTGTTTTAATTGGGTCTTTAATTTAAAAAATTTGATATAATGTGTCTTTTTCTTCTTAAATACTGTTAAAAAAGGTGTTACATGTCAAACTGACATTATGTGATGTGATAATGACAATATAATGTGACAGTGTCATGTGTCATTATCATGACATGTGTCATAACTTTACTCTTAATTTAATTCTGTATTTTTATTTTGTCTCCTGTCTTTTTTTTTAAGTAATCAATTTAGTACTTCTTCAAATTAAAAAAAAATTAAGACTAAGGCAATGACACGTGACATGGAAGTGTTACGTCACATCACACTATCATTGTTATATGACACAATGTTATTTTGACATGTGACAATTTTTTTACAAATAAAATTAAAATTAAAAATATTTAAAAAAAAACTACTGATGCGTGATATCTTTTTAATATTATTAATACAATACTAATAGAAAAGGTTAGATTGTATCAATTTTTCTATATTAAAATTCCAATTGAAACAAAAAAAAAGAAGAATCAATTTGTGATTTCGGAAAAAAAAAATGGAAACTAGTGAAATGATTAAACCAATAAGAAAATACAAAGGGATGGACCTAAGCCCATGGCATCTAATAGAAACAAATACTTTTTTAATTCCCTTTTCTTTAACTTATTCAACTACACATTAAGAAACAATAGTATCATTTTTGTACATTAGTGAGTGTGTACTAATATGAAGCAGCTATACATGCTGTAACCATTATCTAGTTCCTAAAATCCTCCTATAGAATATCAATAATTAATCTTTGACTGTACACAAAACAAGTACAAGAATCATGGTCAAGTCCTGTGCTTCTTCTTTTTTCCTGATAGAATTGGTTGAATTTGCAAGTGCCTTTTGAAAGCCTCATTGAAAAGAAAACGAGCATGGAAGGCTTTAATGATTGGTAGCCATGCCAAAATAGCTATTGGTCCGAAAAGAACTATCCCCATTCCATAATCAAATTCTCTAGCAAGTGCACGTGTGAAGTCCCACAGCCCAGTGTGCTCTATCTTTGGCCTTACAGCTTGTGCAATCTGAACCAACAAAAAACATTTCATGGTCTTAAGTCCAGGTAAAACAGTGTATCAATCAAGGACAAACTTGGTCAATCAGAATTGATGTTTCATCTTGTTATTTTCATAAAGTTGTTTTTTGCTCGTGGATTATCCAGATGAAACTCCAATTCTAATTGGAAAGTTTATGTAACTGCATTTAAGTTTTGCCTGCAAGTAAATTGAAAATGTGACAGTTTAGCTCAAGCAAGTTTACTTAAGATTATTACCAGTATCAATCCCCATGCAGTTGGCATGAATGCTAGACAGCAAACGAAAAGGTCCATCAATGACAATTCACATATAATAGAAAGAGTAAAGATGAGGGCAAGAACAGCCAGGAACAAGAATGCTTTGAAAAGTCTGAATCCAAGCTGATAGTTAGCACTGAGTAGTTTCCTTCCCATGTTAACGGCCTGCATGGATGTTTAATTTATGTTATTAACATGCAATTGTACAATTTGGAGGGTTTTGCTTACTACATTTCTTAATAGAGTAAGGGAGAGGCAATGAAGAAGTTACCTTCACCAAGAGGAAAATTGCAACAATCACAATCCATGAAAGGACATAAACTAGAAAGTTCTTGCTATGCTGAGAGATGTCTAGATGATAGACCAGACCATACTGATAGATGAAAAAACGGAGAGAAAGCAATATTTCAGTAATCCTAGAAGCAAGACCTGACCAACGAAGATGAGTTTGCTCATCATACCACCAAGAATGCCAACTTTTGTCTTGTTGAATTCCTATACCACCCTGTTGTCTGATCCATTTATTCCACTCTTTCCAGTCATCTACCGTCTTGGTCCAACTGAACCCAGCAGGGTTAAAAAGAAAAGGTGCACATAACCAAGTTAGAGACATGAACCAAATGGCATATGTTATCAACACATATGCCATGTTACTTTGGTAGGACTTCCTGAACATGTTATAAACAATCAACAGCAGCAATAACTCAAATGCCTTAACAAAGTGGCTTCTTGAATACAATCTATAGTTCTCAGTGAAGCTTGCATGGAAGACAACTTTACGTCCAGTTGGTCTGTACTTTGCACCCCCATGCAAAAGTGTTCGTCCATAGTAATGTGTTTTTGTTCCAAGGGCAAAAGTGAAGAAAACAGCAGCCAGCTGCAATTGCATGAGTACAAAGTCCTTTAAAGCTGTGAGGAAACCTTTCTCAAGTCCTATTTCCATCACCATTGGCAAGCCTGTCAGAAGTCCAAGTTGTATGAATGACTGGGAGGCAAGAGCTGTTTCTAAGGATTGCACATTCTTGAGTCGAGCCTCAACGATAAGTGCTCTTTCCAACCCACTAAGCACCAGGTATAGCTGTCCGTAGAGAAATACATAGATTCCTATCACTGAAATCTGTGGAGTTATACAACAGAAATTTAGATTAGTCAAACCAGATGGCACTGTCATTTGCTATCAGACAAGCTGATGCTAGTTTAGAATTTCGGAAATGTCCTATGAATTATTTCTTTGTGTGATTGTGTTTATCTATGATGTAATGCTAGATAATGGAAAGTACAAAATGTTCTCCCCTTCCCCACAAACTATCATATACAAAACCACATTTGCATACATTAGCCTTAGTGAGCTTAAATTTTTTGCTTTATAAAGAATGACTTGTTATCAATTCCAATACTTCATGGCTTGTTGAGAAAGGTGAAATAGATAAACAATAATTGGATATGTGAACAATATGTTTGAATTAAAAGAGTGTAAAATGAATTTGATGGTTCAATGAAATTACCAAGCTGCTGAAGTAAAATCCAATTGTTGTGAAATAGCACGACAGCATCCGGAAAAAATCGAATTGCCTACCAAGGCGGAATATGTCACGGCTTATAGTTTGCTCACAGTTTCCATTTGCTACCTTAGCTTCAAATTTTGAGATCTGGTTAAGAGCTACATCACGACCTTTGCCAATTTGCAAGTATTCATGATAGGAAATACATCCTCGTCTTAATGTTGAATTAAATCCTGCATGACATAAACACATTTTTACCTGTCTCCATTATTAAAAACAATATTTTTTCAGAATATAGTTTTGAACTCATCAATTCTTACCAGCAAAAACATCCTCACTCAAGTTAATTGTTTTAGATGCTTTGCTTATTCCTCCTCTTGTGATATGAAAAATCCTATCAAATACATCTGGATGGCCATAGTGGAACCGCACCCTGAGTGAGATAAGAGTTAAAAAAACATGATAAAAAATTTGGTGATGTGATGCGATGAAAGTAGTAATTAGAGGAATTAGAGCCTTTTGAGAGCTGAACAGAACAAAAAGGAAAAGCAGAATGAGGCAAAATGATTTATCATATTTCATATATTTATACGTGCAAGAAAATTCTACTTTACTATACAGGTATACTTTTTTAAGAAAATAAGGATCACCTTTAGTTTATTAAATAGAAACTAGAGTATGAAATCGTCCTTGAAAAACTTTCAATGAGTATTATGAGGTAAAAAAAAAATCACTCTCTTGATTGCAAAATGCCAAATTTTTGCTTGCCTTGCATCACAAGTACAAAAATTATTACTGCATGTGTATACAACTATAAAAACAAATCAATATAAAATCACCAATTTCAAATTATTGTAGGTTTGGTAGATTACTTGGACACTTACATGAACTTTTCCTATTTTAGAGTATCTCTAATGAGAGAGTTTCTTATAAGGGTTTTATATTAATTAAAACATTATTTTCATAAAGGTTATACAAAAATGAGTCTTGAAATTGAAAAAAGTTTCTTATATAAGTAACTTTTCAATTTTAAGGAAATTACATTTTTGGAGTTCATATTCAATTAATTATTTTTTAATAAAGAAATGTTGTAAGAAATACTTTTAGTTGCTCTCATTTTTTAAATAACGTTTTATATTTATTTACCTGAGAGGATTAGCCAGAAGCCTTTGACCAATAGTGACAAAGCTAGTCTCTTGATATGACATGAACCAAGCCAGAGAAGACACACTGAAGTTAAAACGCATAGACAAATCCTGTTAGTATATTGATTAACTTACTAATATTAATGCAAAAGACATTTATGGGTAAGGGGAAAAAGCAAGTACAACAAAATGTGAGTGTAAAATAAGACATTTGGTTTCAAATTATCCTCTGCCAACACGTTTATATTCTATTCTGGAGACATTTGATTTTATAAGTTTCTCATATTATGGTATCATGAAATGCTGTCTTATACTTAGGACCACCCATGTTTATGCATTCAAGGAACATGTGATCAACATTGTGCATAATGTGAATATGTATATTTTTCTAAAGAAAAGAACCTTGTTGAATTTCCCTTATTATGTATGAGATACAAAGGACTAACCTTCCTGTGAAAATGTGTTCCCTTAAACCAAGTATTGTAGGAGGACGCCTTCCTTGGCGCCGAAGAAATTCTTGGAGAAGGTTTCTCATCTTCAGAGCTTCTTCCAAGTAATTATCCTGGTAAATCAGATACTCTTGAGAGCATTGAAATGAACAAGTTTTATAATAAAATGATAGAAAATAGTTAATTTGTTAGAAAGTAAAAAAAATCTGGCCTACTTGGTTCATATCAATTGTTTGGAGTGCTTCACCACGAGTGAATATTATTGCATTGTTTTGGTTTTCAGGCTTCCCTTCTCCAAGATGTGGTGTACCTGGTAGTTTAATCTGATATATTGTCTATAAAAGAACCAATAGTTTTATCATGTCAATAATGATGCATCTGAATTGTTACATGGCTTATATGTGTAATAATAAAAATTAAAGATTTCAACTGTATCAAAAAAATTATCTGATTTGATAAAATATTTCTGAGTTTAACTTTAAAGAAATATACTAGTTTTGAGCCTTGGCCTACTCATGTTATGACATCAAAGTTTGCTAAAATAAACTGAGGATGATGTTCATTCCAATCTCATTCTATCAATCTTATCACTGAAAATATTGTAGTGTTTTTTTGTAAAGGGTAACAATTTATCTTCTCTAAGAATAATTTGATACATATAGTTTGGAATTTGCCTTAGTTACATTTGATCCTCCCACATGGAAACCAAGCAATGTGAGTTTTTACCAAGTATTTTTCAATACTTTCGATTTTACTGTAATGCGTTTAGCAGAACTCCTTATTTTTTGTTTGGGTTTTAAATATACTAAAAAGAAATCATAAATAATGCTTGGCATCACTAATGTTATTAAATTACAAGATTTTTGGCTCAGGAAACTATTAGAAAAAGAACAAGCACAATAAAAGTAAAAGGAAACTAAGACTTTTATGGCAACAAACAAAGCAAACATCCATGAAATACTGAACATGACATGATGACTCAAAAAATATTATCAGTTTTGATGACAATTACTGCAATGAAAAATGAAGTGAATATACGAACATTAGCTTCCAACATATAAATTGAGGGATTCGTTTTAAGTTTTTATTTTTTATGAAGAGGTCTATTTCAAGCAATGTGATTGTGGTTAGTCACGATGTAGAAAAAATACCTGTTCAAAACCATTGACAACTTTAACCAGTTTAGATGAATATACTTTGTGAGGCCTACCCTGCACTATCTCTTCCTTTTCCTCAACATAGGCAACACGAAGAGATGGATACCTGCAGGTAACACATGTAAGGTTTATTGTCTACTTATTTCACACCAAGAAGAAAGTCATCTTTCTCTTTGCGTGAAAAAGGTTACCTTGTCATCAAGTCGATCATATCTTGATAACGTGGATCATTCATAGCCTTTTGTGATTCAAATGATTGACAGGAAATAACATAGGTGTATTTCATGTCTGCTAGTGCTTCTAGACGAGCAAACAATGCACGGTTACCTCTTTCAGCAGTCTCATAGCCCTCAAGAATGTCTGCTTCAACAGAAACAGAAATGAAATTATTTGATTATGTTGATTTTTTTTTCCTACGTTTATTTCCACTATAGCTAAATACTGATGTATAATGTTACTTATACTTGGTCACAGACCTTCTTCTTCAGCCATGTCAAGAAATGCTTGTAATTTTAAGGCTTCTCTGTAGTACATCATCCCTCTAACTGTTAAAAATAAGATTGCAATGATCACAGAATGACTTATAATTGAATGAACATCCAAACGAAAATGGCAAGAAAACTGAACCTGTTCTGCTTAGCGTCTGGCCACGGAATGAAGCCCATAGTCGAAGATCTTCTACCTTGTGTTCATCTTCTAAACTTCGTTGGTTTTCACAACCCATGCGTTCCAAAAAATTTGTCCATTCATCTATTGAAATTGTGGTAACAATCTATGAGATGAATCAAATAGAATGTTTAAGATAAACATAATTTCATATGTAAAGAACCTGGATATATCTTTTGCATGTAGAAGATGATGGAGTCCTCCTCTTTATCCGAACCAAGCTCCTTAACCGAAAAATTAATGTCCTCAATGTAATGTGGAGTTATAACACTGCCAATCACGTTATATATCAGATGGTTTTGTTATTGAACTAAAAAACTATAACAGTTTTCCCAATCCTTTTATTTTTACTAGTTTTTAAGTCATTATGTTATTTATCTCTGAAAGGGTTGCTTCTTAGTTTGATGTGCCTGTCACCGAATAAAGAAATTTTCATTACGTCTTTTATGATTGATGAATGTTGGATAATAAGATTGGTGTGGTTCAGATTAAATATTAAGAGAGAAGTGTTATGAATTTCACTACAAGAACATAATGTACAATTTATTGTCAACCTATAGAAGGAAATGCAATGCTGGACATATGTAATTACCAGAATGGCATCATATTGTGAACTTTTGGAGCATCAGGCATATCTGTGAACAGAGAAGTAGCAAAGAATGATATGCGTCTTCGAGCATCTAAGTTTGCAGGCACATCCATTGCTGTTTCTTTGACCGTAAGCAACAAATGAAAACGCTTGATCTGCCATGAACAGATTGATTATATCAGCATAACAAGACGTGATTTCTTTCTCATTACTATGTATGTGTGCCAGTATTTTTATGTGAAGTGGTGAGTATAATAACTAGTCCCTGATGAAAAGAGAATGTTAAGAAAACGTCATAGGGGTAATAAGGATCACCTTTTCCATCATAGGACCATTTTCTGGCAATGGAAATTGGATAGAGTTCTCATTGGAAAATGGATAAAAATCCCTATTCATTTCCACGGTGTCAAATAGTTGATCATCATTTCTAAAATAGACAAAGCCACACTCATTTTGTTCGGGAAAGTGGAGCATATCCAATATTCTGTACAGATTTAGTAAGTAATTAGAAGATGAATCATACTAATATATTAAAGGACAACAGATTGTTAAGCAACAATACCTGGAATCAACCATCATATCATTTGCCACCAATTCAAATATATCTAGCAGGGCTTTCACAACTTTGTGCTGATTGTCTTTTTCTCCTTCCATCTTATGGAATTTATATCAATGTTACTAGGACTCAAAGTTACCGATCATGCAAATTTGTCAACATACTTAGCCTTTAGTTTAGGTCTAGGAAACAATTACCAGAAGTTCAGCTAGCTCAACAACTTTAGCATGTAGGGCTGGGATAACTTGCATGTTAAAGTTCTGTAGAAGAGTTGTTTCTTGGATACTCTTTTCAATTTCGCTTAGTATATCACATATGATCCTATATATCCATAAATAGAATCAGATTAAACAGAAAACTACAGTAGTTCAAGAAGGAAGATTGAAATCCAGATAAACATTCTATTTCTTTTTACCTTTTCTCCATGCTACCCTCAACCAGAATTTCAAGAACATATTTTAGAGACTGGTAACACTCTCTTACAGCATAAAACATGTATTTGTCTTTTGTGATTTTCTTCACAAGAATATCTTCCTTTCCCTCAAAATCTTTAGCAATGGTCAACGCTGTAGAAAACTAGAATATGTACAACAGGAGTTCATTATGAATAAGATGTACAGTACTAATTCTACAACTGTAATCTCATACTATTTTGGTTAAAAGTACATTACCTTATTTGCCAGGAGGAAAACAGGCCAACGAACCTTGGAAGAAAACAATTCAGAAGACACAGGCATCATCATCAAATCCATCTCTCTGTTGATAACAATTCATTGTCAGGTGCTTGAATAAGACATAGCAGTGCAGGAAAGTTACGAAAAACAACACCTGTTACTGATCAAATCTTCAAGACGTAGTTGATTTACTATTTGATTCCATACTACAACAAATTTGGCAGTGGCATTTTTTTCATCCGGCAACTGCAACAAAAATTAGTGGTCAACATAAGAGAACAGATACACCGAAACAATCTTATCTTAAGATTGCTAATTTAGAACACACCTTCTGAAATATATTGCTGAGGAGACCTTTTCGTTTCCTTTTACCACGTTTGGAAGATGGTGGGATCAGACAGACGTTGAATGCTGAAGGTAAGGAGTCAAATCTACTTCTCAGCATTCCGAGTGTTCTTATCTATTTTCAAATAAGAAATATAAGATTACCATTTCGACTCTGTGGGAAAAGAAAGAAACAAGCAAATAAAAACCAGTGCTTACCTCACCAAGGTGATGCAAAATGCCATAAAGTCCACCAATTATTGTACAGAAAACAGAATACCAAATTTGTGTGTCCATAAAATATACCTTTAATAAACAAGAATGAAACGTTGTTAACAATCCATTTATACGGTTTTCTTAAACGAGAGAATCATTACTTGAAGGAATTTTATCTAAACATATAATGACTGATGGAGCAGTTCATCGACAAAGATTTATACTTCAATCAGTAGAACATGTTTTCCACCAAAGGTAAGTTTTAAAATGATGATTTGAAGTTAAAAGCAAGAAGTGATTCCAACTCACAATTACTACAGGACTCCATACAGCTACAATTGCACCAGCATTGCTCTTGACTGCAGCACATCCAAACTGTTATCAGCAACATTAACTGATCCCTTGTGTAATGAAAACAATTAGAAATGCACCATACCTTTTGGAAAAAGCTCATGCCATTCATAATGTACCCCAATTTTCATAATCTGTCTGGTAGGTGCTATGAGTGGTTTTATCTGCATGCATGATTGCTGTCACTAAGAGTAAGTTGCTAAATGATAAAACCAAATTCATGTGGTCGCATAATCGTGTGCTGTTATTATCACCTCAAAACTGTAGCTAAACAAAAATTTACACGATAACACCAATATCCAGAATAGTGTGTACCTGTATTGGAAAAGAAAATCAACATATTTATATAAAATATAAATTAAGATAGATATACCAAAGTAACTAAATGTAAATAATCAGAACAAGCCAGCAAGGTAATGTACTTCAAAACTGAAACCTGGTCTTCTTGCATCCCTCGACCAACATAGATTCTAGGCTGTAAGGTAAACAAATGGTGACACTCAAGTTACAACATCTATGAAATGAATGAACATTACAGTCAATTTACATGCACATATAATCACTGGAAAATAATTTATCCTTGTGAATTCTTGAGCTGACTGACGGGTGATGGAAAATGAACACATCAAACAGATGTAGTCCTTCCCAATGAAGGAACAGAAAGAATAAAAAATTCATTGCTCTAAAAGATTATGTATGTATAGTGGTGATATTGCTAAAATGATGTTAAAAAAAATCAGGTTTTTGGGTACATGAACTCATTAAAACAAGGAACAGACAAAAGTAGAGACTTAAATGATTATTAAGATCTGGAGTGTAATTGTATCAGAAGTTCACTAAATCGCAAATTGGTCTAGCAATTCTGCAAATTTAACATGCTGTTGGAAAATATAGTAACATATAAGACGAACTTACCTGAGTCCACCAAGACAAAAGTCTGCATATCTTGTAATTAGAAACCTCAATATACTTCGCAACAGCAGGGACAAAAAATAACACAACTTCAACTGCATTAGTTGTCAGGTATATTGCCGCTGCAACCATATAGGAAGTAAAGCACCATTCCTCAATCAAACTTCCATACTTGGTGGAATAGCAAGTATATTTTCTTCTCGAATTAGCATAGCATACAGGAAGGATAATAGTCCATATAATTGCTAAGACCATCTTCATCACTAGTTTCACCTTTTGAGAATATTCCATCGTATGTCTTGCTTTCCACAAAAGGGCAATGTCTAAAATTGCTGTGACAAAAACATGGAAACTTTATTATCATGATTATATGATACGAAGAACAAGGGGCTCACTGTCCATATAAAATTTCAAGAATGTTATTAGGAAAATTGAAAAACAAAAGGCTAAACTATACTTTTGGTCCTTGAACTCCTAAAATTTTCATTGTAGTCCTTTAAGCTTTTAAAATGACTTATTTTGATCCTTTCCATCATAATGAAAAAGGTAAAAGTAGGAAACTACTATAAGAGTGAAGAGTTGATTTGAGAGATATCACCACAGCTTAATAAGTCTCTTAGATGTATAAAGGACATGGGTAGTTGTGTGTCATGAGAAGGTTTGCATTTTTTGCCAAAAAAATTATACGAGAACATTTGTAATTTTGTCTAGAAAAATATAGTAATTTTACTTTTGCTAAGTATTTTTGAATGCATCCTTGAGGTGCCGAAGTAACATTGATACCGTACTAGCAAGTTTACTTCTATATGTTTCATCCCATTAAAAAAACTCCAATGCCAATTAATGATATAAAAGAGCACCATACCTTGAATAAGTTTTAGAGCTGAAGAGGTGATGAAGATGCTAATTATATCCTCAAATACTATTGCATCAAACAACTGTAGTGGAGATCCCAAGTCATGACAAGCAATGATTATTATGGCCTGGGAACCAACACAAGTCAAATTTCAAGATTATATATTATAAGTGGCTGAAATTTGTATATTATCAGCACTGGATTTTGAGTAAACCTGAAGGGATAGAATATAAAAGCTCCACATTCTATCAAAGCTTCTAAAAATTTGCCAGAATGAACGAATCTCTACAAAATTGGTCTTCCCCAGCCATTGTGGTTCATGGATTTCCTCTGTTTTATCCTATGCAAAGGAAACAAATAAAAACCGGTATATTGTTCAGTATAGAATGGTATTGTCTTACAAGAGAAATTGAATAACTGGGTTAACATTTAATTTGTCAAATGGGAGTTCAAAAGACTCATTTCTTGGTAGTCGTATCAAACTCTATGGTTGATGTACACAACCGCCTTACCCTCACATGCAAAGAGGTTGTTTCAGGATTTCAACCTGTGTGACTTAGAGGTCAAAATGCATTTCTTTTATCAATACACTATATGGCTATAAATTCAAAGAAAAATATCCCTACCTATCTTTTGGGTAATAGAAACAATGAATGAACTCCCTCTAGCACGTGATTCCAAAGGAAATAGGATGTAATGGAAGTCCAACATCTTTATTGATAAACAAAGATTTTGAATCATCCTCCGAATTAAATAGTGGTATGGAATTTTTATTCATAGGTTAGAAGGTCAAACCAATGTATGGAACAAGATAGACAACCATCTTTGAAGCCAGAGAGTACTATATAGACTTTTGGTCATGCCAGAGAAAAATAACCAGTCTTATATGATAGTTCAAGAAAATGAAACATCATTGGAGTTAGCAGTAACTTAACTAAGAAGTCACTTGAGATAGATTTTCTGAAGCAAATTTCACTTCATTCAAAAGTAAATAAGCAGAAGTATCTATGATATGTCTACCTAATACGAGCCCCAAGTTGTGAATACTGTATATATATATATATATATATATATATATAATGATAAGTAACAACATATGATGAAGAAACATAAAATTCAGATGTCATTTGAAATTTCATATAGCTTTAGTTTAATGTTCAAACTCACTAAAAACAAAATCTGAAGTAAAATGCATTTGAGAATCTCAGAATCACCTCTGGTTCTTCTTCATCCCTCTTTTCTCTCTTTTTCTTTCCTTTTGTTTTACCAGGTGACCTATTAGGATCATTCTTGACATCTGGTTTTGGTTTAGTTCGAAGTTTCACAAAGAAAAAGTCATGATCTAGACGCATGGGCCAACCAATTTTGAAACAATCAGGAGACCTGCATATATCGAACAGCAGTAAGAAACTGATGATATGGAATGAAAGGAAAATAAAAACTGGAGAAATCTTAGTCTAAATGTAATGCTGACCAGAAATACTCATTCAGATCATCATAGTTTCTCCATATAGAATGATCAGCTGCCCCACCATTGCTATTGTGCACTTCCTTTTTATTGAAAATAAATTAGTTATATTGAAGAATAGGATCCAAACCAAAAGAAGGGATAGATTAGATATCAAATGGTACCTTTCTTATGACAGTGTATATTGGTGTGACAACATTGTTAAGGAAAGACTCTGGTTCTCCTCCATATGCAGGCATGACCTTTTCCCATGTCGTTAAGCTAATAGCACCACTTAAAATACCGTGCAATTCATATGCCATCTTCAGAACTCACAAAAGAAGGACCAAAATAAATTAGAGAATAATCATGAGTGCATTATATAACTTCATCATGCATGCCAACTCAGTTTTCTGTGATAAAAGAATAACAAAGCTATAAAGTTACTAAGATTTCTATGAACTAAATTTCGTTACACACCCTTTGCTCGTGTAGTATATCACACAAAAACAAAAGATATTTTCATAAACCAATAGAAACTTGTGGGGTCTAACACTTTTTTAGGAAAGGAAAATAAAAATGTGTTGAGTTTCAACGTACATGATGAAAAATATAGCAGAGACATTCCGGCATGAATCGCAAATTAGCTGCCTCCCCCCATATGAGCAGGTAAAGCCCAATGTACAAAATTTTATACTGCTGGGCTTCCTGTTTCACAAAAGGTAAACTGCAATACAAGCAACACGTAAAACATAAGGTTGGAAGACAGAAATAATGTAGAAACAAAACAAATTATGGTTCAAATAAAACAAATAAAACACTAGAAAGCTTGAAGAATAAAGAATGTTCAACAAAATGACAAATCATCATTATCATCATAATCCAGATTCAGATAAAAAGAGAAAGGTAACACCCAATATTATATCAGAAGAACAAATACAGTATAAATTATTGAAAGTTACAACAGAATTAGATCAATAAACATACCGGATATTGCTTTTCCTCTCTAAAAACTTACACCAGTTGGTATAGTTTTTGAAAAACTTTCTCATCAGTTCATCCACACCTCCTTCCCCTAACTGATTTATAAAAAGGATGATATAGTTTATATTGTCATTATCATAAAGTAAAATCAAAACATACACGTTCAAAAGCAAATGCACCTTCAAAACAGATGTCTGGTTGTGAGTTTGACGAGTCTGCATGTTGGATAGGAGTAGAATAAGATGTTCCCTTTGGTTGGCAACATTGGCTTCCTAAGGTCAAGCAAACATATAGAGTGAAAAATAGTGAAAGACTAGAAAGAGCAATGCTGATCATAATTACTATATGAGGTCCTTAACAAAACTGAACAAATGGGGAGTGATTTCTTTTTCTATGCAACAATCAAAATTATACAGAAGTGAAAAGGAAGTTTTGAGTCCAATTTAACTAGGAAAAGTGACCTGAAATCCAAAACAATGCTGAAGAAAATCAAATAGATCCGCAAAGGCTCCATGCTTCTTGAAATCTTGGGCTGGGGGTAAACCGCGAACATTGCGAATAACTGCAATGGCAGCCTTAATCTGTATCAATTTTGTTAGTACAAAACTCAGTCCATCATCTTGCAATTGAGTCTTCTGTTGCTTTGACATAAGACATCAATGAAATGAGAAAATGTGAATCATTCAAGAAATGACAGACCTCAGGTTGCTGCATAATGGCATGCTGAATGCCTCCTTGCTCAAGTGGAAGAATGTTAAATTCAGTTTTTTTATGGATTGCATTGCCTTGAATAAGTGCCTATATTAGAATATGTGAGAAACTCTATGGAAGAGAAATGCATGGTAAATTTATATTATTCTTATTTCTGACTAAGAAGATCATGAAATTACTAGGAAAGGGAAGATCACCTGAGAAGCAGCTGGATCTGTAACTGTCTTTAGCACCTCAAACAGAACAGAAGCAATATCTCGTGCATTTATCAATTTCTGTCTTCGACTGGTTTAATATAGCATCATATGAGTTGGTTTAAGTTAAGGTGTTTGCAAAAAAAAATTTAAATGGGAAAATGAGGTAATTAAAAGTTTAAGCATGCTTAGATACCTTTGTTCTAGATCGAATGCTTTATCATGTCTGATATAATAATCCCTGTAGGCACGGTAAACACTCTTAAGTTCACGAATATCACTTGTTCCCCTCTTTTTTGTAGCGTGCTCATCCTGTATGTCACAATTGACAAAAGAACATGCAATGATTAACTTCCCTAACCTTATAGGCAAAACCATGCATCAAGTATTAATCTTACCACATCACGGTAGAAATACTATAGATGTTTCTGAAAGAGAAAATATAGATAGAGACTAATTGAAAAAATTTTATCTCATGATTTTCTTGCGTATATAGATAAGTCACAACACCAAAGCTCAAACAGATCATGACTTAAAATTTTAGTCTTTCTGAAACAGAGACCATTCTTACTTTTACATTCATTTACTGCTACACTCGATCTTGTTGTAGACTTGTGATGTTAGGCAATAACATCCGATGAATTCATATTCACATTGAAATGGATAAAAATTGAAAAGGAGTTAGTCAATGCAGGAAAACTGCTCTTGAAAGTGAGTTTCAACATTCTTGTTTACCTGTTCAAGTCTATGAAGTAGTGAAGTTTTGAATTGTCTAACACCCCTTCCACTAGAACTTTTGTCCAAGTTGTGTGCAATCACAAAGGCATGAACACGGCCTGCAAAATTTGGTTTACTGGGACAATGTGAAATGCATATATTGATGATCATCAACGGAGAATCTCATTTTGGTCAAGTAAAAGACTACCTACAACACATGAATATATAAAATTCTAGTTGAAAGCCTTCATGGCTTTATGGCTTACAATCAAAGTGAAATCCAACACCTAAAAATTGCACTGTGCATGGTACAACTGTTTACCAAATGTAGAATGATTTAAACAAGATAACAATATCCGGAAATTGAACAGCACGGATAATTCTCCTCTCCTTATTTGGTGTAAACTTTATTGAGATAATTTGCGCTTTTAGTGCAGTTTCTGGATGAGATTAAGGTATTTAAATTGGATAGATACTTTGAGCTGTTAGTGCAGTTTCAAACTTATATTTACTTGGTTAAATATAACCACAGTTAGTAAAAATACATTTAAGTGGAAAATTGATTAAATCATCACCATTATGTAACACCAAATTTAACACCATTATTTTAATTTCCAGCTTCTAAAATTAAATGTTCATGTCTCTGTATTTTTCAAATACCAAAGTTCAGCTCCTAAAGTTGATACTTTTCCTCCTATAGACTTTAGAGAGGGATTACAATCACATCATTATGTTTTAAAAATGAATAAGTTTTTCATGGAGATAAAACAAAGAATTGTGTTTTTTAAGTATAAAAACATTGTCAATCCAAGTTCATACATTTCAGAAAAGAAAATCAGTTGCAGGACCTCCAATTATGCACCAATTTGAGAAGAACCTGAATTTCACAGAACCAACAAACAGATGAAGAAAAAGAAACCAACGAAGAGACCCAGACAATGAAAAGGACTCACAAAGATATGCAACACGAGGCTCCTCCTTTCCAAGCAAGTTGGCCACTCGAAGGAACCTTTGAATTTCAGAAGCAAAAACTGTTGGCAACCTTTCACTGTCAAAGGGTTCTGGAGCATATTCCTCGTTGTTGCTGCCATTGGTAATGGCCAAAGTGACATGGGGTGCCTCAGATGTCGATGCTGATGCTGTTGATGTCTCTCCTCGCTCGAAATATATGCCTTCAATGGGTTCTGCGGGCACAATCTCTGACATTGCTCTGAACTAAGAAACCAGCAAAAGGATGATGACACGCATGCATGGTATATATGTTGAATCTTCTCCATAGTGTTTGCTTAGTGAGGTAAGCTTTGGTGCACTTTGCTTTGTGGACTAATTGGAAAGTTGAATGCATTCTTTTACTTTTTCTTTTGGAGCTGTTTCTGATTTTGTTTTAGCTTTAGAGTGTGTCTGTGCGCTTTGCTTTGTGCACTGATTGCAAAGCTTAATGCCTTCTTTTGCTTTTGCTTTTGGAGCTGTTTTTGTTTTGGCTGTAGCATTCTTTCCCTCTAAGAAGAGAAGGAGGGAAAAAACATAAACAAAGACACGTGTTCCTCACTCACTGCTTTCTTTACCAAACTGTGAAGACTTATTGCATGGTCACAACTACGAAGACCACAAACACGAGTTGTTAATTCTGAATATATAACATTATACTGGGTCCTGTAACGTGACATGTTTTCCCATAACAAATTTCTTAATGCTTAAGAAAGTAAAGTGCATGAAATTTAAAAAAACTTAATTCATAAAAGAGAAAAGTGGCCAGAACTTTTTGCTAGCGATATTGTAATCCACCCCACTATAGTAATCTTGTTTGCTTCATGCAAATTGTTCTAATCAAGGCTCACTGAATATCACATGTGAGACAAATGTTATTTGCACAACAAATTTTACAAGGAGAGAAAAAAATTGCTGTGTATAAATTATTGTATGATTTGTTGTATAACACAATTCAAAATTTAAATGGAAAGTATCACAGCTTATTAAAATTACAGAAAAAAAAATATAAACATTAAAAAGATTTCAAGGGTATACAAAGCAACACCCAACAATACCTTAGGTATCTAAAGTGAGCAAATGATAGCTTCTCTACTGATTTTGACGACAACCTCAAATTCCTTTTGTTATTCTGGTTACATAACAAAGTTAGAGAAAGTGGTTGAGCTGTTTAATTGATGGTCGAGTTATGGTGTGTTGCGCAAAGTTGAGTTCCAATAGTTGGTGAGTTTTGGGCAACAGGCTAAGCTGATGTTATTGGATGACTTCTGTTGGTAGTAATGTATGACATGGTAGTTGAATGATGTTATGTGATTATTGTTGATGTCAGTGTGAAAGACGTGTCTACTCGTAGTACCTAACAAATCTAATGATGACCCTTCCAATCGTGTGATGCGGGAAGAGGTTCTTTTCGGTCGTACAATGCAGGAAGGGAATGAGTTCACATACTGGTGACTATTTCGGTCATGCAATACGGGAAAGAGATTCTCTTTGATTGTGTCATGCGGGAAAATGATGGGTTTGAGTGCTACACCATCTTGCCTGTTCAAGACATTAGCGAGGGGATTGATGTTTTGCCTTAACTTCGGCTTGTTTGCTGAGTATAGTACCCGGTGTGCGATGCACCGACGTTTTTACTCATAAGTCCTTGAGGAGCAGGAAAACAGGTCGGTTAGCCGTGAGGGTGGGACGACTCGAACCACCCTGTTTGGATGAACATGGGTGTGAGGTAGGGTACATGAGATAAATGATTGTCCTACATAGTTAATGATGGTGATGATGTTGAATGTTTGGTTTGATATGTGATGTTTATTGTTGTTCTTATATTATGACTTATTCTTGGTTGTTTTAATGGTAGTTTACCCCATATTTGTTTGTGTTTGTGTTTGTTCATGATCGTATGATCCTTTGGTTATACGAGAGCAAATGACATTGCAGATGTCCTTGATGCAGGATAGAGACAAGAGAGGACGGGGAAGACTTAAGACTTTTATTTAAGCAGTTTATTCATAAATTTTGAAACAATGTAATTGGATAATATTTTTGAACAGTTATGGCTTTGTTTTATTTATGCTCATTTAAATAATAAGATGTTTATTAATACTTTTTTTGCATTATTAAAGCTTAAAATATTACGAATTTTATCACGACTCAAGACATCCTGAATTGGAGTGTCACATATTTGGTATTTTACCCTCTCATGAATGAATTCACTAGGAGTAGGTAGAGGTATCAATTCTAAATGGGTGAGAGGATTAAACTCATACACAACCTCAAATGGAGATACTTTGGTAGTTTTTTGAACTATGCTATTATATGAAAAATTTATTTGGGAAAAATACTCACCTCAAATGCCCTTAACATTGTGCCCGAAGACCTATTGACTACCTCTATTTGCCCAATCAGTTTGACGGTGATAGGAGGTTGAAAAATTAAGCTTAGTTCTTAGCCTATTCCAAAGAATTTTCTAAAAATGGCTTAGGGACTTAGAATCTCTATAAAACATTATTTTTCTAGGAAACCTATGAAGTTTGACCACATCTCTAAAGTAGAGTTGACTATATTTCTTGTATAATCTACCTTGTGGCATTGAATAAAATGAGCCATTTTGTTGAAATGTCCACTACCATAAAGATAGAATCAAATCCCCTTTGGGTCTTGGGTAGACCAAGGATAAAATTCATGCAAATGTCTTCCCAAGGGATGAAGCAATAGGTAGAAGGGTATAAACCATGAGGCATAGTCCTAGACTTAGCTTGTAAACATGTAATGCATCTACGACAATGTCTTTGGACTTTTTTTCTCATGTGGGGCCAATATAATTTTTTCTCTAGAATGCTTAGAGTCTTATCAAATAAAAAATGGTCAATAAGCCTTCTCATGTTCTTCTTTCACTAGAAGTTTTCTATGAGATCATTGGGGCACATAAATTTTTTCTTCTTTAAATAAATAACCTTGGGAAATATAGAAACTTCTTTGTGTTTTCGTTTGACAACTAACAAATATGGAAGAGAAATCAAAGTCTTGTTCATACAACTCACATATGTGATAAAATCTAAAAATCTGGGTCCCAAATTTTGAAAAACAAGTTGTGCCTTCTCGATAAAGCGTCAACTATGACATTACTTTTGCACTTCTTGTATTTTATCATATATGGAAATTGCTCTTAATATTCTATCCATTTTGCATGCCTTTTATTTAGCTTATATTGGTCCTTCAAGTATTTAAGTGACAATATAATAATTGTTTCGGGGTGTACGGTCGATGTCAATGTTCAATGTCCGGGTAAAAGTGTAAAAGGTCCAAATGTTGCCATTTACTCCAAGTCTCTTGTAACCGCTGGTCCAATAGCGATTGAAAAGCAAGATACTCTGATGCAAAAGTCATTTCAACGTTTGATAGTTAGGATATTAATGTGGTAGTAAATGCAATCATTTGCTTCCTTATCAAAAACCTATATTTATAGATTTCGGAGTAGACCTTTGATTAGCAACAACCTAATTGCGGCCCAATTTGAGGTAATCATACTTTACCTTAATTTGTTCAGCATTAGAATTAATCTCTCTATCAAGTGATCATTTGATTTGATTGCATGATTGTCTGATCACAATAATAGTCTTTAGAGGTGTTTGATTAACAGTTACGTGTTCGATTCGGTTAGAAACCAGACTAGGGATGACAAAAAAGTCTGCACCCGCGGGTATCCGCGGATAAAATCCGCTATGGGTATTTAGTACTCGCGAGTAAGAGGTACATGTGGGTAACGAATATTTTAATACCCGCTTGTTAACGAGCCGAGTTAGGGCATCACATTATCCGTACTCGCGGGTATCCACTACCCGTTAGAGAAATGAAATTACAATTTTATCCTTTAATTTTTTTTTTCTAACTTTTTAATTAGGCTTTCTTTTCTATTCAATCTGCTTTAAGATTGGCCAAGCCCAAATCCCTTTTTAGGGTTTTTTTTTTTCAAATCAAAATAAGATCCCTTTTTAGGGTTTCTTCTTCAAATCAGAATTAGGGAAAGCTATCTCATTCCACCGCTCCGAACGAACCTGGATGCAAAGTATCAGGAGAACGAACCAAAGGATCCTCTATGGGAGGAGACCTCATCCTCGATGAGGAAGCTCGGGTACAACCGAAACGCGAAAAGGTGTAAAGAAAAGTGGGAGAACATCAACAAGTACTTCAAGAAAGTGAAAGAAAGCAACAAGCAGAGATTGAAAGATTCGAAAATGTTCCCTTATTTCCACCTTGACGTGTTGTACAGGGAGAAGAGCAAGGTAGAGGGCGTGGCGACTGCGGTGAAGCCGGAAAGCACGGTGGCGTCGCTAATGGTGCGGCCGGAGCCGTTGTGGCATCGATGAAAGAAGGTGGTGGTGGTAGGTCATAGAGAGTGCAGGGGTTGTCGGAGGAGGTGGTGGTGGCCATTAGGCTGCTTCCCTTTGTTTGAGAAGAAGAAACCTTAGTGGTTTCTGATCTAAAAGAGAGTAAATGTGTCAGCCCATCAATTATTTTTTGTATGTTATTATCTGCTTATTACTTTTATTGTTTCCTATTTTTGCTTCATGCACCTGAGCTTGGATAACAAGTATCCAGTAGGTATCCGCAGGTAGAAGGACGGGTAACGGATACAATTTTTACATGCGGGTCGAGTTCGGGTATCACTCTTTCCGTACCTGACCCGACCCGTTGTCATCCCTAAACCGGACGGTCATACGATACAATAACTAATATATATATATATATATATATATATATATATATATATATATATATATATATATATAAATCTTTTTCAATGATATTTGCAAAAGAAAGACTAAGCATTATAAAAAAAATTCAAAGTTATGTGCGAAAGTTGCTAAAAAGACATGCTAAGAAGACCTTCCTAATTATGCCGATACACATTACTATATTATGTTATCGGGGGATTTTTAAAAGTTTCATATACTAGTAGGGTTAGAAATAATGAAAAAATAACCTGTTTTCTATTTCTCTTTTCATAATATAAATTACCATAAATACGATTCAAATTGAATTATTACTCCGACTATAATTTATTAATCAAAATCTCTTAATTAAGTGTTTTATCTAATATTTAATAAGTTATTTTTATAAAAATCTTTGATAAATTATTTGTATTAAATCATGTACAGTGGTTAGTCACATTCTACTTTTATTAAATTATGTATTAGACTCAATTCGTTGGTCAAATTCCATAGGTCTTAATTGAATAATTATAGTTAAAAATCAAATTTTTTTAAACAAAAAACATGTATTCCATCTAAGACTTTTATACTTTTTAGGTTGTGTTTCATTAATTAAAATTTCTATAATTGTATGACTCATGGTTCAATTGTTTATCGTCCTCTTATTAATTTAGTATAAAAGATCACATTTACTCAAACAAACTAAAGCCTAAAACATTAAAATTAGTAAGTTTAATTGTTCGGGTAGTTCCTACTTTCAAGGTCATGTGTCTACTTAGTTTTCATTTTTTAAAAATTATCATCTTCATCCACAGTTAGTTTAATGTGAATCAAAAGTTCATTCCGTGAATTTTTCATTAATAGTGTTAATTGTGTAGTGATGTGATAAAAGACATTTGCAAAGTATAATCCATTAGGGCTTTCTAATGTAGAGATTATGGATTTGGGTTTAAAAAAAATTATCGACTTTGAAAGGGACCTCCTCCACTACCACCTTCGCATCGAAGTGAAACGGGAGCCCTAAGATTGGAGTTAGTCAGCGACTTCTAGCACGGAACACCATTATAAGAACTCCAGCTCGAATTCAGGATAACGTTGCAATGTCACAGCTACTGTCCTCACCTCCTTCCAATCTTGTTGATATTCTCTTTGACTTGAGACACGACTGACATTGACAGCACCATCCCCTTTCTCCTTTTCTTCCTTCACCACTAACACTAGTAAAATTTGGTGTTATTAGAGTCATCCGCACAACCCCTTTTGCAACCATGCGCACATAGTTAAATCCAACCCTTTCTTTTTCTTTCCAAACCTAAGAAAGCACATAATTTTTCTCCACCCCTCCAACAAAAAATAAAAACGCAAACTTTTTTGCTCACAATTCAGTTTGGACCAAGATAGGTGTAGTGGACTACTAGTAGATCCTCAAGATCTATGATTTTTATGACCACTTCGCTTTCTTGGATTTTATATTGGCACAACAAGGGGAAGATTTGATTGTCTTGAATGAGAAACAATTTTGAAAATTTTGAACTTAATACTTGTTCGTGGAAAAAATGTGGGAAAAATGAGATCGCTGAGAGAAATTGATAAAATGATGTGAGTGAAAGGGAAGAACATATGTAAAATAAGTGAGTATAGATATAAAAAAATGATTATTCGAATTCCATGTCACTGTGTTGCTCTTTTTCTTCTTTTTATTTATGTTTAATTGTTTAGTGCTATTTTCTTTCGTTATATTTAGGTTTAGTTGTTTTGTGACAGCATGGGTGATTATATCATCATATAATTAACGCTGTTAATAAAAAATTAATGAAATAAATTTGATTATAGATATTAAACTAATTATATATAAAATTGTATATGAAGTTGATATTTTTTTAAAAATCATAAACCAAATAGATACGTGATCTGAAACTACCCAACAATTAAACCAAATTAGTAAGACAATGTTGAAAATTTTATCTGAGTTAGACAAAAGAAGTGATAGTTTCAATCTGTGACGCATGCCTCACCAAGTGAGTATATATTTTAAACGCATTTGTACTTGTGCGACACACGGACTTTTTTAAAGAATAAAATATATTTATTATATAAATGTAAATTTATAAAACATAATTAAATTTTATTATAAGTGTTTCATTTTATAAAATTAAAAAATAATTTTATTATCAAATTATTTTTTATTAATGTTTTTAATTTTAGTTTTAGTAATATATTTCAAGTTTGATCAAATATTTTAAAGTAAAACATATTTATCATTGGCTTTTTATCTCGTATAAACCAAATTTATTTTTATAAAAAGTTCAATTTGAATATAACATAATTTAATATTTGTGTAGAATGATATGTTGAACATGTAGAAGAAAATAAGTGATCAATGTGAAAAAAATATATTGTATATTATTTGTATTAAATAACTAAATATTTCTATGTAATAAATGATTGAACATTTGAAAATAAATATACAAAGATTATTGAAAACTAATTGGTAAGCACTTATCATTATATTTAAATTTAACGTTGTAATAAAACAATTGAGAATTAAGTTGTAAAGATTTATAAAGTTCATAAACCTATATTTGAATCAACAAATATTAAGTTAAGTTTGAGAAAGATATAAATAATATATATATATATATATATATATATATATATATATATATAAACATCTAATATTTTTAATATACCAATAAATAAATAAACTTATAATACATATAAATACTTCGTTAATATTTTTGTGCAAAAATTTGAAGTTGAATATTTTTGGGAAAGAAAATACTTGGTCAAAGAAAGATGAAAATAAAGTTCAAACGTCAGAAAAACACAAACAAGAACTCTGTTTAACTTAGATCAGAGAAATATATTTTTAGATATATTTTTGGAGGACTTAAAAGAATCTCTTTTATTATTTTTTATTTATATATTTGAAGATCGAAACAATATAAAGATTAAACATTAAAAACATGATCTTGGACTGCTTAGACACAGAACTAGGTATAAAGGTTATGTAACACTCAACCCTCTACTTTATACGTAATGATTATATAGGTTTACTAATTATTTCAAAACTCTCTCACGAATTGGAATATACAAATTAGATATATCAAGCTTATGTATATAAAGTTTAACAAAAAAACATTAAACAAAACATTGTTATATATGAAAAGTTGTTTAAAACAATAATGTCTAATGAAGAAATATTTTATAATGTCTGAAGTCAAGATTATAAATAACGTTTTCTAAACAAAATTGTTTAAATGAATAAAAAATCATAAACAACATCTAAAAAAAAGTATCTCTCATTGAATTCATCTAATAGACTAAGGACAAGTTAATGTCTTATGAAAATAGAAGTCTATCTCTTGTATAACACTAAGGTTAAACAAAGTTTGACTCAATACAGTGTTATATCAAGCAAAACTTTCTAAAAGAAAATATTCTCTGATAAGTGATCACTAAACACTATAGCCTTAGAAAAAGCATCTTATGCTTAGTTATTTTTAAATTGCTAGGAAAATCTTTGATTTTGTTTTGATTAGGAATTTCTCTTGAGAAATAATTTAAACTAGTTGGAGAATAATTTAGTTAGGAAAGACTTGGTACTTAGATATTGTGATGCACCTTTCTTTCTTGGGAATGGACCCAACAACATCTTATTTATTTCCTATTTGAAATCTTTCTCCAAAGCAAGAGCAAAAGAAAAAAAGAGTCAAGAACAGAGGAACAACTTCAGTCGGATTAAGTAGTGCATGACTCGAGCCAACCTGGGGGAATTTTATCAAATTGACCCGGAAGTTGAACGGAACTTGTGTAGGATACGAAAAAGTTTGAAATTTCGGTGTTCTACTGATGGAACATCTTTAACATAAGAAGCCACTACATAAACTATACCATTTTCATCTTCTTCAATTATAAATATATCATCTAATCCTTAACCTAATCCTGACCCAAACATAATGGCTTAAAGAACCATTAGACATTTAGCTACCTCTTGCAATATAGTCATACATAATGACATTGAATATACAAATGAGGAGTGTGAGCTAAGAACTGACCTATTAAATGCCTTGCCAAAATTCAATGAGTTATTTGGAGAGAATCCACATAAACACCTAAGACAGTTTCATATGTTGTATGACAACTTTAGACCTCCTAGGATCACATTAGAAACCTTGAAAATGAGAGCTTTTCCTTTTACTCTCAAGGAGCAGCTCAGGATTTGTGGTACTATCTCTTAACAAGGGTTACCAACTGGAAACTACGGAAAGACTTTTCCTTGAAAAATATTTCCCTGCATCCCGAGTGTCTTCCATTTGTAGAGAGATTCTTGGAATTAAGCAAAGAGACAGAGAAACTTTTAGTGAGTATTGGGATAGATTCAACAAACTTTTCATTTCCCGTCCTCAACATCAAATAGAGGAATATTGCCTCATTCAAACCTTTTACGAAGGCTTGAATTCGTCAGACAGGTTGTGGACAGATGTTGCAAGCGAAGGATCTTTCTTAGATAGATTGCCAGAAGATGCTAGAGAGCTAATAAAACGAAATGCATCAAACATTTCTTCATTTTCCTCCATTTCCTCACTGAAAACTCCTCATTTCATAGTGGCCTCTCAAGGAATTGGCAAAGTTTCTTTATTTCCACTAAATTTAAATTTTGTTGTGTATATTCCTCATTGTCCTTACAATTTAATCTCTTTAAGCCAGTTAAATCATTCCTTAAATTGTCCTATAACCTTTACTGTTAATTCCTTTGTTATATAGGAACATGGTATCGGTCGTCTGATTGGAGGACATGAGTCACGAGGACTTTATTTCTTAAAACCAAGCTCCTCAATTTCTTGTTTTGCAACTTCATCCCCAAAATTTTTGCATGTCTTTTGGTCCACCCATGTTTGTCTAAGTTGAAGATGATGGTTCTCAGTCTCAAACACATTCAAGTCTTAGATTGTAAGTCTTGTCAGTTAGGAAAACATATTAGGTCTTTTTATCCTAAAAAATTTTTAGACACGATGGAATTTTGTTTTTTCTACTATTTACTCTGATAGTTGAGGACCAAGTCGTGTTACTTCTTTTGATTTTAAGTGTTTTATAAACTTCATTGATAAATTCTCTCTTTGTACTTAGTTTATCTAATGAAAGAGATCTAAACTTTTATCCATATTTATGTTTTTTTTAATGAAATTAAGAACCAATTTGGAAAGACATTTAAAATCCTAAAACGTGATAATTCTAAGGAATATTTTTCTATAGTATTTTCTTCATTCTTATCATCCTAAGGAATTTCACATCAGTCAACAAGTCTTCACACGCTACAACAAAATGGTATAAGTAGAAAGAAAGAATCGATATCTTATTGAAATTGTATGCTCCTTAATGTTGAATACTAAAGTTCTTGTTCATCATTGGGGAGATGAAATCCTCACTGTCTATTTTCTTATCAATAGGATGCCTTCTTTTTCTCTTGAAAATAAAGTTCCTCACTCTATAATTTTTCCAAATGGATCCTTTATACCATGTCTCTCCATGTGTATTTAGGTGTAATTATTTTATTAATAATGTCTCTTCAAGTCTTGATAAACCTTCTGCAAAGGCTATTAAGTGTGTCTTTTTGGGATATTCTCATCTTCAGAAAGGGTATAAATGTTATTCTTCCTCAACCAAAAGGTATTATATGCCTGTTGATGTCATATTCTTTGAGGATAAACATTTTTTCTTGTCCTTCATGAAAGATCGTTCATTTGTTCAACAGATACTTCATCTACCATTATGTGATCCCTTGGTTATTCCTACTTCTCCACCTCAAACTCATACTAAAAATGCAAATGACATTGTTCAACCACCTTTTCTCACATATCAACGTCAAACACAAACTCAAACTCAAAACACTCCTTCTTTGTCTGAAGATCTCCGAGACCACCAGATTCCCAGACCATGGATCCTTCATCCTCCTCGTCTTCTCTTAACTCATATCATGCTTAGTCTATTGCCCTTCAAAAAGGTATTTGTTCTACTCTTAATCCATATCCTGTTTATAAATTTTTTTAGTTATCCTTGTTTGTCTCCTCCATATTTCTCCTTTGTTTTCTCCTTATCTACCATTAAGGTTCCTAATAATATTAATGAGCACTTGGTAATCTTGGATGGCGACAAGTCATGATTGATGAAATGCAGGCACTCAAACATAATGGCACTTGGAAACTTGTCCCTCTTCTTTCTAGTAAGAAACTTGTAGATGGGTCTATGCTATTAAGGTTGGTCCTATTTCTCCAATAAATCATATAAAAGCTCGTCTAGTAGCTAAGGGATATACTCAGGTTTATGGCATCGACTATTATGATACTTCTTCTCATGTGGCTAAAACTAGTATTATTTGTCTTTTCCTTGCTAGGGCTGCCATTCATCAATGGCTCATTTACCAGTTACATTAAAAATGCCTTTCTTCATGGTGATCTAGAAAAAGAGATAAATATGAAGCAACATCATGGGCTTATTGCTTACGGAGAGTCTAGATTAGTTTGTAATTGCATCGGTCACTCTATGACTTGAAGCAATCACTTCAAGATTTGTTTGGTAAATTTAGAAATGTTGTACAGAATTTTTGATTAAAAAAATGAAACAAATCATTCAATGTTTTATTATGATTATTCTTCTCTTAACAAATCTGTTTATCTTATAGCTTTTGTTAATAATATTGTTATTACAGAAAATAATGTCACTAGAATTGCTCAATTAAAAAATCATTTATTCATCCACTTTCAAACCAAAAATCTAAATCATCTAAAATATATTTTCTTGATATTGTGACAATCAAAAATATATTTTCTTGATATTGTGACAATCAAAAAGTGTACTCATTTCACAAAGAAAATATATTCATAATATTTTGAAGGAAACATGCCTAACAAATTGCAACCCATGGATTCAAATCCAAAGTTAATGAGAGACCAAGATAAAATTTTCCCAAACCTAAAGAGATGCATTGTAAAACTCATCTATCTTATCTATACATTATCCATACATTGATCATTGAAATGTTATGATTTGCATTCTCATAACTCAACTAGGATTGTTATATGAGAACATATTATTTATGTATGGGAACCCAACTATTAGGTTAGAGTTTTAGAAATGTCTGACCTTTTGTATTCAGCAACTTTGTACTTTGTACTCTATAAATACAGCAGTAAATTGTAATAGTGTAATAAGGAAAAATACTCCGTTTTACTCAATTCAATTCAAGTTTTTCAACTGTGTTGTACAAGTAGAATCAGGTAATCATTTTACACTGTCAATATACTTCTGTGGCTGTTTTTGCTTTGACAGGCAACAAGTGCACTAAGACCCTTGGCCATCTTGAATATTGCATCATTCAAAAATGGTTAATAAGCTCTCAGTTCTCTTGATGCTATAGGAGGACAAAATTTGATTGTAAATATGTTTTTTCCTTGTATATATGTAAAGCTATTCATTTTACATGCTTAGTTGCTTACAAACTGCAACATGAGAAACCCAAACTTGTTTACATCCATCACCAGAACTACTATTCCTGCAATCAAAATCTGCCAGTATTATAGAAAACTCCGAAGACCTTAAAGTACAAGACACACTGCTGGAAGTATGCTCTTTGTGACATATTCTTCAGAAGAGCAAAGTGGAAATTTTTTTATCTGCCCGCAATTTCCTCTTTAACATGCTCCAATTCATCAGATTTAACAAACTCTTTACTTGACCTTTCAGGGGAACATGCTTTTTCAGGGTCATCTTTTACATTAACTACATCCATTGGGACTTCATTGTCCTCATGAGTATTAGAAGGAACTGTTTGAACCACATGTACCTTAGAATTGGGGGAACCATTGCTGCCTGGGGCCATAGCCTCAGAACCAACTGAAATTCTTTCAACTGTGGTAGATTCATCATCTGAAGAATCAGATTCATTTACCCTTTCTGGAAGTGCTTGAGACTCACCTTTAGATTTCTTTGCTTTACAGGAAATAACTTCTTTCAATCCTCGAGCGGATTTTCCTGCTTGTTTCAAAAAATTCTTAGCCACATCCTTCGCATGTCCCTTTGCAGGGGTTTCAGAACCACTCTCTTCAATTGATCCCCCTTCTTCCTGAACCTTAGGAGTTGGAATGTCAGAAATGTTCTCGTCCATGACAAACTTCACACCAATCATCCCCTTAGAATTCATTGACCTAATGTTATCATGTGGAGATAGATTGTCCTCTTGAACAGGCTCCTCCCCTTTATTTCGGTGGAATACTGAACCAATCTTGTGCAGGCCCCTCCTAAACGATCTCATTCGGTGCTTTTCTTCAGGATTGTTATCAGAACTGCTGCTGTCATTGTTGAAGGATCCAGATTCGGTTGATCTAGCGCTGCCAACTAAATCATTAGGTTCTCTATGAATTTCAGTATCAAGGCGCCGACTTTTCCCTTTCCTAGGCTCCCACATTGGGGAAACTTCACTTCCTGGGTGATGAACCCAAACTCCTGTCTGCTTTTGTCCTTCAATGTCTATAGGCTCATAGTTATCTGCCAACTTCTGAGATTTTTCAGGTGGAACATGTGAAGAGGAACTATTATCAGCAGTGTTATGTGCTCCAAATGAGTTTTTTGGTACTTCAAAGTCCATGTTTTCCTGTTCACCAGTAGTATCAACTCCGTGTACATATAAAATTCAAATTGAAATCAAACAGGCAAACACCAACTAAAACATGAGCAACTTACTGCCCCACATGCTATTATTTTTCATTTTCTTTATTATTCTGTTCTTATCAGAATGTTTCGCATTATTAAATATTGATAAATACAAATATATTTGAGAAGGACATTACCTTCCCATTAGCTTCAATAATAGTTATTGCCAAACGCAGTCTCCCCATTTTCATGTTCTCAAGTTGCAGCCATATATCATGTCTTTGCCCATCCCTAAAGTCGTTGATGTTCACAGAACAATCCCTGAAAACAGCAAAGCATTAAATTATTTGGATGAATATACCAGTGACAGAATAAGTGGCAGGAAATCATGGGAAACATACAATGAACAAAGGATGGCAAGACATTTCATCAAACAAGCAGTAGAAAATTGATCAAACAAGATATTTAGAGAAATGTTGTCAGACTCATACGAAATTGAAACTTCAGTGATTCAGAATTACAACTCAGTAATAAATCTATAGAAGAGAAAAAATTTAGTCAGGGACAGACATTCTGAAATTCTAGGAATGAATATTGGTTAGGAAGTTCAACAAAAGCTAAAATATTGGGTATATGGGAATCCCTTTCAATAAATATTTTCTCCTTTTGCTTAACCGGCATCTTAAAGGCGATTAATTGTGCACGCACACACAGATATTTTACAAAATACAAAGTGTAGAAAATGGAACAAACCCAAGTATATCATCATAGAAATGGTCCTTGTCACGAACTGCAATAACCAGTAGATTATCAGACTCCCATGTTAGGATGGGAATTTTAAATTCTTCATGCCATTTTGGAGCAAGTGTTTTCCTTTGTGTTTTTGTCCTAAATCTGTATCCACCCATATGACCTTTCACATAAGGATCCGCTAATCCTGAAACATACTATAATTTGTTATGCACATAAAAATATAGTAAAAAGAAGCTCACAAGATTCATAGGTAAGGGATAACCATTTAGATCTGATGGCTTCATGTTAGTTGCTTCAATAACTTCTACTTTTGCATAAGCAACAGGCTCCATCCCATCCACAGAGAACCAACATTCTATAACATTAAGATTAAGGGGATGAGTATATAATAATACAAAACAAATATGTAAAGGATTGAATATGCCATCCAGAGTTAAACTAAAGATTTATAGGGTAGGGATTCCAAAGAGCGTAACGGCAATGTCCTTTCTCCACTGAATATATGTGATGAGAGAAAACCAATGACTTTGTTTTATGAAATCATACGTTTCTCCAAAATTTCCTATAATTGAAACCTTGTATTAATGAAACTATGAGTACCTCCGCAAATGTTCACCATACCTACTTAAAGAACTAAACCCATGTCTTGAATAGGTAGTAAAATTACAAGAACTAGTAAAATGGACATTTTCTACATTATTTGAACAACAATTGATTGCCACAAGCTGGTAGCCTAAATGTTCATGATATGTTGATGAGCACAATACCTAAGTTCTCAATCACCAAGGCTACCAATAAATTAGTTATTCCAAAAGTCTATAAAAAAGATTACATACTTTACCTTGCTTTGGCGAAACAAATTTCTCAACATCAACAACCAGCATATTGGGCTGCAAAAATTCCAAATATGTAAATATACAGAAATTATTAAAAAGATACAATAATTTGATATTTATATCACATCATTTCAATACCCCAAGAAGCCAATAGATAAGAATACACAAAAATTCGAAAGTAACAAGGTGGGAACAAGTGAACAACAGAGACAAACTTCACCTCAACAAGGGTTTGTTCAAAAGCAATAGACAGCAACTTATCCTGATAAAGAAAGTATTGAAATCAGACATCATTTAAAGCATAAGCAAGTAAGAACGTAAGCAGATTTTGCAAAATAAAATTACTTACTAGCCACCCAGCAATGCCTGGAAGTTCAGTCACATCAAGCCCATGAGTAAAAATAGGTTTGACAGTCATTTGAAAATATGGAGGTTGAACAAAGCATACACGCAAACGGCCAAGAAAAGGCCATGTTGGGAGAAACTTTACCCCAACTAATACCTACAGACAGAACAGAACAATAAAATAATATGATCAAATAAATAATAATAACAACAATGGCAATAATAATTTAAATTCTATTTTATTCCCTAATCTCTCTTAACTACCAGAGAAGACATTACAAATCTGCAATTAGTTATATGAAATTAGCTTTCAACTACACAAATCTCATAATGAATTATTCACCGAGCGTTTTATCAATACTAATAGCTAACGCATAATAAAGCTTAAAGTATAATTATAAATGTTAAATATGATGAAAAACTATATTTAGGATCAATCTCCCTTGTGTGTCTTTGCATACACATAGGGTAATGTATTTATAATAATAAGAATGTGGGCTAAGCCCAAATACAAATGAATATGTAAAAATAAAATATAATGAGCATAAGGACTATATTTCCCTAATAAACATATAGGTACTATGTTTCCCTAATTAACATAAACACACAATATCTAACACTCCCCCTCAAGCTGGAGCGTATAAATCATATGTTCCAAGCTTGTCACAAAGATAGTCAATTCTAGGTCCTCGCAAGGACTTAGTGAATATGTCTGCCAACTGGTTGCTTGAGTTAACGAACTCAGTCTTGATATCTCCGGATATGATTTTTTCTCTAATAAAATGGCAATCAACTTCAATGTGCTTGGTTCTCTCATGGAAGACAGGGTTAGAGCTAATATGAAGAGCAGCTTGATTATCACATATAAGTGTCATGTGAGTGACATCTCCAAATTTCAGTTCACTAAGTAATTGTTTAAGCCACACAAGCTCACAAGTAGCTGATGTCATAGCTCTATATTCTGCTTCTGCGCTGGACCTAGCCACAACACTTTGCTTCTTACTTTTCCAAGATATCAAGTTGCCACCAATAGAGACACAATATCCAGAAGTAGACCTCCTATCAGAAGGGGAACCAGCCCAATCAGCATCTGAATAGCAAACGATTTTTGTATCGTTGTTAGGACCATATAGCAAACCTTTTCCAGGTGATCCTTTAATATACTTCAGTATGCGAACAACTGCATCCCAATGGTCTTCACATGGGGAGTTAAGGAATTGACTCACCACACTTACTGCGAAGGAAATGTCAGGACGCGTAACAATAAGATAGTTTAATTTACCAACTAATCTTCTGTAACGTTCAGGATCTGAGAAAGGCTCCCCCTGATTTGGTAGAAGCTTGATGTTAGGATCCATAGGTGTCTCAACAGACTTACAGTTCATTAACCCTGTTTCCTCCAAGATGTCTAACGCATACTTCCTCTGAGATATGACAATACCATCATTGGATTGTGCTACTTCAATACCCAAAAAGTATCGGAGTTTGCCAAGATCTTTGGTTTGAAAATGGTGACAAAGGTGTTGTTTCATCTGAGAGATGCCAAGATAGTCGCTTCCTGTGAGAACAATGTCATCAACATACATTATTAAGTAGATACATCCAGCACTTGAGTGGCGATAGAACACTGAATGATCCGCTTCACTGCGAGACATACCAAATTGTTGAACAACACAGCTGAACTTACCAAACCAGGCCCGAGGAGACTGTTTTAGGCCATATAAGGATTTGCGAAGACGACATACCAATCCAGATGACTCCCCCTGAGCAACAAAGCCGGGCGGTTGCTCCATATAAATTTCTTCATGCAAATCACCATTAAGGAAAGCGTTTTTTACATCAAGTTGGTAAAGAGGCCATTGTCGAAGAGCGGCCATGGCAATGAATAGGCGAACAGAGGTCATTTTCGCCACTGGAGAAAAAGTATCACCATAATCCAAACCAAAAATCTGTGTGTATCCTTTGGCAACCAGTCGAGCCTTCAAACGATCAATTGTACCATCAGGGCCAACTTTGATAGCATAAACCCACCTGCAACCAACAACAGACTTTCCAGATGGTAATTGGACAAGCTCCCAAGTTCCACTTTTCTGTAAAGCACTTAATTCATCCAGCATGGCTTGACGCCAACCAGGATGAGTTAAGGCATCACCCACAGACTTGGGAATGGACACAGAAGAAATGGAGGACAGACATGTGTAAAAAGATGGAGATAACCTGTGGTAACTAAGAACAGTATAATGGGGGGAAGGGTTACGAGTAGAGCGTATACCTTTACGGAGGGCAATAGGCAAGTCAGACTCATTTGCAGGAGCCGGAGGAGACACAGGAGGCGGCACAGGAGGTGAGTCATGAGGGAGACGAGGGCGGCGACTATAAACCTGAAGGGGTGGAGTTGAAGGACGATCCTGAGAGGCTAAAGGAGGAGAAGGATCACAGACAATAGGAATATCAACAGTAATAGGTGGAGGTACAGAACTAGAAGATAGAGGTGAAAAATAAAACGAAGATTCATCAAAAGTGACGTCAGCAGAGATAAAATGGCGATTGAGGGAAGGGGAAAAACACTTATAGCCCTTTTGTGACCGTGGAAATCCTAAGAAGACACATTTGTGAGATCTAGGAGATAACTTATCAAGACCAGGACTAAAATCATGAACAAAACATGTAGACCCAAAAACTCTAAGAGGTAATGGATGTAAAGGGTCTTGAGGAAATAAGACAGAATGAGGGATTTTGTTATCTAGGACAGAAGATGGCATGCGGTTTATGAGATAACGTGCAGTGAGAACTGCATCACCCCAAAAACGCGAGGGTACTTGGCCATGGATGAGAAGAGTACGAGTTGTTTCAATAAGGTGTCTATTCTTGCGCTCAGCCACCCCATTTTGTTGAGGAGTATAAGCACATGAGGTCTGGTGAAGAATGCCATGAGAAGCCATAAAATGTTTAAACTGTTGAGAAAGGTATTCACGGCCATTATCACTGCGTAAAATTCGAATAGAAACCCTAAACTGTGTTTTTATTTCATTGAAAAAAGATTGGAAAATAGAAAACAACTCAGAACGATTCTTCATTAAAAACAACCAAGTACATCTGGAATAGTCATCAATAAAGGTAACAAAATACTGAAATCCTAAAGTGGACTTAACACGACTAGGTCCCCAAATATCAGAATGAACTAATGAAAAAGGGGATGACGCTCTTTGTGAAACACTACAAGGAAAGGAACTACGAGTATGCTTTCCTAACTGACAAGACTCACATGACAAACTTGATAACTTCGACAAACTCGGAACAAGTTGCTGCAATTTGGCAAGACTGGGATGACCTAACTGAGCATGAAGAAGGGATGGTGACTCCATGATTACGCCAGCATGTGGAGAAGGGCGGAGAAGATATAGGCCATGAGACTCACATCCTGTGCCAATCATGTGTTTCGAACTCCGGTCCTGCAAACAAACAGAATCTTTGGTAAATGAAATAATACAATTAAGGGAATGAGTTAGACGACTTATGGACAATAAGTTGAAAGGAGACCCAGGGACATAGAGTACATTATCAATGGATATGGACGGAAAAATATGAACAGTACCAATACCATGAGATGAGACTCTAGACCCATCAGCCATTGTTACCGAGGGTAAATTATCTGGACATGACAAGGAAGAAAACAAGGACTTGTTACCAGTTATATGATCGGTGGCGCCTGAGTCAAGGACCCAAGATCCGAGGGAGTGAGTCAGACCAACAAAAGGTGTACCTGTGCGGGCAACAGATACAGATGTAGTGGAACTAGAGTGCTGACGATCCTCATACCATCGGAGAAATTCGTTGAAGACTGCAGGGTTGTCTACAGTATTTGATGAAGTAGGATGGTCTGCAGACGGTAGTTGAGGAGGTGGATCAGAATTAGCCATTGCTACAGATCGAGGAGGACGTCCATGAAGCGAATAACACCTATCAATTTTGTGGCCTAGCTTGCCACAATGGTCACATTTAGGTCGTCCTTTACCTGGCTTGCGAGACCGACTTCGATCATCACGTTGGACAGCCATAACTGAGGAATCATCAGTATGAGGAGATGTCTCAACGACTAGTTTACTCGGAATACGCAAAAGAGCAGAACAAGTAGAAGTAAAGTTGGGTATGACAGGAGAACCCAAAATCTGATCACGAACATGGGAGGAATCATCAGAGAGTCCGTATAAGGCCAACAACATGAAGAACTTTGATCGTTGTTCCAGTTCTTCAGCAGGAGTGGAAGCAGGAGGTAATAGCTCATTAAAATCATGAAGGAGGGCATGAACTTTACCCAAATATTCTGCCATGGGACCAGGACTGCGTGGACCAATGACAGTAAATAGGTTCTAACAAACACCATAAAGACGCTGGGTGTCATTTGTGTATAATAGCCTTGCTTGAGCCCATACTTCTGAACATGTTTCATAGGAACGAAACATTTGTTTCAGAGAGGAGTGAATGGTGGACTTTATGACGATGCATAACTGGGCATCAATTTTCATCCAGCAAGAAGTGTCATCTGTGGTAGCACTAGTCACATCTTTAGTAAGGTAATCTACATACCCCTGACTCTTCAACCAAAGTTTGATGTCAGATGCCCATGTTGCATAATTCGTGCCATCTAACTTGTCAATGGACAAGTGTACATTCACAAAATTGGTGTAGATTGGGGAATCAGCAGAAGAAGATGGGGCACTAGCACAGGTGTTTGTAGACGCGGAAGATGCCATGGAGAGGGAGAAACCCTAAAAATCCAACGTGCTCCGATTGACGCAACGACCACAGATCCAGAAAGAGGGCGAGGAGGCGATCACGGCGATGCTGGTCGGCGGCGGTGGGCTCCGGCGACGCGCCGGCACGCGCGGCGGGAAGCGGCGGATCTGCGAACTGCTGTGGCGGCGCGTGGAGGCGCGTGGGTGCTCCGATCGCCGCGATCTTTGAACCGCGGTGGTCGCCCGGCCGAGGCGCTTCCGATGGAGTGGTCGCCGGTCGATTCTGGAACTCCGGCGACGGCGGCGACGGCGGCGACGGCGGCGGCGGCGACGGCGGTGGCGGCGACGGCGGTGATGCGTACCGGAGACTGTAGAACAGGTAGAACCGAACCTAAGCTCTAGATACCATGTTAAATATGATGAAAAACTATATTTAGGATCAATCTCCCTTGTGTGTCTTTGCATACACATAGGGTAATGTATTTATAATAATAAGAATGTGGGCTAAGCCCAAATACAAATGAATATGTAAAAATAAAATATAATGAGCATAAGGACTATATTTCCCTAATAAACATATAGGTACTATGTTTCCCTAATTAACATAAACACACAATATCTAACAATAAACTTTATGGTCAAACTTAAGAAGGATGGTGAAATACTTTAATATAACAGAAACTTGGGGCATGCTTAGTTTGAAAACATTTTCAGATTTCTATTTCTTTTTATTTTGTATTCACACAAAAAAAAATGTTTCCAATTTGTTACCTATTCACAAATATTTTAACAGGATAAATCTTTGAACACAGCAACAAGGTAAAAATAAAGATTTCCTTTTTATAATTACATTTAAAACGTACAAAATAAAAACAAAATCATTTTCTCCATTAAAAATATTATGTATCCCTTCTCTTTAAAAATAATTATTTTAAAGTTAACTAACAAAGTGCAAAACCACTTCATCTCACTCAATACTCCATTATCAACTCTCCTTCAATACAAAAGATCATTTCTAACAATCAAACTACATTTTACTAGGAATTGCCCAGATATCTTGGCACATGCATATCCCTGAATCCATGCTTGTATCCATGAACTTGTATTGAGTAAATAACAGGAAAAAAAAATCATTATTCAACAAATATGTCACTGTAAAATCAAAATTTCAATGCCATACCTTCCCTTCGACATGCATGCCTGTGATGTGCAGTTTTGCCCACATTCCAAACCCCAATCTTTTCCTTAGTTTGACAGCGAGTATTGCACTCATATCATCAGCAGAAAGAAAATTCATTCCTAACTCCAGAACCTGCATGAATTACATGGTACCTAAGTCAAACCAAAAACTAAAAAATCATTCACAAATGCAGAACAAGACATTCTCTTGATATGCTGCTTTAGTTATCACATATCACATACCAAGTGGTTATCGTCAGTCTGGCGAAGAACCCTGATTTCAGTAAACATAGGTGGATTTCTTCCCAAGTATAGGTGCTGAACAACAGCTTCCTTCTGCAAGTGTAGTACATATATCAATATCTGATCACACCTCACAAAAGCATAAAAATAACCCAAGTGACATAGAGAATATGAAATTCTTATAATATCACTTTCAAGAAAATGGTTGAAATTCATATTGCTTGATTCGGCTCAATCAAAGATAAACAACTGAACAGTTTGAACCATACAGCAGTCCAAGGTTTGTACTTCTCTAAGAACCATGGTATGATAGGGAATAATATCTTCTGAGAGACAATATGTTCCATACATATAGGCCATATGTTTTCAACTGCATGGTTCAACCACCGGACTGTTTCAGAGTCTGAAAGCACCTGAAGAAGAATAAAGGACATTACGCAAGTTATATCAGTACATCATTATAGCAGAACACTAGCAGTTATTAAATAAACCTGCAATTATTAAATAAAAAAACAATTTACAGAAGAAAAATTAAAATATATATTTGTGTGTATTCTATTACAGGGGTGAGTTGTATCTTTTTCCATAGTTTTAGTTGTTTCATCATTTAATTAAGTCATATAATTTCATCATCATCCATTGAAGAAAACCTTTCAATTAATTTTCAAGTAGAATTAGTTTCCAGCTCAGTAAACTGACTATATATTTGGTAGGACCAAAACATTAAAGCATTGTTTTCAAAGACAAGCACACAAAAGCAGAAACAATCTTGGAATATTATCCAAGAGAACCCATTGATAAGCAATGCTGTACAAATCCATTCAAAACGCTGATGGGGGTCGGATAACATGAATGTGAATTTGATCTTCGCTTCTTCTCTCAGGGTCAGCTTCTGCCTCAATTAAAGGAAATGGTTTTAACTTAAAAGGACAATTTATTCAGATTCCAGTTTATTTTTATTCATTGACCACTGTTCATTTCATTTACTTTTCAAACAAACTCAGTTACTACATTCCCCTCAAACTCCAATATCCACAAAATCAAAATAACTACAATAAAAACAGCAGAATTACCCTTCTTTGATTAGCTTGCTTCCTCTCCTCAAACTGCAACTTCGTCCGCAGCCTCGTAACATAACGCTCATGAACCTTTCCAAAAAAATCAAAGTCAGAAACAAAGTAATATTCCACATTTTTTTCTCTACCCTTTAGACAAACACAACAAACCTCAAATAACGATTCCTTTTCTAAGCCCCTATCTTTATTTTTATTTTCTCATCCACATCATCATCTAACTAAACAAAAAGGCAAAACCAAAGATAAAAGAGAAAGGCAAACATAGCAAAGCAAATATATCCAAAAAGTTATCAAATCTCCAATCATGGTCCTCACCAGGAAAAGATAGATCAAAGCTACAAAATAAACAACAGAGTGGCACGAATTGAGTGCAGAGAGAATCCAAATCGCAATGAGCACAATCCCCACATGATGCAAGATTGAAATTTCCGTCATATTCATCCCCTTCAACCCCCCAAAAAAAAAGAAAAATACTGCAAAACCACCCCTTAACTGAAACCACCACTCCTAGAACCAAAGTTTCAAACTTTATAAACACCCATTGATCCAATTCCAACCCTTAACCTCATAAAATGCGACATGCATGCCCATGAAGAATCCCAAATCCGGTATATTAAAAATCCGAATCCGTGCCTAGCCCCACCCCCAAATGGGTATAAATAATTGAATATTCAAATCCAGAAGGAGATACGCTACTGTTGTGAGAACTACTTGCAAATACAGGAATTTCAGTCATAAGAATTCCAAGATTATAAAAATGGTTGGTGAAAGTGAAAGGTAAAGTTTGCTAGAGTATGTCCCAGTCAAGAGGCCCAAGGGCATTGAATCAATACAATTTTTTTAATTTTTTTTTTTTTGTATTGATTAAGAACCAGCGAAACGGTGCCGTAAAAGAGAAGTAACGCGGCCAAATGAAAAACAGAGTAGCAGAATTTAGTAACATCTGAGAAACAGAAGTTAACACCTAAAAGGAACCGCTTTTTCGGAAGCGGCAAATTACGAACGACATAGGCGTTATCTAATACCAAAAGATAACAATTTTAAATTCTCCAACATTTCTTTGTACTTATCTTATTTTAATGTTTTTTTTATTTTTAGTTAAATGACTCATTTGCTTCTTATGATTAAATAAATTTTAACTCCACTTTTCATATTGTTTAGGAAGTGCTAGTGGGATTAAATTGGTACAATGAGAAAAAATCCACAAAAGAATAAGTTTTAAAGAGTAATTTGGGTAAATAACTTGGTTCAACTGTATAAAATTCAATTCGTAATATGTATACTAAAATAGTGATTTTATTAATAAAAAATATAAGATGAATCTCCAATTTTCAAGATGCTCAAATAGAAACTAAACAATCTAGTAAATTTTTTCTTGTTACATTAAAATGCGCCTAATTTAGATATTAATTCACATAGATTTTGTTGAGTTTTTATCAATAAAAATTGCATTAATTAATAATTTCTAAAATTTATCAGAATATAGTAATTATCAATTTTTTAAAATTATTTACAAACATTTTATTTCAAAATGCTATATTATTATCTTTTCTAAATTATATATAAGTTCTCTTAGTTTTAAAACTTACCTCTTATCCAATTTTAAGTCTATTGTCAATAAGTTCTATTTAAAATTTTATTTTTAAAAGAAACCTTGAAACATCAGAGAAGAAATATGTCTTTAAATTATTTTTGATTTCTTAATGAGACTATTAATTATAAGAAAGATAAATGATGATTCGTCTTTAAAATTATTTTTCTATTCGTCTTTAAAAGGACAATTGAGTACTGAAAAGAGAGTTTTTAAAATCTTGTTTTCGTCATCATAAAACACTAATATTTTCCATATTAATTAAGAAAACATCATTATGATCCATCAGTATGGAAGATATTATCCATTTTAAAACTTTAATTTTTTTCATAATTCTTTTTAAAAGACATATAAGATGTGTAATTTAGAAAATCCTAATAATTGAGTGTCATCTAACGAGATTTTTAATACAGATTAAAAGTTATATTAATGTTAATATAATAATATAAATTTCCTATGTTATTAATTACTATATTTTCAGAAATACATGCATTTATTTTCTATTTAAAGTTTTTAAAGCATTAGAAATATTTATGTTAAGAATAAAAAGAGATGCTGGATTTCTCAGTCTGATATAAAGTTCGAAGACAGGTTTGGTTGGCACGTGTCAACAAACATGAGCTCAGCGTGTCGGCAATCGAGAATTCCTATTTTTTATATATTTTTCAAATATATGTCGGCACTGAATTTTTTGTCATTTGACTAATGGTTTCAAAGTTAAAAGGACATTTGGCTTACTTTTGTTTAATTAAATACAATTGTTTCTTGTATTTAGTAGTTATTTTATATTTTTCAATATTGTTTATTAATTTATATTTATACTTTAAAGATATATTTTCTAAATAAATTAAATTCTATTATTATTATTATCATTATCTTATTCTATTTTAGTCTAGATCGGCGTATAATATATTCAAATAAAATAGTACAGAAAAGTATTAATTAGTTACACATCTAACTTTTCAGAAAATTTTATTACATTACATAGTGAATAAACACTCAAAATTATGAATATTTTAGACTTATTTTGATGAACTTTTCCATAAATAGTTTTAGAAAAATACAAACGAAAATTTAAAATATAAAATAATATTTTTTTCTTCAGTTAAAGAAACTTATCTTTAAGTTAATTTTATGTAAACTATTTTATATTGGTGTTTTACCAAGTAGCTGTGTTGATAACACAGTAGCTTCATTGGATAGGATAAAAAACCCACAGTACCGCTACAGATTCAAAATTATTCACTTTAATTGATGGTTTATATCTTCCCTTCATTTGACTAATTTGTCATGTACGATATTATAATTAAAATTTAAATAATTAACATAAGAACAATAAATGGTATTAATGTCTGCACAAATAAATATTTATGGTATTTTAAAGTCTTTCACATCTATGAGACTTTAGTACATGATTTACACGTCCAGCGGCGTGGGAGAAAAAGTTTCAATTAGAAATCAATCATCTAAAACTAGTGTTATTAAAATGGGTTCTTCTTTGGACTTAATTTATTTTTCATCATGTATATTTTATTTTTATATTGCTTTAAAGAATTATATATAAATTATATTATATCTTTATTATTGAATAAGATACACAATTTTTATCTTTTTTTTCTTATAACATGGTATTAAAAGATAATTATTTCTTGATTACATTTTTCTGCAACCAATTTTATAAGTGAGGGTTTTCAATGAGAAACAATTGGATGCTTTAATCACTCGTAGCTCTGGATTGATTTTTGAGGAATCTGGAAGAATTTCCGGAGATTCGGTTGTGAAATTCAATGGCTTCTGCAATTGTTTTTTCTAATAATTCTCACGCACAGTCATATTCTTCAACTCTGGGACTTTCTCAAGAGCAAATTCAAGGTCTATTGGCACTTCTTCCTCAATCTAATCCCACAGTCACACATTCTACCGGTCTAGTGAGTTCTCATAATGTTTTCACTTCTTCTCAGGATCAAGATAATATCTATTCCCAATGGATTCTAGACACAGGTGCTACTGATCATATATCCAGTTCTTTGTCTCATTTTATTTCTTATCATAGAATCTCACCAATTACAATTTCTCTACCCAACAAGAATTCTTCCTTTGCTCATTTTTCTGGCACAGTTTCTCTTGGCCCACACCTTACTTTACATAATGTCCTGTTTGTTCCTAATTTTTCAGTCAATCATATTTCGGTCATAAAGTTAACTAAATCTCTATCTTGTAAAATTACCATTTCTGAATTTTCATGTGAAATACAGGACAAGTCAACCTTGTAGTTGATTGGGAAAGCTAAAGAAAGAAATGGCTTATATGTCATGATAGTTCTTGCATCCACACCCCTTGTTCACCAACTACTATTACTCCTGAGAATTCTATTGCTTGTTCTACAATAAGACCTAACTCTATATATATTTGGCACTCTAGACTAGGACATCCTTCTTCTTCTTGTTATACCAAATTACGCATCATGTATGCCACTTTACCTGATACAAAATACACTCATTGTGATACTTGTCACTATTCTAAGCAAAGAAAATTGCCTTTTCAATTAAGTACTACTGTTTCAAAAGCTCCTTTTGATTTAATTCATGTTGATATTTGGGGGCCCTATTGTACTTCTTCTATTGATGGTTTCAAATATTTCTTAACTATAGTGGATGTTATGTCTAGATTCACATGGATTAAATTGATGGCAAGTAAGTCTGATACAAGATCACAACTTATTGGATTTGTTTCTTATATCAAAACTCAGTTTGGCATTGAGGTAAAAGCTGTTAGATCAGATAAAGGTAATGAGTTTGCAATGACAGATTTTTATAGACAAAAAGGGATACAACATCAATTATCTTGTGTTGAAACTCCTCAACAAAATGGAGTTATTGAGAGAAAACATCAACATATTCTCAATGTTGCTAGATCTTTAATGTTTCAATCCCATTTGCCCATAACTTTCTGGTCTTTTGTTGTTCGTTATGCTGTGCAACTCATTAATATTTTACCTTCCAAAGTTTTGGCATATTTTTCTCCATCTCAGCTTTTACACAATGTTAAACCTGGCATTACTTACTTACAGGTTTTTGGCTCACTTTGCTATGCTTCAACTCTTCAAGCTCATAGAACAAAATTTCAACCTCGTGCAAGAAAATGTGTTTTACTTGGTTTTAAAAAATGAGTAAAAGGCTACCTTTTGTTAGATTTCAACTCAACGGAAATTTTTCTATCAAGGAATGTAGTATTTTATGAAAACATATTTCCTTTTCTTACTAGTGACAAGCACTCACCTATTGATACACAAAATTCAAATTCCTTGGATTTTGTCACCAAAATCATTTCCTCTCCATCACCTCTTTTCTCAGAAGCTACTGATCAACCCTCTTTACCACCTACATCTCCTCCTACTATTGTTCCAGACCCTGTTACTTTTTCTTCTCAACCTGTTTCTGTTGAACCTGCCACTGCTACTCCACAAAGGAAATCAACCAGGCCAAAACATAAACCATCTTATTTGCAGGACTATCATTGCAACATGTTATCTACTTCTTCCGCCACTCAGTCATCCACAGGTACCAAATATCCTATCTCTTCATATCTCTCATATGATGCATTATCATCTCTTCATAAATCGTATGTCCTTAATCTTTCCCAAGCTACTGAACCTAAAACCTATAACCAAGCCATCAAACATGATTGTTGGAGAAATGCCATGGATCAAGAAATTGCAGGTTTAGAAAATACCAAAACTTGGGTTTTGACTGATCTACCTCATGGAAAGCAACCTATTGGATGTAAATGGGTATACAAAATAACGAGGCATGCTGGTGGGAGTACTGAACGATACAAGGCAAGGTTAGTAGCCAAAGGCTACAGACAACAACAAGGCTTAGATTACTATGAGACTTTTTCACCTATTGTCAAACTCACAACAGTAAGATTGGTTCTGGCTTTAGCAGCTTCCAAAAATTGGTATTTACATCAACTAGATGTAAATAATTCTTTTTTACATGGGGATCTAGATGAAGAGGTATACATGTCTCTTCCTCTTGGCTACAAAACAGAAAAACCAGGACAAGTTTGCAAGTTGTTGAAGTCATTATATGGACTCAAGCAGGCCTTTAGACAATGGAATTACAAGTTGACAACTACTTTACTTTCTTTGGGCTACATACAATCGAAATCAGATTATTCACTTTTTCTCAAAAGTGATTCTTCACATATCACCATCTTACTTGTTTATGTAGATGATATAGTTTTGGCAGGTGATGACATCAGGAAATCCAAACTGTGAAGGCTCTATTGAATGCAAAGTTCAAAATTAAAGACCTAGGCCAACTCAAGTATTTTCTGGGCTTAGAAATTGCAAGATCTCAACAGGACATTAATTTGTCACAAAGGAAGTATGTTCTAGAGTTACTAGAAGATGCAGGATTGTTGGGATGTCAACTTGTTTCTACTCTCATACAACCAGACACAAAATTCTCCAGGGAAACCCTATTCAGATGTGCAAGCCTATAGAAGACTTCTTGGCAGGTTATTATATCTAACCAACACAAGACCAGATTTATGTTTTGCTGTTAGTACTCTCAGTCAATTTCTTTCCAATCCTTTGGAAGATCACTATGCAGCAACAATTCGGATCTTGAGATATATCAAGAACAATCCCAGACAAGGATTATTTTTTCCCTCCAACGCATAACATACTCTCAAGGCTTTTAGTGATTCTGATTGGGCTGTTTGCCCTGACACTAGAAGGTCTGTAACTGGTTTTAATGTGTTCTATGGTGCATCCTTAATCAGCTGGAAATCCAAGAAGCAAGGTACTATATCTAGATCATCAACCGAAGGAGAATATAGAGCCTTAGCTTCCACAACATGTGAAATTCAATGGATTTTGTATTTGCTCCATGATTTGAAACAACCTCTACCATAACCAGTTCCTCCGTTTTGTGACAATCAATCTGCTATACAAATTGCACAGAATCCAGCCATGCATGAGAGGACAAAGCATATTGAAATTGATTATCATCTCATAAGGGATAAAGTTCAAGCTGGTGTAATTAAGCTCTTGCCCATTTCTACTTCGGCCCAACTTGCAGACATTCATACTAAAGCTTTGCATCCCGCACAATTTCAGTATTTGTTGTCCAAGCTAAGCATTAAGGATATATATGTTGCAGCTTGAGGGGGGATATTGGATTTAATTTATTTTCCATTCATATCTGTGCATTTATGTTCATATATTTATATTCTATTTTTATATTGCTTTAAAGACCTATATATATGAATTGTACTATCTCCTTATTATTGAATAAGATACACAATTTTCATCCCTTCTTTTCTTATAACATCTGGCACGCCACAGATTGGTTACTCAGTAAGCTAATTCAATCCAGCTCATTTATTAGTGAGTCAAAAAAATCCGAACTCAGCTTAGTATAAAGGGGTTATAGATGTCTTTTCAGTATATTAATTATGAGAGGTTACTTGCTTAGCATAAGTGAAGTGTAAGACAGATGGCTAAGGCATCTTATTTGGGTTGATGGTCATATGTTCAATTATTATGTATGCTTAACTTGTCCGGTTTAATGGAGTAAAACCTAAGGTTGTAGACAAGCTAAATCAAGTAGTGTAGAAAGTGTGTCTTTGTTCAATTAGGTTTATTATTCTTGTTCATGTGGTTATGAGCTAAATAAGGTAACTTAGAAAGTTAGAATATTAACGTGCAAAATCAAGAGATTATTTTCAAAGATGATGTTTTATACTTAATTTCATTTGATATTATATGACTTGCAAAGTTCATTAATTTTCGATGGTACCTGCCACGAGTTAAGATTATTAAGTTTATTAAAATTTAATTTTATTATGATCATTTGGTATGTAGTAGTGTTGTATAGACAAAAATATATATATATATATATATATATATATATATATATATTGTGTCTTAGTGCAACAACTCAAACAATTCTCAAGAATAATAATTTTTTTCTATTGTTTGGTTATGCGAGAAGTCAATATTAGCATTATTTCTGATACTACAAATATATTTAAAGGCTTTGGAAGAGCTACTATATTTCTACTAAAAAGTATAATATGAACTTATTAAAGTTTAAGAATATTCATCTAAAGGGATATCATATAGATAAACAATGAAAAAGTTATGGCATAAAAAATGAAAAAGATATGGAATATTTCACTAGAATTGAGTTGAATAAAAAATGAGTATTGGAGAAATTATCAACCTTCTCGTATGATTTGTACTACACATATATGAGTAAAATTGAAACACATGTCATTGTACGCCATAAGCTTACAAATCAAAATGAATTTCTCGTTTGGCGTGATCAGTTAGGTTATCTTGGATCTATCATGATGCAAAAAAATATTTGTAAAATCAGGGGACACCCATTTAAGAGTAAAAAACATTTTTAGTCTGATGATTTCTCATGTACTTGATGATTTCTCATGTACTGTATGTTCACAAGGAAAATTGCTAATAAGACTATCACCAGAAAAAATTAGAAATGAGTCATTATCATTTTTAGAATGAATACATGGTGATATTTGTGGTCAAAAACACCTATTATATGAATCATTTAAATATTTAATGATTTTAATGCATCAACTGTATGGTCACATTTTATTATCAACTAGCAGTCAAGCATTTGCAAATTTATTAGTAGAATTAATCAAGTTAAGAGCTCACTTCCCAGATTATTCGATTAAGAAAATTCTTCTTGATAATGCTAGAGAATTTAAATCTCATGCTTTTCATAAATATTGTATGTCAATTTGAATTGATGTTGAACATCCACTAGCACATGTTCATACTCCAAATGGACTTGTAAATCATTAATAAAATATCTAAAACAAGTTACAAGAACATTACTTATGAGAGTTAATCTTCCAATGATTACTTGGGGAAATGCAATTTTTCATGCTACAGTATTGATTCACATCAAGCTAACAAATTATCACAAATACTTTATTATGTAGTTGGATTTTAGTCAGTAACCTAATATTTCAAATTTAAGAATTTTCGGATGTGTTGTATATGTTGCAATTTTGCCACTAAAAGGGACTCTGATGAGTCCTTAGAGACAATTGATCATATATGTTTGATATGATTCTCCATTAATAATAAAACATCTTGAACCATCAACATAAGACTTAGTTACAGTTTGGTTTGTCGGTTGTTATTTTAATGAATAAGTTTTTCCAACATTAGGGGGAGAAAGAAAACAAATTGAAAAAGATATTTGTTGGAATGAATTATCATTATCTCATCCTTGATTCTCATACAAAAGAATTAAACTATAATTTCAAAGGATAATTCATTTACAAAATTAGTCGATCAATTACCTGATATTTTTACTAACAAAAAAAAGGGTAACTAAATTACATATATCAGCTACTAATGCTCCAAATAGAATTGATATTAATTCATAACGTACTTGTAGCGTGGTAGGCCCGTTGGATCCAAAGACACCCTTGAAGCATCGTAGACCTATAAAAGACCCTTGAATGAGAAAGAAGAGCTAAAGACAAGATGACCTAATCGAAAAGGTGGAAATCTCAAGATTTATTTAATATAGTTAATGATTTGGTTCCAAAAGAACCCCAGGTACCTAAAATTGTTGAAAATAATGAGATCTCAATAAATTATGCAATGAATAAGATAATATGGAACCAAAATAAAGTCAACATTGACGAAACTTTTTCATATAATGTAGCGATGAATGTTATGAGTGACAATGAGGATAAAGAACTAATGATCATTGAAGATTGTTGACAAAGAAATGATTGGCCAAAATGAAAATATGAAATAGAAGAAGAAATATATTTTCTTGCTAAATGAAAGGTTTTTGGACTTGTAGTTCACACACTTGAGGGTGTAAAATCCATTGGGTACAAATGGTTTTTATGCAAAAACATAATGAGAATGATGAAATTGTTAGATACAAAGCATGATTAGTTGCTTAAGGTTTTTGAAGAGACATATTCATTGGTATTGGATGCAAGAACATTTTGATATTTGATTAACCTAGTTGGATAAGAAGTTCTGCATTTACATCTAATGGATGATGTTACAACCTATTTACGATTCTCTTGAGAATGAAATTTATATGAAACTCCTTTTATGGATTAAAGCAATCACAACCTATGTGGTATAACTATCTTAGTGAGTACTAGTTAGAAGAAGGATATTTGTCCTTATATTTACATGAAAATATTAGAAAATGAATTTGTCATAATTGTTGTTTATGTAGATGACACAAACATCATTAGAATTCATAATGAGCTCATAAAGACAATTGATTGCTTAAAAAAAGAATTAGAGATGATGAATCTTAGAAATACAATTTTTTATTAGGGATTACAAATTGAGTATTTAAATAAAGATGTTTTTGTACATCAAAAGGCTTATATAATGAAGGTACTTAAGAGTTTCTATATGGACATGTCACATCCTTTATGCACTCCAATGGTTGTCAGATTGTTAGATGTTGATAAAGATCCTTTTAGACCTTAAGAAAAGGGCAAAAAACTTCTTGGTCTAGAAGTACAATATCTTAGTGTTATAGGAACACTAATTTATCTTGCTAGTTATGCTCAACCTTATATAACATTCGATGTAAATTTGTTAAGCGAGATATAATTCTTCACTTATAAAAAGACGTTGAAGTGATGTAAAACATATAATTTGTTATCTTAAAGGTATTATCAATATGAGCTTATTGTAACACCCCAGTTTTCTGGGTGTCACTAAAACGCATAAAACTTAAAATTTTCACTATCAAGAATAATTTCTCAAATAAATTTGAATCCAATTAGTATTTACAGTCTGAATATTCAAGTTTAATTGTTTGAAAAAACATAAATCTATAAAACCTTTTCCAAAATAAAATATAACTCTTACAAAAGCCCAACATTAGGTCTCCCATCTCTCAATGTCTACACAACTCTTGAAATATCTACATCTGTTCTCGTACAACACAAGCTTTATACAATCTTTGCCACACACACAAACAAATATGGGTGAGCAAACAAAGAAAAACATCAAAACATTTATACAACATTTATATCTCAATTATTAAGTCCTTACAACAATCCTACCACATCGAACAACATCAATACATAGTAAGACTATAACAAGCAATACAATAACAAACCATACGCTCCCTTAAAACGAAATCATGATCAATTTATTAGCCTTATACAACTGGTCAATTAAAGGAAACCCGTGCCAATACTATCGATATCTCTAATCGTATGTCACTTCCATACTTCACTGCATCATTCTTGTTTACCAAAATATTCAAGTGATCCTTCACCGCAGTTTCAGACCTATCTCCCTTGCTCCTCAGGCTTATAAGTAAACACTTCAAGCTGCTTCCATCAGTACTAAACTCAGCATGAGCCGGAACCCTATGGACGAGACATTCATCCCTTTCTACCCCTCAAAAGAGGAAATGACAGCACTCAAATCCCAGTCTCTTCTACCGCCCCTCATGGATTGGACGAAGAGACTCATCTCTTCCATTGCCTTTTATAGACGAAGAGATTCATCTTTCTACCCTCTCGTAAGAGAAAAGGTACAAACCTGATTTACATGGCAAGATGACATAACCTAGCTGTATAACCATAACCTCCCAACTACCACTTTCATGTCACATTCACGCCAACTCCTATGTAAGTGTTAGAGAAATCTCTTACCTTAGATTCCATGTTACGAACCCACCCTGTGATCACTACTACTTGATGCCCATCCATGAAAATTGTTTAAAAATTATTCTTACAACTGTTGTCATAAATACAAACACGCAATGTCCCAATTCCTCATCATAAGATAAGTCAACCCAAGGACATACTTTACTACTGCACCAAATTACAACCAACATTTACAATTCACATGGTTGAAGAAATATATCCACCCTCCTAAGGGAACCCTACGTAGGTTCAAAAATTTTCCACAATTAACCCTCATTTTTCACGTATGCCTTTAAGTACATGATAACTACATGTAAAATGTATATTCCTACACCCACAACCCCTACATCTATTTAAATTATCATGCACCCACGTCCCTTACTCATATCTAACATACAATAATCCAAAGAGCTATAATTTAGTTCAAACAACCACCACCAATGTCAAATTTCACAATAGTAACCCATCTTAATCATTAACATTGGTATTCGAGTGAATTACAAGCAATGTAATGTTCAAACAAATCCAAATCCCACATTCAAAAGGGTCACAATGTTAATGCACAACAATGACATGTTCACACAACATAGAATTAGTATCATTCACTCTTGTAAGCAAGTATTTAAGCATTCAATCTAATTACACACAACCAACACTTCTAGAGTCATTAATAATTATGCACTCACAACCAATGGTCCCTAAAAGACTAAAAATTAGGTCAGCAATTGCTAATTCAACATTCTGCATATTCCCAAGTCACAAATAACCACATAAAAACACTTTCATATTCTCAAGAGGCTTTAACTATCCCAAACAAAATCCAATCCACCCTTGAACTTACTAGAACATGAATTTCAAGAAGGAATAGTTTAAATAGACAAAAACATATATCTATTACATCATAACATGACAGTTTAATCATTCAAAAATATGAGAGTAAGAACCGCTATAAAAAAAAATATACCTTGTATAATGGTATATATAATATATTTTAAAATATTTATAATATTTTAAGATATTTATAAATATTATTGTGTTTAAAACTACATGTCAATTTTTTTTATGTAATGTCATTATTAACAAAATCTAAAAAATTATGTTTAAATTCTAAATGAAAGAAAGTATTACAAAATAATATTAGATAACATATTTAATATATTTGAATTTTTACACAATAAATTATATTTTAGTTTTTAAAATTATTTTCATTTTTGATGGACCCATTTGTCTATTTGTAATAAAGAAAATAGAGTATTTTTTTTATCTTATTTACCCAAAACACTACAAAAATTTACAACTTTTCCTAAAAATGCTTTACCCGCGGTTCGAAAAACTACTGGGAAAAGCTGCATCGCTAAGTAATTATCGACGGTTTTTGACAAAACTCCCGCTAATACCAGCGGTTTTGCTGAAACCCCGCTAATACCAGCAGTTTTACTAAAACCCCCGCTAATACCGACGGTTTTGCCAAAACCCCACTAGTTCCGACGATTTTCAAAGCCACCAATATTAACGGGGGGTTTACCAAAAACCGCTAGAAATGTGTACAATTTTTTTTTTAACTTTTGATTTTAATAAAATAAAATAATAATAAAATTAGTTTTATTAACCATATGAATATTTAACTAAAGCGCTGAATATTATATATAAAATAAACTACATTAATTAACATATTAATATGATCATATAACTAATTGTTTGTATATTAAAAAAAGAAAAATATCCAATTCTATATTAAAATACTAATATAAAATATGACTAAGATATTCATAAATAAACCAAAATTAAATAATATGAAACTAAAATTAAATGTAAATATTAAATATAAACCAAAATATTATTATATGAACTGTAAACATTATAAATACAATTAATGTTCATAAAGTTTTCGTGGGAAAAGTTGGAGCTAGCAGCAACTAATTCATTTTCACCTAAAGCATGGAGAGATTTATCATCTTCACTTGTCCTTAGGTGCAGACGGGAAACAACCATCTTTATTTCATCATGTGCACGCAGATACTGAGCTTAAGCTAACACCAAAAACCTTGCATGACCAAACTCCTTTCGCATTCCCTTATAAGTCAACAACAGAGGAAAAGGAACAAAGTCAATCAAAATTGTTATTACAGATAATCTTAGCTTTTAAGAGGTTTAAAATTGTCAGACAATTACTTTTTCACTGAGCACAATTAAACAATCCTGAAAAGGTTTACTTGTATTTTGGGAGGGGAGAAGATAAAAATTGAAAATAAAAACACTCTAGATTAATTTAATTACTCTTTTGAGGAATCATATCCATAGAAAATATTTCATAAAGTTGTACCTCAATAACATGTAAATCCTTGGTGGCAGCTGAGACAGAGTCCCTTCCTCATCGAGCCTTACAGTAGTTCTTTATAACTCCAAGAATTAGATCCAACTCAGATGCTGATCTTGAAACCTAAAAAGCTCAACCTAAAAAGACCTCAGGTAGCCAATCTTCATAAAAGAGTGCTGGAAAAATCTTCTTTTTGGCAAGGTCTCCAGAAGCTCTAACAACTGTTATACTAAGATTTGGGGAAAAGATTCGGCAAGCACATGTATCCACCCACCACGATAGAACTGGAGAAACATCTTACCAAGTAGGTATAAATTATAATTACTTCGAAAAATTTAGGCATCAGTACCATCTATGATCCAACTTGTAGGGGGAATACTATGCATGTGATTAATGGGTGAAGCATATTTATGTCCTCTGTATACTAATCATGCTGCTAGCGTAGGATACTTAATACAAAGACCAGCACCGACATAGCTTTCACTTGTTATATCTGTTCTGTCATTAGGATTTAGGAACCCATAAGCCCACTCTCTAGCTTAAAGAATGGTGCCCATCACAGTTTATGACGGTTGCTCAAATGATTCCAAGTAAGAATACTCAAGCATAATAAGATTGCTCATTACACGAGAAGGCTAATTTTAACACACCAACAAGCATGCCATAAAGTCCAAAATTCAGAATGAACATACCATTAAGAAATCATCTTGAAATTTCCTGAATTCAATAGCAGGCAATCTTCTCAGGAGACTTGACACTTGTCTTAATAGTGAATTTTCACAAGGAACATCACCTGCTTTTAAATAGTAAGATTAATTATCACATTTATTTATTGGAGTTTCAATATATATGAAAATGTATGATTTATAGTTGAAGCAAGAAATGGAAATATTGCTCACATTTACATTTAATATACTGTTTTGAAACCGTGATTTGTAAATACGAATATAAATACTTAAAACCATGACATGCAGCTAAAACTTGATTTCTTACTTTGACAAACCATTTCTGAAAACCTTAAAGATAATTGGTTGTTTTCACTAAAAATTAAATGTTTTAACATTTCTCACAATTTAAGAAGAAGATTTTGAGAAAGAAACTCCACAAAAAGATACTTAATGAAAGAATTTATTTCAAAACTTTAGCAAATTCATGAGTGCTTATGATTAGTTAATCCATCCTAAAATTTAGTCTATTATAATTTGTAACTGAGGATCTAATTTTCTAAAATAGGAAGATGTGCAATAAGATATATATGGCAGTGATAACTAGAAAACCACTATATGCGTCTTTGAAGTCAGTAATATCTAATAAAACTTAACAAGCTTACATCTTAAAACACCATCGAGGAGGTAAACCAAGTGTTAACACCGTCGAGGAGGCTGTGAAGGAGGTGGCTCCGGTCAACGACTAGATCCGCGAGCTCTAGATTTTTGGAATTAGGAATTTGAAACAGGAAAAGATAAGGGAATTAGGGATTTCGAAGTGACGAAGGACTGTGAGGATGGAGAAGCCGAGATGAGAAGGTTGTGAAGATGAAAACGGCAAGACACGAAGGTTGGGAAGATGGAAATGGCGACACGTGCGAATCACAAGCTCCTCAAAACCACCGTCGGAGAGCTCCTAAAAAATGTCAATCGCGAGGTCGGTGAGCTCCTAATGCTTGGGTTTTCGAAATTAGGGATTTGGAGGAGGAGATGGCTAAAGATTGCGAAGTGACAAAGGATTGTGGAGATGGAGTAGTCGAAACGCGAAAGATGAAGATGAATATGAAGAAGTGGAGACACGAATGTGAAAATGGAAATGAGGAAGTGAAAAACAAAGCTTTGGAAGCACAGATGCAAAGTATTTTGAAAAGTATATTTTGTACAGTTCCCATGGTTTCATAAACAAACTCCTGAAACGCTCGAAAAATTATGATAAAGAATTAAGAAAAACTTAACTACGGTTTAGTATTAAACCGCCGATAGTTAGGAGAGGTTTTAGAACCACTGGAAATAAACTTCTACTATAATAACTTTTTTTTTAGTGAAATAAATCCGACTCAGCTTATTTTAAATGGATTGATAACAAGATGAGCCTAATCAAGTTGGCTACCATTACTTATGATTTCTATAACTTAATACTTTATTATTTTCTATGCTTTAAGATCCTAGACCAACTTGAAGTTTCAAATTTATCCAGGTCCAGGTTATAAAAGAAGGATTATTTAAGTTTAAGTATATAGTAAACTAAAGTATCTTTAATAGAATTTCTATAAAATGTATTAATTGTTTTATAAAGTGTTTAAAGTATTTTTTTTTATGTGATTGAGTTTTATTGTTAATAAAATGGTCCGATAATTATTTTTGTCTTTTAATCTCTAAAATTAACTAATTTCTCTTCTCTTTAATTATTTCTAATTTCTAATTTATTGGTTAATTTGCTTATTCTCTCACACCTCAATTTTATTAGATAGGTTATTTGAGTAAAAGAAAATCAAATCGTTGAATATTATTAAAACCTGCAACTACCATTGCTTTTGAACAACTGAATGTAATGAATACGTATCACAATAGAAAATGATTGGATAATAATATTTTGAGATCATTTTTTTATAATATTTTAACGTTATCTACGTGTCATTTCTTGATTAGTCTAAAATTATTCTACAATCAATAATAATAATCATAAACACTAAAATAGACCAAACACAGAATCACGTGTAAATGATGTTAAAATTTTGTCAAGAAAATGTTGTTAATAATAATAATAATCATAAACACCAACATAATCCAATCACATAATAACATGTAAATAATGTTAAAATTTTGTCAAAAAAATATTATCAAAGTATCATTATCCAAAATGATTTTTAGAATTATCGGTTGCTATTATTGCTTTTTGAGAAAAAGAATTTCCGGAAGTGTTTATTGTATTCTGAAAAGATAAATTCTGAAAGCGACAGGGTGTAGGGAGATATATGGTTGATTTTGTTTCTTATCCACTTGCTCTTTTGAGTGATCATTATTGGGCTTTTAGGTCATTACAATCCAATTTTACTTAAGGGTTTACTATTGCCACCCCTTTTCGCATGTTTACGTAATTTTCAAGTTTAGAACAAAACTAGCTTAGGTGTAGAGTTATCAAAGTTGTGAGGGTCTATTTCTGAAGGGCTTTTATTTCCTGCACCTCCGAATTTCTTCGTAGATTATACGTTACAAAAAAATTTCGGAACAGGTTTTTCGAAATTTTTAAAACATTTTCAAAATGAAATTTCCAAAATAGAATTTTCGAAACGAAATTTCTAGAACATATAAAATGTATTTTGAAATAATTTTTCAAAGTGAGATTAAAAAAAAGACTTTTGTTGAACCGCATCTCAATTTGACCTAATATGGTTTAATCTAAACTTGGTTTGAGACTAACATTGCTTAACTCGATTTCCAGTAGTAAATTTAATTAAAGTAACATTTCAATTAAATATTAGGCCTAATTAGATTTATTCTTTTATCTCTTATACCAAATAAAAAACTAATTAACTAAAATAACTTGATTATTTCTAAAATCACGTCTTTACCTTTAATCAAAATAATTTATCAATTATTAACAAAAACACATTCAATCATATAAAAGTTCTAATTTTAATCAAAATAATTTTTCAATTAAAATTAAAAACCTTGTGATTCATTATTCTTGTGTGATGTATATTTAACATTATCCTAATATGCTAGAATATAAAAATCATTACTTTTATTTTATTAAGAGACAAATGATAGATAAAAAATATCTTAACTAGAATCAAAAGAACAAAAAAATTTATTTAATCTAACTACATAATTCAATTAAGAAATTAGAACAAAAACAACCTTAGGACTTAACACTTTCATGACAGTAAAAATAACTTAAAAATAGAATAAAATAAAGGGGGGATGTGAAATATAAAGGGAGGTCAAAATTAAGCCCTAAAGATTCCTAAATTCCTCTTATATATTTTTCTAAGTCTTCTTATATAAAAATTGGATAACCCTTTTTTGTCTTTTATGTTGTTGTAATCTTTTTTTTTAATGTAATCTCCTCTAATTATTTTTTAAATAAATTCAATATCTTCAAGATATATTTTGTTATTATGGAGATTTAAATATATTTAATAAGATTTTACTAGATTTAAAAAGATTTAACAATTACTATCTTAGATAATTATTTAAAAGTATCAATTAAAATATATAAAGATATATTTATCTCAAATTATCTTTTATATAAATATTTTTGTATTATCAAAGCCTTTCTGGAAAAACATAGAGAAAACTGTAAGATCTAATTTTGGTTGTCATTCTTAGCATAGCCAAATTGGTTTTTCAGCAAAAACCTTTTCTTTATCTTCAAGATATATTTGGTTGTTATGGAGATTTAAATATATTTAACAAGATTTTGCTAGATTTAAAAAGATTTAACAATTATTATCTTTGATATTTTATGATATAAGTAAATTAGATAATTATTTAAAAGTATCAATTAAAATATCTAAAGATATATTTATCCAAAATTATCTTTTATATAAATATTTTTGCATTATCAAAGACTTTTTTGGAAAAACATTGAGAAAATTGTAAGGTCCAATTTTTGTTATCGTTCTCCCTTTCTAACATAGCCAAATTGATTTTTCCACAAAAACCTTTTCTTCAGTTTTTTTCATTCTTTTCTTGTCTTCTTCATGTGGTGCTTAACTTGATTTCTTGTAGCTTAGTTAATCCATGAGCTTAAACTTAGCATTAGCTACATCAAAACACCTGAGAATATCTAAAGAACATTCATCAACTAAAAAGCTATTTTAAACATATTTTTATATCACAAACTCATTTAGCTATCTTAGAATAAATCCTAATTAAGAAACATTTTAAGCACAAAAAATCGAGATTATTAAATGAGGCATAAATACACACTGATTAGTTAGACATTTGACTCTTCTATCCCTTTTCAATATTTTTATTTATTATTTATTTTTTTCACATGAGAATGTTTAACTCTCAATTTCAAGTGCTCAATTCCATAAAACCTTAATTAGCTAAGTGGCATAAAAACTTATATTAATTACTCTTGTTGATCCTTAATTTTTATTTCGTTTGAAGAAACTATGCTTCCTTAAAATAATTATCATTTCCTCTCAACAATTCATCTAGTTCAATATCGGGTAAGATTACTTAGATCTCTAAGGTATTTTCTCTCTTATCTTATCCTTAATTATACACTTTTTTTCTTTTAGTGTGATTTCGTTCAATGTTGTATATATTAATTCATTTCTAGAACACATATTTTGATAATTTTTTTTATTCCTTTTTAATATTTTTGTTTGTTGTTTATTTTTATTATATCGAATATTGTTTCAATGATTTTTTATATAATTATTTTTGTTTCCTTTGTTAAGACACGATCGTCTAAGAACCTTTTATTTTGAAGTTTAACAAAAGCGTTTATCGAAATAGTATTCATCGCAAAGACCGTATATGATAACTCACTAAATGCTATATGACTAAACACTATCCTAAACGTATAGTAAACAATGTAACTATTTAAATTCGATATACGAATAATCCTTTTTGTCTGTTGTGTAGTCTTTGTCTGTTTGTGCAAATCTTATCAAAGACAAAGTGTTGTATTCAAAGTTCAGTGCTAATTTAAAAAGACGTTAAGAGATACAAAAACATTCCAGGAATGTTTCCTCACTGCTTTCTTTTTTATCATCCGTACAACAACACAATTTTTCTTTGGAAAAGCATAATGGCATCTAACATTATACAAAAGGCTACATCAACTTTATAAAAAGTCAAGGCTCTAATGTAACCGATCTTCATCGAAGTTTTATATAAATTGAAGATTGCATGCATGAAGAAGAGAAAGAGAACAACTTAATTGCACGTACTCTTATGCTGAGAAAATTCTCTCTTTGGCTATGCACATATGTTGTGTTGTCTAACTTTGAGTATGCATCTTTTTAACACGTTTTTCAGATCTATAGTGTTTTGATCATATCCTTTTTAAGATAGTTATCCATCTATACTTGTTTTAAAACATTCATTTGCTTTTGGATAATCAAGAGTGATTCAAAGCACTCAGTTTGTTTAGCTTAGGGAGAGTAAATCGGCATTTTAACCAATTGGGCTATAGTAAATCAGAAGTAGTGAAACTCGTTTGTAACTTGTTAAAGTTAGTGGAATCCTTCAAGAGTATTTAAAGGAGAACTAGATGTAGCCCAAGTTAAGTGAACCATTATAAAACGAGTTTTTATCTCTGCCATCTTCTAGAGTTTACCTGTTATTTCAATTGGTATTAGAGTTAATGTCTTTGAAGTACCTGGAAAAACACTAGAAGGGGGTTGAGTAGTGTTATAGAAAAACTTTTTGCGAAGGAGATAGTTTAACAACTTTGTCGAGGATTGGAAAGTTTATGTGAGTTGTTAAACGCTTGACTTCAAAAATTCGGTTCAAGTTATAAGTTATTTAAACAAATATTTTTCAATTGTTTAAATAAGTTTTTTGTAGCTTTTTGATAAAATTATATCTTAATAAAAAGACGTTTGATGACATGAGTTTTTGTTGTGGTTAAAGTAATATGCAATTGCAGGATTTGTAGGAGAAACGTTTAGTAAGAATAAAGCAATAAACACTCAATTGTTTTTATACTGGTTCTCTCCCCCAAGCTACGTCAAGTATCCTCTAAAACCTTAGAGGGTTCCACTATAATCTTCAATAAGATTACAATTGAGTATTCTCACCACTCTTGGTATCACCTAGTCACTTTAAGTAACTACCGTCACTTTGATTAGAACCGAGTTTCACCAACTCTTGGTTGTGTAGTATTCTTCATCGCTCCTGGTATCCTAGACACTTCTGGTATCTTCCAGATACACTGTCTTGTTGAGTTTAACCCACTCTTGGTTTCCACTAGACAAATCGTCTAACTATCGTTTAACTCCACCAAGTTAAATGTCATTGAGTTTCACCCACTCTTGGTTTCCACTAAACACACCCATCTAGCTATTGTTTAACTTCACCAAGTTAAACGTAAAGTGTTTGAATTCTTTTCAGAATTTACAACCAAAAGATTGATTACAAGTCCTTAGATGATAACTCTCACAAAGAGGATATGTATGCAATATAATTCAATCTAACAAACTCAAAAAAAAATCTCTTTTCTATCTTCTTACAATAGTAAGCCCATATGTCAATGAAGCTTGAGAGTGTTTCCTTTCTTGAGTTTTTCTCTCTTAGATATTTTTTTTGAGTTCGTGTGCTTTTGAACTTTTTTCTCGACGTTGTTCACTTGAGCATTTTCTCTACATGTTATTCTCTTGATTCTTTTTTTGAATGATCTTTTATTTAAAGGCTTATCAAAAATATATTTGTTAGACAAAGCTTTGTTTTGATCTTTAAGTCTTCTTAGTCTTGTATGTAACAGCCGTTGGTTAAAGTTAACTTGTCAGAGGAGGCTTGCTTTTTCATTACTTTGACAAAAGTAGTCAACATGATTTTTTTGGCACGACTTTTGATTAGGAGAACATTCCATGAATGTCTTCTTTATTTCTAACGTCCACTTCTTATTTGTATAGGATGGAGCATGTGGATGTGTGTAATAGACAATTTGTACAAAGTATAGTAGATATGCATGCAACATATATGTCCTTTCTTTTATCACTTTTATTATTTTTAAACATTGAACATTTGATGACATTTAATGCTTGTTTAGAACAACTCAGTGCTTTTTATGTTTTCTATCGTTCAGGCAGGATTTGGTAGTTTAAGCTTTTCACTAAGACACCAAGCAATTGATGAAAACTTCGTCATTGGATGAAGTAGATTGTTTAACACATGGTATCATCTAACCTATGTAAACGCTTCTTTAAGTTTTTCTCGATTTCATTGAAAGATGTGTTGAGCAAGATATCTTTCAACACAAGTTTTTGGAATATGATTTGAGACTTTTAACAAGCTTTCCAAAAACATTGTTTGACACTTTTATCCAGCAATGTATAACATTCGTTGCATTAAGCAAGACTTTACATTAACTAAAGAAATTGTTTAGTGGTGTGGTGTTTTTACTAAAGCTGTGTTTAGGTATTTAGTTTATGTATCTATTATATTCAAGAGTGGTTGTGTCTTCGTTATAATAATTAATTTGATTAACAAAACCTCCTAGTCAATTGTATTAAGGAAAAAATAGATATAACATGTGTTTAGGTGGATAAATATAAAACTGCTTTATACCCTTTTTTGTGTTGCTTCTTTACCAAAGAATATACTAAGTATTTACCGGAGGAGTCTTAAACTCTACCCTCAACTAGTTGTTTTATTTTAACAATAGTTATAAGAATATATAATTTTTTAAAAAAAGAAGATAATTAATGCGATTATGAAATTAAAAAAAAAAACTTATCAATTACAATAAAGTTAAGAAAAATTACACAAAATGATAAATAAAAAAACGGAATCAGTTAGTATATTGACCGGTTAAGTATATTAAAATTAGTTATATTCTGTTACTTTGTCACTTTGCATTGCCAAAAAAAACATTAGTTAAGTGGCATGCATAATTGCTTCTGGAATAATGTGTGCATCATCTCTGAATCAGACGAGTGAGTGGAAAACACAGTGAAAAAGAAAAACACAATATAAAATGGCAGCACCACCAAATATCAATAACTAGGAGCCTTTAAGCATCCAACGTGACATCCATGCTCAGCTGCCACTGACCAACTCCAATTTCGTAATTCCTTCCTTACCAATCAGCTTAAACAATATATTCAATCCAAACGAACACAGCGCAAATGACGAACTTGTCTATGGGCTCTTGATCGAAATCATCGTCATCATTTATTTCTTTATTCCCTTCACACTCACAACCCAACAACTACAACCTCAATCTCTATCCCATTTTAACGCAGCCCTTTTGATTCTAGCGACTATTTATGCTCCCAAACATGCTACGATTTTGCTTCACCACACTCTGCGCTTCCAAAGCCTCGCCTTTTCCTCTCTCTGTTTCCGTTTCTAAACCAATTCTCAAACCCAGATCACAAATGGCTTCTTTCTCCTCTTCCTCTTCTTCCAAGCTATTGTTCCGCCAGCTCTTTGAGAAGGAATCGTCCACCTACACGTACCTTCTCGCGGATGCCTCGCACCCAGAAAGACCAGCCCTTGTAGGATTCTCTCAATTTTGTTCTTGTGGGGAAATTTGTGTGAATTAAAAGATTGAATTTTGAAGTGTGGTTGAATGTTTCTGGGGTGTTTTTATGTGGGTGGGAGGCATTTTGGGGATTGGACTATAGGTTTTTTCCTTTGAGATTATTTAGGCCTTTAGTGAATTGGATGATGGGCCACAATAGAAAAGTCTTCTTTTTAATCGTATGAATCAGAAATCATGGTAGATACGACTTTTAAGTAGTTTTTATAGAATTTAATAAATTCATCATACATGTTGAATTCTGATTGAAGGATAGCATAAATAGTTTTTTTGTTTTTTTACTTTCTGTTGTTTGGTGATTGATGAATTTTTTTGTTGAAATTTCAGTTGATTGACCCGGTTGATAGAACAGTAGATAGAGACGTGTTGCTTATTGAGCAACTGGGGTTGAAGCTTGTGTATGCCTTGAACACACATGTGCATGCGGATCATGTCACTGGGACTGGCCTTATCAAGGTGTGCACCTTCTGTAAACAATTTAAGGGCAGAGGAAGTTTTTCCAATATTTGTGAATAGTTTTTTGCCGTGGAGGTAACTTAGTGTGTTTTTGTTATCCACTTATCACGCATAGGGAAAAGTATCCGGTCTAAAATCTGTTATTTCAAAAGCAAGTGGTGCAATGGCCGATCTTTATGTTGAGCCAGGTGATAAGGTCCATTTTGGTGATCTTTTTCTAGAGGTAAGTCTCCAGCTGCTTCCCTAATGTTTAGTCAATGTTATTGTAGATTCTCAACAGTTATAACTTGTTTTTTGACTGGAGTTGTTGCCAAATGATTGGGGGTTATCAAAGATACCTTGCATTTCATGAAGTCCTTGATAAGGGATGAGGGGTTCTATATAGGTTGCTTGATCTATCTATTTCTTTGTATAATATGATAAATGAATATCCAGTCTGTGAAACTCTAAACTTATGAAGACAGACATTGAATATAATTTGATGCAGCTTCCAGTATTCAACATCATTTATGACATCAGTACCCATATTTCTAAATGAGAAAGGACTCTGATTTATCAAGCTGATGGATAGGTCATTGTCATTAATTTAATTGCAGCTTTATGTTAAACTAAATTGTGGCATTGTTGAAAGCTAGCTTGCTATGACTGTAATCTTGGTTGGAGAAATAAAGGACACTTGAGGATGATTTCATCTTATTTTTATTATACATGACATACTGACATGTAGTTTTGACTCACTCACTTTGGGTACATCTGTTTCAATTATGAAGGATTTTTGTCTTTAAATTAACTTGATAAATGGCTCTTATTTTCTGTTGTCCATGGGTGGGGAGAGCTCATCAATGTTTTTCTGTATCATCTACTTTATAATCTGTAATATGTACTATTCTCTTTAACGTTGTAGGTCCGTGCAACTCCTGGTCATACCAAAGGTTGTGTTACCTATGTTACTGGAGATGCACCTGATCAACCTCAACCAAGGATGGCATTCACTGGAGATGCCGTATTAATACGTGGATGTGGAAGGACAGATTTTCAGGTACATTCTTCTTTCCCATTTTCCTTAGTTATGCCTCTCAAGACTATTCAAAGTTTTATATGAACAAATGTGATGTTACCTCAACTTTTGAATGACTTTGGGCTTAGGTTTTGGTCTTACTAGCTGTTTTCTAATATCATCTCAAATTTATTCATTGCTGCCTAATGCAGGGCGGGAGTTCAGAGCAGCTTTACAAATCAATCCATACACAGGCATGAAGTAAAAGATATTTCTGGTTTGTTCATCCTCAATATTAATACTAAATTGATCATGTTTTTCATGGAAACAGATTTGTACATTGCCCAAGAGTACGTTAATTTATCCAGCTCATGACTACAGAGGATTCACTGTAAGGACACCCTTAAGCTTTTTTTCTTAACAAATGTGTTGCGAGTTGCTTATACAAATTATTGATTTTAGGTAAGCACTGTTGGAGAGGAGATGGAACACAATCCACGCCTAACAAAGGATGAGGTAATGTTTGATGACATCCATATAGTTTTAGCTCAATGCACCAAATGAAACTAAGTGGTTAAATATGAAGAAACACTATTCTAGAGATCCTAATGGAAATACACGCCACTGTAATGTAGAATGCTTAAAACAGAAACCAACTTACAGCAAAAACTGCTGTCATAGTCAGTAACATCTAAGATGTTGACAAATATATAATGGAAAAGGCATTAGATTTGAATTGGTAGATAGATCTCAATCCTATCAGTGGAAGATTTGCTCTTAGTTTACTTTGTTGGTGATATCTAATCCTCAATTTCTCTGCATTATCAAGAGGGTAGTGGGATATGTCTGTAAAGCATTCATTCAGCTATCTGTTAGAAGCTACTGTATGGACAGACATGTTCATGAAATGTGAATGCATGTTATCATTGTCTTTCATTTCTGCAATGAGATTTGTAAAAGTAGACCCTTTGATTCATAACATATAGCTAAAATAAGTTTTAAAACTTGTTAGTCACATTTTTATTCTACTGCTGGTTAGCCCCTACTCGTGTAGTAATTTTGGTCCTTCCTTTTCCAGGAAAAGTTCAAGAACATCATGGCAAGTAAGTGCTAGCAAAACTTTACAAAAGATTAGTCAAATCTGTTTTTTAATATGCATTGTTGCTAATTCAACTGCTAATTATGCTACTCTTGATTTGTGCAACAGATCTTAACCTGTCGTATCCTAAAATGATTGACATAGCTGTTCCAGCTAATATGGTTTGCGGAATCCAAACCAATCCATAAGAAGCCTTATCTGAAAGACACACTTGATTGACACAGCTGTCACATAGACCTTGCAAACAAAGAGAGGGAAAATTTGTCATAACCCTTTGAACTGAAGATAAAAAGTTCAAAATTGTAAATTAATAAATGGTATTTATAAGTCCAATATAATCTATTATTTGGCTCCGGTGATTTTTGTCTCTGTTTTCGAGGTATTTTATTATCAGTAAAGTTTCTTATACATTGAAGACTAATTTTACAAAATTTAATATTTATAAGTAAAATGCTGGTAATACAATTTTGTTCATATAAATATTTCTAGAACTTTTTTATAAATTTTAATAAATAATAGAATAGGTTAGAAAGAATGTTAGAGAATGCGCAATATGTTTTATTTTTTTTTTCTTTTCACTACCTGTTTAAACAATTCGTTTGTATAAAACAACTTAGAATAAAGAGAAAAAAAATGAATGAACATATTCTTACAAGTTGAAATTAAAAATAAAAATATCAGAAAAATTATATGAAATAATTTTTACAAATTAATTTATTTTTCTCTTCAATAAATCACTAGGAGAGTTTTCAAACAGGTTCTTATGCCATGAAAATCACTGTTTTTTGAATAAAGAACCATAGAGATAAAGTTACAAATGAAAATTGCTGAAAGATACAACATGTTTGAATAGTGAATTTTTTAAAAGTAATTTATTTGATATGGAGAGTTTTAAAACACTATATTGGTAATACAAATTAATTCATAAATATTTTTAGAAGTTATCAATAATTATAACTAATAATAAAGTTAGAAAGTATTTTAGAGAATGTTATTTGCCCTTTTTTTTCTTTAATAGTGAGGGTTTGTATGGATAGATTTCTCTATAATAGGTTTTAGAAGAAAAAAGTAGAAAAAATAAGATGATTGTTTTTATAAATTAAAATTCATTTATGTGTAAGTTAAAATATTAGAAAAGTTAAATAAAACAAATTTTATAAATTAATTTACATACAAATTAATTTTAACTAATGAATAATGTGAGACCCGTCCTATATTATTTTTACCAATCATCTTCTCAATATTTTATTAGCAAGAAAATGCAATGTTAAATTGGATTTGATGCAATAAGCAAAACATCCAAATGGTTTCCAAAACAAAAGAAGGTGGAAAAATATAATTCATGGCAAGGTGAATTAGAAAAAGGTATATTGTGTCATTCATTATCAATACATGTTTTGTGGATACCATATGTTGTACTAAAAAATAATATATTACAATGTAATATATATTATGTGGAGGTAATATGTTGATTGGGTGTGGTTTTTGTTACTATGTTATTTGATTGTGTTTTTAGGCTATTGTCTTGCTATTTAGTGTATTTTTTCTTGCTATGTTGTTAGGTGTGTTGTTATGACTACTTTTTGTTATGATCTTGTTGTATGGAGTTATTATGATGTGTTTTACATGTGTCAAGTTGTTGAGTGTGATTGATAGGCTATTTTGAATGAGTTTCGAGTTGTTTTGAGTGATTGTCGAGCTGTTTGATGTGTTTTTCGTGATGTGTTGTAGTGTTTCCCAAACATTTTGTTTGATGTATAAGGTGTGGTGGTTGTTTTTCCATGATGTTTGTGTGATAAGCCATGTTGTTGTGTTGATTTTGTTGTGATTGTAGATCATATGTCGTCTTATGTACTTATTGGTTGTTGTCACGAGAAATGTGAGCAGGTCCTATTTCGATGAATAGGAAAAACTTGCTTTGGTGAGCATGTTGTAAGACCCAAGGAAATGTGGTAATTAGGAAATAAAGTAGTTTTAAGACTTAAGTATTATTGTTTATTTTATGTTATTATTAATAAAGTGCAACACATGATTAATATGTTATTAATTTAGATAATTTAGTGATTTATATGTGATGTTACCAATATGATGTGTTGGATTGATGATAGAAGGATGATTTAGGATTGAATTAGTATGGGTTCAATTCTAGAAAGAAAGAGAGTTAAGAGAAACTTTTGTTTTATTTGTATTTTTAGGTCAAAGGGCAAAATGGTCTTTTTACCTTCATTAAATGGTGCAAAAATTAAGTGAGAAGGGTGTAGAAAGTAAAAGAATGAAAATAAAATTTGTTGATATTTTAAAAAGTGGTTAATAGAAAATAAGAAAGGAGATTTTGGTGGTTATAGAGATTAAGTGAGAAATCTTATTTTAATTGAAAAGATAGAGATAGAGTGAGAAAAGATAAAAAAGGAGAAGAGGATACTAGGGTCTTCACATTGTTAACCTACATCTAAAACAAAAAGAGAAAGATAGGGAGAGAGAGAGAGGCGTTTCTCAGAGAGAAGAGGAAGAACTGCAGAAACCTTAGATATTGATGGTATTTTGGAGTATAGACAAAACCCTAGGATTGGCCAAGGTATGGGGAAGCTTACCATCGTTTGTTGTATACTATGTATTCTTGATTTACTTACTTGAAAATCCTTGTTTGATATATGTTTATATGGTTATGATTATGATTTTCTATTGCTATTGTTAGGCAAGGGTTTGTGTGTGCATGAGAATAGGTTTTTAGTAATATTTGTGATGATTTTTCCTTATGAATGTATTATGTATGTTTTGTTGGGTTATCCCAACAGATGGTTTGATGCTAAGGGAGAACAAAGTTATGATGCTTGGGGGTTTTCATGCAAATATATGTTGTAAGGGTGTGGTGATAATCATATGCAATATAATTGGGTTTTATTGGGGTATAACATGTCAATGATTGAATTTGGATGATTCAAGTGATGTAAAGTATGTATTAGGGTTTGTTCATAAGGGTATGTGAGGTTTGAATGCATACGCATGATGCTTTGGTTATGTTTTCTCGAGACCTAGGGTTATAGTATGTATGCTTTGAATGTTCAATTATGTCCAGGATGTGTTTCAATTTGACAATAATCTATTATAATTATATCATCGATTATTTGCGCGTTAATTGTGAGTATGGTTTCGGGAATAATCAATTATCCCTTCATGTGTGACGTTTCTGAGAATTTTACTATGATAATCGATTATCTTAAGTGATAATCGATTATAATAGTATGTTTTGTGTAAATATGAACTTTTTCGGGAATAATCGATTACCACTTATGATAATTGATTATCCTAGTGCATTTTGGTTTAAAATGGCAAATTTGAGGAAGAATGGATGTGGACCAAGCTTGAGGAGCTGTGGAACGTGATGATAATCAGAGAATGAGATTAATGATTATGTTTAGGGTCAAGTTTTACTTGTGGTGGAGATTGGAACATGAGTTAAGTGTTGGGATGTACTTGAGAATGTGATTGATGAACATGAGAGTGAAGGATAAGTCTACTCGTTGTACCTAGTAAATCTTGCTGCTATTTGCGGATAGGTGCTTCCTTTTTCCTTGCGTGGATAGGAAGGGTTGTTCAGGTATTGAACCTTCCTTGTGTAGGGATGAAGGTGTCTTCCTTGTCCTTATGTGGCAGGATTACATGTTCCTTAGTTGGATTGCGGGACTACTCGAGCGCATCTGTATGGAGAATCTACAAATTGGGTTGTAGGAAAGGCTACAGTCAGTGAAGTATAGTATAAGAGTGGGACTGACTCTTTCCACTATGGTGTTTATGGTTCGGTGATGCACATGGTTTGTTCATGACTAGGATAGTCATGATGATGGTGTATCTATGATGATGATCATGGTATGAAATGCTCTAGGTGATGCTATGTTGATAACAATGTTACTATAATAGTTATAGTGAATAAATAGTATAGGGCTAATGAGTGCATAGATCAAGGGTCAAGGAATCAAGGATCGAAGTTTGAGGATAATGAATCGAGGATTTAGTAATTCATCATGGTTGAAGTGTTATGTTAAAAGATTAGGAATCATATTTTTATTACTATTTGGTATGGAGTGATTGTTTATGGTTGATATATTCAATGTGTTATATCTTGTTATTATTATGATTGTTGTATCGGTAACTTACCCCATACGTGTGTGTGTGTTTATGAAAGTGAAATTATCGACAATGATCATATAATGTATTATACGTGGACAAATGATATTGCAGATATTCCAGAAGCATGATAGATGTGAGAGATGATTGGGAGAAAGTTTTGGGTTTCTCTAAAAGTTCTTTTGGTATAGACTTTTGAAACAATGTAATTTGAAGTTACCTCAATTCCTTCGTTATTTTCATTATTTTTTAATAATGTAATTGAACAAGGTTTTTGGAATAATGTAAATTGATTTGTTTTCGCAAGTTCAAATATTGAGTTTTTGAAAAGTACGTTTTCGCTTTGTAAGAAATTTTAAAGTATACAGTCTTTGCAATAACCCGTGACACTCCGAATTTGAGGCGTTACACAGGTCCTGCTTTGGTTAATAGGAAAGTCCTGCTTTTGTGAGTAGACCCTATTTTGGTGAACATGTCATGTGCACTGGAGTATGGAAGAAGACATATGGTAATAGTGATTGGTGGTGGTGACATAGTTTGTCTGGAATGAAGTATTGATTGGTAATGCTTTATTGTATTATGTGTTCTATTTGAGTAGAGATGTTATGAGCTTAGACTTTAATTGATAATTGCATTATTATGTGTTGATTTTCTTAGCTCACCCTTGTATTGTGGTTGTGGTTTTCACATGCGATAGCATATTTATACGGGAGCATATAATCTTACAGAGGACATTGTTGATGATGATGATGTCGTGTATAGTGAGAGAAGATGCAACTTCTAAGTTCCTTTCAATATGGGGAATATTATTTTTCTTAATGTCCATAAGTGTTTTGTTCCACCACACCATGGCATAGACCTCAAATTCTATAGGAGTTAATTGGGATTAATGGTCCTCATCTATATCATATACATTGAAAAATCGATCTACTTTAACTCCCGATTCTATATACTTTTTCTATATCACTTGTTACAAAAATATTTTGGCTTTTGCACTTTATAGCCAAAGGAGTCGTGCTTTTTCTCTTGAATATGTCAATCCATATCTTCATAGCTTCAATGGTGGGATGGATATAAGGGGTTCTTCTTTTCCTTGTATTGTCCCTATGCCTTCTTTCTTCTTCCTATTGCCTTTTTTTTTTCATGGCTTTATCTTTCATGACTTATTTTCTCTTTATTCTTTCAATTTCAATTTTATACTTTAGCACTTAGGAATAAAGCTGAAAATATAGTAATCTTAACATTGTACCTAAAATTTAAAACAAAATAAGAACTAAAAATATAAATTTAGCAAGTTAGAACAAAATGAAATAATTGACTTACAAGAGTATATCTCTCGACCTTAATATAGAAATAATTGATTTGTTATTAAGTTGTGCTTGTTTCTTATGTACAGGTTTTATTGTTATTGGTTGTGCTATGATAGTTTACCATATTTGTTTGTGTTGTGGTTGTGTGTGTGTTTTGCGATGATCGTGTAACCTTTGGTTATACGAAAGCAAATGATGTTATAAATGTTCCAAATACATGATAGAAACGCGAGAATGGAAAGACGACTTAGATTATTTAAAGCTTTTGTCCTATAAATTTTAGAAACAATATAATAGGATTCACTTTATTTCATTTTGATTTTTTTAATTTCGATATTATATAAATGGATTTTCACAATAATATTATAATTTTAAAAATTTTTAATTCCCCTCATAATCGAGAAATAAAAAAAATCGGATATCACAATTCAAAATTAAAAAAATAATAATAATCAAGATCAGGCTGAACAAAATTATATTTATATTATATTGACTTTCCGATTGTGTTGACAAAAAATAATTTTTCTTGAGACTTAAACAAAGCCCTATTGTAAAAATGACTTACATGGATATACTTTTTTAAAACAAATTCTATTTCAATACTATTGAATAAAAATTATACTAGTTTGATAAAAAAATACTTCATGTATATTTTTAAATTATAACTTTTATAAACTTATTTAGAAATAAATTAGATTTGACTTGTTATTTTAAGTGTGAATTAAATTTAAAAATAGATTAGATTGAAAACTAGATCAAAAGTTAATTTAATATGAAATGTTGACATATATGAACATTACATTTTTTAATAAAAAACAAAAAAAAATATTTTAAAACATTGTAAAAATGATGCATTTATTCTTTATTTATCATAAATTAAAAATGTCTGTACTTCGTGTAGAACCTCTCTAATCTAATATATCTAATTTTTGACTTTTACTATGCGTATAAAGTAGTTTGAACTTACAAAATAATTGTTTAAATTTTTTATTGTCATGTGTCCCTGTTTGTATATAAATACTGTTCAGAAAGCTTTTCCACGTTTGTGTCTAAGAAAACGTAAAATATCCATTTAACGCAAATTAAACAGCTTCCCAAACACGGTCTAACCCAACGCGATTTCTCCTTTTACAAAACTAGTACACTTTTCAGAAACGCTAAAATATTTTACACTTTGCCTAAATCTTGATACAAGTTGGTCCACAAAACAAAAAGTCACAATCATCCCTTCATTCATTCATTTCCACTGCTCTGATCGAACCATTTCTCTCGCACCATCCACCATTTCTAAGTAGTCAAATTAAACCCTCTCAGAGACCACGTAGCAGAACAAAAATGACCGAAGAGGACAAGCCCGTAGCCTCCATCTTCGGCCACCAGCACCAGCACCATCACCACCACCCTCCTCCGCAGCCACTACCCGGTCCACCACCACAGTATGGCACCTTCCAAGGCGTCGCCAACTACCCTCCTCCGCCCGAGCCACATCCCGCTATTGGCTTTCCCCAACCCGTTCCACCGGCCGGCGCCGTCAACGCCGGTCCTCTTCCACCGTACTACCCGGGATACCAAGCTGTACCCGGTATGGCCTTTGATTCTTATTTTTTGTTTAGTCTCCTGGTTTTGATTTGGGCTTGGAAATGAATTGGGCCAAATTTGGTTTCTAGAATGGTGATTCATGTGATGGTTTGGATCAAAGATCGGAACTTTCAGGATCGGTTTAGCTTTGTTTTGTTCTGCTTGATTTGTACTGCAAGAGAGAGAGAGAAAGTTAGGTCAACTGTTTGTTTGTGGAAATTTGGGGTTTGAGGAAAAGTTTCTGATCTTGGGTTGACTTGGTTTTTGTGAGTAAGACTTTGCTTTACTTTTGTTTGATCAGTGGAGATTGGTAGTGGTTGTTAGTGTGGTTACTGGGGTGATTCGGACAATCTTGTTCGCAGTTTGATGTTGTAGAGTTCAATCGATTCGGTTTTTGCTTAATTACTGGTTTGACTGTGATTACTTCTTATCCCTTTCCATCCTGGTTTTTGCTTATTCGATGTTGGCTATGATTGAAGTTGCGGGATAGGTTAAGGTAGATCTGGCAGGTTGATAGACTGCTTGAAGCACTAGATCTACTCCGTTTGCTAATCTTAGAATTAAGACTTGTATACGCTGATTCGCTCAAGAGTCATGTTTATGGAGAGCTATTCGTGTTGTTTCATTAAATTGAATAGTAAGAAATTGTGCAGCATTTGTCTGTTGAGAGCAAAGCTTGTCATCTTAGGAGAAATTATGAGCATTTGGCTTTTATAATTTAGAATTTTATGTGTGGGAGTTTGGTTATCACGTCTCTTTGTTGGGTAACAGGCTTAATTTTCCAGTCTGCTAGATTTTGATTGGGTTTGTTCTGTGATATTGATTCAGGTTACGCAGTTGCTGAAGGAAGACCTGTAAGAGAACGACGCCTTGGTTGCTGTGGCATTGGTTGTGGCTGGTGTCTGTAAGTAAATTTATGCTTAGTGGCATACTACTTATCAGAAGTAACTTGGAGATAACTAGATATGAGGAAATAAGGATTTTGACTTGACCTTTGTGCGCATGACATTTGAAGTTATGTACAATATAATATAATATAAATAGAAATATTATGCAATCCAAAGCCACACTATAGTTTCTGGCCTATTCTGTTGGTGAAGATTGATAAATCCATTTAGCAAAAGAATTCCTCTTTTTTATACGTTGTAGAGTATGTCATATCTAGTGTTTCTTTGGTTTATGTTAAGTTCAATCTTCTGCTTTTGGATAAATGCTTTAAGTTATCTTTAGCTTTTATTACCAATCATCATTAAAATCTTCATCAACAAAAGTTGATCTTGTTTACTGCTGAAACTTAAATCTCAAATTTGTCTATTGTGCTTTAGGACAATGCTCTATTTCATTTCTAGTGTGTGTGTGTGTGTGTGTATTTTTTTTTTCTTTAATTATTGTGAGTGCATTCTTGTTTTTGTTTACTGGAACTGGAATATCATAGTTTTCTCATTATGTTGGCATTTAAATAGCTGGGGAATGGAACTTAGTACAACTTGAGAGGGAGAGAAGGGAAATCGCATAGGATTTGCCATTTCTTGAGACCCTTCTCAAACATTAACTCATTTTACATGTTTTGAACATGGTCACCTTCTGGACAAAACTGCTTTGAATTTCCAGCAGTTTCTGTGTTGGTGTCTACACCTGTTATTTCTTATTGACACCTCTTTCCCACCCCTTACCGCCTTGCCATTCAGTGAAAGATGGTTGAAGCCATTATTTTGATTGGTTTATGATTAGGTTGAACTCGCAGATATTCTGCCATATCACTGTACATATACGTTAGCATACTCTATTCACAATGTCAGACGGTTGGGCCGTTTACACAATTAGGCATGCCTTTCTTAACGTTTTCACATAAATTGTTACTTTTAAGTTAATATTGGCTGTTGATTTCCAATAAATTTTGTTTTTTGTAAAAGGTTTATACTAGGCTTCTTTCTTGCTGCCATCCCATGGTACGTTGGGGCAATAATTATGCTGTGTTCCAGAGTAGACCATCGAGAGAAACCTGGATATGTTGCTTGTGTAGTTGCTGTAAGTGATTCTATCCTTTCTTCTTTTTCACATGAAGCCTGTTTCAGTTCTCTCAAGTTCTTGTACTCTTTCAGCTATTCCATTACTTGTCTGAATTTTGTTGTATAGGGATTTTGCACTACACCTCTTGGTTTATATGTCCACATTACCAGAGCTTTTTGTCCTGTTAGTTGCATGTAGCATTAGAAGGTAACACCGTGTTTGTGAAACTGCTTTTTGCAGGCTGTTCTGGGTACAATTGCGATTATTCTTGGTGTTGCAAAGGGAGTAGATGACTGGTAATCAATCTTCACGTCAAAAGCTGTAAAGTTTGTTAGACGAGTGTATGTAAAGTGAATCAGTTGCTTAATATTATGTGTTAGTTCACTTTATGTATTCATTGAAAACTGCTACCATATGTAGTTTGTATTGTTTGATTTATTATAAGGTTCTTCGGGTCCTTACAGGCAAGGCTTATGTACTTAAATATTTGTATGAAACATTTCTATACCTATTTAACAATCATAACTCATGTATGAAAATGTATCTTGTGATTAATCTCTTTATCTTAATACTTAATATTTCTGTTTTTATAAGATTTATGTTACAGAACTGTGAAGAAATTGACCCCTCTGAAGCAGTGATAGCCCACAACAGATCAAATTGTTCTGCTAAGGGACTTGATAATTATACTGAAAGAGAATTTAAAATTAAAAATGCAAAATTTTAAAAGAAGTTAGAGTAAACATTGAAGTCATTTCAAGTGTACAGGTTTTTAACTCGAGATACAATGAACAATAGCAATTGGAGTCAGGAAAGTAACTTTTAGCTATCAAGTGTTAATGTATGTATTTGGTGTGACGTAGGTGTTGTAACTAAACCAATGGCTAACTGAAGATTAATGAATAGGAACAATGTGTAATTGAAGATTCGTAAGAAATCGAATTCCGAATTTCAGCAACAAACAAGCCACACAAATATATATATATAAATTAACTACATTTGGAATTTCCAACTTGAACAGTGAAACTATCTATTATGAAGAATAAATTACCTAATAATGGTCCAGGAAAGTCAATAGCTTCGAACATTTGACCCAGGACAGGAAATAATTCAGAATAAAGAGATAAAGAAAATAAAGATACAAGTGCTGAAGTTTATTTTATTGATAGACAAAAGTGAATTTATTAGAAGTTTCACCAGCACTTATGATCCCAAATTAAATCACTTGTCAAACCGACTTAATGAAAATTAAAATGGTCTTTTGTTTTTTCTGTTTTCATTTGGAAAATATGATTTTAATATAGTTAATGTTTTCTCTCTTTATATACATTTTCCCACGAGGCGTTTATTTTTTTATTTTATTTTCTGTTTATATTTTTAATATAAAAATATATTGTTTTTAAATTTTTGTTATTCTTACACATTTATTCAAAGAGAAACAGAAAACGACACTTTTTCTCTTTATTTTCTATATACATATTTGAAAAAAAAAATCAAATTACAACAAGATGACACTTTTTTGTAATTAAAATGTAAAAATATAAAGTTGAAAACAATAAATAAAAGCGTAAGTAAATGCGCCTCCTAACATGGTCCCATTATTGCTGCTATCTCCATTGTCGCTGCAACCTTGCTACCGAAGTTGTCGTGTAATAAAGTTCTGTTTCATATTATTTCGCTCTCTTTTATTAAGTTTGATGTACTCTATATTGTTTAATCCATGAATGTTATGTGATCTAAAAAGTTAATACTAATCTTGGGATCTAGGAGTGTTAAGTGAGTTGAATTATCCAATGATCCAACTCAATCCAATTCTACCCAATAAGTTTGAATTGAGTTTCATTTATGTTTGTGTTAAACTCACTCAACCCAAACTAAGCCACTTTTATAAGTGTTGGATGATGAGTTTAGAATGAGTGAATAGAGACTCACTCTTTTATTTATTTATGTTATGAATAAATTGTGTTGTGTTTTTCTTTTCATATGTTGAATTAATTTGGACAAATTTATTATAACTTGAGTTAATAGCTTACTTAAAGCCTTAGAATTCATTTTTGTTAAGATCGTATTATTTTTTAATTTGGTTAATATTTAAAAATTACAACTTAAAAAAAATAAACAAAAACGTTTTTCAAAATCTTTACCTAATTGATCTAATCCAGTTCAACCTATTCAAGATTAAATTAAGTTGGATTGGGTTTAACATAAAAAAAAAAAATGTTAAAACAAAGGTTGATTTTTTTTAATGGGTTGGTTAATGAGTTTGTACAAATCCTATCCTACCTAATCCAATATGGAAACACTCTTATTGAAATACATAAAAAAAACAAGAAAAACATAAGAAGGGAGAGTCCCTTTTAATTTTTTATCATTAGTTTGATATGCCACTCCATACTTTCTATTTAGACTTAAATAATACTTTTTATCTTTATTTTCGTCTAGATTGTTTTTTTCTAGTTTTTTTTTCATGTTTAATAAAGTCTTAATTTTTGTCAATTTTGATCAATTTAGTTTTTTTTAACGATATTTAAATCCTTAAAATAATGTATACATTGTCTCAATTCTTTTCTTTGGTTTTTCTAATTTTTTTCCTCATTTAAAAAAAATTATGCACGTGTCAAGTTAACATCATGTCTTGTGGTCATGTGATAGTATCATTGTTTTAAATTAAATCAAGTCTCAATTTTCATTAATTTTGTTTAATTCAATCTCAATTTTTTTCAAAGTGAAACAATTTTATCCTTCTTCAAATGAAGACAAAATTTAATTTTTATATTGATTTTTTTTTAAATTTACATTTTTATTAAATATTTCTTTCAATATTTTAAAAAAAACTCTAATTATATTATTAGAATATAAGTATTAGATTTATGTTTTATTTTTGCTACATGTAAAAAATAGAGTTAGAGTTGGTTTAAAAATAACGAAGAATTTTCCTTCTAATTTTAAACTAACTCTAATCCTATTTTTTTTAGCCAAGTCTAACCTTATTTTTTTAAACCTACTCTAAGCCTATTTTTTATATATAGAAAAATAAAACATAAATCTAAGAGTTATATTCTAATAATATAGTTAGAGTTGATTTAAAAATAATGAAAGAAATATTTAATAAAAATGATAATTTTAATAAAATTCAGTATAACATTCATATAAAAATTAAATTTGGTCTCAATTTGGAAAGGGACAAACTTGTCCCATTTTGAAAAAATTTGAAATTGAATTAAAAAAATTAATGAAAATTGGGACTAAATTGAATATAAGAAGTGACACATGATATTAAAAATTGCCCTCATACATTAAAATTGACACGGAACTGAAACTAATACTTGGGACTAACATTGTCACATGACACGATATTGACTATTGAAATATTTTTTTTTTAATTTAAGAAAAAAATAAAATAGAAAAAATTAAAAATCACGAACTAACATGTGACATTCACTATTCACATTTCGTTCATGATTTAAACATCATTATCAAAAAGAAATAAATTGAACAAAATTATTAAAGAAAAGTGAAACTTGATTGAACACACAAAAAAAGACGAAGAAGACCACGTTGAATAAACTCGATGAAAATAAAGAGAAAAATAATATTTAAGCCTTATATTTTTTTATTTTACTAATATTTCATATAATGGAAAATAATTGATCAACTTTAGTATATTAACATAATTGAGATATCAAAATTCATAATGATATTTAATATGAATTTATTTGGAAAAAAAAAACTCAAACAACAAACCACTTTTATATTTTGACTTCTACTAAACTGAGTCATGTATTTAAAGAGACAATAGAAACAAGATGAATGACTATGTTTGTGTTCCTTTGTGAAGCTTTTCACAAACATGAATTTTTTGTTCTCACAGACTTCTTGGTCTTTACCTATTTTTTTTTTGTTTTTGTTGTTGTTTTTGTGTTGTTCCTTGTTGTCTTCATTTTCACGTCCATATACATGCTTGTGTTCATGGTTCAAATTTGTTCTTTTCTTTGAACCATTCAATTTTTACCACTAGTTTTTTTATATACATGTGTTCTTTTGTGCTTTTATATTGAGTCTTTCTTCATTTATATGGTTCAATTTTTATATTGTGTTGGGTCATTTTTAAATCCATCCACTTTGTCAAGAGTCATGTATAGTAACTTTTATGTCATTTTCTCCTAGTTTGAGCTTGGAAAAAAATCACAAAAACAATATGTTCAACTTGGATTTCGAAACTGCTTTATATACATCCATTTGAGTGCTTTTACTTTGCATATTTGAGGTCATACTTGTCATTAGACCATTGACAAGTTCTTAGAGTTAAGTTTCTCTTTTGTTTGTTTGAGTTTCATGCTTTATTTTTATTATAGTAGGTTTTTCTTTCATTTTGTGTCTCACAAACTTTTGAGCTTCAAAAAGAGTTTTTCAAATGTGATTTGTGGTGTGTAGTGTGTTGTTTATGTGTGCTGAAAACAATAGAAAGGAGAAGAGAAAAAAGGTACAAAATAAAAAGCAAAGAAAAAGTACAAAAGTAAAAAAAGCAAAAGTGTGTACAAGGAACCACAACCAGTAACTTTGTGTGTGAACTTTCATGTTGATTTTATGAATGTTTTTACATGACATATTGCCTCTATCCAGCAGCTTGATTCCATGCATTTGATGTTAAAAGAGTGTCCATAGTGTACCATTAATTAATTTCTTGTGAAAACAAGAAGCAACTATTTTTCTACTCTAGTTATTTTGGTTTTTTGTGATCTATTCTAGTGTCTTTCTTTAGCTATTTCTTTTAAGTGCCTAACCTTTATTCTAAGCTTTATTTTCTTGATTATCTTGTTCAAAACTCTCGGTTTTGTCTCACCATAACTCTTTTTGAAGAGCTTTTATTCATTTTGGCCTTTAGTTGTCTTCTCTTTAGATTTCTACCTCTTAGTTTTGGTGTGATTTTTTGTGTAGGAGCTTTTTTGGAGGAAAACTAAACCTCGAGATAGCATATTGGGGATTGGACCTCTTTGGAACTTGAAACCTTAAGAAGGAGATAAGAAGAGAAAGAGTGAAACACATTGGAGAGGATCAAGCGACATTTGTTTGTATTTCACATTTTTTAGTTGTAAAATTCTTTTGTTTTTGCCTTGTAGTTCACAACCTTGTTAGGTATCTTGGGGGAGTCTTTGGTGCTTAATCCCATCTTCAAAAAAGAACCTCTAAACCATATTTGAAAATGTTTTGAATTGGTAAAGGTTTGAAGATTCCAAAGTGCCTTCTAACTTTACCATTAAGTTGCATAGTCTAGTTTAATTACTCTTTAATTTCTTATAGTTTAATGTGTGTCCACTTGTGTATAAAACCTAATTCTATTTAACAAGTTTGGTGCAAGAGGGCTTGAGGTAAACTTTGGTTAGGAGAGGATTAGATTTTAAGTAATCCTTAAGATTCTCCTCCCTTTCCTAAAAGTGAACTTGAGATTTACCTCTTTAAATCTCTTAAGGAATTTATTTTTGAAATACATGTTTGTTTGTGCATTGCATTTTTTTTTCCCAAAAATATTAATAATTTCTAAGGCATCTTGTTACTAAATTGTTAGTGATTCTAGTGAATAGGCCTAACCAAGTTTAAAACATTTGTCCAAGGAACTAAAATCACTAAAAATTTGGTGAAAGCAAGAATCTATTTTGAAAGAAAAAGAAAGAGTTGAAAGAGAATAATATCTTGCCACCTTAGAAGAAGAACTTAGAGTTCTTAATGAAAAAAAAGAAAAGGTCCAAGAACATATAAGAAAAAGTAGGAGTAGGAGTCACTCAAGGAGGAGTTCAAAAACTCCCACACAAATCACACACTTTGAAGAAGATAGTAGGCATGCCACCCAATTCTACCAACCTCCCTTATAGATCTGCTCGAGTAGTCTTGCAATCCAGCTAAGGAACATGCCTTCCTACAACACAAGTGTCTGAATTCTCTTCAGAATTTGCAATCAATTTGATTGCTTACAAGTCGTTAGACAATTACTCTCATAAAGAGGATATATGTTTAATACAATATTGTCTACAGACTCATTGAGTATTTTTCTCTCTTTTCTCTCTGCTTACAAATAGTAAGCTGATATTAATGAATCTTGAGAGTGTTTCTCGACTTTTTCTTTTTCTTTTCTCAAATATTCTATTTTGATCTTAAGCTCTTCTATGCTTTTCTCTTCTCGACGATGTTTATTTTCTTATGATATTCTCTTTTTAAGCTGTTCTCTTGATTCTTTCTTCAAATCTCCTTCTATTTAAAGGCTTCTCAAAAGATATCATTAGACTTGAGTTTTTTCCTTGAATCTTGTGTCTTCTTTGTCTTGTCGTGTGAAGTAGTTATTGGTTAAAGTCAACTTGTTAGAGCAGGCTTGCTTTTTCATTACTTTGATAGAAGTATGTTGTACTATTTTCTTGGCACGACTTCTGATGGAGAGAAAATTTTGTGAATGTCATCTTTGTCTCTAACGTTTGCTTCTGATATATTTCGAATAGAGCAAGTGAATGCGTGTATTAGGTGATATGCACAAAATAGAATAGATATGCATGCAGTAGATATGTCTTTTCTCTTATCACTTTTGTTGTTTTTGAATGTTGAGCATTTAATGACATTTAATGCTTGTTCAAAATAACAAAGTGCTTTTTTATGTTTTCTGCCCGTTGAGGTAACATTTTATCATTTAAGATTTTCTCTTAAGATATCAGTCGTTGATTAAGAACTTCATCGTTGGATTAAGTACAAGTTTTAGCTCGTGGGATCGTCTAGTCTGTTGCAAACGCTTTAATATTCCACTCTTTCAGCCAGAGTGTTTAGCAATTTTATCCTCTCCAAATTTTTGGAATATTGATTGAAACTTTTAAAGGGCTTTTACCAAAAACATTGTGTCGACACCTATGCATTCTTTTGAGAGTTTAGCTGATTAATGTTTGGAACAGTATAGCTGTAGCACAACTATTATAGACACTTTATCTTTGGGAATCGTTTAGTATAGCGTCTTGTTTAGACCTAATTTTTTTTCTAAGGCTTTCCAATGTTACTATGTATTTAGAGATTTTAAGCTTAGCACTTAAGTGTTTGCTATCCTGATATTTTAGTGATGACATCCTCATATTCTCATTTCGTTTAATGTTGTTTTGTTAAACTTCAAAACATATGAGAACGTTTAGACATATTAATCTTATAGACGATTTTATCTTAACAATATACTTGTCTAATGGTTTTTGCTATACTCGTCCAATCTGTTTACGAACAAACTTGTTTAATTTGTATTGGTAGACTCGTCCAATGCTTTTTTCTATAGTTGTCTAGTGTGTGTTCCTAGACTCATCTTATCCATGTATGTTTAATGTATATTCTTAGACTCATCTAAAAATTGTAACTCCCGATAAAACTAGTGTCACATAACCTATGTTGTCACACCCAGAAGGTCGTCTAATGGTGCATGAACATAAGACGTCTACTAAAACTATGACCCCTCAAACAAGTCTAATGAGGCCCAACTGGGTGTATCATCTAATCATTTGTATTTTAAATGAGGCATAAAGAATTGATCATACATTTAAAACATTCAATCCTCATTCATTAAACTTTAAAAAGGATTACAAAGCATAATTCACAATTATATTAAAAGCCTCGAGGAATAAATATGTATACAAAATTCACCTACACTACAAGGGTTCCTCATGACTTCATCATTAGGAAGCATCCATTGAACCTGGAGCACCATTTTCTCACATTCATAGACATGGTCATACCAGGTGGAAAACCACACATCAACAAAGTGAAAGGGTAAGCTAACTTTGGATAAAATGTATGCATGCATAATCATACTAACACACATAAGTTTATTCATACATCAATTCTCACATGCTCATCCACATCATCTCACATCATCTTATCATGTACAACATCACTCACATGCAATAGGCCTACTCATTTGATATGTACTCTATATGCACAAAAAAACTTGCCTTTTGGAAGACTATGAATAAGTGAATTGACTACGAGCCATTAACTTGTCACAACATGACATTAGGCTAACAAATTTCTCAGGACTCTTTCTAATGGCATACCTCTAGCCAAGGAACCTACAACCAGAGTTATGGCTAGGAGGATACAAAAAGAATGGACCTTCTATAAGCTTGACAAGCCTAAACTAAATTTTACATGGGTTAAGGAGGATGTGAAAACCTAGCCTTGAACTCTGTATTTATAAATATTATATTAGGATTTAATTTTGGATCTAGTATTTTGGTACTAGAGTATAGGGTTTTCTTTGAGCCATGTATTTTGGGCCTAGAATGGAGTTTGGGCCTAGAAGGAGTTGTACTTGAGAAGAGAAGACACATTAACCCTAATTTGGTGTGTTAGCTTGGAGAGTAAGCTAAGGTTAATGCTTTCCCTTGTGTGCCTACAAGCATGGGAGGTGTGACTTGCTTATGTCACAATTGTGGCATGACTCCTTCTGGCTCCAAAATTCAACTTCTAGACTCAATTCATTTTTCTCTCTTTTTGGAGACCACTTGCTCTACTTTTTCCTATAAATAGAGGAGTATAAACCTTGTAAAAATCATTCATGAGTGTAGTAAAGTTACTCTACTTAAATGACTCCAGACTTTACTTTTGTGAATGAACCTAGGCTAGAATTTCCCTTAGTGCCTTCCTCTAGCCTTCTTCCTTGAAACGACTATCATCTACTTGTTCAAATGTAGCGCATGTCGGCTAAGAGCATTATTCACCATCTCTTCCATAAACATAAAATGATCCATCTCAAAGGTATGTACAATAGTGCTTGAACTTCAAAGGCAATTTCCACGTGCAATCAAATTAATAGAGGGCAATTCTTCAGCATGAAATGTCCAAATCTTGTAATTTGGCATGAATCCTTTTTGATATAAACGAACTTTAACCACCTCAGCTTTCAAAATTCAAGTACATTTGCACTTTATGCATGAACATTTAATCCCTTAATCAAGAACATAATATTTATATTGTTCAGTCGTGCGGAAAAACTCTTTAACTACAAAAGATTCTTTCAAACCTTTTTTTCCACTATAACAATTGGTCATGCATCTAACTATGATGGATGAAAACTTCGACCATGTTCTGTGACAAGTTAAAGGAAGAAAATGTTACGTTACACTACATAAGTGCAACATAGAACAATTATCAAACATGATACTTAAGTAATAAACCTATTACTACCTAACCAAGGTTGTCACTATAATGTTTAGTTACTCGACTTGGTTAGTTAGTTTTTCTAGTATAGGTTTTGGTTTTTAGTTATAGAATTAGTTTGTAAAACCCATAGCTTAGTTCTTTTAGTTTAGTTTCATTAGTATTAGCTAGGTATACCTAGTTTTAGCCTAGTTAAATAGTCTAACATTACTAGAATAACATAAGTAGCTTTAGATTAGAGTTAGTATAGTTTAGTTCACCCACGTCACCCACATCACACACAAAAAAAGACAAATATATGTTTTTGACATATTCATCCATAAAAAAATGACACATATTACCAACAAATCCATGCATTGATAATATAAATAAAATTAATTGTAGATGACACAATATTATTGACAAAATTGATTTATACAGTATTTTTTGTAGTGAATTTTTAATTTTTTTATTTAATGCTTACTAAATTATGTTATATTTTAAAATAAAAATTTAATTTTATTGGTGTTGAGTATATATAATAAAAAATATAGGTGTATTATTATTTTATCATTTAATACATTTCCTTATGGTGAACCCCAACAAATTACTATATTAAAAAAAAACAGTACATATATATAGTAAAGTCATCCTTGTAAAACCATCCAATTCATTTCAATATCGTAATACAACATCCTTCGGTAAAATCTTCCACTTCACTCCGTGTTCTAATACCTTGTATCTAACGAGGAAAAACCTTTTCTAGAAGGTTAATCTTAAAACATAGCACTACTATAATTTATGTCTAAAGATGCTAGGTGTCTTAGTGACAACCATGAGAACGTAATTTTAAGCTTAGGTTTAAGAAGAAATTTACCCTCTGAAACTACAAGATTACTACATAAAATTGAATGGTGATTATTTTACGTGAAGTCCTGAAAAGGATGAAACTAGAGCTTGTGTAAGATGACATGAGCCCCATGTTTTGGATGAAGAGTGAACAAAGTGACTGGAGCATGTGCATAAGCTGGAGAAATCTCAAACGAGAAACGTTGCAAAAGTAAGGACAAAACCAGCTTTGCTTCTAAAAGAGCAAAATTTTGGCCAATGCACACTCTAGGACCCCATCCAAATGGGAAAAATGAAACTTGGCCTTTTGTTGCCATTGCCAATCCTTCAGCAAATCTTTCTGGTTTGAACTCGGTAGCATCATCACCCCAAATATCACGATCCTGGTGAACCAACAATATTGGTATGGAAACTTGCACTCCTCCAGGTAGACAAAGGTCTCCAAGTTTCACGTCATTCTTGATACCTCGACTGAAATAAACTACAGGTGGATATAACCTCAAAACCTCGTACAAAATCATGGTCACCTGTGGCCGAGAAAGATATATTCATCAATATTCAACACCAAAATCAAAAGTAGATATCCTATTTCTTAAAGAGTAATCATCGTTAGAGTGAAGAGAACCAAGTGATACTTACAACTTTGAGGTGACTTAATCCATTATAGTCCGGCTTTTGGTTACCAAAAGCATTCAACACTTCCTCTCTAGCACGTGCTTGCCACTCAGGATGCCTACTCAACAACAACATTGTCCAAACCAGCAAAACTGCTGAAGTTTCTTGCCCTGCTATGTAGAATGCATTGCACTCCTCAATTACATCTTGACTAGTCATTGGAAGGGTTTTACTGTTTCTATTTTCTAGCATTTCCGCATGGTTTGATTCCAAAAGTATCCCCAATAAGTCATGGTTGTTAACATCACCGCCCTTCATTGCTTTCTCTCGATTGTTAATGATGTCTTTAAGTAATCTTCGTATACGGGCATCAATTGCTTTCATCCTCCTATTTCTAGCTGTTGGTAACAACCTACAAATAGATTATATAATTACATTTTCAAATCAATATAGCAAGTGATCAATGTAAGATGTGTCCATTATTTCCAAAACTAACATACTTTATACCTACTTACTTAGCCATTATGGAAGTAAAATCTCTTGAATTTGAATGTGAACTAGCTAGACTAGAGTTTTCGAAACAGTGATGATTTGACAGGAATGAAAATTTATCTTATCTTCAATTAATAAGATGTTTACTACACCCTTCACTTTAAATATATACATATCGATGAGATATATTGATAGTAGATAGGATAATGATACTTTGACAACATTTTCTTCACAACATTTTAACATCATCTAAGTGTCATTCTGTGATTGGTCCAAAATTACTCCACAATCAATAATAATAATCATAATCACTAACATAGACCAATCACATAATGACACGTAGATGATATTAAAATGTTGTCAAAGTATCATTATCCTAGTAGATAATATGTAAACCTAATGGAGTAAATCTCACTAGAATAAATATGTAAATTTATCTTATCTTTAATATATGTATGATCTTCAACGTATTCAAAAAGTTATCTTTACTGATCCTTCGTTCAAATTTAGCAATGTATAGCTGCTACATACAAAAGAGCAAAAGAATATAGATGCTTAAATTTGTTTCTCTTCATATCAGAGATCTTACCACGACCCTGGAATGTAAACTTTCCGTGATCTCATAACAAGTCCTGTTTGCTCTTTCAGAAGTTCAAATATTTCTCTACCTTCTTCATAACTGCTTCCAAATGCTGTTCTAGAAATAATATCACGGGTCAGTTTTTGAAGGAAAGGCCATACGTCAATTTCACATTTCTCCTGTGAAGACAGCATCACTTCCCATTTGGAAATCATGTCATCGCAACATTGCATAAATGTTGGTAACATAACCTGCATATTTTCAGTATAAAACTTTTATATGCAGTAAAACATTCTAACAAAAAGTTTCTGTCTAACAAAACATACGATTAACATATGAACAGGACACCATTTTGAAGCATTTTTTTTATCATTGGCTGAAATTTATCAAACATCATAAGACTATGTAGTAAATTATAACCTTCAGTTTTTCTAAATGGAAAGCAGGGTTTATAATCTTTCGATGCATCTTCCATTTCTCTCCTTCTAAATTTGCAAGTCCAGTACCCAACAATTTGAAAAGGGGGCTCAACTTAGGCTTCTCAAAATCTTGGAACTTGTTGAAGATGTCTTTGATTTGCTCAGGATCCATGATAATAACTTTTGGTGTGGGACCTTCCCATGTAAATGATTTTTTGCCTGCACATGTTTTTTAATTTTTAAAACATATATATATAAGAAATAAAACAAAATTTCTCAATGGTTATAAGCAAGAATAGTCACACCAAGTTACCTTTTCTGTATTACAAAATCATTTACTATTTTATTTTTAAACTTATACAGATTTCATATTTCTTTTTCAAAAGTTATGTATAAGATATAACTTTTATTATTTAAAAAAAAAGATTAAAAGAAACATGGTTACCTACTTTCATGCGCACTCCTCCCAATATAATTCATTATTGGTTGAAATTTGATAAAAAGTTAGAATCAGGACGGAGTTATCGAATAAGGTATATGAAATCCACTATTTTCTTTTGAAATAAAAGAGGTGTGTAATTACAATTTCCTTTACCAAGATATTCTCTAAAGTTAGTTTGAACAAATTCTTTTTTATATCTTTTGAATAATAGTTTTTGATCGTAGTGAATAAAAATGGCCTGAAAGAAAAATAATTTGAAAATAAAACAGCAACTACAAAAATAAATAATAACTCCCAGTAGAGACGGGTACGATTCAATTCCACATTTTGTTCATTTTAGTTTAATTGTGTCATAGTTCTATAATTCAAATTAGGTTTATTGTTCGATGAACTGCATTGCTGATATTGATCCCAAAAAAAAAACAGTCGGTATCGCTAATCTGTAAACAGCTAGCTAGCCATCGTACTGTAAAAATTGGATAGTTCCTATCTATAATCATTGGAGCCTCCTAAAAACATCTACTAAATTCATCAAGTTGTTTCAAAGGATGAAAACGGCCAGATCTGACCAGATATCTCACAATGTGACAAGAACATTTCAAAATATATTTGGAAAACAAGAACCTGTGTTTTCAACCAATTAATATACCACATCTGACAGATTAATTTTCACGTGCTGAAATGAAAGATAAAAGAAAACGCTGGAATGTACTTTGAAAGCAAAAGATAGATGCAACAACTTTTTACAGAAGTAAGTTCAGACCTTGATCTGATTTACCATTCAGAAGGCCTGAAAGCTCTTTTACTGAAGAACACTATGCGCATCTTTTTGCTTCAAAAGTACATCCAAGGTTTTCTTACAGTGAAACAAAGATGTGGTATGGTGATCAGACAATGAATATTGTAGAGGAAACTTACAGATAAGCAGTAATACCAATAAAGAAGTGGGAAAAAGAAGCTTGCACATACCAAATTTGTGTACAATGTGATGGTTAAAGGTTGTGATATGCGGTGCGACATCTTTGTCAGTGGAGAGAAAACTGATGGATTTTTGAGATTTTGCAGCTTGCACAAGCACTGTAAACATTTCCCTTGTGTCTCCAATCAAGAGCCTGTAAGGGTTTCCCTGAAGGCCCTGTGCTCTCAGAACCTTCTCCATTCTCTTTGGCCTCAGCCATACCCAGTTCACTAATTTCCACAACCATAGCACCACCACAGGCACCAATATCAGGAACCATGTTGCAGTTGTGAAAGTTAACAACACCATGTTTGAAAGTGAAAAGAGAGAAAATTTCTGTATTTGTTGAATGCTTTTTCTCCAGTACTACACTTCAGTGCTTTTTATAACTTCAAAATATTGTAATTGCTTCTGGGAAAGTATTTTATAGACAAGTCACACACGTCTCTCTTTTCTTTCTTTATTATAAAAAATTGGTTTAATAATTCATTAAGTTCCTTTTTTTTTCACGTGAAATTTTAATTTCGTTTTTTTTTTTTAATTTTTCAATTGAGTTTTAATATTTAAAAAATTGTAATAATTAAGTTATTTTTATTAAATTAGGGTTGACGGTATTAAGTGTGTGACATGGAGGCTAGAGTCAGTTTCTTATATTTATGTAATTGACTAAGTTAGGGGACACAAATTACGTGGATAATTGAATTTTTTAAATTGAAAAAAAGCATAATTTTAAATAGAAATTGGGATTCTGCAACTCAAAAACACCGATCAAAGGCTTTAATTGACAGTAATTAAACTAAGTTATAATTAAGCAAGAAGGAGAATGAACAGTAAATATCATAAAGAGAGAGTCGAAATTGAAAAGAAGAAGAGAGACATGAACAAAAATAAAAAAAAAGAAAACAAAGATAATCGAAAACCCCATGAAAGTGAAACATTTTTGTTAAAAAGGGGGGCGAGCAGTGCCACCCCAATAACCCTTAGCAAGTAATTGAACCGAATTGAGAAGATTTTGCGGAACTCCATGGAAGAGAGAAGAACTGTTAGGATCTCCCACAAGTTGTTGCTGCTGTTGCGATTGCGATTGTTGTTGTGTCCCTGCAATTCCCGGCGACCCTAATCCTCCGGTGCCCGGAATCGGTACCGGAGCTTCCTCTTCCTCTAAGGGTAGTCTCTCATAAGCAGCATTACCAAATGAAGCAGCCATGATAACAACAGGACCCGAAGCCACAAGGGGTCCCACCACGCTTCCACCTACTACCTGTCCCTGTCTGCCAGCAAGGTAAATGGCTAGTCCAGAAGCGGCAGGTGGAGCCGGCGGCGGCAGAAATGAACTGGAAAGGGATAGAATCTCGAACCTTCCGTGAAGGGTCACAACGGCACCAGGGGAAGCTGGCTGCCTGAGGGTCACGTTGGTGACGGTGCCGCTGCCGCTGAGAACACAGACACCACGCTGTCGCCGCCTGGCGAAGGCGGTGACGCTCTCCATGATGTTGCAGCCATTGGCGATTTCCATAACATGGGATCGGAGAGCGTTGGCACTGTCTCTTGTGATGATAATGGGTGGTTTGGGCTTGTTTTTGGAACCTGCAGGTCTTCCTCTCGGCCTTCTCGCCATTTCACTTCCACCTTCATCTCCGAACCCGGGTTCCTGGCCTTCTCCGCCGGCGTGAGGGGGTGTGGAGGAGCCACCTCCAGCGCCGGTGTTCTCGTCGCGATCCCGCTTCTAGCCGCGGCCATTGGCAGCTTCATCCTCCGAGTTTTGGTGGTTGTGGTAGGGCTGAATTGGATTAAACCCTAAATTCCCAAAATGAGACCCCAAATGGTGAAATGGATTGCACTTTGGACGAACCCTAGCAAAAGAAATTTCTTCCAATGTGAATCCCTAATTCGATTAAGTAAATCCCAATTTCTGTTTAAAACTATGCTTTTTTCCAATTTAAAAAATTCAATTATCCACGTAATTTGTGCCCCTAACTCAGTCAGCCACACAGATATAAGAAACTAACTCCAACCTCCACGTCACACACACACACTTAACGCTGTCAGTCCCAATTTAACGTAAAGGACCTAATTGTTGCAATTTTTTTAATATTGGGACCCAGTTAAGAAACCGAAAAAAAAGGGACGAAATTAAGATTTCACACGAAAAAAGGGACTTCCTGAATGATTAAACCTAAAAAATTTTCATCATTTGTGCATGTTCTATTTTTTAGGTTAATTAATAATGTACATTGGGATGTGTTGAGTTTTGTTAATTACTAATCACAGAGGTATTAAATGAGTCTTAACTTCTTTTAATCATTTTATTTTTAATATATATATTAAAAACATGTGATTTGTGTTTTTTTTAAGGTTTTATAATCTCGAACATTTTTATCTATGCATGTTTGGTTTAAATAGATCTTGGTATTTTAAATGGTCTCACTTAGCATAATAACACTCACAAAAGGTCATCCATTACTTCAGGCTAAGCATACTTAACCATGGAGTTCTTATGGGTTAGGCTACCGAAAAACAAATGTATTTGTTAATATGAATAGTCAAATTAATTTATTTAAGCTATCCTTCAACCGTATAGTCCAATACTTATACACTCTCTAGATCCTTCTCATTTCGGTGTATGTTCGATTCGTCTATGTGTCCCTTCCATTGGAAGTCTGCCAGGAATCGCTCATTATCCGTGCCTCTTGCACCGGCGATCACTCACACCCTCGTCAGTGCCCAGGTATCACGCTACCAACTTTTATTGACGTGAGAGAGTTTGGTGTACTGAATTAAATTTATTTTATTTACATATTTAATTTATTTTAGATAAAATTATTGAAAATGCAACATTTAAATAAAAAAACATTAAATCAATAAAAACGCAACGTTTAATTTATTGAAAATTGATTAGGAGAAATGAAGTTTCCATTTCACTATTGACTGGGTGCAAAATTGAGGATTTTTACAAAAATAAAATTTTATTGAAACAAAAAATTGTTGAATGGGTGCGAAAAATCGTATAAGTGGTGACAATTGTGTGAAGAATATAATGTGTACTCACCTAATAGAAGAATATCATGTCTCATTTTCTTTTACTCAATTTATATTTTTTATATGATTTTTTTATTTAATTTAGTTTCAAAATTTTTTCATGATAAAACAATTAAACTTATTATTTATATAAATATTATACTTATATTTTTACTAAAAAATATCTTTTAAATAAATATTATACTTATATAAATATATTTTTAAAAGCATCTTTTAAAAAAATATTTATATTTAATACATTCTCACATTTAAAAGCGGGTAATATTAATTTGAAAATTAAAGTTGAATCTTTTGAAGATAAAGATTCACAACAAATTACAACAAAAAGGAAAATAAATATTATTTTATTTTAATACTTAACGACTTTTTTGTTAATAAATATAAAAAGACAGAGTTATTTATTGTACTTGGTGGTCACTTGGAAGGAAGGTGCGTTCATATTGTCGTCTTTTTATGATGCGAGCCCGTTTCCCTCAAAAAAAGCCGACAGTATTATTTCGGAAAACGACCGCCTGGGAACCCACGTTGCTTTTCCGGATACAAGCGTATGAGTAAAGTAATGGATTATCTTGGCAGCATCTTACGTTGGGAGATTACCAAATTTATATAAAAACAAGTGTGAAATTGTTTTTATAAGTTGCATCAGAATCGATCTGTTGCAATGCGTGCCGCAAGATCCAAACAATTAGGAAATAGTGTGTGATAGAATTAAAAAAAAAAGTACATAGTAATATTATATGTTTAAACTCTTTAATAGTTCTTTCAATTTGGTTTTTTTTTTAAGTTTTTCAATTAAGTTCTTTATAACTGTTAATTTGAAACAATTAAATCCCTGTCGTTAAAATTCGTTAACGGTGTTAATTTTGTGCCCATGTGGAAGGATGACGTTGTCAGTTTTTGTCACATCACTCCTGCTACGTCAGAGTCATCTTTTTTAGCGAAACCTTCAATCTCGTCGTCACCACCTTGCTCCACCGCAACCGTGAAGCAACCGTGAGAACGCCAGTAGCGCCGCTGCACCGCACCACCCCTAACTTTCACAGAATCAAAAACCAAAACACCCTCTTCATTCATTCCACTAGCCATCAATGAAGCTTGTGTTTCTTCTTCTCCCACCATTAAACCTCACTACACTTACTCTTCCACCTGCTGAATTCAACAACTTGGGATTTCCCAAACACAAAAATGAAGAGGAAACCAAGCCAATTGCGACTTTTGGGATTGAACTCGAAAACCCAATGCAAACCAAAAATCACTTGCAAAGAAACAGATCCAGCGAAGAAGAAGGTCGCTACTGCTGTCGCCGTGGATTCTCGCCTCTCGCCAACCATCAAAACTTTCCTACAACTCCATATCACTGGTCTGCGACTAAGAAGGAGCAACAAACCTCTGGATTGGCTCGATGTGCTTCCAATTCCATCCACTTTCACATTCGCCTTCTCTCTATCATCTTCTACCATGGCCGCCATAGATGACTCCCTCTACAAATCCCTTGCTGACAAGCGGGACGATTCAAAGGGGTTTTGGTTGGTTCTATGTTTGGCTTTCCTTGAAGGTTTTGGTTCGAGATGAAGGTGATGGTGCGATCGCGATTTGGTGCTTTCGCAATGGAGGGGTTTCTGCGTTTTCTGATGCAGGTTCTTCACCGTTGCGGTTTGGAATTGGATTCTTGGTAGAGGAGAAAACGACCCTGGTGTTGTGATTTCTGGGTTCCCTTTTGTAGGCTTGATGCATAGGGAAAAAGATGAAGCTTGCGGTTGAGAATGAAATTTGTGATTGGGGTTTTAGGGTTCTCCGTGATGAGGTTTCGCAGTTTGGGTGTTAAGTGTGAACTGGAGACCATTTGAAGGTTGATGGATGTCCGACGAAGGTGTAGTGGTTTTGTGGTGAAGGAGAAGAAGATGGTGAAGACACGGAGGATATTGGAGGCCTGAGGAAGAAGATGAACTCGCAGCAGTGATTTGGGTTGCGCCTTCGCGAAGATGCTTCACGATGGTGTTGTTGTGCTACGCAAGGAACGACGGTTCTGCGGTGGCCTGAGAGGCGTTGATGGTGGCCAGGGGCCACGTTTCACTTCTAAATATGCCATGTTTAAGTAACTAGACACGTCATCCCATCACCTGTGCAGAAAATTAACACCATTAACGAATTTTAACGGCAGGGGCTCAATAGCTTCAAATTAGCAGTTATAAGGACTCAATTGGGGAACTTTAAAAGAAGAGGACCAAATTGGGAGAACCGAACGAAAATAGGGACAACTAAAGGGTTTAAACCTAATATTATATTTGTGTGCTTGCTTTAAGTTAATTCTCAACTTTTAATGAGTAGATTGATGAAAAATACTGCTTTTGTTTATTTATTTATATTTCTATTTCTATTAGGTTGAATATGTTTTTCATCCTTTAATTATCAAGCTTTTTTATTTTTAGTCTTTTTCTTAAATTTTGATATATTTTGATCCTTGTCTTTAAGAAAATTGTAATTTTTTGTCTTTTATGACTATCTGAGTTAATTTTTTTTCAGACGTGGCTAACGATGTGTCATGTGGAAGGTCAATTCAAATTTTGTTTTTGACTCTAATTAAAATTAAAAGGAAAAACATAAAATTTTAGGGTCAAAACTGGAATCCTATTTTCTTCGTTCAAGGGTGCTCCGGACACTCTTTCTTCTCCATTTCTAATCAGCCATGGTCAACACTTAGTAATACTTTTCCCCTCTCCTTCCCAGTTTCTCTCTCTTTGCCCTTACACACACCACCGAGTAAAACGTTGTCAACAAAACACTCTTTTAGTATAGCCTTTTCCAGTGACCCATTTGTTTATTCTCAATTTTCCGGCTGAATTTCAATTGCAATAGGTAAATTGCGATTTCCCCACCAGAAACCCTAGCCATTTCTAGATGACCCACTTGTAAATTTACAATTTTTTTGCTGAATTTCAGCTGTGTTTGATAGTTTCTTTGCATCTTCTCTGCCAATTTTTGGGAAAAAAATGTCAGAACTCGATCTGTTTAGGAAAGTAGCCGATAGGTATCTCAAGCGTGAGATTTTGGGTGAAGGTACATATGGGGTTGTGTATGTAACATCCTGATTTTTGGGATGTCCCGATTATGAGGGAAAATTTAAAAGTTTTAAAATCATAATACCATTACGGAAATCCACTTATAAAATACCGAAATTAGTAAAATATAAACAAAATAAAATAAACCAAATTACATTGTCTATAAACAAAACTTTAATTAACATAAGTTTTTTTCCCACTCTCTCGTCTCTATAATGCATCTGAAGCATATGCAACATCTGCTCCTGTATAACCAAAAGTTATACGATCATCGAAAGACACACACAACCACAAACACAAACAAATATGGGTAAACTACCATAGCACAACCGATAACAATAAAAATATGTACAAAATAAGTAAACATAACTTAATAATAATACCATTCATCTACAGTGTTACCCTTACTCATATAATTGTTTATATACTATGAACATAATCAACATCCTCGTTAACTATAACGTGACTATACCCTCCATGTCACCATTTCCCATCACATCGTCATCATGAATCAACATCACATGTACCTCCATCAGAACTAACCTCATCATGAATCACACCGTGAGCCTCCACTACCATAACTCCATAGTGAAAGGAATTAGTCACACCCCTATACCCTACCTCAAACCTGTGGCCTCCTCATAGGTCCCATGTAGCCCCTCCTACAAGTCTACTCGAGTAGTCTTGCCTACCTGGCTAAGGAACATGTTTCCTGCCACACAAGGACAAGGCAAACACCATCACTCCCACACAAAGAAGGTTCAATACCTGAGCACCCCCTTTTCGCACACAAGGTCAAAGGGAGTTGTTATCTCGACCGGTTGATAGTCTAAGGCTTTACTAGGTACAAAAAGCGGACATATCCCTCACTCTTATGCTCATCGATCAACCACTCGTTCAGGTACAACTCCGACACTCACTCATTCCAACTTCAATACTCATTCCAACATCAGTCAAAGTTTACTATATTTCTAAACAAAGCATCCACTTTCATTCTCCACTTAACCTTATTCATTCATCATTATCAAAGTCTCATTCAAAGTCCAATGTGCTCAAAGTAAACCCTTCATGGGTTTCATTCCAAAAATAAATTACAAATAAATAATTAAATAACAAACCCAAATATAATAAAACATTTATTGATCTAATTAAAGATTATAATCACATTATTTTTCTCTTTTATCAAACTAAAATTAGTAAGTAATGTAATATTCTAATTAACGATCATAATATGATTATTTTCATCTTTAAAACCAAATAATATTTATTTCTTATTTCCAATTTCGTAAGCGATTAATTAATTGATTTTAATTCCCATTATTTTAATTTCAGAGACATAATCTTTATCTTATTATTATTTTTAGGATCCTGCAGTTTTGATTTCCAAATATATTTAAAATTTCATTACTTTTTCTTTATCTCTTCCCATTTTTTATTTCTTTTAAATGTTTTGTCTCAACGATTCTAAAAATCTGAGTTTTACAAAGTCCAACTATGGGCCTGCGCAGGCCCAACCAAGTTCAACTCGCACCAACCCACGACCTACTGTAATCCATTCTGAACCTATGCTCGTACTCTCTGGCCACCTTGGAGGTGGAAACCACCGCCGTCAGACCCAAATGCTGACCGAAACCAAGCACTCAAAGGTGCAAGCTCAATAAACTCAACCTCATATCAACACGAAGAGTCAAAACCTCAGATATTTAACTCGAACACCCTACACTCAAACCCTAAGGTCATGAACTAAAAATAGGAACCTCGATCCCAAAATAGAATCTGAAGGCCATATGAAACTATAAACCCTAATATGTTCTTTTATGCCAATATTCACTTCTCTTTAAACCATCATTCAAATATTTATTTGCTCAATTTAAATTATGAACGCACATAAACGAAAATCAATAAAACATTTTTCATGGTACAAAGATTACATAATCTCATAATTCTTCAAACAATCACAGATAAATAATTATATAAGGTAAGTTTTCATACCTTAGCCATTCTCTCTTTTTATTAGTCCTTTGATAAACATTTTTTATTTTTTATTTTTTTTAAATTCTCATAAACTTCTCTATTTAGGATTTGAACTCATATCCATTCAATCCTAAATAAACATATTTACCAACAAGTCAACACATCACATTGAAAACATAAGACATAAAAAATATAACAATCAAACAATAATAGTGTTATACTCATATCAACAAAACAATTAAATAACATAGAACTTTATTGTTTTGCTCACCTTGTAAACTCACACAGATTCTAATAATACGTAACTCAAATTTTATTTATAAGCTCTAAATTTCTCGGGTCTTACAGTGTACAAAGCTATCGATACATAGATAACTTTTTTCGAATGTTTCCCATTTTTTAAAAACAAAGTAAAAGAACAATTATGAAAAAAATTATGACAATATTTTTAGGGAAATAAGTTTTTCTATGGATTGTGAGAATTGAGTTTGAATAAAATTTGGAACTTAGAAAGGAGTTGAAATCTCTTGTATTGAAGGTTGGTTGAGAAAATCTTAGGGTAGAGAGAATGATGACGAGAGGATTTTTGCACAAACTGAGAAGAGGGGAAAAATATTACCTAACCATGACTGATTGGAGATGGAGAAGAAAGAAAAAAAAGAGATTCCAATTTTCGCCTGACAATTTAACGTTTGTTCTTCTAATTTTAATTAGAGTCAGAAAAAAAATTGAATTGGCCTTCCACGTGGCACACCATTAGCCACTTTAAGAAAAATTTAACGTCGTTAGTCATGGAGGACGAAAATTTGTATCTTCCTTAAAGACAAGGATCAAAGTGTACCAACGTTTGGAAGAGGGACTAAAAACATATTTAACCCTTACTATTATTATATATCAACTATGTTTATGATGATTTATGTTGTTATTTTAGATGAAAAATTGTTATGTGCAAATTTTCAAAGCTTAAAACAAATAAACAGTATCATATTCTTTTTAATTTAGGTTAGTAATAACATAACTTTTACTTTGATTCTGGGTGTCCCTCCTTTTTTTTTATTGGAGGTCACATATAATACTTTTAACTCTCTTTTTTTTCAATTAGGTTTCTAGTTTTAAAAATTGAAGTCATGTAGTCATTGTCGTTAAATTGATTGAACAACATTAAAAAATAATGACTAGACACCTTACTGTGGATTTTTAAAATGACGTTATTCAATAAAAGTATGTGACACAAAAGCATAGTCTATAGCGGAGGTCGATTTGTACATTGTAGAGCTCGACCTACACAATGGAGAGCTCGACCAATGTAGTGGGAAGCTTAGCCTGCACTATAAGGAGGTCGATCTACACAATGAGAAGGTCGGTCTGCATAGTGGGGAAGGCGACTTGCAAAGTGGGGAGCTCGACCAACACAGTAGGGAGCTTGACCAGCAAGGTGGGGAGCTTGGTCTACACAGTGGGGAGCTCAACTTGCACAATTGGGTGGTCGATCTGCATAGTGGGGAGGTCGGCCTACACAGTGGGAAGCTCGGCTTGCATAGTGAAGAGGTTGATCTGCACAATGTGGAGGTCAGTTTGCAAATTGGAAATGAAAGGTCAACTTGGATCAACAAAGGTCAACACCCAATGTTGACCCAAGATAGGCCCATATTCTAGAGTTGACCACATGGGTCAATGTTTTGTCTTTGTCTTGGTGGGAAAAGGAGAAGGGTGTCCCACCTTTAGGAGAGAGTCGTCATGTGTCATGCTCTCAATAGAGAGGATTTCCTATAGATAATGGTCATGTGTCATTCTAGTAATGGAGAGGATTCTCCTATGTGTGGTCACATGTCCTCCTCGTAAAGGAATTTTTTTTTTACCTTGGTCTCCAAGCTAGCTAAAACATAGGAAAAACTCTACAATAGAGGTTGCATAGAGTTTTCAAATACTTTTTACAAATATGTATTAAACATTTTACGTTTTTGAACAATGTTTAGGAAAACGTATAGAAGGAAAGCAAATAAGACAAGCTTGTTTTTATATTAGTTCACTTAAACTAAACTACGTCTAGTTCTCCCTTAAGTACTCTTAAGGAGTTCCACTAATCTTTTCAAATATTACAACGAGTTTAACCACTCCTGGTTTACAACTATCCAATCTAAATATACGAGTTTACCCACTCCTGGTTCAACACAAGTCTTCTTAACTAGATCGTTTAACTCAACTGAACTAAACAACCAAGTGTTTTGATTCTCTTCAGAATTTACAAACACAATGAAAGTATTTTTGAAAAACAAGTTGTTGATAGGGGAAACACTATGATAGTTGAACCTAATCCCTGTTTGTTGGTTTTTGATGATGACAACACATTGATAATAAAAACATATGATTGTTGTCAAGTTACAACAGGAAAGAGTTTCTGTATATGTTATGTTTATACATATGTTGATATATGTGTATGCACAATGTATGTTTCTGTGATATGAAAACCATATGCACAAAAGCATATCTGTATGACAAAATCGATTACAGTGTTGTGGCAAAACAACTAGTTTTGAATCGATTACGTTAGTTGGTGAATTGATTAAAACTTGCGTGTTTGCATATCTTTTTCAAATGTGTTGTGATGAGTTTTTAGAAAGGAAAGTTTTCAAAATTCTTCTAAGTGTTAAAGCTTAATCGATTACATGTTTTGTGTATTCAATTAAGTCTGTTATGTTTGAAAACTGAGTTATGCTTGTCATAACTGCTATAACGGTCATATTTTTAAATGTGTTTGACCAACATTTAATGAGAATCAATTACATTAATTTTATATTCAATTAAGTATTATGATTGTTGTAATTCTGTTACATTTGTTTAATGTAATCGATTACATTAATTAGTTAATCGATTTCTTTGCGTCAGGACTGATATAAACTATATACTAACGCATTGATTGTTTTCTGTAACTTTTGATCACTCCAAGATTGTCATACCTATTGTTATATAGTTTAGAAAGTTTACAGATTATTCAAAAGCTCCAAAAATCAAGAATGTGAGAGTTTGAAGTATCTTGAAGAATTCTTGAGAAGTAGATTACTGGACTACATTAACCGATTGCTTTAGCATATCTGAACGTGCATCTTGATTGATCAGGAGATAAGACTTGCAATCTTGGATTTGTTGTTTCCCCATACGTGAGCATCAGGAAGAAGAGTGGTGTGCTCTTGACTTTGAGAGGGGATATCTCAAAGGGTTTGCTGCAATAGGGACAAATTGTTCTGTGTTGGCAGGTTTTGTTGTTCTATATTTGATTGAGAGTTTGCGAGGTGTTTACATTTGAGAGTTGCCTTGTAAAGCCTTAGCTGTAATACTTTGATCATTATAGTGAATTACTCTCCAACAGAAGGTTGATTGGGAGGGTGACTGGATGTAGGCATTGAGGTCGAATCAGTATAAAAACTGAGTTTGCTTTTCTTCTCCCTATCTCTTTACATTTGCATTTACGCGTACTGTTTTACTACACACGTTTGATTGCTGCACAAGAAAGATTTCGAGAACATCATTGTTTGCAAAAAAGATTTTAAAAGTGCAAGTTTTTATAAAACACCAATTCACCCCCCTCTTGGTGTTGAGAAACAAAGTCCATCAATTCTAACACAAGTACAAATCAAAGCTCTCAAAGAGAGTATGTTTTCAATAGAATGAAATCTGAAGACTTGTAAAATCTTTTCATAAACAAAGAAAGCCCTAGATGGTTTAGAGATAGAATAACAGTGTAGGAGTCAAAGAGAATCCTTCCCTTCTTCTCTTTATATAGCTTTCTACGAAAAAGATTCATTACTTAGAGAGAGTTTACTTTGAAGAAAATAGCTAGCCACTAGGTATGAAGTTAGGTGCATGGTAGTGCGAGAGATTAATGCTTTTTACAAAGGTGGTGTGTACGACTTCCTTTGAGAAAAAAACATTAAGGAAACATTCTAAGAATGTCTTCCTATCTCTTAATGTCCTTATAATCTTGTACAAACTTTTGAATAAAGCTTGGTATCATCATGATCTAATCAGATAAAGAAAAGCAAAGCATCATAGACAAGAAGTACAAATCATGCATGCATTTAATGTTATAAATGTTGTAGAGTATTTAATCATCATTAGTGTACTAAGCGTTTAACCCACAAGTCTGTTCTTTTTAGTAACAAAGCATTTACAAGATATAACGTTTAATAAAAACTTCGTTTTAAACAATTAGAACTGTTAAATGTACTTACATCAAACACTGTTATAAGGTAACAATGTTGGTTGCAAAGGGACCGACTTCTCAAACAACTTTCGTTCTTGTAGAGACCATTCACGCAAACTTCAATTCTTCACACAATTAACTATCCTTCACAGAATACTAGTCAGTCCCAAGGTAGGCACCGATTTTTCTTGCGAGACCAAACGTACCCTGCAAAGTTATCTTCTCTTCACGACTTCACCACTACGCAATATTTGTCTGCCAAGAGTCCTACTTTTATCAACGAATGAGGAGGTTCTTGTAAAAGGTTATTCGACACTCAAGTTAGAACTTGGATAGAGATTCTAGTCAAATATGTATTAAATGCAAAAATGAAGTCAAACTATCATTAAAATAATATTTGTAGGCCTACCTCGTTTACCACGGCCCCTATTCGAATGTGTCACAATTATGGGCCCATTAGCCTTAAGGCCCAATGGCCAACTTACCTTCAAAGATAGTTTGGTTTTGGCTAAGTCTTGGGACACTAAAATGCCCCCAGTGTTAAGACAAGATCATCTATAAGACTAAACTGTCTAAACGTTTTAATGTGTTTTGAAGTTTAACAAAGAGCATTAAACGAAATAAGCATATGATGGTGTCATCATTAGAACAACAACATAGGTAAAATACAAGTGAGTGCTGAAAATATCGAGAAACCCAAAAACCTTAGGCAAAGCTTTAGTGAAACATCTAGGTATGAACAAGACACACCACTAAACGATTCTCAAATTAATGTGTCAATGAGAGTCTCGCTAAATGAAAAGGTTATACATCGCTAGACAATAACCTGACAAACTCTCAATATGTCTTAACAAATAGCAGTTTCAAATGATAGTCCAAAAACTTATATTTGGAACCTTACTAAACGCACTTGCTGAATAGAACAGAGAAAAATCCAAAAGTGTTTACATAGGCTAGAAGATACCATATGCCAAATGATCTACTTCATCCAACGGTGAAGTCTTCAATCAATTGCTTGGTATCTATGTGCGAAACTTAAATGATCAAATCCTACCTGAACGGTAGAAAGCGAAAAAAGTACTTTGTTGTTTTGAACAAGAATTAAATGTCATTAATTGTTCGACGTTTAAAAACAATAAAAGTGATAAGAGAAAAAACATATTTGTTGCATGTATATCTACTCTATTTTGTGCAGATTGCCTATTACACGCATCCACCTGGTCCATCTTATATAAATCAGAAGTTGACGTTATAAACAAAAAAGACATTAAAGGAATGTTCTTCACATCAGAAGTCGTGCTAAATAAATCGTACTACCTACTTTTGTCAAAGTACTAAAAAAACATTCATGCTCTGACAAATTGACTTTAACCAAGGGTGGCTTCATACGACAAGAGAACATCGTCGAGAGAAAAACTCAATAAAACGCACGAACTCAAAAGAATATTTGAGAGAGAAAAGGCTCAATAATAGAAATACTCTCAAGTTTTAGTGATATATAAGTTCAATGTTGCAAGAAGAGAAAAGAGAGAAACAGTCAGTGAGTTTATTATATTGATTTGTATTGAACATATATCCTCTTTGCGAGAGTTATCGTCTAAGGACTTGTAATCAATCGTTTGATTGTAAATTTTGAAGAAAATTAAAACACTTTACATTTAACTCAACGGGGTTAAACAATAGCTAGACAATAGATTAATAAGATATTTGGATTGTCTAGTGAAAACCAGGAATGGGTGAAACTCAGTGACACTTAACTTGGTGGAGTTAAACGATAGCTAAACAATATATCGGGAAGATATTTGGATTGACTAGTGGAAACCAAGAGTGGGTTAAACTTAACTAGACAAAATATCAAGAAGATATTTTGATTGTGTAGGGATACCAGGAGTGGTGAAGAATACTATGCAACCAGGAGTGGTTGAAACTCAACCAGACAAGTGTATATGGAAAATACCAGGAGTGTCTAGGGATACCAAGAGTGGTGAGAATACTCAGTTATAATTTTGTTGAAGATTATAGTGGAATCCTCTAAGGTGTTAGAGGAGACTAAGCTCGGTGGAGTGGACCAGTATAAAAACGACTGTGTGCTTATTACTCTATTCTCTTTAAACGCTTCCTTTACAAATCCTGTAGTTGCATTTTATTTTAACTGATATTAAGGCTTTTGCTATTAAACAAATTTTTATTAAAGAGCAAGCTTTATCAAAACTCTGCAGTAAACCTTTTTAACAATTGAAAAACACTTACTAGAAAGAATTCTTTGTTTAAACTGATCTCTAAAGTCGAGTGTTTAACAATTTACGTAAACTCTCTTAATCATCGACAAAAGTGTTTTATTATCTCTTTGTGAAAAGTTTTTCAATAATATTATTCAACTTCAGTTCTAGTGTTTTTTTAGGTACTTCACCCATAACAGACATTTAGAAATGTCGATAGACAGTACCTGGTCTCCAATCTCCCACCTCATGATACTTGAAGTATACGAGAATCGTCACATTGGTTGCACATTATTCTATACTAAGTACCTAGTAAGTGACACTATACAAATCTAATCTTGATCCAAAACCCTAAGTTACATGGCCCATGACTAAAAAAATGTAGACTAATTGGTTCATTATTCAAGACCAAAAGAAAAACTCTATATTACTAAGTCCAAAAGACAAGATCCAAATAAATTAAATTCATAAATAACCCAAAAAGATAAAAATTTGAGTCAACCTTCTACATAGATTCAAAATGTGTTTGATCCTATCAAAAAAATATCTCATCATATTTTATATTGAAAAAATCGCTTTAAAATATACATTTTTTATCTACACATAAAAAAAAATGATTTTCCGTAATCTTAATGGGTAAATAATTCGAATGAATATAAAACCTTTAAGAAGTCATACCAATACCAATACCAAACGACACCCTCCAACCGTTCACCTGCACCACCACAAAGCCTGCAACTATCAGTGTTAATGACAATACTCCCCTCGAGCGATCTTTCTACTAAAATAATTGTTAAGTGAACAATGTTATCACACATACTACTTTTTCGTTATAATCAATGAATAAACTCATGAAGAATTATTTTAAATATTAAATCATTTTTTAGTGTAGATTTTGAATTTAAAGCGAGACTAAATAATAATTTATAATTAAATAAAAGTAAGAAAAAAATACCTGTATACTCTTCTAAACAAATTTACTCTGATATATCTTTTCAAACAAATTTTTTAATTCTATTAGTTTTATTTAAATTTGGTTAATAATTGAAATAATTTGAATATGTATTTAATCTTTAATCATGTGTTAGGATTTTAAAATGAATTTTTTACTTTTTATTTTATTGTTTTATAAATTTAAAACTTTTCGTAATCCTTTTAAAATTCATTATAAATTGATATTAATTTAATAATTACGTATTTAATTATATTAACTATTAATAATATTGAAACAAAATTAAACAAAATCAAAATTATAATTTTTTTATCATACTTAAAATAAAATATACCATTTATCATTATAATCTACTTTTTACCCTAGAAGTTATAATTAAAACATAACAATCATCGTTATTTTCTTGTTTGAATAATAAGAAGAGAAAAAGATCAAACGAATTTGAAATTGATAACTTTGGAGAGTCGTGTGGAACAGCATAGTCTTTGCCTCTTTGACAGGTTTTATCATCTTTCTGTGATCTCTGTGCCCTTACCAAAAAAGAAAGAGAGAAATGGAAGCAGCATGGGCAACAACTGTGACTATCATAGTGATACTTGTTCTGATATGGGCATGGAAGATTTTGAACTGGTTATGGTTCAAACCAAAGAGGCTTGAAAAGCTGCTAAGAGAGCAAGGCTTTCAAGGCAATCCGTACAAGCTTTTTGTTGGAGACAGCAAGGAGTTTCTCAGAATGAGAAAGGAAGCCTTGTCCAAACCCATGAATCTCTGTGATGACATAGCGCCACGTGTTTCTTCCTACATGCATCATATTGTCAACACACATGGTATTTTTCGATTCTTTTTTTGCAGTTTTCATCTATCTACCTTTTTAACGCCCCTTTTCTTTTCTAATGTTCTACATCTAGTGACTGTATTTTATAGTCCATTATTCAGTGTGTTGTGTTTGTTGGGTTTATGTTACATGATCGTTGAGGAACTGTATATGGGGTGCTAATTTTTGTTACAGAAATTTAGATAGATTAAAGTTTAGAAAATTCGCACAAAACAGGGGAAAGTTCAGAAAAGAACGTGAATTCAATTTGATGGTGGCTATGGATAATGTCTTCCGTTAGACCTCCAATTGCATTCTCAATGTAGCAAAAAACATGGCATCTTGTTAAGAAAAATAAAACATATCAAGGGAAAAGAAGAATAACATATCAGTTTCCTTTCATTGATTTGAATGTGTACAGAACATATAACCATTGTGCACACTTGCTAATGGAACAGAATAAAAATCCACTAGAAACAAACCCCAGTCAGTACATAACAGATTATTGGTGTGTCAGTAATCAATTTCATCACTTTGTTTCCAAAAGGTGCTCCCTGCATTGGCCAACGTACCAGATTATGATGAATTGGGGACGACAAATGATGAAATATTAACTAATATATGGTGATGGATATTATGCTGAGATAATATTTCCTATAACCTTCAACAGAATATAGGGGTAAGTACATGATATTAAGCTTATTTTTCCATCTTAATACACTTTAAGGAGTGCATTCATTGTGTACCAAAAGGTTCTCATGGTTTCTAATTCATCTCTAATGAGAACAGTCCGCATACAAAGTAGCATGTCCTCTTAATTCCTGATTTTTCTTTTCCTTTTATATGTTATCCTTAGTGTGGAACTGTTTGAACCTTACAAATTGCCGACGGTATGCAGGTAAGAACTCTTTTATCTGGTTAGGACCAACTCCAAGGGTGACCATCTTAGATCCTGGGCAAATCAAAGATGTACTTAACAATATGTCTGACTTCCCAAAGCCTGACACAAATCCACTTGTCAAGTTACTAGCAACCGGCCTTGCCGGCCATGATGGAGAAAAGTGGAGCAAGCACAGAAGGTTAATCAACCCTGCTTTCAATTTAGAAAAATTAAAGGTCAGTTGCTTGCATTTCATAGATATAGATTTGTGATTTGTTTTAAAACATCAGAACAAAAAATAGGGAATTGACAAAAAGGGTACCAGAATTCACAGAAAGAAAAAGGAAAGTCCCTTTGTTTGACGGTTAACCACAAACAATATATAAATTTTATTTACTTGAACGCATCAACTTACTTGAACGCATCAACGGCCCTTGTGATATCGTTGTTGAAGATAATGGTATTTCTATGCTGTCAAATATTTGCTTTATGTATTTGCAAATGTATTTATATTTCTATTTTAGTTAAGATGGTTAGTAAATTCAAAATAGACTACCACTTTTACTTCAGGAGCTAGCCGATTAGTTACTATAATTTTTTTTGGCGAGCAAGTCTGAGTTATTGATAATTATTTCTCTTAACTTGTCTTCTTTTACTCTTTCAATAATTATAAATATAAACGTTTTTGCTTAACAAAATGTAAGATATCGTTGCTTTCGGCTAAAAATATATATTCTAATGTATCATGTTTCGGTTTCTTCCCTACTTTATTTTTTTGTCATAATTTCGATGTATGAAAACATGTAATTCAGAAAAACCTGGAAGAAAGTAGATTGTGCCTGCTATTTTTATGCAACCATATTGAATGCATGCAGCATATACTTTTCTGAACAACATAAATATGCAACATGCATATTGAAGTCTGCATGTTTTTGTGTTTAGTTTGAGTGACGTGATTCTAGCTCTGAGTGATTTCCTTATTGCACCACAGACTATGTTACCATCATTCTTCGAAAGTTGCAATGATCTGGTTAGCAAATGGGAAGGAATGTTGTCATCAGACGGATCATGTGAAATAGATGCATGGCCTTTCCTTCAGAATCTGGCTAGTGATGTTATCGCTCGCTCAGCATTTGGAAGTAGCTTTGAAGAAGGAAGAAGAATATTTCAACTTCAAAGAGAGCAAGCTAAACTTGCATTGCAACTTTTATTAAAAATTCAAATCCCTGGATGGAGGTAACTTACTGGTTTGATTTGATGACTAAAGCAAGTTCAAGCTTATCAAACGAGTTTTTTTTCACTAAACTTCCCTCACTAAATATGGCATGCAGGAAACAATGGATAGCAAATAATGAATATAATAGAAACCAGCTAATGTAATATATAGGACAACAAACTTACCGAATATTTAGAGGGGAATATTTGGTTTCTCTTAAATGCAATTTGAATAGGAAAACATTCATTCAATGTTAAACTCAATTGCAAGTAACTTTTTTTGTCAATAGATCTTTCTTTTGGAACTTCATTTGAGTTGGGAAAAAGCGTCCTCTTCATGTACACAATTAATGGGATGGAAAAATGTATATTTGTAGGTTTTTGCCTACTAAAAGCCATAGGAGAATGAAGGAAATTGACAGAGATATAAAAGCTTCGCTCAAGGATATGATTTACAAGAGGGAGAAAGCACTAGAGGCGGGTGAAGCCACTAATAATGACCTGTTAGGTATACTTTTGGAGTCCAATCACAAGGAGATTCGAGAACATGGAAACGGAGATAATAAGAATGTTGGAATGAGTCTTGAAGACGTAATCCAGGAATGCAAGCTATTTTACTTTGCAGGGCAAGAAACCACTTCAGTTTTGCTGGTTTGGACAATGGTGTTATTGAGTAGGTACCCTAATTGGCAACAACGTGCAAGAGAGGAAGTCTTGCAAGTCTTTGGCAATGAAAAGCCAACTTTTGATGGTTTAAATCGGTTAAAGATTGTAAGTACTGTATTCTATATCTTATAATAAATTGTATGTCCTCTGTACTCACTACAAATCTTTTTTGTATCAGGTCACTATGATTTTGAATGAGGTTCTTAGATTATACCCACCAGCAATTGGATTTGGTCGAGTTGTTAAAAGAGATCTGAAACTTGGAAAAGTAATATTACCTGCTGGAGTGCATGTTTTCCTCCCAACAGTTTTGGTTCACCACGACAGTGAATTTTGGGGTGAAGATGCTAAGCAGTTCAATCCAGAGAGATTTTCTGAGGGAGTTTTGAAAGCAACAAATGGTAGAGTTTCGTTCTTTCCATTTGGAGGGGGTCCTAGAATATGCATTGGACAAAACTTCTCCTTACTGGAAGCAAAGATGGCTATTTCAATGATTTTACAGCATTTCTCATTTGAACTTTCTCCAGCATATACTCATGCTCCAACTATGTCAATCACTCTTCAGCCACAGTATGGTGCTCATATCATTCTCCATAAAGTGAAAATATGAAAATAAAACACATTAAAAGCTAGTAATGTAATAACAAAATCCCTCTTAGATCCTTTCGTATGTTTAATAGTTACTTCAATTTACATGTTGATAACAACAACGCTTATAATGTAATATCAAAATGACTTCTGGGATATTATCATATGTTTAACGGCTTTCCTATTTACATGTTTGTGTGAGATTACCTTTTATCAGCTGTTACTTTGTAATTCAACTGACAAAACATCAAAAAAGGATTTCTTTCTGAAATACATCAACAACTACGACACTTTAAACTTAGTTGTTTTAAAAGATTGAGAGTTTAAATGATCGACTCTTTGTTTAATTTTGACCAGCATTCTTGATGAACCATCCCTTAAAGGTTTGATTCAAGAAATTCCTTTATCTGGTATTTTTAGCTTATGTTGAATTAGAGAGTTTCACAATTTTTTGGAACATTTGAATATATGGAATTTGAAGTGATTTCATTTGTAAGGGTTTCAGTTTTCAAATATTATGTTTAGAGAAGGAAATTCAAATGATTGAATTTTAACTATTTATTAGGTAAAGTATTTGATGGAATAAGTTCTTTTAAGCTATATGACTCAAGTTAAGGGAAGATATCCAAATGGGTGATATACGAAAGCTTGATGGTGGTGAAAATTTGATGTGCATGTGGTGGTTTTGATGTGATGAGACGATGGTTCCTTCAAGCTATATGACTCAAGTAAGAAGGAAATATTATAGTGGTGTTTGGGTGCTCTCAGAAGAGTAGGTCAACTCTTAAGGAAGGATAGCTAGAGGAAACCTATAAGAGGTATTCTAGCCTTGATGACCTAAGTTGAGTAGTATCCATAACAATACTCAATTCAAAGGTGAATTTACATGGAAGAGATACCTCTATTTATAAGCTCAGGTAACCTTAAAGGTGTCTCCAAATTGTAAATGTAAAACTCTAATACTCTAACTTGGAGACCAAGGTAAAATCTTCTCTATTAAGAGATAGCATACTACCAATACTAAAGAGAAATTTTGTCCATTAGAAACATCACACATGACTACGGTTAAGAAAAAATTCCTCCATTATAAACATGTCATATCGTAAGAGCATTGGTCTTCATCAAATAGTTTAAGGTGTTAATCTCTAACATGAGGTTTATAAAAATAAATATATTGATTTCCATAATCACATTTTCATATGACATAAATTAATCATTTATTTGAAAACACACGTATAGATTTGATTTTTTTGTCCTATAATATTAACCATTTATAAAATATTATAAATACATTTATTTAAAAAATTGTAAAAAGTTAACCATCTATCAGACATAATATTTCATCATTAATAATAAATGGAATGAACACACTCGTGAAGAATTCTTTTAATTTATTTAATAGATTTTAGTGAAAAATTTGAATATATAATAAAACTAAATAATAATTTATATTTAAATAAAAAATATTTTATACTCTTCTTAATAAAGTCACGTCAATATGCCCTCTGAAACAAAACTAAACAAATATTGAATTTCTTAATATTTTTGAATGATAAATAAAAATTATAATGGAAAAATATCAAAAGGCTGTTACTTTCTTGTTGGAATAAATAGAAAAGGACAAAAACAAAGAGAAGTTGAAATTGATAACTTGGTGAGTAGTGTAGCTCATAAGTATAGTCTTTGCCTATTGAGTTTTGCTGCCTCAAGTTTTATCATCTTTCTCTATTCTCATTGCCCATACCAAAAAGCAAGACAGATATGGAAGCAGCATGGGCAACAACTCTGACTCTCATAGTGATACTTGTTCTGATATGCGCATGGAGGATTCTGAACTGGTTATGGTTCAAACCAAAGAGACTTGAAAAGCTGCTAAGAGAGCAAGGCTTTCAAGGCAATCCATACAGCCTTTTGTTTGGAGATAGCAAGGAGTTACTCAAAACGAGAAAGAAAGCCTTATCCAAACCTATGAATCTCTCTGATAACATAATTCCACGTGTGGTTTCCTACACCCATCATACTGTCAACGCACATGGTATGTTTCTATTCTTTTTCTTTTCTTCTTTTTCAAGTTTTCATCTATTTACCTTCTTTAAACACTTTTTCATCTATTGGATCTTCTTCCATTGCATGAAGCTAGTTTTAATCAACTTAGTGTTGTTCCTAAAATCATTTTTGTTACCTCTTGCTTTTACACTAAAGAATTATATTTTTTACTCTTGAACATCTGTCGTAATATACATTTATTGACAGATATTTGCAGTTACCGATGGATCCATCAGTTTGTTTTTGTAGTACCTTATCATCACTACTCACAACCCACAAGCTTTTTCTTCAGTCCTCTATCCCTTCCCCTCCTCAATCTAAATCCTATTTCTTGTAAACATTCTGTTAGAAAATTTGACATAATCCAAACCATACCTCCTAAATACAAAGATTATCATACCAGTTTCCCATCAACTACCAAGATTAGTCCTCTAGGGAAAAAACATCCTTTTTGTTATGTGATTTCATATAAAAAAGTTTCTTTACATTATCACAACTTCATTCCCAGTTTTAGTGGAATATTAGTCTTATCTCTATTAATAGTAATAATAAATTAGTTACTATTAGTCTTACCTTTAATTTGTAACAACTTCATTCCTACTGTTAGCTAAAATAAATCTTATTATCAATAAGTTAGTATTAGCATTATCTCTAGTTAAAGTAAATCTTGGTATTATCTTTATCTATGGTTAATGTTATTTAAGCTAGTTGGCCGTTATACATTATTCCTATTCCTATATAAATATAACCTCTAACCAATGTTGCAGGCTTTTTTCTTTCCTTTTATATTTTAACCTTAGAGTGGAACTGTTTGAACCTTACACATTGCCGACGGTATGCAGGTAAGAACTGTTTTATCTGGTTAGGACCAACTCCAAGGGTGACCATCTTAGATCCTGGGCAAATCAAAGATGTACTTAACAATATGTCTGACTTCCCAAAGCCTGACACAAATCCACTTGTCAAGTTACTAGCAACCGGCCTTGCCGACCATGATGGAGAAAAGTGGAGCAAGCACAGAAGGTTAATCAACCCTGCTTTCAATTTAGAAAAATTAAAGGTCAGTTGCTTGCATTTCATAGATATAGACTTGTCATCTGTTTTAAAACATCAGAACAAAAAACATAAATATTGTGTCTGCAACCATATTGAATGCATGCAGCATATACTTTTCTGAACAACATAAATATGCAACATGCATATTGAAGTCTGCATGTTTTTGTGTTTAGTTTGAGTGACGTGATTCTAACTCTGAGTGATTTCCTTATTGCACCACAGACTATGTTACCATCATTCTTCGAAAGTTGCAATGATCTGGTTAGCAAATGGGAAGGAATGTTGTCATCAGACGGATCATGTGAAATAGATGCATGGCCTTTCCTTCAGAATCTGGCTAGTGATGTTATCGCTCGCTCAGCATTTGGAAGTAGCTTTGAAGAAGGAAGAAGAATATTTCAACTTCAAAGAGAGCAAGCTAAACTTGCATTGCAACTTTTATTAAAAATTCAAATCCCTGGATGGAGGTAACTTACTGGTTTGATTTGATGACTAAAGCAAGTTCAAGCTTATCAAACGAGTTTTTTTTCACTAAACTTCCCTCACTAAATATGGCATGCAGGAAACAATGGATAGCAAATAATGAATATAATAGAAACCAGCTAATGTAATATATAGGACAACAAACTTACCGAATATTTAGAGGGGAATATTTGGTTTCTCTTAAATGCAATTTGAATAGGAAAACATTCATTCAATGTTAAACTCAATTGCAAGTAACTTTTTTTATCAATAGATCTTCCTTTTGGAACTGCATTTGAGTTGGGAAAAAGCGTCCTCTTCATGTACACAATTAATGGGATGGAAAAATGTATATTTGTAGGTTTTTGCCTACTAAAAGCCATAGGAGAATGAAGGAAATTGACAGAGATATAAAAGCTTCGCTCAAGGATATGATTTACAAGAGGGAGAAAGCACTAGAGGCGGGTGAAGCCACTAATAATGACCTGTTCGGTATACTTTTGGAGTCCAATCACAAGGAGATTCAAGAACATGGAAACGGAGATAATAAGAATGTTGGAATGAGTCTTGAAGACGTAATCCAGGAATGCAAGCTATTTTACTTTGCAGGGCAAGAAACCACTTCAGTTTTGCTGGTTTGGACAATGGTGTTATTGAGTAGGTACCCTAATTGGCAACAACGTGCAAGGGAGGAAGTCTTGCAAGTCTTTGGCAATGAAAAGCCAGGTTTTGATGGTTTAAATCGCCTAAAGATTGTAAGTACTGTATTTTAAACCTTATACTAAATTTTATTATGTCATCTGTGTTGAGTACAAACAAAATTTCACGTCAGGTTAAAAAGAGATGGACATAGGTTTATATACACATAAAATATCATTGGTAAGAGACTTTTGTACTCACTAAAAATCTTTTCTGTATCAGGTCACTATGATTTTGAATGAGGTTCTTAGATTATACCCACCGGTACTTGGGTTGACACGATTTGTTAAAAGAGATATGAAACTTGGAAACATAACATTGCCTGCTGGAGTCCAGGTTTTACTTCCGACAATTTTGGTTCACCATGGATGTGAATTCTGGGGTGAAGATGCTAAGCAGTTCAATCCTGAGAGATTTTCTGAAGGAGTTCTAAAGGCAACAAATGGTAGAGTTTCATTTTTCCCATTTGGATGGGGTCCTAGAATATGCATTGGACAAAACTTCTCCTTGTTGGAAGCAAAGATGGCTTTGTCAATAATTTTACAACATTTCTCATTTGAACTTTCTCCAGCATATGCTCATGCTCCAGCTATGTTACTCACTCTTCATCCACAGTATGGTGCTCATATCATTCTCCATAAAGTGAAATCTTAAAAATATATCACATTAAAAGCTAATGATGTGTAATAACAAAATCACTTCTTAGATATTCTCGTATGTTTAATTAGTACTTACTTTTAGATGTTTAAAGCTTATAATGTGTAATACCAAAACTTCTGGAATTTAATCATATGTTTAATTGCTTTCCTTTTCACATGTTTGTGTTAGAATACCTTTTATCAGTTGTTACTTTGTGATTGAACTGACAAAACACAAAAGGATTTCGTTCTAGAATAAATCCAACTACGATACTTTAAACTTAGTTGTTTTAAAAGATTGAGAGTTTAAATGGTGGACTTTTTGTTTAATTTTGTTCATTGTTGATGAACCATCTCATAACCTTGTCTTTAGATAAGGATTTTAAAAATTGAATACATTATATTTGAATTATATTTATAATTGAACTATCTTCATTTATTAAATAGTTTGTTTGAGTCGAGTAATTCAAATATGTTAAATTTAAATTTTATTGTTTGGACAAAGCAAATTAATTTTTTTTTTAAAACAAAATTCTATTTAAAAATATTTAACTCAACTTTTGGATCGGACTTATTCGACTCGTAGTGGCACGTGGTGAAAATTACGTAGATGTTATTAGGGATGGTAATAGGTCAAGTCAGACACGGATAGTGTCTATCAGCTACCGAATCCACAACAAAAGAAATTCTCCGTTACTCGTCCCGTTACCTACTAGATAACCGTAATAAATATGTGTGTGACATCCATAGATATCCTTAGATATTTAAAAAAAATATTTTATAATTTTTAAAATAAAATTACAATATATATATATATATAATTTAATATAAATTACATTTAATATATATTAAAATTATCTTACTAAAATCTAAATTAATTTTAATTTTAATTAAATTAAACTTAATAAAATATAATTTTAATTTTTTGCCAATAATGAATACTCGTGGATACGGGTAGTATGATACTTCCACTTGATATTTATAAACGGATATTAAAATGCTTGTTACTTACTACTTGCGAAAATAAATACCAACGAATACCAATAATCTGCTACGGGTTTTATCTATAAATACTTGTGAGTACGAACATCCCTCAATGGTATCCTTGGGGGTGTTGCTCCCTCCACCACCACCCCTTGCTCCCTCCACCTCCCCAATCCTGTTTTACCCCTTCCTTCACTTTCTTATTCCTGTTTTACCCTTCAATACAATTTTATTTTTAGAGTTAATATTTTTTAACTTCTACCCACTTCAATCCCCTACGTAAATGCGATGGTCTGTTTTATGCTTAACCAATAAGCATTTGTTATTAACAGTTATGATGTTTCTTTCTCTCTTCGATCTCATCACCCAAACAACACAAAATGGTGGATCCATGTTTTTATGTTTCATTTTCTTCTGTCTCTCTCTGTTTTTTATGCTTCTTTTCATTCTTGTATCTTTTGAACTTTCTGATTGTTTATCTTACCCACACCAACGTACGAAGAGTTAAACAATCCGAGGAAGAAATATACGTCACAATGTGTCAGAAAAAATATTGTGGAGGATAGTTAATTTTATAAAAAGGTTGAAACATTTTATATAATCATTTAAATAAAAAATTAAAAAATTAAAATTTTAAAACTTTAAGAGAGGAATTTGATCATTTAAATTTAGAAATTTTTAAATTATAATTAAATAGTAAGAATTTTGAACTTTTGAAATTTTTTTAATTAATCGTGTATAGATTTTTCATTTTTTTATTTCGTTATCGTTTTGAAATTGAGATACAGGTACTTTAACACATTTTACTAATAATAATGAATATTTCTCCCATGTTAACAATCAATTGTGGTTAATTTTCAGATTAATTTTGCAATCATTTTTTTTACCAACATTAATGATATATGTTTCCATTGATGTCATTTAGAATTTTTTATCAATTTCAATAATTTTTTTATGATGTTAGTCATAAAATATTTATTATTGTTAGTCATAAAATATTTATTATTGTTAGTCATAAAATATTCATTATCGTTTGGAACCGCTGCACTGCCGAATGACCACCGCAAACACTCCACATCGCCGCCCCACGAAAAGCCACACCACTGCACCACGAAACCAAACGAATATGGAGATAGGAATATGGAGAAGAACCAAACGGATACAGAGAAGAGAAGTAAGAGTTAGGAGATGAAAAGAAAGGGATCTGGTGAGAGTTGGAGGGGGTGAGAATTTGGAAAGAGAGAAAGTGAGACTTAGGAGAGTGGGGATGGGACTACACGAGAGAAAATGTGTGAGTAAAAATAGGTAAAAATTTAGGGTTTCAGAATAAAGTAAATAAATAAGATTAAAAATAAAAAAAATTACTTTTGTAATTAAAAAAAATTGTAGAGAATTGGGAAGGTAGAAAGAGAAAGGATGGTGGTGGAGGGAGCAACACCCTATCCTTAGTGTAGTTCAAAGAGAAGAAAAATGGGTTCACTTAAATAATTTTCTACTTCTCACACCCTTCATTTTAATTTTCTACACCCATATAAATTTTGTCTGCGGATTATTTTGGCTTTCTACTACTCTTATTTCATAATCTTTAAATAACTCCAACACTTTGGTGGCCCCTATTTTCCCCTATATATAAATATTTTTATCGTAAATTATAGAATTTCTTTTATAATAATATTGAAAATTATTATTTATCGTGTTTAGTCTTGGAGTTACTTGATAATTAAAATATTCATTTATCTAAAATATAAAAAATTTGATTATTATGTTAAGTCTCGTACGTATTTGATAATTAAAGTTTTCATAATATCATTAAAAATAATTAATTATCAAGTCTTAGATTTGCAGGATAATTATTTTTTTATCATGTTAAGTCTCGAGTTTTACTTGATAATAAAAAAATATTAAAATTTTAAAATAAAAAATACAACAAAATAGTTTTCTTAAAAATTACATGATTCCTTAATTTTCAATATGAATAGAAAAACATAGCAATGAGATGAATCCTTATCGGCTTCATTTTCAAAAATATCGAAAGTTTTTCAAAAAGTTTTCCAAATAGGTTTTAAAAAAAAAAACTATGTATCCATGATTTCTCAATTTGAATGAAAATATATAAGAGAGTCAATCATTGTCGGTCCAAATAAAAATTTTAAAAATATTTTCATTTTTTCATATTTTTATGTTTTGTTTGATTTTCGGAGAAAAACAAATATTTAAAAAATTACATTAATTTTGTATTCTTGATTAAAGAAACTATCTTAGGAGGACGTATAAGGTGTTAATATCTTCTCCACATGTAATCAAGTCTCACATTCAATGTGATTTTGTAGACCATTTCTTTTTAGGTTTTTCTATATTTTTCCTTAATAAATTATAGTAATGACTCTTCTTTGTTTTTATAATATATTTGCTCGCTCTCTCATCGCAATTCCGGTTGTGACACATGTCCACCCATGTTGCCAAAGATTCTTCTTCTTACCCTTGACCTTGCTCATTAGATCAGGACATTCTAATCTATATTGACATGGTTTCTTACCTTCATAACATACTACCTTTCCTTTGCCTTTACGTTTGAGTCTCCCACTTTTACCACAACCAAGATTTTTCAAATTTATCCTAAATTTCTTGGTTAGGATTTAATTTGTCATCTCCTTCGGAGTTTGACTCGTCTGAGTCTGATGTTTCCAACACTCTAAAGGATTTTGCTCTTCTTACCTTTTTTCTTTGTTTTAAGAATTAAATTTATACCTTTTCACTTCTTTTCAACAATTTGTAGAATCTGCTTATGAATTATAGGAATTTTGTAACACCCCATTTCAGAGTGTCACTTGTAGTTTAAAAATAAAACCATTTCTCGTACCATCTCAAAAGTGAACTTGAAAATACTTCAAACAACTCGAAAACTTTATTTCAGTAAACAAAAATTAACAAAAGTTCGAGTTTATTACCAAATGAAAATTTCAAATCATTAGTGTGAAATATGCCTTTCACATCACGCATTAAACGTCAAACCAAACAAAAAAAGCCAATGTGAAAAATGATTAGTAGAATTGTTGTAAATAAAACATCTTCTAAACATCAGTTATATAACCTTTCGACATGATATAGCCTTTTGTCGTTGGAATTCCCCACTCTAATGTTAAATGTTTGTGTACATTCATTCAAAACTAAACCGAAAAGACATTTGAGTTGCTAAAGTACAAATTTAGACGTCGGTGATCTGCAAGGTTGGTATATCATGATCGTAATATACACAACATGTAACAAAACTACGTCAAAAGTTGAAAAAAAAAACCCTATAATATTAGTTGGGAACCAATGCTCAAATAACTAGAGACCTAGGTGTGTAGTTTTGCACAGGAAGAAAGACTTTCTTGTACATAAATGCTTTAAACTCAAAATATTGATTACTATGTGAATACACCCTTAAGTTCAATAAAGTTGGTATATCATGAAGAAAACATACACCATATGTGACAAAATTACATCAAAAATTGGAAAAGAAAACCTGTAGTATTGGTTAGGAACCAATGCTCAAATAGTTAGTTGAATAGTTTTGCACATGAAGGTAGACCGACTTGTATATAAATGATCTAAACTCAAAAATATTGATTACCATGTCAATACACCATTAAGTTCAATAAGGTTGGTATATCATGACGAAAACATACACAATATGTGATAAAACTACATTAAAAAATGAAAAAAAAACCTACAGTATTTATTAGGGACAATGCTCAAATAAATGGGGACCTAAGTTTGTAGTTTTGCACAAAAAAGGTAGACTAACTTGTACGAAAATGATCTAAAATCAAAATATTCATTACCATGTCAACACACCCTTAAGTTCAACAAGGTTGGTATATTATGACCAAAAAATACACAATATGTGACAAAACTACATGAAAAATTGAAAAAAAAAAACTCCAATATTGGTTGGGGACCAATGCTCAAATAACTGGACCTAGATGTGTAGTTTGGAATATGAAGGTAGACTAACTTGTACAAAAATGATCTAAACTCAAAATATTACCATGTCAATACACCCTTAAGTTCAACAAGGTTGGTATATCATGACCAAAACATACATAATATGTGACAAAAACTACATAAAAAACTGGAAAAAAAACCCTGCAACATTGGTTGGGGACCAGTGCTCGAATAACTGGAAACCTAGGTGTGTAGTTTTGCACATAATGGTAGACTAACTTGTACACAATGTTCTAAACTCAAAATATATATTAGCATGTCAATGCACCCTTAAGTTTAACAAGGTTTTTATTTCATGACCAAAACATACACCATAAGTGACAAAACTACATTAAAAACTAAAAAGAAAACCTGCAATATTGGTTGGAGACTTATGTTCAAATAACTGGGGACCTAAGTGTGTACTTTTGCCCAGGAAGGTAGACTCGTACCGAATTTTTATTCTTATAATGTTTTTATTACCTTGTCTAGTTGCTTGGGGACCACACTTCAATTATGTGGCAACCTACATGTACACTTTTGCACAACAAGGTCCACAAAGCTCTTGACAAATGTTTTACATTTCAATTTTTCATGCCCATGTAAATGCAGTCTTAATCTATCACAAAACTTCCAAAATTTGCTTCGCCACATAGTTCAATTCGGTAACATTTTTCAACAATCACTTTGATTAATTTTTCAACATAATAGCCAAAATTAAGATGAGAGACCTCCTTATTTGGGTGGACACCAAAGTTCAATTAACTATTGACTAATAAGTAATGTTATGCATAGGAAGGTTTTTCATGACATGGACAACATTCTTTTAGACATAAAACAAATTTCATTCAACCAATTTCCAACAATCAATTTAAATCCAAAACAGTCAAACATAAAACAAATCTTAACATAACCAACATCATGGAAAACAACAAAATTTTGTACATCAACATATTAAGTAACCATTACATTTGTTATTCTATTTCAACAAAGTCATCTTAAATTGTCAACATTTAAATATCACCACCATTTCTACTACTGCTTTCATGGTTTTTTCTGCCATGTCCGGTAAATGGAGTTCTTTTCGCCCGATTCTTGAACCGTATTCATGGTCCAACCTTCATTCGATTATACATAGTGTTTCCCTTCACTTCAACCACCTTCAAACCCTAGGTTTTGGTAGTCATGTTGAAACAAAGTACTTTCAAGTACACCATGCTTACCAAGTCACTAATGTGTGTGGTTCCAAAATCTCTAAAAATCATACTGCACAATTGGGTGGGGACCGAGGATGAAATAACTAAGGACCTAGCTATACTTCTGCATAGGGAGGTCAACACAGTTCATGACATCAATTTTAAATTTGAAAAAAAATATTCATTGTCAACTTAATGCACTAACAACTCATCTCTTCAGGCATAAACAACTATACTTACATTGTTTTCGCCTTCTTGTGGAATGGAATCCATTGTTGTAAAATGAAACATTGTACAAAAAAGAAATGTGTGTCAAAAACTCAAAACTTTACACCCAACAACAACCCCTAAAAAATACATCCACCAAAGAAAAAATTACAAAAACACTAACAAAAAGGACCCAATTTCCTAAACCAGAAGACAAAAACCACCAACACCACAATCGACGACCAACAAACGATGCAACCACTGCGATTGTTCCACGAAAGCTTTAAAAAATGGTCCCAAAACCTTTACCACAACACAAACTGCGACACCCACGACCAACACATGACGACAAATGGATGCGAACATCGGTGGTAACCAACTTCGAGAATGACAACACCCACAACCAAAACCAACTTCGAAAACGACACTCAACTTTGAAAACAACACCCAACTTCAAAACCAACGCAAGACACAACCAAAAGCAACTTTGAAAAGCAGTTTTGAACCAAACGAGGGAAACCGCGAAGTTAAAATCCTAAATTTAGATTTTCCATGTATTTTTTTTTGCTTTAATTTTGGGCCATATTGACCAATCGATGCTTGACACGTGTCGGAGTTAAAATGTTGTTAAAAAAGTTAAAATTATTCTTTAAAGAATCAATATCTTTTGTTTGGATACGTGGAATCGGTCATTTTCAAACTCAACAAATTGATTTGTATCAAATTATTCTAATAAAACAATTTGAAGGTAATTTATATTATTACAACCAAATTTATCATAATATCCTATTATTATTCTTTTAAATTTTTCTTATCATTATTATTCTAATTTCAATAAATTGCATTGATTGTATGACTTTTCTCATGTAATATTAATTAATTTTAATAATATAGAATAAACTCCAATTGAAAAAAAAAACGTCGCACGGGTTAATACTACAAATATACTTTTAAAACTTCCTAATTCCTAAAACAAATAGACCACAACCATTTCTCTAAAAAATTCCTAAAAATTGCGGGTTGGTTGTAGGCTCAGTGAGTTTGTTTTCCTTATTGACTCCAGAGAATGGTGTAATAACAAGCTTCGAAAAGAAGAGACAGAGAGAAAGAGAAAGATGAGGTTTTCGGGTTACATAGCTCAATGGAGAAGCGCAGCGAAGGAAGCGTTGGACCGCACAGGCATCACTGTGAATTTCCTGTGTTGGCTTCACTTCACCAGCAACTACCTCTGTTCCCCGGTTCACGTATTCATTTCAAAGATTCAAACCTTTCTCCCCTTCTTGGTGCTTTTCGGATACTCTTTTTGATGCAATTGCGTCATTCCCTATTTGCAGGCGTATGGGGTTAGCATGCTCCCCACTCTCAACGTCACTGGCGACATCCTCCTCGCCGACCACCTCTCCCCGCTGCTCGGGAACGTCGGCCACGGTGACTTAGTTCTCGTTCGGTCCCCTCTCAACCCTAAGATCAGGTTGACGAAGCGCGTCGTGGCCGTGGAAGGGGACACCGTCACTTACTTCGACCCGTTGCATTCTGAAGCTTCTCAAGTTGCAGTGGTGTGTGTGCTTAGTGGTTTGTGATTTGTTGACGTTATAAACTGACTTTATATAGGAAACTTATATCCTTGAGGTGATCAACATCTCCGGTCTATCCCTTAGAAATTTCTCAACAATTGTCAAAGTAAACAAAGAAGGTTCCTCGCAATATGAAAGTGCGATGAGGGTCATTGTATGTCTTGTTCTTTCACATTCACTTGCATATGTAAAGAGACCGGTTCAGATTGAAATCCTAGTCTAATTGGTCACCAAAATTGAACTTTACCACTATGTCAGGGATTGTTCTTATGGTTTGTGATTTGTTGACGTTATAAACTGACTTTATATTGGTAGATAACAGAAGACACTTATTTGTTTTCACTTTGTTTTCTGTTTCAAAAGGTTTGTGTAAGAAATTCTGAAACTATTGTTTTCTTTTTCCGTTTTCACTTTTTCCTGGGTAAACTTCCGAAAACATCAACCTAAATGCCCCCTTTTTCTGTTATGAATTTAGATGAATATTTGCAGTATAGAGTATATATACATGTAATTCTAATATTGTAGTAGCTTAACTGTATAATCATGCAAGATCATAGTGAGTAGAGGCAGGTGTGAAAGTTGCTTTAGTCATGACTTATGAGATTGAAAGCCATTGGTTGATGCTTTAAATTTGTGATTTATCATAAGTTTTTTTTATGATGTGTCCCAGTTAGTCGGGTCTTTTTGACTGCTCATTCAACTGAATCCGATGTTTAGGTGGCATTTTCATTAAAGAATATGTGAAACTAAGTGAATGGTTAGAGTAATTTGCTACTTCTTCTCTATGTATAGAATGGAAAAGTACAGTTGCATTTCCTTACCTGGCACTAATCGGGCTGGTGCCACACAGCAGCTCTGTCCCATGTATAACATTGGCAGAAGAGTCTTAAACAGATCGAATGCATTTCTATTTTACTCACTTGGTCACTTGAAGAGATGACTTATTTGCCTCAGATGAATAGTATTGTCACTCAAAATTTCACTTTCCGTTAAGCTGAAAACATGTATATTTTTAAGAAAAATATTATAAAGTGTTCTTTTTTATAATATACACTCATTTAATTTAAACCCTACACCCTAATTTTTATCATGCCAATCCAAATACTTTTGTTTGCTGAACTTAAGATTCAATAAGTAGTTACCAATTGTCCATTGTTTGATATTATGTTTTAATTGCTGTTATAATCTGTTTTATCAATCTTTTCTCCACAGGTGCCAAAGGGGCATGTTTGGATTCAAGGGGATAACATTTATGCCTCCCGTGACTCACGCCATTTTGGTCCTGTCCCATATGGTCTCATTGAAGGAAAAGTGTTTTTCAGGGTAAGTGTTGTACCTCATACATTCTACGTTCTTGTATGATTTAAGGATTGGTTCTTTAAGTTTCTCTCTTTTATCTTAAGATTGTTTGAATTTCATGATGCACTTTTCTCTTATCTTCATGTGGTCTAACATTTTTTATTTCCCATAAAATTGCAGAGTGAGGTAGAGTTGTATTGATACTGTTATGTTAATACAGTGCTAAGCTTGTTTTTCTTTTCCTCACTACTGTACTCGGATAAATCAGTCATTTTGTAGTTGAACCAATGTTTATAAAAGCACACTGGTCATTGAACCGGTCAAGACTCAAGTTCAAGGTTCAACAGTCTAACATTGATTGAACTATGGTTGAACTGATTTTAATAAATATTCCCTCCAGTCCTTACCATGAGTCGCATTCTAAAAGAAATTGTTGGTTCTTTTATTAAGACATAGTTTATCCCTATTAAATATTATGAGCATTTGTGGGAGTAATAATTAAATATTCCCTCCAGCCCTTAATATAAGACATAGTTTAAAAGAAATTGTTGGTTAGGTATTTTATAGATTCTATGAAATATTAAATTTCTTTTCCTTATTTCTCATTATTAATATTATGGATATGTGTTTTTTTTTATTAATAAACATTGAGAAAATATTTTTAAAAGTCATTAATGAGGGTAAACTTTGTACATTGCTGACATTGTTTTATAAATTCAACAAAATCAACTGAATTAATTACTTTTATTGATTTATGTGTTTATCTTAGAAATGTCTTATATTAAGAACGGGAGGGAGTATAGTATAAAGCAACTACTTTTATTTGTTGTTATGTGTTAGATATCACAACCTCGAATAATTTGACCTATTATTGTAGTGAAAAGTGAAAACATCATTTGCTGTGCGGAAGCTAGGTCATTTTGATTAATTAGTCCAACCATTTTATGTTATACTACAAATATTTTACATGATTGGAAAAATGTGAATGTTAATAGTTGTTGGCCAGTACAAATTTGTTCTATTTTCTGATTTTAAATCATCCATTTAAGATATTTCAAATACTGTATGTTACTAGGTATGGCCACCTAGTAGCTTTGGATTACTCGATCAATGAAGAAACTTTAAAGGTACTGTACTTTTAGTTGTGTGTGAGATGTATGTTTGCATCTTTTGTTTAAAGTATTTATTGAACACTATGTCCCTAGCCACGAAATCTTTCATATGGATATATTACGTACCTTATAAGGAATTGGCAAAACAAGATAGAGAGTGCCTTCTAAAGAATTGACAAACAAGATAGATAAAAGGTAAAAAGAAGACCCCTTTTCTGTATTATTCAATGATTATCTATTCAAAACACAAGCATCCACTTATCAAGTGTTAGGATATTTATCCTATTTATCATAATTATATTGTGTCTAGGGTTACTCTAATTATCATGATTATATTGTGTCTAGGGTTACTCTAATTATTATGATTATATTGTGTCTAGGGTTACTCTAATTATCATGTACTCTTGTATCAATTTATTATTATAAATAGAAGATTATGAGAGGGATCAATCAAGCCCTCCAGAATTATTTTACAGTTTAATTCTCAAGTTGGTATCAAAGCCAAGTTCTTTTGAGGAAAAATTTTTTGGTGCCTCTACCACTACATTCGTCGCTGCCGGTGGCGGGACCATCTACCGTTGCCGGCAGCACCGTTGTCTACCGCTGTTGTCTATCGCTGTCATTATCGAAGTTTTAGTTTTGATTGACGATCACATGATTTTGATCGTATCGGCTAGACGACCACCATGTCATCAACGACACCTTCATTGGAGCTCCTACGCGCTCTTAGTGTCTTTTAAAGTTGTGGATCTTCTTCTTTTTCCGTCATGCATGGTGGCATGTCTCACAGCGATTTAGAGCGTCGAGGTCGCTCTTTTTCCTCTTTCGTGTTCATCGTGTGTTGTTGCACATCCCGTCTCCTCTCAGGTAGCTATTCAGAGCATCGAGGTTGCTCTTTTTCCTTTTTCAGGTGCCTTGATTGGAGAATTTTTCTTTTTATAGTTTCCCTTAGGTTCATCCATGGCTTCTTTCGCTGTTGTCTCTTTTTGACCTCTCTTTTGTCACCATTGCGTTTGACCCGTCCATATATGCTTTTTTTCCCATGGAAAAGATGGTTTTGTTATTATATTTATAGTCGTGGTTCGCCTATTGATAGATGGTCTACTACAGGATATTGTGTTTTTTTGGGAGGAAACATTATTTCATGGAAAAGTAAGAAACAAAATGTAGTAGTTCGATCAACAGCGGAAGCCGAGTATAGGGCAATGGCGTCACTAACATGTGAACTTATATGGGTAAAACAATTCCTTCAAGAGCTTAAATTCTGTGACATCCATACTATGAAGATGATTCAAGCTGGCTCATAGATCTTAGAAAAGGTACTTGTTCCACTCAAAACCCATATTCTATTTATAAGTTATAACCGATTGTCTTCTTCCTATTGTTCTTTTCTATCTTAGTGTCTTCTATTACCATTCCCAAAAATGTGAAGGAAACACTTGATCATCCTGGATGGCGACAAGCCATCATTGCAATGATTGCAGAAATACAAGCTCTTGACCAAAGTAAAACTTGGGAGTTAGTTTCCCTTTGGGAGAAAGGTTGTTGGATGTTAGTGGGTTTATACCATTAAAGTTGGCCCTAATAGTTGAATTGATCTCTCAAGGCACAATTAGTTGTAAAAGGGTACACTCAAGTTTTTGGCCTTGATTGTAGTGATACTTTCTCTCTAGTGGCTAAGATGACTACTATCCGTCTCTTCTTTGCCATGGCAGCAATTCGTCATTGGCCACTCCATTAATTGGATACGAAAAATGCCTTTCTACATGGTGATCTTGCAGAAGAAGTATACATGGAGCAACCTCCTGGGTTGGTTGTTCAGGGGGAGTCGGGTAATGTATGTAAGTTGCGCCACTCTCTATGGCCTTAAGTAATCACCATGTTCTTGGTTTGGTAAATTCAGCTCAGTTGTTCAAACCTTTGGGCTAAAACACAATGAGATTAGACATTAATGGGTGGTCCATTAGTTGACGATAGCGGGTGGAACAACATACCCAACAAACAACAAATTTCACTAGGATAGGTTTTAACTCATGACTTTGATACCATGTTAAGAAGTGGACTTTAAGTCCAACTCAACTCTACAAAATTGGCTTATAAAATGAGATTTATACCCACACATATATACTCTAAATTGACCTTATCTCTAGTCGATATAAGATTTTCAACAATTACATTAGCATACTTAGATTTAATAATTATTCCAACAACTAGGATAGTCTCTCATCTTAGAATTTCTGTCCTAGACCTTTTCTATGAGAGTTGGTCAAACCTCTCTCAAAAACACCGTCCAATCCATTTTACAAAGACCTGAACACTCCATCTTCGAGTAGCTTCCCCATCCATCCATCAATTTTGCATTCCAGTTCAGTTCAACATGCAGCCTTCCTCCATCTCGAAACAACCCTCTAAAACTAGTGACGCTTTTTCTTTTGACCAGCTTTAGTGGTCTTCTGGGCTTTTTTAGGTGACCTGCCTGATTTTTTGCTATATGGGATTACTTATAAGGAGGTAGCCTCATCTTCAAAATCATCTTTACTCAATTATTCTTCCTCCTCTTGCACCTGAACAGATCAGAATTTAGAAACCATATTAGCATCCACAAGCATGGAATTAGAATCAGTTTCTTCGGCTGCTGATCCAAATGCAGCAGCAGCCATATCAGAAGAACTATTTGTAGCTTTAGTATCAGGAGAAGAAATAGCCTCGTTCAAGTTCGATGGTACTCAAACTACGAAAAGTATATTATGAAGCAGGTCTGACCCATTATGAATCTGCTCTAAAACGTTAGAAGTATAAACAATAGGAATATGTTCATCAGACTGAACTTCAACCCTGCTGTCAGACTTATTCTGTTGATGCTCAGAAATTCTTCTCTCGAAATCAACATTAGGAATATTTAAACCTTCATCCGCCAAGTTGATGATAGGTTCTAGAGCTGACATATCATCCAAGTCATTAGAGGATAACTCAGCAGCAGCAGAAACCTTGATAGCAGAACTAATAATGTAATTAGAAATACCTAATACCATCTACTTCCTAGGGATATATATTTGTTTAACAGCCTATGCTCCTTTATCAGGAACAACTAATTTGGTTATTCCAAACTTGTGTCTCCTGCTCAATTATTTGTAGTGTGACCAATCATCTTACAATGAGCAAAATGGAAGTAATTTCTCATATTCGATATCAACCACAAAAAGGCCTCTCTATCAATAGATAACTTTCCTTTCCGGTGACAAAATGAGTGTTTTTATTGAACAGTGCTTACACCTACTTATGCTTGCATGGAGCTTCAGTGATTTACATGCTCCTTTCAGGCAAGATGGGGCACATGATTTGGGGTCTGTGTAGCGTGTATTGCTGGGAAATGAATAGAATGAAAAACTTAACTCGCAAAACAATGGCTTATAAATCATGTAGTTTACAAATGATTCATCTTTATAAATTGTATTCATTCAGGGTAGGCTTTCTTTGTTTTTCCTTTACCCTCAACATTATAGAATTGAGATTCAAGGTATGCAATCTGTTTTGCCCTTAAGTATGATTATATCATTGATTTGTTGAACGTTGCTTTTTATTTCTTCAAGTCAACGAATTTGTACTCGCCAAAATAAACTGTCTGGGGGTTGTCTACAAACAACTCTCTTTGGTAAAGGCTAGGTCCTTGTTCCATTTCAAAGGTATAAGGGACTTAAGTTAAGAACATTCCAAATTAATTGTGTTGTCATCATCCTTGCTCTCTTATAGAGAAATCATGTTTATTCCTCAAGCAGACACCCTCTCCTTTTTCTGGTGCCATATTAAAATACTAGAAAAACAGGTTCAAATTAACACTTTGTGTGGGGCAGGTATGGAAAGGAAAGGAAAGGAAAGAAGGACGAAGATAGTGGAATATAGGATTGTTTAAATTGGAGGAAAGGGAGTGAAAATGAATGAGAAAGTTTGTAGTTAATGTAACTAATGTACCTAAAAATAAAAAAATTAATTTTTATATAAATAATTGTTAATATACCCTTGGGTGTATTTATTAAGCATGAGTGTAAGTAATTTACTTTTATATATATATATATATATATATATATATATATATATATATATATATATATATATATATATATATATATATGTATGTATGTATAATGATTTGGAAATGATGTTTAAATTTTGTTCCCTATTTGAATATAAAAACATAAAAGTGTATTAAAAAAGTTTAATATTTGAAGTTCAATTTAGAAATGAAAATTAAATATATGTTTAATGAAATAATAACATGCCAATTAATTTAATATTCAACAATCATATTTAACTAACCGTGAAAATAAATAATATTATTCATTACAATCATGGATTAAAAAAATGCATAAAATTATAAAAAATAATAACAAAAATAAAATACGCGAGTTTCCTATATTGTTTATTGAATCCTTAATGGACATGTTGGAGACCATTACAAAGGTTCCAGGAGTATTCAAAGCTAGTTGTAGTTCATCTACACCTTGTTGCAGTCCTTTAATACCATCTTATATTTGGTTTAACATAGGAAGATAGGGTTGATGTCCTTAAACCTCGAAGTCTTTATCTGGATTTTCGTAGTCTTCTTTGTCAGGGTCATGTTACTCATGGTAACCTATGCCATGTTGCTAAGCACTGTTTATGTTGTTGATTATATTTAATTATTTCAAAGATTTCACTTTAGGAAATTTGACCACCCTAATTTAGTCTTGCAATTTTTATGTCAAAGTAAATTCCACATGTAAGAGAATCCGAGTTATAAGAAGAGATTAAAGCATGAATATGCTATTAGTTTTTCATTTTCGCATATATTCAATGATATGATGTGACCAATTAATGGTTATATTATGTTTCATTTCTCACGTCATGAAGATATTTTCTTGTAGGAGTTGTGCATGGTCAACATCGCAAAGACATTCGGGAAGCTCCGACATTAACATTTCAACCAAAGTAGCATTTCTATTGTAGTTAAGGTATTTAGAGGTGTTGGTTAGATCAATTTTTTTCTCCACCATATTTCTAGTTTGCAACATTTATCCAATCATTTGGTGTGATCTAATCTTCTTCAACACCTCAATCATTAGATTATCTATGTCGAGGAGTTTGATATGTGTGTAGAACGGTTTTATGAGATCCTCATAATAATCGCCTTTTCATGACAATAATCTTTCTAAGGATTGAGAGGTCAATTACTAAAAAATGTAAATCCGAGAAAATGTAAATCCAGTCGTAACAAAGAAGGGGAAATTCATTTTCTTTGAATAGACAATGGCTCCTTTGTCATAATAATCGTTATATGGTTTTTTTTACTAGTTTTAAACTCATGTTTATACACGAGTTGGTATTTTTTGTAAAAAAGATTTAAAAGTTGAAGAAAGAAATGATAAATAATTTTATATTTGTAATTAATTTTTGAATAAAATCAATTAGACAAATTATTTATATGTTTAGATAGTAAATGTCTATAAAAATATAAGTAGACTTTGTAATAATATAAATAATAAAGCATGTGTAAAAATATAGTAGATTTTCAAAGAATATAAAAGATAGGTTGAAATATAGAGTAATTAGTGCACAAATAAACTTGTTTAATATGTATTGTTGGACTCGTTCAATCAATATATGTATACATTTGTCTAATGTGTATTGTTATATTCGTCTAATCAATGCATGAACAAATTTGTTTAATGTATATTGTAAGAGTCATCTAATTAGAGAATGAATAGAATCGTCTAATGTGTAATAATAGACTAATCTAATCAATGTATAAACAAGTTCATCTAATGTGTATTGCAAGATTCATCTAACTAGTGAACGAACAAACTTGTCTAATGTGTATTAATAAACTCGTCTAATTTATATGTGGAAAGACTTGTTTAATGTATTTTGCTAGAATCATCTGATAAATATATGAATGACTCGCCTAATGTGCATTATTAGATTTGTCGAATTAATACATTGATTGACTCATCTAATATTTTTTTTTGTTTTACTCATCTAATCAATATATTCCTAGACTTGTTTAATAATTTTTGTTATACTCGTCTTATTAACATATGGAATGACCTTTTTAATATTTTTTGTTATATTCGTCTAATTATTGTATGAGACTTCCAACGATTTTGTAAAGTTGAGTTAGGCTTAACGTTTACTTCTTAACATGGTATCAAAGCTATGAGTTAGAGTCTATCATAGTGAAATTTGATATTTGTTGAGTCTATTGTTCTACCATCTATCGAGTTGTTATGAGGCCATTATCAAACTACCCATTATGTCTATTCCTACACATGAAAAGTATATACCTCAGTATGAGGGGATGTGTTGGAAATCCCATATTGACTAGAGATAAGACAAGTTTGTAGTATATAAGTGGATACAAACCTTACCTTACAAGTCAATTTTGTAAAATTGAGTTAGGGTTAAAATCTAATTCTTAACCATATGAAAAGACTCGTCTAGTGTTTCTTGTTATACTTATATAAGGATTGAGAGGTCAATTACTAAGAAGGTGGAAATCCAGTCATAACAAAGAAGGTGAAATTCATTATCTTTGACTTGAAAATGGCTCTAGTTTCATAATCATTGTAATACTTTTTTCTTTTAATTTTGTGAAATATTGATCGTGATCCAATAAGAATGGTAAAGGAAGAAGGATGGGAGGAGCAGTTGAGTTATTAATATACATTGGTTCTTTTCATTGTGGGAGACTCCTTTGTTGCTTTGTTTTTAATGATGATGAAGACATTAGATATAGCCTTCATATATTAATAGTTTATGATTTTTTTTCCTTTTGAAAATGTGGAGATTAAAGAATAAGAAAAATAAGTTAAATTTTCTATTTCATTCTAAAGTATAAAATTAAGTTAAACTTTTTTATAACTATAAATAAATAAAATAACATGGTTTTCATAATTTTTATAATTTTGTTATGTTTATGAACAATGATTTTTTTTTTGTAAGCAAATCAATCATTAGCCACAATTATGACCGATGTAAGAAAAGGAGCAAACAACATAGGTTATCACCCCTTCTTCCATTATTTTTGTATGGTAAAGGATCGAGATCATCCTGACTTACAACTAAAGCTATAATGCACAATACAGGTCAAGCCAGAGGATCAAGTTAACTAGTATCATCTCGACTCGCACTTAGGGATAATAATACACCAATCTAATGTTACAATGTGGTATTTACTACAGTATCTAAACTTTCCTAAAATAGGAACACATTACTAAAATAGAGACATCAAAGGTATATCAAACCCATCCAAATAATGGCCCAAATGATAATGTATATAAAGGAGACCTATCACAAGTAAAAAACTTACATTTAGAATGATCAATACTTGTCATCTTGATCATATTACTCAGTTGAGCTTCATAGTCCTTACAAGTATTGATGACATACCTATAGCCAAGGGACCTATAAGAAGATTAGGCTTCCTCTGAGCTTAGTAGGTCCAATTTAATGTTCACATAGGCCAAGGAAGATGTGAAGATTTAGTTTAGGACTCTTTGTTTGTATTTCTTTTGGGCTTGTATTTAGACCAACTAGTATAGGATTTTGTAGGCCTTGTATTATAGGCCTTTTTTTGAATTTTTGGTCTAGTAGAATAATTTAGACTTAGCTAGGATGTGCCTTATGTCTGAGACATGAGAATTAGGGTTGATTGGGCTAGCTTGGGCTCAAGCAACCCTAATTGGCACACCAATGCTCTCTAAGAGTTGTGATATGTGCCTCTTCATGTGGGAAGCATGACCTTGCCACCTAGGCAAGTCATATTAGAGGTATGCTCTCGTTTGACTCCAAATTTCAAATGTGAGAGTTTGAATTTCCCTCTTCTTTCGGAGACAACTTTCTCTCATATACTCTCGTAAATAGAAGAGCACCCTTCCTGCAAATTCATTCATGAATATATTAGAAAAACTCTTTGAGATGACTCTAGACTTTTTCTCCCCTTTTGAATCCCTTAGACTAGGTTTCCTTTAGTGACCTTACATGAAAGTTGGCCTAACCTCTCTTGTGAACATCTTTCCACCAACATTACACCATCACTGAACCTTCACACTAAGTTACTACAATTAAAGAAATCAATAAACAAAGTATGGGGCCTAATGACTAAGTTAGACGAACTTTGGTTCCTCTAACCTAATTAACTAAAAATGAAATTCATTAAGGTTTAAAGGTTCTTGTTAGGAGATGGGATTGAGCACCAAAGATTCCCTCAAGAAACCTAACAAGTCTGAAACTTACAATGCGAAAAGGAAGAAATTACAAAGTAAAGAAATACAAACAAATGGTTCTTCCTCCTAAGTGTGTCTCTCTTTTCTTCTTGGCTACCACTCTAGATTTTAAGCTCCCACTAGGTCTCCACCACCTAGGATGTTACCTCAAAGATGTTGGCTCACCATAAAAAGAGATCCTACACCACAAATAATACACAAAATTGAGAAGGTGGAATCCAAAGGAAAAAGCAAGAAAAAGTCTACAGATAAGAATGACTTTGCAAAAGAAATTTGTGTATGAAAATACAAGAAAAACAAGAAGCTTCTTTTGCTTTTTGTTTTTGTCCTGAGGAAATCTTCTTTTGGCTTTCTGCTTCGGCTTCAGGTCTGGACAATCCGGCTTGATGTGTCATTCTTTGCTGCATTCATAACAGTGAATTTCATTTGACCTGACAACTTTCTTGGCTTTGCTGTTACCTGCATGGTAAGTAAGTTGACTATTATTTTTTATAAGTAAATTAAACTTTCTTACCACCATGGACATCAGTTCGTTGTTGTCTAATTCAGCATCTGAATCATCCTCTGATTGTTCAATCTTTGAGGCTTTCTTGCTTGTGACTTTTAATGCTATGGACTTCTTCTCTTCAATCTCTTCGTCATCTTTCAATCTTCCAAGTTCTAGCTCATGCTCTCTTAATTTTCCAAACAATGTAGCCATGTTCATGCTTGTTAGATCCTTGGACTTAGAGATTGTTGTGACTTTGGGTTGCTAGCTTCTGTTTAGACTTTTAAGAATTTTGATATTGATCTCTTCTTTGTCAAAGACTTTTCCAAGATCCATGAGATGGTTGACTATGTAAGTGAACCTTTTCTGGACTGCATAAATTGTTTCACCAGTTTTCATTCTGAAAAGTTCATACTCTTGAATCAGAGAATTCTTTCTGGCTCTCCTGACTTCATCAGTGCCTTCATGTGTAACTTCCAAGAATTCCCACATTTCCTTGGCAGATTTGCATTGAGATATCCTAAAAAATTCATCAACTGTTAATGCAGAGGCAATGATATTTCTAGCTTTGACATCATACTGTGTTTTTCTATTTTCATCTTGAGACCACTCAGAAAAATTTTTTAAAACAGTTTTTCCATCAACAATGTGAGTTGACTCAAAAGGACCATTTAATGTTGCATCCCAAATTCCTCTATCCACAGATTCAAGAAAAATTTGCATTCGTGTTTTCCAAAAAGGATAATTTTCACCCGCAAACAGTGGTGGTCTGTTTGTAGATGTACCTTCATCAAAGGTTTGAAAACTGGAAGCCATTATCCAAGAATATAGTCTATTCAAAGAAAACAGAAGTCAAATAGTTTTTCAAATATCTTAGTGCCAATTGTTAGAAACAAGATGGCTCAATTTCAACACCAAGAGGGGAGGGGGGGGGGGAGGGGTGAATGAGTGAGGTTCAAAAATCAGAGTCTTTTTAAAATCTTTTTTGCAAAGTATAAAGCTTTACAAAGTTTCTTGAATCGCAAGGAATAAGAAGTTTAAGTGCAGCAGAAAAATAAAGTTGACTGTGCGAAATGTAAAGTCGACTTAAAGTAAAGAGTGTAGGGAAAAGAGAAAGCAAACACAATTTTTATACTAGTTCGGCCTCAATGCCTAGATCTAGTGTCCTTCCACAATCAAGAAGCCAATGCACTATATTAGTCAAGGTTTTTACACAAGATTTCTATAGAGACCTCCACGTCAAAATATATACAATCTCTCTAACCCTCTAACTAAAAGTATAGGCAGTAACACAAAGATTTCCAACAAGATATCTCCTCTTCTGCAATCTTCAACCCATTTTGAACAATCCTCAAAGTGTACAGAACTCCACATTCTCTTCTTGTAATCCCAATAGGGCAGTCCAATCTCCAATAGAATGATAAAGTCTTGATCAATATGATGAACACCAGCAATGCAGAATTTGATCAAACAGTAAGCACATTTTTCTTTCTCCTAAAGAAACTCTTCAAAGAAAGATCTCCTCCGTCTTCTTGATGATTTCTTGGAACATTTTTCACAAAGATCATAGTCTGAAACAACAAATGAAAATGTTAGAACAATCAAAGTTTCTCTCTTCGTGAATTACAAAAACACGTCCATTTATAGTTTTCTATGAAATAGACGCTCTTGTAGTCGACTTTGCCACTAATGTATTTGACTGTCATCAGACAGTTATAACAGTTAAAACAAATAGCAGTAGTCATAACAACCAAATTGATTACGCATTTAATTCAGTTGACTTGCATTTAATGCTTGAACATAGAATTGAAATATAGTCATTATAGTTCATAAGCATTAACAGAATTTCAAAACATATAACTGACTAAGTCGAATTCAATGCGCATTGCAGTCGACTTAGACACTTCAAATCAGTTTTGAAAAAATTTTCATTGCAAAATTACTCACAACACTGTTTTTGAAAATCTGTGCAAAGTCACGAGTTTTATTCGACTTACTTCATAATGAAGTCGACTTAAAACTTACAGTTTTGTCACACAATATAAGTTCAACAAAGTGCATGTAGTTTTCTTTATTGAAACATATGTAATGCAATCACAAATGATGTATAAGTATAAAATCAGTGAATATGCATACATATATGAAAATCAACACAAACATGTTCTTCAAGATTTCATTCACAATAAAGAATTGAACATGTAACACATAGCAATACATGTGTTATTAATAATGTGTTGTCATCATAAAAAACCAGAACACTGTGAGATTAAGGTTTAGCTAAACTAGTACTTCCCTTATCAACAATCTCAACAGAAAGAATGCAACCACACCTTTGCATTACCTACCAATGAAAACAGAAAAAAGAAATTGAACATATAGTTTCATTAGGTACTTGATTAATTTTTACCGTATTGCAAATTTCCAAGAATGTAGCCAATTGATTGTATGGATTCTCGTTAGATAACCCAAGAAATTGATTGTTATGAACCAAATGTATAAAAGCAAGCTTCATCTCCATATTAGTTGTATTCACCACTAGCTGGACAATTCTGTTGAAATTTAGAGTCCTTATGAATGTTGAATAATTAATCTCCTAAGTTACGCTTTTCAGTCATATCTACCTTCTGACTATAAGTTCAATCTTAAGATCGTAAAATAATTGATCAGCCTGAATCTTGCTTTATATGCAAAGTAACGAAACACTTAAAAAGACAAGTTAAATTGTTTAATTAAATTATAAATAAAATTTAAGTAAACACAAATAAAAATAAAAATAAATAATATATACAATTAAACCTAAATTGGTAAATAAAACACAATTTACTAAATCAACACTAGTCCCCGACAGCAGAACCAAAAACTTGTCACAAAATTGGCTTGTGTACCAAATCGTACAAATAATAAAGTGGATAAGTTCATATATCGTTGTCTGTAAAGACTTACATTGTTAAGAAAACTTATGTAATTTTACTAATTAAGGCTAAGAACTTTAGAAGAATGAAATTTTTTTGTGTATGAAATAAATCTAAAAGTGAGAAAGCAACAAAATTTATGAAATTACTATATGATAAAGACTTCACTAGGGTTAGATTTCATGCATCAAATCAATATGAAAAAAACTAAATAATATACCTCAAAACTTCCTAAATAAGGGAGTTAGTTACTCTTATACATTCAAAACACTAGAAAAGAATAATGAACAATGTCTTTAGCCTCCAAAATGAGTCTCTCCCATATCTCTCTTAGAGTTATTTTCCTATGCTCTTAACTCAAGAGGAAATGACTTCTCAATCTTGATTATCAAATAGAAGAGAATTACATTTGTAATTCCAAAACTCAAGACAATATAACATGATTTTCATTTTATCACTTCAATCCTCACAATAATATAAGAGATAATAACTAGACTATTAAATTTAAAATAGTTCACAATAATTAGTATTTCATTCTGCAGAACAAATGTATATCAATGATTACTCACATTCAATATGTTATAAAATCACTTTATAAACTTTTGTCATAGTCTAAATTACACAATTCACACAATAAGATTAAAAGAAGATTAAAAGGTCTCTCGTAGGTTGTATTCAGGCTTAGTAATATTGAAATTATAAAATTATCACAAAAGAATTATTAACATTAAAATTTTAAAATTTTTAATAATCTTTTATTTTTATGTTAATGTTAATGGTGACATAATGATAAATTTATATATTAGGTTGTACTCTTTTTTATTCATAAAAATTGATTACAGTGACACATAATTTATGTTAGTATATGTTTATAATTTTATTTTCATACTTGGAATAAAGTATAGGTATAGACTATAATGGCGCATATATACTATTTGTAATTTATTTCCATTTAAAATTAACACTAAAATTATGTATGACATACATTATAAATTGGTTTATATAATTGCATGTGTCTCTCATTAAAAATTACTATATTTTTTTTTGTAGAGAATCAAATAAATAAAAAACTAAAAAAACTTATAATAATAGAAGAAGAGTCACATAAAAATGAAGCTACCTTCACAAAAAGAGTAAATAATTGGAGATGTATTCAAGAATTACTACCAACCTCTTCAGATAACCACGACCTTACTGAAAAATGTTCATACAATTAATATATTCTTTTGAAATCTTCAGAAGACAAGTGTTCTAAAAAAATTAATTTATACTGATTAATAGCATAGCATGTCATCACACAATAGTTTATACATCTTATCATATTACTCTATACTCCTATGTTTATTTTATTAAAACATCTTTCAAAGATTTCCAATTGTTGACATGCATGCTTCATGCCGCAGAGGAATTCGTAGTCTAATATTCATCTTTTCATGTTGGATTATGATATTTTAACAATTTTTTTTAACAATTTTTTGACAATAAATTATGTATCACTATTTTATTCATTTGTATATTTAAAACAGATCGATTGTCAAAAAAGTTGTTAAAGTTAGATTTTGACTTGGTGTGAACACATTGCAGGCTTCAAATATCCTTCAACATTCTCATTTTATAGAGGGTGTGAAAAGAACCAAACACAACTTAAGATGCGATCTCTGTTCATTTTCTTCAATTTATTATTAATGAGACTTGCAACTTCCACACGCTTGAAGGTTCACTACCACAAATAGACAAATTTTTATTCAATGCTTTGTCAATATCTCTTTTTTCGATATATAACCGTTTGTAATTGAATGTAACAGTTTGTAATTGAAAAGGAGAGTAATATAACCGTTTCTAATTGAATAGAAGAGTAATATAACCGTTTCTAATTAGTATCACCCATTAAAGAATAAAAAAACTCTATTAAAAGATATTATATATTCTAAACCCAAATTCCAATTTACTATTTCTAGTAAAAAAAATTCAATTTATTAATTTCTTAATAAGTTTTAGGATATAGCAGCCATAAAACCGTAATGAACAATAACAATTATAATATTTAAATTAAAGGCCTTACTAAACTAAATAGAAGGTTACTTAGTTAACCTGACATTTCAAATTAAATAATTTTGTAAAAAATAATTTACCCATATAAAAAATAGTAAAATACGTTGCTAGCTTAGGCATCAATAATCCAACTTAAACATATTTTCAGTTTTTCACCGTTAAATATGATGTATAAAATTTTGTATGATTCCAAATATTCAGATTATTATCAGACAACACATATATATCTTTCACCATCATCCATTCAGGTGTTTACATTGTTAATCTTGAAGGCATGAAACATCCTTTTGTAGTTGACTAGTATGAATTTCAATAACAACATTAAATAATGTCCAACAAAAGGTTGAACTTTTGAATCCGTTCCCATGCAACTAACTATAAATAGTTTAAGCTTTCTCACTTTCTTCCACACGGCAAACAGAAAACCTCAGTGTTGTGATTACTTTAGATAAGTTTATCTTTGAAATCATTTCAACCCAATGGCTTCATTCGAAAGCATCAACATTGAAGCTCAAATACCAGAAGAGATTCTCATAGCTCAGATTATGCAACTTCATGCAAGCATCTCAAAGCTTGAATGTCTTAGGCCTTGCAAGCAAGTGAATAGTCTCTTCACTCATCTTGTGAAACTTTGCACTCTCCCTTCATCCATTGACATTGAGGCCTTGCCTCAAGAGGTGCAAGAGATGCGTCAGAGTCTCATTAACCTTAGTGGCCATGCCGAGGGACTCTTAGAGCTTGAATTCTCAACCTTCATAAGCCTCACACCTGAGCCCTTCAAGAATGTGACCCTTTTCCCTTACTATGCGAACTATTTGAAACTAGCACACATGGAGAACAAAATCCTCAAAGAAAATGGGATTGTGAATGCAAAGAAAGTGGCTTTTGTGGGATCAGGTCCAATGCCACTCACTTCCATCATAATGGCCACTCACCACATGGAGTCCACACACTTTGACAACTTTGACAATGATGAGAAGGCAAACGAGGTGGCTCGAAAGATTGTTGCTTCCGATGCAGCACTTGAAAAGAGGATGAAGTTTGTGACAGAAGACATCATGGACCTGAGAGAGAGGTTGGGGCAATATGATTGTATCTTTTTGGCAGCACTTGTGGGGCTGAATAGGGAAGCAAAAGTGAAGATTTTGGGACACATAAGGAAGTATATGAAAGAGGGAGGGGTTTTGCTTGTGAGAAGTGCAAAAGGGTTAAGAGCTTTCTTGTACCCTGTTATTGAGGAACGTGACATGGTCAATTTTGAGGTTCTTACCATCTTTCACCCCACAAATGATGTCATCAATTCGGTTGTTCTTCTTCGCAAGCCTAAGGCTTAGTTCCAACACCATCACCCTAAGATGGAGTTCTATCTACTTGAAGATCCGGGCTATGTAGTTTCTATACATGTTTGTTGTTGTTGTGTTACTTTATTCTATGCAGGTTGATTAAAAGATCCGTATGAGCAAGAATTATAAATGTGATAATAAATATGTTATTTGATATGGTTAAAAGTTTTGAGCGATTTTAGATCAAGAAGTTCAAGTCTATCTCCTAGGTTAGAGAAATATCTTATTACTACAAGAAAAAAAAAACTATTACTTATAATAAAAATTCGTAAATAAAATAACAGTAAATAACAAATAAATTGATAAGTAATTATATACGTATAAATCCATAGATATTACGATAAATTTGTAGATAATTTATATACAAATAAATCTATAACTATTACATTGGGTTAAATAATTTTTTAGTCCCTAAACTATCAAGCGAATTTGGTTTTAGTCTCTTTTTCAAAATAAGGTACATTTTAGTCTCCCTCTTAAGGAAATCTTAATTTTTGATCATCCAAAACTAACAACGTTAAAACAAGCTGATGTGGCTAACGTTTGGCCGCGTGTGTTAACAGTTTTCCTTCATAACTTTTGCCACGTGTGTGTGATTGACGCTTGTTGCCGCCGCGGGGAAGCCACCAGAGTTTCCCTTCCTTTTTCAATCTCTACAACGCTCATTAGGAACGATAGAAGCATCCACCCTCGCCTCCTCCGCTGCAGCCATCTCTAATATCAAATCGTGTTGTAGCCTCGCCACATCCATCTCCAGGTCCGATGCCCTCGCCGTGATAACCTCGGCCGCCTTCGCCGCGTCGCGCGACTACGCCACCTCTCGCTGCATCTCCTCGATCTTCTTGCTATTCGTCGTGCCGTCTCTTCGCAAAATGTCGAGCTCTGTCGTCAGCTTCTTGATCTCCTCCTTCCTCGTGGCGTTCTCATTCACCAATTCATCGCATTCGCATTGCAACACTTTGATCTTCGTCGTCGATTCCTCACCGTACTGATCATCTCCCACGCCGTTGGCAACACTATCATCCGCCATGACTGATTCTGCAAAACAAAGAAAAATAGCACACGGTCAGTTCATCAACTAAGTAAGCAGAAATCAAAATATTTCACCAATTCATCGCTAGGCCGAACGACACCTTTGGTGAGTTCCCCTCCTTCCTCAACCACCACAGCAGCTTCTGTCTCCGCCACTGACATCGTCTTTGTCGAGATCGACGATCATCCCAAACATGTCCCTACTCCTCCCCAAAACACAACCATTTTGCCCAACGCCCCTGTTCCCAAAGATGTTGTCTTCGCTAATTACTTCTGCACCTATTTTGGACTTAATATGTTTTGGAGGATCAGTTGATGCTGCAGCAATTTTGGATTTTGTTGATTTGGGTCATGATTTGATCATTGCTGCTGATAAGGAAGGGAACCTAAAACGAAATTAAGAAGAAATTTTTTGAGTTTCTGGGTTTGATTTGGGGTTTTTTTGGTTGCTGTGTTTTCTGATTTGAGGATCTGGGTTTTTTGGGTTTTGAACTGCTGCATTTTCTTGGAGGATGATGGTCGCCTCGCGATGATGAAGGGAGAGTGGTGGTAGAGAGATTGAACTCGTAATGGCACTACTCGCGTTGGGTGGTGGCGTGATGAGGTTGCTCGTGTATGGGTGTTGATGGTAGAGGTGCGTGATGGAGGATGGCGGCGGCTAGGGTTTCTATGGCGGCCGCATGGTGGTTGTTTGGCGCGACATTGTGTTGGCAGTGCGGCATTGGCGACGGGAAAGATTCACGTGGCAGAAAAGCTGACAAGATTGACTCAGTGTCAGAAAAAAAAGATGACATGTCACAACACTGTTAGCCACATCAGCTAGTTTTTAACGGTGTTAGTTTTGGAGGACCAAAAATTAAGGTTTCCTTAAGGAGGATGACTAAAATGTACTTTACTTTGAAAGAGAGACTAAAACCAAAATCGTTTGATAGTACATGGACTAAAAACATATTTAACCCTATTACATACAGTAATTTGTTTTACAAATTTAATTAAATTAATTTTTATGTTTAATATAAAATTTTATTTTATTTTTTTTTAAATTTTTAAATAATTACTACAAGAATAATTATGTTTAAAACAAATAATTAAAACATGAAAGTTTTATTAGATGACTCATAAATAGATTTCACATAAATAAATATAACTGTTATTCTTTAACAAATTTATAAAGAAATACATTAGTTACAAAAAATAACAAATTCCTCATAATGTGTTCGAAGAGCAACATACAAATGTTCAAGAATACATTTATCTCCAGTTATATAAATTAACAAACTCCTTACATTACGTCTAAAAAGCATACATGTATCTCCATATTCCTCCAATAGTTTGAGATAAAATAGCAAATACTTCCTAATGTAAGTAATAAATTTTCTAAAACATTCTGCACTAGTGCAGAAACACTGTTTAACGTTTGTTAATTTGGGCTTTTAACGTCACTTTCCCAACTGACGTCTATACGGGTAACGTCAATGGGACGCCGAAATTCCATATAACTGACGTCTATTTAGATGTCAGTTCACGCCATCCCCGACGTCTATATGGACGTCGAAATATGCCAAAACCGACGTGTAATGGGCTATATAAACGTCGGCCTATGCACTAACCGACGTCTATCTTCATTATAGACGTCCGACACAGCATTAACCGACGTCTAATATAGCCGTTATGTTTTAGTGCAGTTTTGATCCTGTCTTTCGATAGCCTAGTACCACACTCTCCCTTCACTAGCTTCCCCACAAAAAAAAAGCTTGCGTCTTTTGCATATCTCATGACATTTCAACCCGAAATCGAACCTGGGTCGAAACTAGGCAACGACCCAAGTTCCATTTTGGGTTGAAACACCATGAAACATACAAAAGAGGCCGCTTTTCTTGTAAGGAAGCTAGCATGGGAGAATGTTGTACTATGTTACCCAAAGAGAGGATCAAAACTGCACTAAAACACATTTGAATCGGTTAATAGATGATATATGATGAAGAAACCAATTTAATCGGACTAAAACAAAGTTTAAATGGTTGAAATAAAAAAAGAAAAACGCACCTGCAATGCTTAACCGCGAGACAGAGAAAAGGAGAGGAGGAAGAAGATTGTGCGCGTAACTGCGACAGATAGAAATGGAGAGGAGGAAGAAGATTGTGCGCATAACTGCGACAGAGAAAAAAGGAGAGGAGGAAGAAGATTTGGCGTGTAACTGCGACAGAGAGAAACGGAGAGGAGGAAGAAGACGATGTGCGTACTGCGAGTTCGCGGTTACTTAAACATGAAATGATGAGTCAGTTACCTCACTAATCTGACGTCCAATGCGTCGGTTACCTCACTAATCCGACGTCCAAGAGACTTTTGACCTGCCTTTTTCAGGCCATTTAGACGTCGGATGCAAGGGTAGTGACATTTAAAACGCTGAACGAAGTGACGTTTCAGTATCCGGTCAGTCAAGTAGACGACAGGGACCTGGGGGAGCCGACGTCTATAATCTTATAGACGTCAGTCCTGAACAAATGGAAGTCTATTTTGCCTACGGGTAAGTAAATCGCATTAATTGCAGCCATATATACATCGTTCTCCTGTATAAACCGACGTCCGATAGACTTTTCACCTGTCCTTTTTCAGGCCATTTAGACGTCGGATGCAAGGGTAGTGATGTCTCAAGCGCTGAACGAAGTGACGTTTCAATATTCAGTTAGTCTAGCAGACGACGGGGACCTTGGGGCGCCGACGTGTATAAGCTTATAGGCGTCGGTCCTGAACAAATGGATGTCTATTTTGCCTGCCGATGGTTGAATCGCATTAATTGCAGCCATATAGACGTTGACCCCCTGTATAAACGGATGTCCAATAGACTTTTCACATGCCTTTTTCAGGCCATTTGGATGTCGGTGCTGGAAGACGCGACGTCTATTTACCTGCGTGGTAAGTGAATCGCATTAGCAATATAGACGTCAGTTTGTGGTAAAACTGACGTATACATTATTATAGACGTCGGTTTATATCGAAACCGACATCCATATCGCCAACTTATTTACTAAAATACCACCGGTTAGTCATACACGTCGCTCAACACCATAACCGACGTATATGGAATGACGTTAAAGAGCGATTATGTACTACTGGTAAGTTAACCTCAAGAGCTTTTTCGTTTCCAACAGAACCTGATATCATATGTCTGATATTAAATGCAAAATAGATTAGTCCTAGGTTTGGGACTTATTGTTGTTTCCTTCCTCAAGGATATCAAATCTATTAAATGTACAATATTTTGACAAGGAATCCCTTCACTTACACATAAGGCAAAATTTATTTTCATTAAAAAAAAGAAAAGGTTTCAAGTGATTGTAAGGATACTAATTAACATTAACCAAAGTATTAGCCAAACATCCTTCCAGGTCAAATCAATTATTAGTGACAAAATTTCATTTCATTTATCAAATTAACAAAAACATAAATATGAAAGGATAATAACAATCATAGCTTCCTTTTTTTTTTCACCATATGCTATCAATTTCTCACATATTTATTGTAAATTATGAGCGTGAAGATTTGAAGCTGCATCCTCATATCATCAATCAACCGCAAAGTTACAGGACAGGAAATTACCCAACAGCAATCACAAGACACTTAATGGTTGTAACCATCATTATTATTAAATTAATGAACTAATACTACTTTAATCGAAAGCTTAAACAACTTAGAAAATTCTAAGAAATTGAGTTTTATATTTCAAGATTTGAGCAAATGGATTTGAATATTGGCAAAAGTCATTAATCATGATCAATATTACATGACATGTAACCTAATATTCTACATCCACGTGTTTATTTCCCACTAATTTCAAAAAGGGGGAAATCAATCTACTTGATTTCATTCCTTCAAAAAGCATGGGACTAAGGAGAACTTGATCTGAACATATGAATATACATGCCAACATGATGCTATGTAATAGGAAAAAAGGAAGATTGACATTAAAGTGAATGAAGGGCTTGCCTACAAGTGAAAAGAATGAATAAATTGTATAAAAACAATATATAAATAATAATAAAAATACTAATAATAAATTTAATGTAACCAAACATTTGAACTTCTTACTTAAACATTAAAAATAAAATTAAAAGCCAGGCCGTAAAAAAATCATTGGTAAAAGGGCTTTTCTGGGGTCCCAACCCATATCAATCAACAAACCTACCTCCCCTAAAATTAAATCAGTAATGAACATAAAGTTACATATCTAATAGCACAAATACGAGCACCTTCATCTATAAACATGATCTTGTGTAACTTGTATATTGAAGCTACCATTTAACTACCCGATCAAAATTACAACAACTTTTATTTGCTTTCCAAAACTGGTTGAGCCAAATAAAATGAAACAAACCTTATCTATATTATTGTCCAGCTTTTTGGATAAAAGTTGTCATAAATATTTTGACCGTGCACTACTAAAGCTGGTTATTCAGCTGCCTTGCTGCCCTTGTACGTGTTTATCAATTGCGTTTGGACATAATGAGAATGTGGTGAATGTTCCTGTTAGAAAATGTAAAGACAGGAGAATGTGGAGATAATGAAATGTGGAAATAATAGTTAGATAGAGTGTTGTAGTTGTCTTTAGTTGTGGTAGATGTTGTCTTGCATTAAATGGTAAAGTATAAGGATATTTATAGACCCATAGATTATTCTAAATATGCTAGCCACAACTTACGTGGAATGTTCTAGATTTTTACTTATGTAGAATGTTTTTGATTTTTTCTTCCTATCTTAGGTTTTTCTAAAATATTCTAGAACTTTTATTACATTTTAATACTTCTATCTTAGAGTTTTCTATATTCTTCTAGAATTTTCATTACACTTTAATACTCCTCCTTGATGAAAATTCGGTAACACAAAGTATTGTGCACAATAGTTCAAATCTTGGTCTCTGTTGGACAATACTTGAATCAAATTTGTTTAGTTGTCTCTTCATCTCGAATGATGTGATATTTAATGGTATGTTTTTTGTTCTTTGATGATGGACTTGAATTTTTGCTATTGCTATTGTTGATTTATTGTCACAATAGATAATAGTCGGTCCATCATGTGGTTCACCCATTTCTTCAAGGATTCTTTGTAGCCATATTACTTGACTCGTGGTTTCTGTAACTGCTACATAATTTGTTTCTGTTATTGATTGTGCCATGATTACTTGCTTCTTTGATGCCCAAGATAAAATACCTTATCCTAGTGAGAAAGTGTATCTTGACGTACTTTTCATGTTGTCCATTGATCCTGCCCAATCAATATTTGTGTAGTCAATCCTTCTTGAGTTAGTCATGGTTTTGTAGAATATACGAAACTCCTTTGTGCCTTGTAGATATCTTAAAAATTTTTTTCCTACTCCATAATGAATCTGACTTGGCTTTTTCATAAATCTTGATAGAAGACTTATAGCATACATAATGTCTGGTCGTGTGGCTGTGAGATACATAAGACTTCCAATCAAACTCATGTAATGTGATGCATCTGCCTCTTGTGCTCCATCATCTTTTTGTAGGTTCTTGTTTTAACGCCAATGGAGTAGCGACATGTTTACAATCATTCATCTTGAACTTCTTTAGTAGAGCTTCAATATATTTCTTTTGAGAGATAATCATACCTTCTTTTTGTTGTTTCACCTCTATACTGGGGAAATAGTTCATCAAGCCAAGGTTAGTCATCTCAAATTTCTTTGTCATGTCCTTTTAAAATTATTTCATCATTTTCATATTATTTCTTGTATAAATAAGATCATCAACATATAAGGAGACAATGAAATGAAACTAACCTTGTGTCTTTAATATATAGTGTTGGCTCACTTTTGCTCCTCCTGAATCCTTGATCTATGAAGAATTGATCAATCTTGTTATACCATGCTTGAGGAGCTTGCTTCAGGCTGTATAATGTTCTTCTAAGTCTTAGTACTTTTCCTTCATTACCTTTGTTGATGAAGCCATGTGGTTATTCAACATAAATCTCTTCTTCGAGCACTCCATTTAGAAAGGTTGATTTGACATCCAATTGATAGATGTTCCATCATTTTTTTGCTACAAGAGCTATTAAAACTCTAATTGTATCTAAGTGAGCAATTGGAGTAAATGTCTCATTGTAGTCAATTCCTGGTTGTTGTGAGTAGCCTTGGCAACCAATATTACCTTGTGCTTTTGTCTAGTTCCATCAAGATTGAGCTTTGTTTTATATACCCATTTCACTCCAATGATGTCTTTTTCATCGGGGCAATTTATGAGTTCCCAAGTGTTATTCTTCTCAATCATTTCAATCTCTTCTTCCATAGACTTGACCCATACTTCTTGCTTTGATGCTTCTTTATAATTGTTAGGCTTAATCATGACCATATTGCAAGTTTCATATATGTCTACTAAAGATTTTACTCTTCTTGGGCTGGATTCAGGTGAAGAATCTTGTTGTAGTTGTTGTTGTGAAGATGAAGAATACGTACTTGAATTTTATGCCTCTTCTTGAGTTTCTTCTTGAGATTGCTGCATTGGAACTAAAATTTTTCTTTTAACAATTGTTTCTTCTTCCCAATTCCAAGAAGCATTTTCATTAACCTCGACATCTCGACTAATGATGAACCTTTTTTTTTTGTAGGTTGTAGACTTGATAACCTTTTGACTGTGTGCTATATCCTAAGAATATTCCTCGTATAGTCTTCAAGCTTGTGCCTTCTTTGATCAAGAACATGTATGTAGCGAATAGACCCAAATACTCATAGGTGTTTAGCTTATGGCTTTCTTCCTCTCCAAGCTTCAATAGGAGTCTTGTCTTTGACTGCCTTAGTTGGACATCTGTTTAGAATGTAAACTGCAATATAGAGTGTTTCAGCCTAAAAAGTGTTGGGCATACTTTCTCTTTTAGAATTGATCTTGCCATCTCCATAACTATGTGATTCTTTCTCTCTGACACGTCATTTTGTTGTGGAGTATATGTGACTGTAAGTTGTCGCTCCGTGCCTTCATCTTCGTAGAATTTGTCAAACTCATGAGACGTGTACTCCTTGTTATGATCACTTCTAAGTACTTTTATCTGTTTTCCACTTTGCTTCTCGACAAGGGCCTTGAATTTCTTAAATACTCCGAAGACTTCTGACTTTGCCTTTAAGAAATAGACTTATGTCATTCTAGAGAAGTCATCAATGAAGAGGATGAAATACCTGTTGTTGTGATGTGAAGGTGCCCTCATTAAACATTAGAATGAATCAACTCCAATAAGTCTTTTGCCTTCCACGCTTTGTCTGTCGAGAATGCTAATTGGTTTTGTTTGCAGAGGAGACATCCTTTTCATGATTCATTATTCTCCTTCAAGCATGGAAGATCTCTCATCATGTTTTTCTAATATATAAGCTTTAAGGCATGTGTGTTGAAGTGGTCAAATCTCCTATGCCAAAGCCATGAGTCATCAACTTCTACCTTCATGGCAACATTAGTTCCAGGTTTGAAGCTTATAGGAAAACTTCTATTTCTCTTCTTAATTTTTACTTGGCCAATTCCTATCCTTTTTTGTCATAAATTTTGCACATATCTTTCTCAAAGTGAAGAGAATATCCATTCTCCATCATTTGGCCAATACTTGAATGATTTTCTTTAAGATTTGGAACTAGTAAAATGTCCTTGATGAATTTCGTACCTTTCTTTGTCTCCATCATGACAGTTCCTTTGCCTCGAGCCTCCACTTGAAGAGAATATTCATTCTCCATCATTTGGCCAATACTTAAAAGATTTTCTTTAAGATTTGAAACTAGTAAAACGTCCTTGATGAATTTCGTACCTTTATTTGTCTCCACCATGACAGTTCCTTTGCCTCGAGACTCCACTATGGTGTCATTTCCTTGTTGAACTTTGACATTGACAAATTTATCAATGTCTTTGAAGATGCTTTAATCTTTCAGTATGTGATTGTTGCATCCACTATCCAAGTACTAAGTTCCTTCTCCACTAGGAGATTTTTGATTGACATAGAATAAGAGTTTCTCTTGATTATGTTCTTCCGAAAAATTTGCTTAATAATGCTTATTTTTATTATGACAATACTTCTCTTTGTGACCAAATTTCTTGCAGTTCTGACATTAAGGTTTTCCATGATGCCAACAAACATTTTCCAAGTGACTTGTCTTTTTCCAAATGTCACATGTAGAATATTTTCATTGACGAGTCATTGAGAAGCTTCTAGAATTTTCTTTATTTCTAGAAATTTCTCCTCTACTTTTATTTCCTTCATATTTTTTATTCTAAGACCATAATTTCAGTTTTGATTGAAATTCATTTTCGACCGAGTCTTCTTCATGCTTTTCCAATCTTTGTTCATAAGCTTCAAGTCCACTAGTTGTGTTAATGTGGCTAAATCTTTTGTTTGTTCAACCGCGGTTGCGATTACATCATATTTTTGAGGAATAAAAATTAAAAATTTCTCAATGATTTTCTTGTCAATAATATTTTCTCTGTAGGCTCTCATTTGACAAATCATTTCTTTTATTCTAAAATAGTAGTCTTTAATGGTCTTAGATTCTTTCATTTCTATTAATTCAAACTCTCGTCTTAGATATTGAATTTTATCATTGTGTACCTCATCACTTCCTTGAAACTCCTCTTGTATTATGTTCCAAGCTTGCTTTGCATTTGTGGCATCAATCATCCTTGGAAAATTTGTGTCATCAACTGCTTGTTGAAGAGATAATAAAGCCCTATAATCTTTCTTCTTGTGTCATCAAGTGGAAGTGTTTTATGGAATAGTAAATCCCTCCTTTATGATGTCCCATAAATCTTGAAAGCAAAAGAATGTCTTCTTTTTAATACTCAAAAACTCATAATTTTCTTCTATGAAAATAGGTATTGGAATTGATGATGTTTGATTGGTAGTAGCCATGAGTTGAGAAATATTTTGGAAGTAGTATAAAATGGAGTTATAGTTTTGTTTGAAGTAGTTGAAAATTTTATCTACACCAATATATGACCGAACGTAGCTTTGGTACCACTGTTAGTATTTTAAGGTTGTGAAAGGAATAGTTGATGGGGTAGAAAAAATGTAGAGATAACTAGGATGTAGAGAAAATGTGGAGATAACGGAATGTGGAAGTAGTAGTTGGAAGAAATGTTGCAGTTGTCTTTAATTTTGATAGATGTTTTCTTGCATCAAATGGTAGAGTAAACATGTCAGCCACAATTTATGTGGAATGTTCTAGTTTTTATCTATGTAAAATGTCTTGATTTTTTCTTCCTATCTTAAGTTTTTCTCCAATATTCTAAAACTTTTATTATATTTTAATACTTCTATCTTAAGATTTTCTATATTCTTCTAGAATTTGCATTACACTTTAATATTTTCTTATACTCCATCGTGAGTTCACTTTTACCCTACAGTTATTAAAGAACCAACTGGAAATTAAAAATCAAATATAAATTAACATTAAAACAAAAAATATTCTTAAGTGACGTCATATTGACTTGTGTCATTGAACGAAGAGTTGTTGAGTACTCAAACATATTGTTAAGAGGAACCTGAAATAATTAATAACAGCAACCAATTTAACAATGACAAATGAATAAGTTATGGCTAAAGGTTCACGCACTACATATACATTTCAAACAAACATAATACAACAAATAAAACCAGTAAATATTCATCGCACATGAGACATAAAATCTTCAAAAATCACGATTTTACAAGCAAATTGCATCTAAACATTAGAGCATGCTCTCATTTGTAGTTTAAATATCTAGCAACTAATTAATTAAGGCTTCAAATTGTCACGACTAGTTGGCATATTTCAATTTCAGAGTCTTACGTGATACTGGATGCCACCAAAACATGTTACACATTCATACCCATGCACACCAACAATGCATATTGTCAACACCCGATTCTGTCTGGATAAATAAAATTCATCACAAAAATAAATAAATAAAAGAATAAAGAGAAAATTAAAAAATATAATTTGTTTTACTATTTGCACCCTCAAATTAACTTTCTACCCCTTATCCCAATATGCTAGTTAATCAACACATTTTTACTTCTTCACCACCTCTTTTTTATCTTCTCACACCTCATTTTCCACATCACCCTTCATATCACATTTCACATCATCTACTTTTTTCATCTACTCTTTCCACCTCCTTTTTATATTAATTTTTCTATACTAACTTTTCTAATTATTCCACTTACCTTTTTAAATTATATTTTATCCACCAGCTTCTCCACCAACCTTTTCTATTATTTCTTTCATATTTTCTCCGTCTACTTTTCCACCACATTTTTATATTAATTTCTCACACTAACTTTTATTTATTCCATACACTTTTCTAAATTATAATTTATCAACCACCTTCTCTACCAATGTTTTTTATTATTTCCTTTATCAATAGTGCAGAATTTTTGTTCAAAAGTTACCTTGAGTCCTTTGTCACAAAGTTGGCTTATACTTAGTAGATTATGCTTCAATTCTTCTACCAGCAGTACATTTTTTATCATCAAGGTGTCTGCACTTCCAATGTCTCCTATTCTAAGGATCTTTCCCTTGTTGTTGTCACCATATGTACCAAAGCATGTTCCTTTTTATGGAAGTTTGTAAATTTATTTTTATCGTCGATCATGTGTCTTGAATATTCACTGTCAAGATACCAAATGGACTTCCTAGATTTTGAATATATTTGCAAAATAAAAAGAACAAGTTATTTAGGTACTCAACAATTTTGTATGGGTCCTTTGCGTTATTGGAAAAATTTTGAATTATTTTACATCCCAAGTAAATTTCTCATATGGAACACCATAATGTTTTATTTTGCAATAGAAGCAAGTAGCAACATTTGGGTTCCTATAAGTAGTTCCTTCTTCTACGCAAACTCTACGAGTTCTTTTAGTTCTATTTTTATATTGAGGAACATAGTTATTTTTAACAGCCTTTTTATTTTCTATAGCGTTTGTACTACATTCACCAGGGGTTGTTTTATCTAGTAGTTTCTTACGGTTTATACAAGAAATACACCCATCACTACTAGTATATTTACCTTTTTCATAATATAAAATTTTATTTTTCAAATTTTTATTTTCTTCAAGAATATTTTCAAATTTTAAATTTAGTTCCTTGAAATCTTTTTTCAATTTCTTATGAGCAATATCTAATTTTTCATATTCAATCAATAAATCCTTATAAATATCAAGCAATTCACTATCATTGTATTCGTCAGAATTGTTAGAATCTCTAAAGTAACTTACTTGGCTTTCAGATTGATCGTTGTCAGCCATTAAAAAAATATTTGCTTGCTCATTAGAATCACTTGAACTTGAGATTGATTCATTGTCATCATCCCAAGCGATGTAGACTTTCTTTTTCTTGAAGTTTTTCTTTTGATTTCTTTTTTCACCCTTCTTTTGATTTGGGCAGTCAGCTTTTAAATGTCCTTTATCTTTGCAACCATAACAACGGTAATCTTTGGAAGATTCTTGATTTTCTTTCCTACCACTTTTGAGTCTTCTTTTACATTTGGACTTCATGAACTTGCACAGTTTCTTAATAATGAGACTCGTGTTTTCTTCTTCTTCATCTGAGTTCTCATCTTCTTTGACACTTTTTCCTTTATCTACCTTAGATTTGAAAGCTAAATTCTTTTTCTTACCTTTTTCTTCATCTTCATTTAGCCTTCCAAGGTCAAGTTCATGTTCTCTCAACTTTCCAAATAATGCAGCCATATACATGGTGTTGAGATTTTGTGACTCACTTATTGTAGTGACTTTGGATTGCCAAGTCCTCTCTAAAGATTTAAGAATTTTTATGTTAAGTTCATCAATATAAAAAGACATACCTAATCCAATGAGATGATTCACAATGTGAGTGAAGCATTTTTGGACATTAATACTAGTTTCTCCTTGCTTCATTTGAAACATCTCATATTATTGAATCAAGGTGTTCCTTCTTGCTCTTCTTACATCATTTGTTCCTTCATGAGTGACCCAACAAAAATCTTGTAAAACTCATCAATAATTAAAGCAAATGATAAAATATTATGAGCCCTTACATCATGTTGAGCTTTTCTTTTGTCATCAGTATTCCATTGATCACAGGTTTTAGGTTCCTGCATATTGTTAATAAAAATAGTAGGAACAAAAGGACCATTTGTGACAGTTTCCCAAATTTTACTATCAGTAGATTCCATAAAATCTTACATTCTGACTTTCCAAAAAACATAGTTTTCACTAGTAAAAAAAGGAGGTATGTTAATAGATACACCCTCAGCAAAGGTTTGATCTCACCCCACCATTTGAATAACTATCAAAGCAAGCACCAATAATTGTCAGAGTGGTGCCGTGAAATGATTAGCGTGTTAACAATAAACGAAGAGGGGGTGAATTGGTTTCTTTTCGCAAACGTGTGCCTTTTATAATTTTCTCTCAAATTAATCTTACTTAATAGATAATTTAAACAAATAAAATGGAGCAAGGGCATAGAGAAAATTACACAGATGATTTTATACTGGTTCGGATCAAAAGAATGCTATATCTAGTTGTTGATCTCATAAAGAGATCAACTTTCCACTACCACAAAACCAATAAACTTTACAATCACACAGAAAAAACAAGTTTAAGGTTTAGAAAACACTTTTCTTTGTTATCACAAGAGATGATACTCACTTCCCTTGAACACCACAAGGGATTAACACCTCCTTTGATTGTTTCATGAAGGATGACAAGTTTCACTTAGCAACAACAACAACACTCAATCACACCTATAGTGAAATTTCTCACTCTTGCCCACACCAAGTTTCCAAGCCAATTCATAAATTTACAAAGTTTCTCACTTCATTATTGTTCAAAATCATGCAATTGTGTATTAGAATGAGAGTCTAAAACATATTAATAAATACTTCACTCAAGGATGTAAGACCCGGGAAACATGATTAAATAAAGTAAATAATAAAATAAAATTAATTAGTTTGGTGTGATTTTGTATTACAGTGGATAAATAAATTAAGTATAGTTATTCATGGTTTTAATAATGGATGATATTTTTGATATGATTTGTGTGTGTGTGTGTGTGCGTGTGTGTGTGTTCATAGGAATAAAATTAATTAATTATGGTAGTTTATTTGTGTGTTAAAAAGTGTTGAATTAGTAGATAAAATTAATTATAATTGTTTTAATTTCTTTTAGGAAATGCAAGAAATAAGTGTTATATATTGATGTTTGCATATAGTTATCAACGAAAGGAAACCGGTCTAATGGTTGTTTTGTTGTGCACGATGGGTGTGCTCTTGGGTCTCATGTTTAATCCTCACCAAGACCAAAAGTTTCATAGCACCTTTTTTGAATTTTTGTGATTGGTCAAGTGGATCCCACATGGGAGAGAGAAAGTTTCATCGAATGTTCTTGGTTGTGTTGGCACATGAATTTACGAGCATAAGGGAGAGAGAGCTTGATTTTCACATTGAATTGCATGGGTTACATGATGTTAGGAGTAGCTTTTGCATTTTAGTCTTTCTTTGCGTTTGTGCATGTGAGTGGTTAGGGGTAGAGAAAGAATTCTTCTTTTTCTCAATCTTGTGCATGGTTCACATAAATTGATGGGTTCTTTTATACCCTTAAAAAAGCCAAAAGAGGCTTGCATCTCTTGCTCCATTTTCGAAAACAACCAATGGAGGGGCACACCTTTCAATTAAAGTTCACATATAACTCATGGTAGAGTGAGACCTTCAATAGTGTACCGGTTCATACCAGGAGTAAACCCATAATTACCATGTTGGAGGAGATACAGGTTTACATCATGCAAAGATGGGCAAGGAATAGGTCAAGCATAACATCATTTCCAGGATCCATTTGTCCCAAAATCAAAACCAGATTTCGAAAGGAATCTTAGTTAACTAAACATTGAATTCCTAGGTAAACTTTATTCATCACTTCTGTGTTATGTTAATTTGTTTTTTATTTTGGTTCATAATTATTGTTGTTTTTTTGTTGACAGTTGGTAAGCCAACAAACTTTTTGAAGTTCGTCACGCGTCTCACAGTGGAGATAAGTTCATAGTCAACGTAGACGAATGCTCATGCACATGCAGAAGATGGAGCATCACTGGAATTCCCTGCTATCATTCTCTGACTACAATGAAGTTTCTCAACATGGATGGAGAACAGTTCATTCCTTGTTGCTATATGCAGTCAACATATGGAGAGTCATATTCATCAATTATATATCCCATAAATGGCAACAACATGTGGAACATTACTCCATATCCTGATGTCTTTCCTCCACACAAAAGAATATTATCGAGAAGACCTAAGAAGAAAAGAAGACTAGAACAATGGAAGATGAGGAAGGATGATTCACGAATGACCAAATTTGGGTTGCAAAAAAGATGTGGCCTATGTAGGGAACATGGCCGCAACAAAAGTTGTTGCCTAATAGCAACCCAAGCAGGTCTTGTGCATTGTGAAGAAGCACACCAACAAACTCCATCGTGTGAACCAGTTATGCCATCAACTCAACATTCTAAAATAGCACATGAGGCTCAACCTGAAGCCTAGTAGGGTCTAGGAATGTCATTCTGTAATGGTGCAAGGCTACAAGACATTATGTAATACTTTAATCCTACAAACATCATCTAACATGGAAGATTCTGATTTTGTCAACCAAATTTTGGTTTAACATTCATTTTGGTTTGTTTTAAATATTTGCCCAACCATTTTTCTTGCTGCTATGAGGGTTGTTGTTTACAATTTAGTTTCTTCTAAATATTTGGCCAACCATTGTTGTTGGAGCTATGAGGGGATGTTGTTTACAAAACTCATTATGCTCATCTACATTAATGCCATGTTATGGTGCTTGACAGTTGTTTACCAAACTATTTATGCTATGAGTAAAGATATTGTTATGTTGATGTTTTATTGTGTTCCATTTACAATGTAAGACTCACTTACTTGTTTCAAATAGCTTCTGTTTTATTTTGTTCCATAAGTTTATTTCAAATTACTTTTGTTTTATGTTGCTGTATTTCAAATTGCTTCTTTTAAATCTACTATAAGACTCATTATGCTTTTATTTTCATATTGGAATATTTAGTTCCATAACTTTCATAGTTATTGAGACTCTAAATTGCTTTCCCTTCTTAGATATATACCAAAAGTAAGAAACAATACAAACTTTTGAACTCAAAATAACTTTCCTTCATTACTATATATAACAACGTCAATTATACAACACTGAGCTGAATGTATTTGTCATACATATTGCATCCTAACTACATTGGATCATAATTACAATGAAAACACTACTAATAGACATCACGGATTTTTCATCCATATTGTAACTACAATAATGTTTTTAGAAAAACAATACTAACCACCCCTATGAACACTTTAATTCTTTTTTTCCAATCTCTTCAATGATTTCTCCAAATCACTTATAATCTTCCATCCACCTTCCATTTCTTCTCTATTCGCGAAAGACTCAGCCTTTCTTTCAAACTTTACACTCTTATCCCTTTCCACAATACCATCATCAATAGACTATCTGAAGTAATTGCAACCACCATCTTCACTACCATTTTGTGATAAAAAAACACCAATTAAGGCATCCCCAAATTTATTTATTTTTTAAAAGAATGAAAATACCATACCTTGAACTTATGATAACCCCAAAATTGTTTGCCTTTGTTCTTAACTGTTCTCATAATTCTTAAAACACATTTCTCTCCACAACTGGTAGATCCTCCACCACCACCACATTAGGGTTTAGCTTTCACCACCCAATACATGATTACCATTATTTTTTCTTTCTAAAAATATACAAATTTTCTCATTATTTTACCTTTATAATGTATCTCAAATGAATATAAATATATATCACTTTACTTCTTCAAATATAAGAAAAAATAGACATTAATTAAAAATCAAAGAGAACACAAAGTCACACATTTTTTCATAGTAAATTTTTTTTATATAAATTTTTGTTATATTTAATATAAGAAATACATTTTGTAACATTAACAGTAATTATAATATATAAAATTAATTTTGTGTTGGTGTCAATTTAATTAACTAAAATAAAAATTAAAAATAAATAAAGTTAGTAAGTAAATTACAAAGTTTGTTTTAAAATAAGATTATAGATCTCAAATCTAGAAACTATTGTCTTTTCTTATGTTTTCTTTCTCTTATAAAAATAAGAAATAAAATTACTATTTTATAATTAAGTATTCATCAAATAAGTATAATTAGAATTAAAAATATATATATTCTATAACAACATTTACTAAAATAAGACAATTATTTTTAACATAATTATATTCTATAACAATATTTACGATTAAATAAGATCATTATTATTAAGACACGTGTTAATAAAAACATATGAAATAATGCTTTATTTTCCTTTTTGTTTCATTTTTTATAATAATATCAAATTAACAAAAAATATATAAGATAATACTAGTTTGTTTTTCTTTTCATTTTATTTTTTTATAATATCAAATTAATATTATTATATCTACTTTTTTCTTTTAATATATTTAAAAATAAATAAAAAAAGTTTAAAAAATATCTAAATGCTTAATCTTTTTTGAAAACTCTATCTTTAAAAAAACTGACTTCAATATATATATATATATTATAACACAAATTAATACAAATTACGTCACTAAAAATTAATAAATAAATTATAATCAGTATTAAATTATATATTATATATTTTCTTTAATAACATAATAATAAATATAATATAAAAATATTAAAAATTATAATATATTATCCTATTTAATAAAATATATAATTTTATATGGTAATAGCATGATTAAACTTATCTTAACTTGAGAGAAAGTTGAGTTAAGATTTCTTTTTATCCTTACTTAAGAAAACTTGTTAAAAGAAGACTTTTTAAAAAATGAATTAGAATTAACTCATGAATCATTGATCAATAGAAGTGACAACATGCGTACACCGACGGAATAAGGGCAATAAAAATGCACCAAAAAAGAAGACACAATAACAAGAATGATTACACAGTGACAATGATTTTAGTTTTTTTGTTGATAACATGGATGTCCAGCTAGTAATCATGGGGTGCAGGAAGCAAAAATCTTACCAAAATTTACAGGAGTGTCACTTCAATGGACTGATTATCTTTTTATCTTCATTTTCTTCAGGCACAGTTGAATCATTTAGCCGCACAACTTACAGATGAGTTTGAATATTTGAGTGGAGACTCCTTTTATCGACTAAAATATTTGCAGCATCTAAGAACATTCTACGGTTTCTTGATTTTTTAACCAAGTTACTTAGTCGCTGATGTCGATCAAAACTGAATCACAAATCTTAAAATTGAGTAAGTTATGCTTTTTCAACGGAAAATATTGATATAGCGAACGAATTTGTTAGTATACCAGTCATTGGATAGCGCGTGTATCACAAGTCATGCAACAGCCACATTTTCGCTGCAAAATTTTTTGAGCAATTTTATAGAAAATTAAGATTTTTTGCTCCAGTACACATGACTAAAGTAGATTGTACAGAATGAATAGAATTCCTGGCATGCTCTCCTCAAGATTCAATACAACTTCATAGCCTACATAGAGAATGAAAACTTGCGGCAAGACATGAAATCTGGATTTCTAGCTCAAATATTCATGAAACTAGAAGCATAACAAAGCCAAACTTCGATGATAACAAGTTTCCATATTCTCCTCCTCCTACCGCCAGCACTAGCTCAAAGAGTTAGTATGTCACAAACCCAAACTAGTATCCTAGTAAGGGTAACGCCATCACTACAATAATTAGTAATACAGAGTATACACACCACGCCTCACTATCAAGACAAGATCAACATGCTGCAATATTTTCAAAATGATAAAGAAAATATCAAAGCACTAACTGTTTTGAAGACAGAACCGAAAATTTGTATAAGCATACTAATAGTTTACCTCGTACGCATGCTCAGCTCAAGGTCCTTAAAATTGTATTGTTTTCTTGGATAAAGGTTTGAGTCGTTCAATCAAATCCTTTCTCAATGACTCGGGAATCTTTGAGTTGAAAGCTAGTTGCGCCTCTCTAATTAACGACTTCCTGCATTGTTTGTAGTGCACATCCAAGGATTATAACTAGCGAGTCAAATCACAAACATCATTGTACATATATTTACAAATGAGAAAGCGAACTTTCAGTCCTTAGCAGCCAAATTATTTAATTATTAAAGAAAAAAGACAAGTACCGGGACTATGAACTCATTGAATGAGCATTGTAACAGCCTAAAATGCTCAAGAAACTACTTAAAGGACTTTAGGAATTGAAGGATGAAATAGAAAGAAAGGATACTGAGTATTATTTCTCGAGTATTGTGATGTATTGCAATTAGGGATAAAAAAAAAAAAAAAAAACTCAACTCTATGGCCATTGTCCGAACCCGACCCAATTTTGACAAGAAATATCTATGTATAGACTGGATATATAGGTATGGTTAATACCAAAGTTTTTAAATTGAGTACACAGATAGGGATGCATATGCACATATCCTCCACATCCTCATCCTCATAATGATCCCCATTCTAAATTTATAAAACAGCTATAATTTATTAAGTAGCCTAAAAACCTTATATTCAATGTTTTCTTTGGTTCTTAGTTTCATAATAAACCCCTTTTTTTTCTTTCTCTACATAATTCTTTTAACTCTCTCTCTACTATTTGACTAATTCAAAATCCACAAAATTCACTCGTATCTCAAAAGGTATTTTCTCTCCTGTCACAACCTTGATTACACAGTTTTCCTTTTGTGGAATATGGTGGACTGCATTTCGACAAACACGGACCTCAACTTCATAGAATCCTCTTTTCTATAATTATTTAACCAATTATTATTTTATCCTCTAATTTAATATTTGTACAATTATAATTTAATATTTATTCAACTTCATTGAATCCTTGATATATCATATTTTCATTTTGTGATGGTATAAACGGGCATAGGTACATTTACTTACACCCAATGGGAATGGGATGGAACACTTGAGATCTAAAAAAGAGAAAAATAGTTCTAAAGGGCTTAGAAGACCCTTCTCAGTTCTATTATTTATATAGATAAAGATATGATACAATAGATAGATGGAAGATGTCACAGAAGTTAAGCTCTTGAAGGAACTGCTTCACCCATATAAGTTCACATGTTAATGAAGTCATTGCCCTATATTCAACTTCAGCTGTTGATCGAGCCACTACATTTTGTTTCTTACTTTTCCATGAGATAATGTTTCCTCCAAGGAAAACACAATATCCAGTAGTAGATCGACTATCAATAGGAGAACCTACCCAATCAGCATCACAATATCCTGATACCTGAAGGCTTCCTTTTTCTTCATATAATAGCCCTTGCCCAGGAGCCTTTTTCACGTACCTTAGAATGCGAATGATAGCATTCCAATGACCAACACATGGAGCTTGCATGAACTCACTAACCACTCCAACTGCCTTGTAATAGTGAGATAGATTAGTTTTCCAACTAGCCTCCTATATCTCTCCGGGTCAGAGAATAACTCACCTTCTTCTCTTGTTAATTTTTGATTTGGATCCATAGGGCTATCAACTGGTCTACAATCAATCATGCCTGTTTCTTGCAAAATATCCAGAGCATACTTCCTTTGGGAGATTACAACTCCATCTTTTGACTGAGCTACTTCAGTGCCTAGGAAGTATTTAAGGCTCCCAAGATCCTTGGTTTGGAAATGTCTACACAAGTACTCCTTCAATTGAGATATTCCAGTAGTATCATTTCCTGTAATAATTATATCATCAACGTATACTATCAAGTAAACACATTTCCCAGGAGACGAATGATAATAAAAGACTGAATGATCTGCTTCACTGCGTTTTAGCCCAAATTTTTGAACAATGGAGCTAAACTTTCCAAACCAAGCACGTGGTGATTGCTTGAGCCCATATAGAGATCAGTTCAATTTACAAACCATACCAGACTCCCCCTAAGCAGCAAACCCTAGAGGTTGCTCCATATAAACTTCTTCCTCAAGATCACCATGGAGAAAGGCATTTTTGATATCCAACTGATGAAGTGGCCAATGACGAATGGCTGCCATGGCAAAGAACAATCGAATGGTAGTCATCTTTGCCACGGGAGAAAAGGTGTCACAATAATCAAGACCATAAACCTGAGTGTACCCTTTTGCAACCAGCCGGGCTTTGAGCCTATCAATGTCACCATTAAGGCCGACTTTAATTGCATATACCCATCGACAACCAACAGCCTTTTTGCCCGGGGGAAGTGGCACAAGCTCCCAAGTATGACTGTGGTCAAGAGCCTGCATTTCTTCAATCATGGCCTGTCGCCATCCAGGATGATCAAGTGCTTCTTTCCCATTTTTAGGAATAACCACAGGAGGAGATACTGAGGATAAAAGGGAATAAAAGGAGGACGACACTCTGTGATAACTAAGAAAATTATAAATGGGATGAGGGTTTCGAGTGGAACGAGTACCTTTTCTGAGACCAATGGGCCAACCAGAATCATCTTCACCAAGAGGCGTGACAGGAAATGGTGACGGAGAAGAATCTGAAGGAGGAGATCCACCAATTTCAGGAAGAGGATTACTCACCGGGGTACTGTGTCGAAGGATATCAGTATGTGGAGAGGAAGGTTCAGGAGGACCTTGGGCATGACTTAGATTGATTGAGGCATTGGAGATATTAGACTCAACCACTGGAAGAGGAAGGACCTGGTGAGAAATACTCTTTAGCATTATCACTTCTTAAGACTTTAATTACGTGACCAAATTGGTTCTTGATTTTATTCAAAAAGGATGTAAAAATGGGTAACAATTCAGACCGATCTTTCATTAGATAAACCCAAATACATCTAGAATACTAATCAATAAAAGTAACAAAATACCTAAAACCAAAAGAAGAGACGCAACTAGGTCCCCAGACATCAGAATGAATAACAGAAAAACTAGAAGTACACATTGATTGAGACCTTTTAGGAAAGACAGATCTAACATGTTTTCCTAGTTGACAGGACTCACATTCTAAAGTCTGAAGACCACTAAGTTCAGGACACATCTTTTTTAACTTTGACAAGTGAAGATGGCCAAACTGATCATGTAACACTTTAGGGGAAGAGCTGCAACACAAGATACCCGTGGACGAGATCCAAAATGATATACACCTCCAGCTTCATATCCTTCTCCAATCTGTCTCCCCGAGCCACGCTCCTGTATAACAAAAGATTTTGAATCAAAAGTTATTGAACAATGTAAAATTTGAGTGACTTCCCTCAAACAAGCCAATCATGATATGGTCGCTTACATAGGAAAGGCTCGTGCTGCCATAGAGGAATTGAAGAATTTCTTTGTGGTTGATCCTTTAGAAGGCATAAACAAGAAGCTTGATAAGTTTTACATGGTCTTAATTCTAAGAAGTCTACACTCAGATTTTGATCATGTTTGTGATCAAATGTTAGTTGATGATCAAGTCATCAATGGACAGCCTAGTTACTGGACTTCTTAGGGTACCTTCATTTGTTAAAGACGAAAATTCAATTGATGGTATTGAAACATCAGCTATGGTAGCACCACAAGGAAGAGGAGGAGGCAGAAGCAACCGAGGAGGATGTGGTGGTCGTAGTATGCGTCCTCAATGCACATATTGTAAGAAAATAGGTCATACTCGAGAGAAATGTTATGCCTTACATGGATATCCAAACAAAGCTACTCATGTTTCCAAATTTGATGATCTAGAATCTAGAATTTCAAATGAAGAGTACCAAAAATTTTGTAGGTACAAGTCTAGAAAATCTTCTAATCCTGGCCAATCCTCCATGGCCAATGTGTCAACTACCTGCATATCTCAATCTGTGGAAGGTCATAGTCCATGGATCCTTAACTCAGGTGCCTCAGGCCATATCTCTAGTAACATTTCTTCATTTTCTTCCATGTCCTCTCCGAAAATCCCTCATTTCATTACCGTTGCCCATGGATCAAAAGTGGCATCTCAAGGAATTGGCAGAGTTTCCTTATCTCCTTCACTAAATTTAAATTTTGTTTTGTGTATTCCTCATTATCCTTACAATTTAACCTCCTTGAGTCAATTGACTCATTCCTTAAATTGTTTTATAACCTTTACTGCTAATTCCTTTGTTATACAGGAACATGGTACGGGTCGTCTAATTGGAGAAAGGCATGAGTCTCGAGGACTTTATTTCTTAAAACATAGCTCTTCAGTTTCCTGTTTTACAACTTCATCCCCAAAACTTTTGCATGATCATTTGGGCCATCCAAGTTTGTCCAAGTTGAAGATGATGATTCCGAGTCTTGAGAACATTCAAGTCTTAGATTGTAAGTCTTGTCAATTAAGAAAACATGTTAGATCTTCTTATCCTAAAAAGTCTGAGACGCGATGTAATTTTCTTTCTCAACTATTCACTCTGATATTTGGGGACCAAGTCATGTTACTCCGTTTGATTTTAATTATTTTGTAACCTTCATTGATGAATTATCTCGATGTATTTATGTTTATTTAATGAAAGAGAGATCTAAACTTTTGTCCATATTTATGTCCTTTTTTAATGATATGAAGAACCAATTTGAGAAGACAATTAAAATCCTTTATAGTGATAATGCTAAGGAATATTTTTCTACAGTGTTTTCTTCATTCTTATCTTCCCAAGGAATTTTACATCAGTCAATATGTCCTTACACTCCACAACAAAATGGTATTGCGAAGAGAAAGAATAGACATCTCATTGAAACTGCACGCTCCCTGATGTTGAATACTAATATTCATGTACATCACTGGGGCGATGCAGTCCTCACCGCCTGTTTTCTAATCAATAGGATGTATTTTTCCTCTCTTGAGAATAAAATTCCTCACTCTATCATTTTTCCAAACGACACTCTATACCATGTCTCCCCACGTGTATTTGGGTGTACTTGATAAGCTCTCTGCAAAAGCTATTAAGTATATGTTCTTGGGATACTCTAGTCTTCAGAAAGGGTATAAATATTATTCTCCCTCCACCAAGAGATATTATATGTTTGCTGATGTCACATTCCTTGAGGATACACCTTTTTTCTTGTCCTCCATGGAGGATCGTTCATCTATTCAAGAAATGTTTCCTTTACCATCATGTGATCCCTTGGTTATTCCTACTTTTGTACCTTAAACTCAAAATGCGAATGACATTGTTCCTCCACCTCTCCTCACATATCAGCGTCGGAGACAATCTCAAAATCAGAACACTAAAGATCGTCGAGACTCAGATCCTCCTCCATCAAATCCCCAAACCATGGATCCTTCATCCTCCTCGGCTTCTCTTGACTCAAGTGATAATTTGCCCATTGCCCTTTGGAAAGGTATTCGCCCTACTCGTAATTAATTTTTTGAGTTATCATCGTTTGCCTCCTCCCTATTTCTCTTTTGTTTCCTCCTTATCCTCCCTTAAGATTTCTAATAATATTCATGAGGCACTTGATCATTCTGGATGGCCACAAGCCATGTTTGACAAAATGCAGGCACTTGACTACAATGACACTTGGGACCTTGTCCCTCTTCCTCCTAGTAAGAAGTATGTTGGTTGTAGATGAGTTTATGCTATTAAGGTTGGTCCTACTGGTGAAATTGATCGTCTCAAAGCTCGTCTAATAGCTAAGGGATATACTCAAGTTTATAGCCTTGACTATTGTGATACTTTTTCTCCTATGGCTAAAACCAGTACGATTCATATTTTGCTTGTTATGGCTGCCATTTGTCAATGGCCACTTTACCAGTTGGACATTAAAAACACCTTTCTTCATGGGATCTAGAAGAGGAGATATATATGGAGCAACCTCCTGGGTTTGTTCATCAGGGGGAGTCTGGGTTAATTTGTAAATTACATCGTTCCCTCTATGGCAGAAAGGAGAGGAGACATCTCAGATTTTGGTTCAGTGGCAAGAGGGAGGAATGGAAGGGGTTACCTAGGAAGATGAGATGTACATCAGGAAGCAAGTTCCTATTTTCAACCTTGAGGACAAGGTTGTTGAGGAGGAAGGGGGTATTGATAGAAGACTAAAAGTATACGTGAGAAAGAATAAAGGCAAGAAGCATAGAGTTTCAATTAGCAGTTAGTTAGAGAGTTAGTTGTTAGGGGGGACGGTGTAATTTTTCCATTGAGTTTAACTGGAACTTTGTCCAGTAGAGGGAGGTTAGGCTTCCTTGAGTGTAATCTGTACATTGTATTCTTTCAATTCATTGAATAACGCGAGGGCTATTCATTGAGTTTGGTCTGTTCTTTGAAAACCAGAGCTTTTATTGACTTCTTGATTAAAGAAGTCCTTCAGACTATTACAAATATTATCAACACAACACCTCTTAGAGAGACTTAGTAAATAATGACAAGGTTAGTAGACATTATCTATGTCAAATTAGCAATCAATCTTCAATATGTTTCCTTCTGTCAAGTCAAACCATATCTCTAACACTATTCTCAAGCTCCAACGTATGTAATATTAGTCAATCTTGTTAAAATTGGTCAAAGTATGTAATGGTTGTTGGGAAACAAAAATGTTCAAAGAGCACAAGGCAAGGCCATGCCAATGACACTTGACCAGAAAAAGCTCGCTGGAAAGAAACACAAGAAACTTGGCAGAAAAATGTAAAAGGTGAATAGTAACCATCCACTAGAAAAAGCTTATAGAAAATAAAAAAAACTTTTAAAAACATGTTGGCAGTAAAGAATACGTTAGAACACAACTTCCTATTATTAAGATCTATAGAAAAAGAAACAAATGCAAAAGGAAAATACAGCAGTAAAATTTGTTAGTAATTAAGTTTGTTGTTGTGTTGGGAAGCTTGTATATATATAGGTGTTCTCAGGTTTTGGGATTCGAAGAAAAATTAGCGGGAGGTTCCTAGAGCCTAGAAGTGCCAGTGGTGTGTCTATACAAGAATTTCTAAAACTTCAATACACAATTCCAAATTTCTGAAATTTCTATATATAGGCGGATCACATCTTCAGTTCCCCCCGCAACTCAAGGCGAGACCTCTCTGGCTAGAGGACACAAACCACACCATCACTTAGAGCCTCCTCTGAACAAACATGACTGTGAAGGGAAGTGTTATCGCTGTCAAACCACCCACAAATATCTAGTCCCATACTCAATATGTTCAATCTTGGGTGTTGGGGTGTGTTAGAGATCCAACATTGACTAGAAATAAGGTCAAATGACAGTATATAAGTGGGATGTCGAACCTCGTGAGTTTCTACTGAACATAGTCATAAGTGAAGAGAGCTCTCCTATATTGCACATAATAACATACATTGCTTATACATTTAGTGTGGCATGTCAGTTTATGCATGATCCAAGAGTAAGACACATGCAAGCAACTGATCACATTCTTCTCTACTTGAATTCAAGCTTAGGAAAGGGGTTATTCTTCAAGAAAGAAGACATTTGACCTTGAAGATATGTACTAATGCAGATATAGACTATACACTACATCCCTTCCCCTGGGCTCTATAGTCACAATTGGAAATCACTATCTTATGTAATTAAAAGGTAATTTGCTAAAATGGTGAGTGATAATGTAGGATATGATCAACCATACCTTGTTTCATCTCCATTCTCCAAATTTCCATCTTCTTGTGCACGTAACTTAGAGCGCATAAATTCATAGACCTCATTTGTCCAGCCACAGGATATCAAATGTGACTTCGCCTCTTTCACAAGACTGAGTAATGTTTTGAAAACATGGTATCAGAATAAGGCATGTAATGAATATTTTTTTAAAAAAACAGTATGACTCCCACATAATAAATATTTCAGAATGGAAAGCTGTATAACTGATTGTTACAGGAAACAGGTATACAAATGTTAACTGATTGTCACAGCAAATAGGCATATCAAATGTTAACTGGTAAATCGAGTTTGGGTGTGAACAATCACAAGAATGAAGATTTCAGTACAGTATAAATTAAAAGACGACTAAACATATTTTTAGCATGTCAGATATTGAAGGTTTGGAAGAGACATAAACTATGCAATGAAAAAAAAAATTGAAGAACATCCATTAACATTATTAATTGCATAATATTTCCTACAAGTTGGAATGCTATAAGACTTGGGGGAGACCTGGAAACTATAAATTGCCCTGACATCATTTTTGTTATTCTTCTATTGCTAATTGTATTCCGAGCTCTGAATCTCATTGATTCTAGCTTAAACATCTGTATTAATACAATTACAGTAGCTTGTTCTATCATATTTTCCTGGTTTTATCAGTGTGATTCAAAATTTTGTATTTCCTTTCCCACCAACTAGATTATTAATATTGAAACAAAGCCTCGGTAAAAGTAAGTGGTCATAAAAAATGACAAGCATTAACCAATTTTAACAGTCTAAACCCAACTACAAAAGTCTGAATCCAGGCTATGAAACACTGATAAAAAAAAAGTATAAGATGCAATATTTCTGCATATATCAGAAACATAAAGCACGGCAAGGAACCATTTATAAATCATTGAACTATAATTTTAGAAAAGGAATTTACTGTCTTACTTGTCTTTCAGTTTTTGAACTTTTGCTTGAGACTGACCATCATGTGCAAGTAAAATGAATGGGTCTTCATGTACCTTTCTCTTACTCCCCAATATTTTGGGTTTATTGCTGAGGCCATTGTTTTCAAGCTTAAAGTTGTCAGAACCTTTACCTGCTATTACCCTGCTTTTATCAGTATCTTCCCTGGGATCCGACTTTACAGAATGGATATCAACCATCTGATTATCACTGTGGCCATTTGTAAATGTTGACTCCTTTCTTTTGAATTTGTCAACATCAACTTTATTTTTGTCAATACCATTCCTGGCAGGTAGTGATGAAGGATCTTTCTTACCATTTTCCAAAGACTCTGAATCTTTGACATGTCCATTTATTAATAAAGGCTGATTCCTAGAAACATCAACTTTCCCATTCACACTTAGAGGAGCAGGACTTCTTTTGGAAGTAGAACCTCCATTAATGTCAAACTTAACTCGTGAGCTGGAAGGTACTTTAGCAGTCTTAGCTACACTTGGCATATCCTTCCAAGGAGATAGCTCAGAACTTGACTTTGCATGCACATCTTTCAGTGGTACACCAACCTTTGAAAATTCAGATGCTTGGCTCCCATTGAAATAAGGCTTTACACCGTTTGAAGCAAGAGAATTACTACTTGACACTGGCCTTTGATTAGTTCGAGAGAAAAAAAGAATATAAACCTTTTCTGACAAAACTTCTTGCAGGGTTGCAACTGATACACTAGAATCGTCACAGCAATACCACCGACCCATTGCATCCTATGAACAGAAACGGAAATGAGATTGGCATAAAATTGACGTAATGAGCTACATAATATGTACAGATAAACAAAAAGTTAGCAAACCTTTATATAAGCGTAGTAATGACCAGATTCGGGGGAGTAGCCTGAATGCACAATAGTGCCAAAGAGCTTATATTCTGGCTGTGGATCCTACGTAAGGATGCCACCCGTTAGAAAAGAACTAAAACTAATATTAAAACTGAGTGTGAATGAAGGCAATATTAGCAATGATACACCAGTCATTCTTAAAGATGTCAACATGGGTTGGAAAAATGTTGAACCTTTATTGGCCCTTACCAAGCAATTTATGTCTTTTTACTGTAAGTGGCACAATAATAATTAGTAATTTTCCCTCTTTGATGTTTCACTATTTACTTCGAAGTCCTAAATTAGACACACCTTTTGCAATTAAATATTACCACAATGTATGTATGAGTTTTATATTCAAGGGATAATGGACTGTTCATGTCGCATACTGTCAGAAAACAAGGCTAAGTTTTTATCTCTCACAAGCAAGACCTTTTGTGTACCATATCTTCCATAAGAAACATAACTGAATAAACACAATTTGGTGGAAAGATAGAGACATTGAGTTTATTACTTTGTTTATATTGAGAAAATGAAATCAATAAAACAAAAAGAAATTTGAATTGTCTAATAATAAAGACATGATAGGGAACAAATAAAGATATTCCTAACTAGTATATATACAATCTAGATATTCTTCGTTATACAGAATTTTCTCTTTAATGTTTTAAGTATATCACTCCTCCTTAAGTTGGATCATATAATATATTAATATGAATTCATTGCTACAAATATGAACAATCCTTGGTCCTCTTAGACAATAGATGAATATCTCAGCCTATTGCTACAAATATGAATGTCACTGAAGTTCACAAATCTAGGGGAGACAGCTCCCAACTCTAATTTGTCAATTATGAAATAACAATCTATCTTAATATGTTTGGTACTCTCATGGAAGACAAGATTTCAGCAAAATTTTGTTTCTTACTTTTCCACAATATTAAATTATCTCCAACAAGAACATAGTACACTGAAGTGTAGCATTTGTCGCTTGGTAACCCTACCTAGTTAGCATCGAAATACCCAACAATTTGAGTATTTTCCTTGTCTTCATAAAGGATGTCTTTGCCTAAAGAATTCATAATATACTTCATAACTAATAGAACTGCATTCCAATGATTTTGACAAGGAGAATTTAAAAATTGACTTAGTACATTCACGGAAAAGGTGATGTTAGGATGAGTCACAATGAGGTAACTTAGCTTACCAACTAACCTTCAGTATCTCTTGGGACTAAAATATGGTTCTCCTTGATTAGGTACTAGTTTTACACTTGGATTCATTGGTGTGTCCACAAGCTTAGCATTTAACATCCTTGTTTCTTCTACAATGTTCAGTGCATGTTTTCTGAGATATGGTCAAATCATCTTTGGACTAGGCAACTTCTATACCAAGGAAATACCTCAAGTGTCTAATACTCTCCTTATCACTACGTGTGATAACAATGTCGTCCAAATATACAATAGGATAGATACATAATTGGGGAGAATGACAATAAAATAAAGAACAATCAACATATTATTGTATCATTACAAACTGTTGAATGATAGTTCAAACTCAAACCATGCACAGAGTGATTTTTGGAGACCACATAGGGACTTGAGTAGACAACATACCATACCAAACAACTACCCAAGAGCAAAATCCAGGAGATTGCTCCGTGTAAACTTCCTTGACAAGATCACCATATGCGTTCTTGATGTCATGCTAAAAGACTCTAATAATGAATAATGAATAGTTACATTGGAAAAGAACTCAAATAGACATCATTTTAGCAATAAAAGAATGTGTCACTATAAACTTGAGCATAGATTTATGTGTACCCTTTGACAACCAAGGAGATCTAGTGTTCTAGTGTGAACAATTTTACCATGTAGTCTTGTTTTAAGAGAATATAACCGTTAACACTCAACAATTCACGTTAGTTAGAAGAGGAACCAACCCCAAAGTACCACTACTTTGAAAAGCACACATCTTATCAATCATTGTTTGCCACCACTCTAAGTGACAAAGCTTTTCCTAGAGACATAGGAATATGGGCAAAAGATAATGAGGATAAACAAGCATAATGCATGGTCTAAAGACAAAGACAATTAGGGCTAGTACAATTGAGATATGGGTTATGGGTAGAACATGCACCTTTTCAAATAGCAATAAGCCAATCATTTTTAGAGGAGACCAGATTTGGTATCGGAGATAGTGACGATGAAGGCATGGCCTCCACTAATGATGGCAAACTCCTAGCCAAGGGTCTTATCACATGGAGCATGGTCAAGCTTTTGCAAGAGGAGCCAACATTAGAAGGTGAAGCAAAGCTCTTCTTCACTTGGGCCATCATGGAGATTGAAGAGTAGTGTAGATTACTTTAGGCCATGTATTTCGACCAAGTAGTGTAGGGTTATTTAAGGCTTGAATTAAGGCCTAATTAGTATAGGGTTTTTCCTTAGTTGGACATCCAAACCATGTGGAAAGTATGTGTCATGTGTCATGCTTCCATTGGAGAGGATTTTTACTTTAATGGCCACATGGCACTCTAGGAATGGAGAGGAATTTGCTTTATGAGTGGCCACATGTCCTTCCCTCATTGGAGAGGATTTGTGGACACTTGTCCACTCCTTAGAGGGCCTTCATTTCCGGCCAAGAGTTGCATGGTAGGGTTGGCATGCAAAGTTTTGGTTTTTAGGGGTTTTTAGGAGACACCCTTAGCCTATAAATATAGGTGTCTCCTCCCTTGTATTCATCTTTGATGTTGAATAATGTTATGTTTCCCATTTTTTACCATACTACTCTTCTTAAGATCAAGATTAGAGCAACCCAAGTGGCCCCTCTAGTCACCTTTCTCTTAGAGTTGGCTGAACCGCTCTTTGAGTCTTCAAACACTACACCACTACCACACCATCTCATAAGGCCATGAGCTTCTCACCCTTTTCCACCCCTTTCTTTCACATTCATAACCCTTAGCCCACGATTTTCCACACCTACATCTTCTAAGGGACCATCTCCATAGCATCTCTTCTAGCCTAGCTTGAGGAGGTTGCCATCAACTAATCAATATACATCAAAAATGGATCCCATACTAGATTCTGAATAGGACATGATTAACATTGACATACATGAAGAGGTGTTTAAAGACACACTCTCCCACACATTGGTCGTCTTGGGCAATTTGTAGCAATTGAATCTTACATACCGCCCTCCACCTCCAACAACTTTGTCAACATCCTCTAGACACATCCCTGCAATGATTCTCCATTTTCAACCTACTTGAGGCTGCTTTAGGGTTCCCCTTACTATTGCATGTCTTCTAGACCCAACCCACAAAGTTGTGTGGTCTTATACTTGAGCACACTTTCCCACACATTGGTCTTCTTCAACAATTTGTAGTTTATGAATATTACACACTGCCCTCCACCTTCAACAACTTTGTCGACATCTTCTAGACACATTCCTGCCCTTGGCTCTCCATTTCGACCAAACTTGAGGTTGCTTTAGAATTTCCCTTACCAATGTACGTCTTGAAAAAAAAACAAGTGTTCTCTTGAAATGGCCTTTTTAGGTCCCATTCTTCCTTTATCTAGTACTCTCACTTGACTTGGTATACTTTAGAGAAGTTGTGGTTCCTTGTCAAAGCATTCCAGAGTAATTGGAAAATGAAATCAGGGTTATTCCCACTGAAAATACATCTCAATGGCAAAGGCAAATATGTTTTGTTTAATCGCAATCAATTGAGCCTGATATCTTGAAAACACTAAACTGCTTCAAGACGTCTTTTTGGGAAGAAGACACGAGATTATTTTGCTTATGACATTCAATATCTCTTATATGCAACCCAAAGAGTACCCTTACAGAAGGAGGAGATCATAACAATCAAGGATGAAGTCTTAAGTCTTGAAGAGGGCCTAGAATTCATTTTCTATGTTCCAAGCTTGTTGCTTAAAACTTATATACTACCACTTGGGGAGAGCATTAAATAATTGTTTATTATATTTTGTACAGCTTTTATAAGGCTTTCCCTTCAGATATATCTAGCTTAAGAGTAAGAGTCAAAGGTTGTATCCTTTTCCTAGACTTGCACTCATTCTCAATATATATATATATATATATATATATATATACATGAATGTGTGTGTGTGTATAATACATCAACAGAAGTATACCCAGTGTTTTTTGGTATTCTGTAAATTAAGGGTGGTAGCAATTGAGATGGCTTTCCAAACCCACTCCCCCATTCAAGCCCAGAGCTATAAGTCTAGAGCATGGCAACTACCAATGCAAATGATCCAACAATAGATCTATGATTGGCTACGATATACCATCTTAAAAATTAGGACAAAGACTCTAACTTTAAACCATAAAATAGGTTTGAATGTTGAGATTTCTCAAGCTCTATAACATTTAATAAAACATATCTCATAGCTACTGTGGCCATGACTGAGAAGACTAGACATATACCATTCAGAGTGCAATTAAGGCAGCCCAAAGAAGTCATAACTAGGGTAGACCAAGGGTATTTTGAAACTAAAGCAGCTTTACAACACTCTTTTCCTGTCCAATACCATGGACATTTTGGTTGAGTAAGAAAACAAATTTTGGGAGACTATTAGAATGGATTACACACTTTGTATCATGTCCAAGAAAGCATGGAACAACATGGCAGGCTCACACAAGGGTATACAGTAAATCTTAAAAATTACAAATACAACACAACTATAAATACAATGTACTAAATTAGTACAAAATAAATAAAAACGAAAATTAAATCAAAAAGAAAAAAAAAACTTTAGGTGAGCATGGGACATTGCAGACATGATAAAAGGCTATTATTGACCTAATTATAGTGATATTTCCATCTGTACCAGTGAAGTATAAAATATATTTCTGATTATTTGCCAAAGCAAATGCTGTTATGATAAAGACACGACTACTATCGAAGTGACTAGACTTTGTACATGATTAATGTGTGCTTTCACAGGAAAAAACAAACGCGCCCTTTTGAAGTGGCAACTAGTTCAACACAAAAACCGAACATACCTGGCTTGCTTTGCACATGAAGCTAGAAAGAACCAAAACCTCTTCAAATGCAACAGCCTTGTCAATCTTGCCACCCAATATGCCCTCAAATCTCTACAATCCAAATTTCATCAACACACCATCCTTTAAAAATCCCAGGCCACCCCTAATCCTAACAACCAAAAAAATTAAATATATACATATAACTAACCTTTAGTTGTATCACAAGGATGTTAGGTGCTTCAAGTATGGACATTTGCTTCTTAGCCGCCACCAATTTCTTACAACTGAACATCAATCATCCTCAGTTTCATCCTTTCAACAATTAAAACCCACAAACACACACAGAACAAATAGGAAAAAGCTTACATACAATTCGATAGTTGTTTTCCAATCAGAACTATAGTTCTATATCATGACCACATAAAGAAGGTTTGCATTAAAGAATTATGCATATTGTTGAAGTGAAACTGCAATTCTCATTGGAGAACAAAACATGCAAGACCTAAGGAGCTATAACCTTTTGTCCAAACATATATTTAAAAATCAAACTAATACTCACACAATTATACCCACTCGGTAACTTACCTATCACACTTGTACTTATTGTTGCCATCTAAAACCTCGGGCTGAAAGAACTTTTGCATGGAGTCTTGAAGCGAGTTACTATGGAAAACATCAAGACTGATATCCATTATCTCATCAACCTTATTCGACTCATATCCACAGCACAGACACTTCACCTGACTCTGCAAGGCACCACCGAAAATCTCCTTTACCACCGTACTCCCGCCACCGTCTCCGCCGCCTCCATTAGCGTCTCCGCCTTTGCGGTGGAGCTTCTTGAGGCGGAGGCAGGTATTGTGGCAGGCGTCGATTACGTACCGGAGGAACTCGTGCGCGTCTTCCTGGCGGCCACAGCGGAAGTGCTCGGCAAAGATCCGTATACAGCTCTGGATCTTGGAAGGCGCGTCGTGCGAGAGATCCAATTTTAGTGAACGCGCAATCTGCTTCTCAAGTATGCAGAACGGACACGTAGACGCAGAGAAATCACCTGAATTGAAATTCGAAACGGAACACGAAAATTAGGCCAAGGCGCAGAAACTAAACTAAAATTGAAAGAATAACGAGAATTGAAGAGCCGGTTACAGAGAGAAGAGTGTTGGAGAGTGAGACAGAAATTGGCGAGAGGAGGAGTGTATGTGAGGCACTGGAGGACGCTGTTGAGGTAGCACGAGTTGCCCAGGTTACGGAGCCCTATAGGAGGACCGGTTTTGCGTTTCTGACTCAGGAGACTCGGCTGCCAAGTCATCTGCAGGTCCATCAACGACGCCGTCCGCCGCCGCAACGAACCGCTGCATTGGCCGTCGATCGGGGACTCAAGAACCCTGACCACCGCCGCCGCCACCGCAATCGCATATCTCTCTCGCCGCGGGGTTCGGTTGAGTTTTCGTTTCCCTCTCTCGGGTTGTTAGCTGTTTTATTTTTCTTTTTTCTCTAATTCTTCTAGCGACTTCTTTGGTATCGAGGTAGAGGAAATAATATTGCGGAAAAGAAATTAGTGTTTGCGAGTGAATAGTGAGAACTAAGACATGCTTGCTTGTTGTATTGTAGTGGCACACAAGAAATGAGCGAATGGAAAATTCTTAAGTTTTTTTTTATAAGTTGCTTCAAGTTTGATTTTTCATACATTTAAAAATTATAATATATACTTTAATATTATTTTATTTAAATTTAATTAATTTATCACGGCGTTTGGAATTATTCTCTGTCCTTAAATATAAAATTCTAACACTAATTAATTAACTTTTACTAAAAGAAATTGGTTAATTTAGTTAGCGGTTTTGCAATAGTGGTAAATAATTTCTAAAATTGTCCTTGAATAATTCATGTATGAAGAAAAATCATAGTAGTCGTAATTTTTTAATTTAAATATTTTTTATATAAAAAATAAAATAATAGGACAATTTTTAAATTAAATAAAATGTGTGAAAAAATTAAAACATATTAATAGATATTTTTGTTAGTAATAATATATGTTTATGAGGTTAAAGAGAGAGAAAAAAAAGTTAAAAGTGAAGACAAAAAGTGTGAAATAAATATTAAAATTAATTCTCGTCATCTTTTACCAATTAGGTGTCTCCAAAATTTAAGTTGCAATTAAATTCATTAAAAGAACATTAATTTTGATTTAAGTCACTTAAAAATATATTTGATTTCATATGATGAATTACAATTTTAAATTAAAGAAAGTTACGCATTAAATTTACGAAATATTATTTTTAAAGAATAAATAATTAAAAAATAAAATATACAATACGTATTAATAAAGATGAACGCAACTCTTAAAACAATTTCATTCAACAGTGAATATTAAAAATCATAATATGATGTAAATATAAATTTTGAATCTATTTAACTTGACTTTTAAAAGTATTTTACAAAATCATAATAGATTTATCTTTATATACTTTTTAGTTAACTTTTTAAATTGTTGTACTTCTAGTTCAAATAAGGGTCCTGAGATTTTGACACCAAAATTTTGACAATCTTTTGATAATGTCATGTATCACAATTTGATTGGTTGGTTTTTAAAATTTGTTTTGAATTAAAATTTGACGTCAGGTTTAAGGAAGGTTTAAGGAAGGTTTTAGGAATGTGTGCTTCCAAAAATGTCATTATCCTGTTCCATTTGAAATGAACTTTCTCTCTCCTGTTTCAGAAGTCTGGGTTTCGTTCTCTCGTTCACTCTCGCTCTTCGTTTTGGTTGACCCTCTCGCTGTCGTTGTCGGTGTGGGTGTCGCTCTCACTATCGGCGTTTGTTGCACGTGTTTCTTTTGAGCAACGTCGTCGACTTTCTTGAGTTTATTGTGCAAAATGGCAAGTTCCGATAAGCATGGTTCTTCGAGCAACAAGGTAAAAGGGTTCTTTCTCCATTTACTTGTTGTTTTATATTTTTATGTTGTTTTTTTAGGGCATTTATATTTTGAGGACATTTATGGTGGACAGAGTGTGCCACGTGAAGAACCGTCCATCTTCCCTGGAGGCATGTCCACCGATCCACCTCCAATGAAGACGTATGTGAGGACGGGGTCACGAAGGCGTTACAAGAGCATAGAGCTTAGGTCTCCTTACACTGGATTGCTAAGAATAAAAAATGAGTAATATTTGTATAGGTTTCTTCAGAGAATGTAAAATAGAATTAGTATTACATGAACAGATGTTTTGTAATTTGGATTGTATTATTTTCAATGTTAAAAAACATGCATTTGATGTACTATTACTGTTAAATGAATTGTCTCTGTTATTGTGGTTGGCAAATTGAGGTTTTGTTTGAATTGTTAAGGAATAAAGTTGGCAATTTGATGTACTATTGATGTATTTAATGCAGGAATGAAACAATACAGTTTGAATTTTCGGAATATTACAAGACCTTGGTAAACGATTACACGAACAAAATCCTGGATTTGTATATAAAGTTGTACTGCAGGGGCCAGTTCTGGTACCTAGGGGACCATAGTCTAAAGTTTTGTATTTTTTGCATAAACGCAATGGTTTTTTTGTGATTTTGTTGTTTAAGTGTGATTTTAGTGTGGGAAATCAAGTTTGGGCACCCCATGTTCGAGATAAGAAACCATTTTTTCATTTGAACAAGTTAGTTGAAGTTTTACAAGGTCTGGAGCAAAAAAACAAAGTTGTAATCGTTTACAAGACCTTGGTAAACGATTACACGAACAAAATCCTGGATTTATACAGAAATTTGTACTGTAGGAGCCAGTTCTGGTAACCTAGGGGACCATAGTCTAAATTTTTGTATTTTTTGCATAAATGCAATGGTTTTTGTGTGATTTTGTTGTTTAAGTGTGATTTTAGTGTGGGAAATCAAGTTTGGGCACCCCATGTTCGAGATAAGAAACCATTTTTTTTCATTTGAACAAGTTAGTTGAAGTTTTACAAGGTCTGCAGCAAAAGATAAAGTTGTACTCGTTTGCAAGACCTTGGTAAACGATTACACGAATAAAATCCTAGATTTGTACAAAAAGTTGTACTGCAGGAGCTAGTTCTGGTAACCTAGGGGACCATAGTCTAAATTTTTGTATTTTTTGCATAAATGCAATGCTTTTTGTGTGATTTTGTTGTTTAGGTGTGATTTTAGTGTGGGATATCAGGTTTGGGCATCCCGTGTTTGAGATAAGAAACCCTTTTTTCCATTTGAACAAATTAGTTGAAGTTGTACAAGGTCTGGAGCAAAAAACAAAATTGTAATCGTTTACAAGACCTTGGTAAACGATTACACAAACAAAACCCTGGATTTGTACAAAAGGTTGTAATGCAAGAGCCAGTTCTAGTAACCTAGGGGTCCATAGGCTAATTTTTTGTATTTTTTGCATAAATGCAATGGTTTTTGTGTGATTTTGTTATTTAAGTATGATTTTAGTGTGGGAAATCAAGTTTGGGCACCTCATTTTCGAGATAAGAAACCATTTTTTTTCATTTGAACAAGTTTGTTGAAGTTGTACAAGGTTTGGAGCAAAAAACAAAGCTATAATCGTTTACAAGACCTTGGTAAACGTTACACGAACCAAATCCTGGATTTGTACAAAAAGTTGTACTGCATGAGCCAGTTCTGGTAACCTAGGGGTCCATAGTCTCTATTTTTGTATTTTTTGCACAAACACAATGGTTTTTGTGTGATTTTGTTGTTTAAGTGTGATTTCAGTGTGGGAAATCAAGTTTGGACACCCCATGTTCGAGATAAGAAACCATTTATTTCATTTGAACAAGTTAGTTGAAGTTTTACAAGGTCTGGAGCAAAAAAACAAAGTTGTAATCGTTTACAAGACCTTGGTAAACGATTACACCAACAAAATCCTGGATTTGTACAAAAAGTTTTACTACAGGAGCCAGTTCTGGTAACCTAGGGGACCATAGTCTAATTTTTTGTATTTTTTGCATAAATGCAATGGTTTTTATGTGACTTTGTTGTTTAAGTATGATTTTAGTGTGGGAAATCAGGTTTGGGCACCCCATGTTCGAGATAAGAAACAATTTTTTTCATTTGAACAAGTTAATTGAAGTTTTGCAAGCTTTGGAGCAGAAAACAAAGTTGTAATCGTTTATAAAACCTTGGTAAATGATTACACGAATAAAATTCTGGATTTGTACAGAAAGTTGTACTGTAGGGGCCAGTTCTGGTAACCTATGGGACCGTAGTCTAAAGTTTTGTATTTTTTGCTTAAACGCAATTGTTTTTGTGTGATTTTGTTGTTTAATTGTGATTTTAGTGTGGGAAATCAAGTTTGGGCACCCCATGTTCGAGATAAGAAACCATTTTTTTCATTTGAACAAGTTAGTTGAAGTTTTACAAGGTCTGGAGCAAAAAACAAAGCTGTAATCGTTTACAAGACCTTGGTAAACAATTACACGAACAAAATCCTGGATTTGTACAAAAAGTTGTATTGTTGGAGCCAGTTCTTGTAATCTAGGGGTCCATAGTCTAAATTTTTGTATTTTTTGCATAAATGCAATGGTTTTTGTGTGATTTTGTTGTTTAATTGTGATTTTAGTGTGGAAAATCAAGTTTGGGCACCCCATGTTCGAGATAAGAAACATTTTTTTTCATTTGAACAAGTTAGTTGAAGTCCTTCAAGGTCTAGAACAAGTTAGTCTAAATTTTTTCATTTGAATAAGTTAGTTTGGTCTAGACTCAAAGACCTTACAATTTTTTTGACATTTATACCATGGTTGAAACTTATTTTTAGTCTTTAAGTGTGAGTAGATTGTAGGAAGTTATGTTTGGGCAATCCATGAAAACTAACATTATATTGCAATAAGAATCTGTACATAAATTCATCTTTGTCTACATACAAAGAAAAACTCTACAAATGAAACCAATCCTATAACAATCCAAATTTTTATCGTCCTTCGAAAAGCACCAACCTTTGAAAAGTTCCAACTTTGAAAAGTCTCAACCTTCAAAAAGCCCCAACCTTACAAAATCATCAACCTTCGATGTGCAACAATGGTGAATGCCAAAGAGACGAACAAAAAAAGGAAGATGAGAGGGGAACATAAGAAAGAGTTCAAGGAAAAGCGCCAAAGCAAGAGTTCAAGGAAAACCGTGAAAAACAATGCGAGAGACCCACAACAATGCTCAGGCAAATGAAAGAAACAGAGAACTCAGAGAACGCGAGAGAGTGGCGATGAGAGAACGAGAGAGAGTGCATGAGAGACAGACCGACGATGAGAGAATGAGCGACAATGATGCCACAGTGAAGAGCGAATGGGTGCGAATGAAAGAAACCGCGAAATGAAATTTCATTTTTTTTCCACCTTCCAAATATGCCCTTGCCTGATTATTAAAACCTCATTTCTTTCCTTTCAAATTCAGCCAATTGAGAAACCACACGTGGCAGTGTCAAAACAGTGTCAAATGTTTGGTGTCAAAGAAGCGTTTTCATTCAAATAATATTGTTTAGCATTTTCATTAATTTGACTAAAATTGGCAAATGATCTTTTTAAAAAAAAATTGAAAACTCTTATATAAACCATAACTTCTCAACTCTAAGGACATCATAACAAAATGAAGTCGTCGAGAGAAAAAATAAATCTCAAGAAATGGCTAAAATTATGTTAAATGATTTTAAAACCCTAAATACTAATGAGCTAAGCCAATCAATGCACCATACTAGATCAGTTATAATAATCGATTTTATCCATGATCGATTATGACTTATTATAATATATTATCTTGATCAGTTATTAGAATTTTTTAGCATGTTTTTGGCAATTGTGCATTCATTAAATGCATAATCGATTACCTTATTTAGATAATTCGATTATCACTCAAGAAAAAACTGACAACAGATTTTTTTGGAGGTGTCCTTGAGTAAGGTCTTTATAAAAGGGTTTAGACTCTCATTCTAACATACATATGTTTGCTTAAACTAGGAAAATTGTGACTTAGGGTTTGTGTAACTCTTATGCTTTAGCTTTGAGAACTTAGTGTTGGCAAAAGCAACAACTTTCACTGAGAGTGTGATTGAATGTTGTTGTTGAGTGAAGTCTGTCATCCTTTATGAAGATTCAAAGGAAGTGTTCATCCTTTGTGAAGCATTTGAAAATGGTGTTCATCCCTTATGATCTTCAGGGTAAGCGAGTTTCATCTCTTGTGGTAATAATAGAGGTGTTTTTAAACCCTTAAACTTGTCTTTTTGTGTGATTGTAATAATTTATTGGTTTTGTGATAGTGGAACGTTAATCTCTGTTGGGATTAGCAACTGGACGTAGAATCATTGTGATCTGAACCAGTATAAAAATTATTTGTGCAATTTTTCTCTCTTTTCTTACTTTTTATTATTGTTTTAATTATTCGCTAAGTTAAAATTGGGAGAAAATTATTAAAGACACAGATTTGCGATAAGAAACCAATTCATCCCCTTCTTGGTTTATTGTTCACGCTAATCATTCCAATGCACTGCTCTGACATTATTGGTCTTAGAGTAAAATTTCCATGATACATAGACTATCATAATCTCACAATTCACCCAAACAATCATAAGCACTCCAATGAATCATTCAAAGCATTCAGAATTATTATCAATTAAATAAATAAATAAACACATAAAGTCATCTTCCCATACCTTGGCCAATTCTCGGACTATATCTAACACAAGGTCAAGCCAACCCACAGTCTCTTTGTCCTACAGTGCTTCTCTTTGTTTTCCTTTCAATTTTACGTGTCTTTCCTTTTATTCTTTCTCTTTTTCATTTCTAGGTCACTGAATTCCTTTCTAAAAAATAAAATTTTTTAACTAAAAGAAACCACCTATATAACGCTTCCTATAATATCTATAGTTTTTTACAAATATAACTGCTAGATTCCACATTCATTTTTCTATGTTTCAGCTTATATTATTTAAAGTGCATGCCTTTACTTTCTACCCCCCTAATTTATACTTTCTGCACCTTAATTACAAAAGGGAAATGACATTCTTGCCTTTAGGCAAAAAAATATAAATAAACCAAAATAAATAACATAAAACGTTATGTTTTATTATAACCTTGAACATGTAACCACTTAACCCATCAAAAAGCTCTCACCCCACTGAGTTACACAATAACTTGTCAACACATGTAGATTCTAATAAAACAGTCAAATTTTATTTATAAGTTCTATATTTTCTCGGGTCATACAATGATTATGTGTGAGTCCAAATCCTCTTTTCTCTCTAATGCATTCTTTGTCCAACAATACAATTCTATCGAAATCATCTCTTTCAAATCCAATATCATATATCCAAGATATTCATTTTTTTTCTACTACATTATCGAAGATGGACACATGAATCTACTTGTGACTTTTAGGTTCGTTTCTAGGATATGTGGACGAAAAAATTGACGAAAAATGGACAACATTATCTTCATGTAAAAGTTGTAAAACCAAATTACTAATTAAGTTTCTTATTGGACTAACAGAATATCAAAATAATTTTCAAAATGAGTATTTCAAAACATATTTTCAAAAGATAATTTTGAATCTAAAAATATCTTTTAGAACACTTAATTCCAAAAATATTTTTCCTATTTTTCCTTCTTCAATGTACAACTCAAAACTCCTACTCCTTTTCTTGACTAATTTGGAGTGGATCTGCACACATTCAAAACCTGATAATAATAATAAAAAATGTTTCGGAATGATGAATCCAGGATGTGTGCATTCACTTTCAATGTTTCTTCTTCACTTAGAATTGTTGTATTGGACTTGTGTCACATGTTGGTTTGCAACAACGCGTAATAGATAAGTAGATAAGGAGATATTAGAAGGAGAGACACAATGTACGGGAACAAGGAAGGAACATAAGGTAGAGGGAGGGAGGTGCAACGAAAATGGAGATTCCAAATTAAATAAGAAGGACAACCGAAAAAAAAATGAATTTATATTATTAAGGTTTAATCATTCGTCAGGTTCCTATTTGGGGTAGGAATCTTAAATTGGTCCTTTTTATTTTTCGTGTCTTACTTGAGTCCTTATTTTGTGAAAATTACAACAATTTCACCTATGCCGTTAAAATGATGTCGTTGTCATATGTAATGTTTTATGTGGATATTAGTTGTTTTCAAATAAAAAAGTTGGGAAAACTTCATTTTTTTATGAATCCCTAATTGCTTCAATCCCTAATAAAAGGGGAAAACTTCGTTTTGCTTCTTCTTCGAGGATGTTTGCTATTCTTGAAGGATCCTGAAGGTTTTGAAGATGGCCTATTCGTGTTCCTCTTCCTCATGTAGTGGGTGGCGAAAGCAAAACTTTAATTTGGTCTGTAGTGGTGGTGGAGGATCTACGATTGTTTGCCTTTGTGGAGAGAAATGTGTTTTAAAAACTGCGAGAACTGCTAAGAGTAGAAGGAAGTGATTAAATATATATATGTATGTATGTATGTATTTATATACCTATAATATAATCACATCCCGATAAAACACGTATTAAAACCATAACCAAAACGCACTCAAACAAACATTGTAAAAGACCTTTAAACATGGGGGACCACCACATCGCAATAAAAACGCAATGCAATACAACTAAGGAGGACCACCACCCAACATCGCAATCAAAATACTACAACATATGATTATAAAAAAACTCAACAAAAAACTAACATTTACCGACCTTCGTGAGATTCACCTTCAATGACCACGTGATGGATACTTCGCGACTCGTGATTCCAGCGATAAAAGGTCTCACACCTCCAATGACCACGTGATGGAAATCTCGCGACTCTCTCAATGTCAAATGCGATTGAACCCTAATTTTCCAAATTCAATCCCTAATTTTGTAAATTGAGTCCCAATTTGTATGAACCCTAGAATCTCACTACCTTTTTCCCAATCCCTAATTCGAACAAATTCAATCCCCAATTTTTGAAATTCATTCCTAATGTTAAATTCATTTTTTCCAATTTCTTTTAAAAAAAACAAAATAGACACTCCAGAATCATGTACACCAAATAATGAAGTACATATCATTTAAAAACCAAGATGACCATGTCACGTCAACCTAACTATAACGTCATTTGACCCAATTTAATGATAGGAGTGTAATTGTTGTAATTTTCACAAAATAAAAATCCAATTGAGACGTGAAAAAAGAAAAAGGACTAATTTGAGATTCTCACACCAAATAAGAACAAGACGATGATTAAACCTTTTATTAATTCAAAAGGTACAACAGAAATGAGGATTCCAAATTAGAGAAGAAGGACAAGCGAAAAAAATCAACTTATATTATTAATTCAAAAAGGTAGAATAAACATTTAAAAAAATTAAGGGATGTAGGAAATAAAAAATGGAATGCATGAAGTAACAACCTTAATTTTGAAGTAAAAACACATTTCTTCATTGTTAAACTAACTGATTAGATCAATATGTATTTTTGATTCATGTACATTATCCTAATTAAACAATTTAAAAATCTCACCAAAATGACTTATATAAACTATTCGAAATACATGCATGCCAATATGTATACATTTCCATTTTTTAAATTGGTTTGATTTCTTTTAATTATTTTTTATATTAAAAAGTTTATTAAAATGGTTAATCAGACACCGAAAGTTCCAAGAATAGTGGGTAATTTAAATGATAATTTAATGGTAAAATATTCTAACAATGTAAATTTATTGAGAATAATTTCTTTATCGTTGTTATAATTATAAATTTCAAGATGCACATTTAGCATACTTTATCTATTTTAGCGTTAAAATATTAAATAATATAAAAATTACTTGTATGAATTAAAATACTAGTTATTTGACAGTGTAAGATTATTTAGGACTTATCATACATCATAATTTCTTCTTTGACAGTGTAAAGTTACATATACTGTCAAGCAATTGTCATATATCATATAAGTTCCAAATATGCACATTGAAAATTATTAACAATGTTATCTGCAAAAAGGTCTAGAGTTTCATTTCAAACATCCTGTCCCAAGAACACAGACGGATCCACTAAATGAAAAAACAGAAGGATTATCACAAATAAAAATCAGTAACTATATATATATATATATATATATATATATATATATATATATACCGAAACAGTCATACAGTAACTCCAAAATACACAACGTATACCCTTTTTTCACATTATTTTTGTCTTCCCCTATAACTATATAGAACTAGAGAGAGCCGACGAGATAAATACATAAAATACAACAATGACAGCATGCAAATAAAAAAAATTACGTAGGATCAAATATTCCCAACTCTAAAACAATGTCTCGATGTCGAATGATATCAATACATTTTAGATAAACAAATTACTTTTACAAGTTTTCATCTGTCTAACAAACTACTCTACATGCCGCTGTTCGGACCATTGTCCAATAATAATAAATAGTGGGTGGAGAGGCTTTTAATCTTTGATCATTCAACTTGAAATTTTGAATCGCTAAGATTGAATGGGAATTGCTACAAACAAATAAATATTGTGAAATGCGAATGACCTCAAATTCCTCAAAAATCAAATGCCATGGCCAAGCACCTATTTTTTAAAGGATGAAGTTTGTATTTTACATCTTCATGTACTAAATTGGATCATCACAGTGCTTCCCCCGATCTAAATTTATCTAAAATTGTTATAAGACTGAACAAAAAATGCTTGCGTATACTTCTATCTGATACATGAACATCTGATGCCCTCTTGCTAGATTATGTAAAAACTACTACATAGTCTCGTCAACTTCTGAATAAGGCATGGACAACTGGAAGAGATACAAAGAAATAATTTATAAGAGGAAGCAAAATTGCGGAAATAAGAACTATATTTCATTTACATTTTTTACATACCTCGTGTTAAAGACTGCAGCTATCTACTTGTTAAAGGTTGAGACTCTTGACTTTGGGAAGATTCAGGGTCGGAGTCATTTGAGGTGGCTCGAGAGGCTTCGTTTTTCAACTTGTAATTATTATATGCTGCTACCCCTGCAATGGCTGGATAAAAATTTAAAAAATGGTTACAGAAGCTGCTCCCTTTTCTTAATCAACAGATAGCACTGCTCATGATTGGTTCTAATCTAAGATTTACAATTATTATAACTATTACATCGGATCGTTTAGCTTTTGATTTGACTATAGCCTTTATTCATACTTCTCAGAAATATTCTATCAAAAATGAATCATATTAGCTATTTTTAATTAACAAATTTATCGGGCCACAGTCCAGATTAGTACATCTATGACTATGAATCCATCTAAAATAAGCCACAAAAAAATATATAATATTTTTATGGTTTGAGACTGAGACTCTTGATATCCCAATCGACTAGCAGTGAAACTCTTAGTGGAGCAAACTTATCTCAGCACCTAGTTTATCATTTTTGCCTTTAGTAGACCTTTTTGCCTTTAGATTAACATTTGTTGCAAGACTTCATCTCCCATCAGCCAATTCATCCCACTTGGGGCAGATCCATCAGTTGTGGTGGCCTTCTTCCCATAGTCTTCTTCAGTTTGGTAATTTGTGCTATCATAAAACCTCCCCATATAAACTGGAGGATATTGCAGAACAGCAACCACTGCACTTGTCTGTGTTGCTTTAACTTTTCTGGATACTGTAAGGGATTCTGCTTCCATACTTTCCTCCACAGTAGTACTTTTACTGTTTTCTACAGCAACTATTTCATCCAGTAGACTATTTCCAATTCCAGGCACCAGTTGATATCCAGAAAATCAGGTAACTTATGCCCTTTTGACAAATAATATGTAGAAAGTCGAGCCTTGATCTCCAGCTCTATAATATTACTAACTGACTCGTGCAATTCGATCCACATGAAGAAGTAATTCTACTGGCTCAGTTTGACTGTATAAAACTCTATCTATGCCAGTTTCGGGCACAACCACTCCTTCCTTGATTCTAGAAGTTTTCCTCAATAGAAGAGTAGATTCAGATTCAGAACTTGTTCGCTTGTCAACGAGTAAGCAACTCAGCTTCATAGACAGAGGCCTTCCAACCTCCCCTGCAGCTTCTTGTACAACATTGGCAAAATCGATGCAACTACTCTGTTTAACCCTCTCATCAATGTTGTCCCAAAACGCTTTAATTGTGATGGAAAACACTCTGCATAGGTTCCATGCCCAAAGTAGGTAACCAGAGATCTGTTCTTTTGTTGCAGCTTCAATGCGTCATCAGATAGATTTGCTCTTTTGTTGCAGCTTCAATGCGTCATCAGATGCATCAGGTGGGTCATAAATTAGGCCAAGCCACCAAGGTTTACTCTCGGCTTGTCCCCAACCAAAATCACCAACAACAAAATCATACCCTTCATCTCTCAAGTCCTTCACGTCTACCACCGTGTTTTCACTTGTCTCTGCAATTGGAACCCCTACAGTCACAGTGTTCTCAGAACAATCTTTGTCTTTTTCTACCTCTTCACTGCCTCCCCCGTCTTTTGCTTCCTCAACACCAACCACTTTTGAACCATCCACACTCCCAACAGCCGCATCTTCTACATTATTCTCAGAAGTAGTAATCACCATGTTCCCACCACTTTCTGCTTTCTTTCCTCTATCTTCACCCTCCTCCATTGTTTTAACATCGCACCAAGACCTAACACACTCTTCCCACTAAAATCAGCACGTTTTGCAACTTCATTATAAGAAGCAAGAGTTACAACATTCCCATCACAGTCTTCACCTAATGTATTTTCCCCATCAACCTTTGTCAAATTATCCTCCCTCAGAGCAGCAACTTTTACACCTTTCTCAGAAGCAACATCAACAATCTCACTACACTTATTATCAACCCCAAACGCACCATCAAGATCTTTCAAAGAAAGGTTCTTGGATTTTTGTTGCTAGGTCTTGAACCCCTCGACAAATTTTCTTCCATGCTATTGATGGTTAGGTGTACTTCTGTTGTTCCTGTGATGTCCTGAACTTCAAAGACATTTGCTGCCCTTGTTGTGTGACCTTGGGTGCCATTCCCTTCAATTATGGACAACTCCCCTCTTTTTATCCAGCACTTCTGGTTTTCCTCCCTTTCTACCTCAATTTCCTCTTCAGGATCCTACCTTCTTCCTTTTTTCTCTCCATTCACATAGCTCTGGCTGCCTTCGAATCCCCTTTCATGGGATTTTGGCTTCCACAACATATCTTTAATTTCTTGGAAGATCTCCCTGATTTCTTGCATAGTGTCCTTCCTTTTAGTTATAGCTCTATGGGATTCCAACTTCGGCAACATATCTTTAATTTCTTGGAAACTCTCCCTATTTTCTTCCTTTAATTCGACTATGGCTCTTCCCTATTCACTAGCCAATCTTTCCGATGTACTCAATCTTCCTGCCATGTCTCTCCTTCTTCTTGATCTAATAGGTCGGACCAATTGTTAGGTTTCTTGGTGATAAGAAACTAAGACTTTCCTCTGTTTTGATGATGGAACACACAACACACACTCAGAGTAGAAAAAATTTGTATTATTTTGTGGGTAACAAAGAAAATGTTCAATAACATCCAAGGGAACAATCTCCCTTCTCACAAATACAAACTTGTCCACAACAAAGATACAAAAATGTGTCTGTCTCAAGCCCCAATACCCTGCCTGCAACACATTCCACATAAAATGTTTGAGAGAAATCTGGTAGAGCAAGTATTGGTGCTGTTGTCAGTGTTGTCTTCAAGAGATTCACAGCTTCTGTGTTTTGAGAGGACCATGCAAACTGCCCTTTTCTTAATAAATTTGTCAAAGGCTTTGCAATCTTTCCATAATCTTTAATGAAACGTCTATAATACCTTGTAAGGCCTAAGAAACCCCTTAGAACCTTAATAGACCGTGGAACAGGCCAATCTTGAACAGCCAACACCTTCTCTGGGTCCATCTCCACCCCCTGACTTGAAATAACATGGCCCAAATACCTAATTTGCATCTTTCCAAATTCACACTTTTTCCAGTTAGCAAACAACTGTTGCTGCCATAAAGTACTAAGAACTTGGAGGAGATGTTCTTTGTGTTTCTCCCAAGTTTTTCTATAAACCAGTATATCATCAAAGAAAAAAAGCACACTCTTCCTTAAAAACTTCTTAAGAACAGTATTCATGACACATTGAAATGCCTTATTTGATTATACCCTGCCCCCAAATCAATTTTGAAGAAGTAACTTGCACCATACAGTTCGCCTAACAACTCCTCTATCACTAGGATAGGAAATTTATCTGGAATTGTAACCTTATTTAATGCCCGAAAACCAGTACAGAAACACCAACTACCATCTTTCTTCTTAATCAAAATCACTGGACTAGAGTATGGACTTTTACTGGGCCTAATAATTCATGTCTTCAACATCTCAACAACTTGTTTCTCAATTTCTGCCTTCAATAGGTATGGGTACCTAGAAGGTCTCACATTGATCGGATCTACTCCAACTTTAATCGGAATTTGATGGTTCAAATGCCTTTTGGGTGGTAGCTCCTGTGGTGTACTGAATATGCCTTCAAAAGTCCCCAGAATTTCTTGCAACTTTGTGTTTTGTCTTGTTGTCAACTGGTTTTGTCCCTCAAATCCTTCCTCTAATTCGGCACTACCCATCTCCCAAACTAATGTCACCACTTCAATCTCCGTTTCTTTTAATAAGGCTGCCGAAGTAACCACCCTCTTGGTTAAAGAGGGATCCCCTTTATTGAAACTTCCTTCACTCCTTAAATGAAGCGAATGGTTAATTCCCTCCAATTAATTCTAACCTCTCCAAGTGTAGCTAACCAAGCAACTCCCAAAATAAGATCCACACCTCCTAATTCAAAGAGGTAAAAACCTTCCTTCACCTCCAATACCTCCAAATGTAAAGTTAAATTTTTACAAATCCCACTAGTAGTCTTTTGATGGCCATCTCCCAGACTAACTTTATAAGGAAAAGTTTTATCCACTGCCAAACCCAATTCAGCCACTAACTGATCTGAAATGAAGTTATAACTAGGACCACTATCAATAAAAATCAGTACCCTTCTTCCTTGCAACCGTCCTTGTAACTTCATAGTATTTGTTTGAGTTAATCTTCCTGCAGAAAAAACAAATAACTCCATCTGTTTTTGGTCCTCATCTTCTCCTTCTTCAGGCTCCTCTTCCTCTTCATTCTCCCCAAAATTAACACCCGAAGGTTCTTATCAGGACATTTATGACAAGGACTGTATGGTCCTTCACATTGAAAACATTTGCCCTCTTCCCTTCGCTTAATATATTCAGGGTAGGCTAAATTCCACAATCCCCTTCTTCTGTTTTCACCTGAATTCAAACTGCCCACCTTAGACTCCAAGGTTACTCCCCCTCCATCTATTCTAGTCGTGCTAATGTCACTGGAACTACCGATTCATTCCAAGTCCCCTTCAATGTTTCTACTTGAGAAACCACTCCCCCCACTTCCTTGAAAACGACTTTGATACGAATTATTTCTAGTTGTTGTCCTCTCCCCAAACCTTACATCACTTGAAACTCTAGCAATCTCCATAGCTCTAAATAGATCCTTGGGATTGTGTGGTCGGATCTGGTTTCTAATATTAACATGCAATCTTGCAAAAATGTATTCCATCAATTGTTCATCTGTCATTTTTGTTGCTTGTCCTACTAACATATCAAATTCCTGTTTGTATTCTGCCACCTCTCCTTTCTCTCTGACAACAGCCAATTTTTCAAACATTGATGCTCTATCACTTCCTCCAAACCTTCTTATTAACGCTTCTGCCAATTCTTCCCATGAAGGATTTTTGGTTTTCTTCCTCCAAAATCTGAACCAATGATTGGCTCCTCTTTCCATACTAAAGAAGGTCAACATGATTCGCTCCCTGGTGAAACCTCCTGTACTTCAAAAAAAATTTCAACCCTAGATATCACCCAATTGGATCCCCTCCTTCAAACGAAGGAAGTTCCACTCTTACCATCCACGCTTGCTGGTTCTCCCTTTTGTCTTCCTCCCACTCTTCATCAATCTCTTCTCTTCTTCCCAGTCTATCCCCGTATACAGAACATACGCTTCCTTCAGACCCTCTTTCTATGTTCTTAAGTTTGGGCAAAACATCTTCCATCATATCATTGAGCCTTTGAAAATTGGGTCTAGTTTCCTCCCTAGTCTCCTCAATTGCTCTCTCTACTATGCTCACTCTACTCTCCATGACTCTCTTGATGTTTTTTTTGATCGAGCAGGTCGGATCAAATTGTTAGGTTTCTTGGAGACAAGAAACCAAATTTCTAATTCAATTTAAGAAATTAACAAACAAATCTTATTGCACAACATAAGATAACACTCTAATTCTGAAAAACATAATACAAGAAGACTCTCAACAGCTTCCAAGGGTAGAAATTCTCTTCTACACAGGACAAGCCCTATTCTGAAACAAAAATACACACACCGCCAGGAGGGACCGTTTCCTCCTTAGAAGATAACCCCTACAAGACTAAATAACTTCCTCTAACCACCCATAACTTGTCCAACTACTGTTAACTATTTTGTAACTCTAGTTTTGAACCTTTTTCCTAACATACACCTTAAAAGTCTTATCAGAATATGGTTATTGGTTCTCAAGTTTTAGCTTTTGGAAGAGATTCCATTTCTCAGCCAGGGAGGTTCTGCTTTTATACTTAACTGTATTCTCGTACACTCAATTTCCATTAATACAATCTCTATTCAGTTTTGCCCCATCAATAAAATACTAATAGTTAATCTCCAACCATACTAGATTTGCTCACGCTAATTTCTAAAATGAAGTCTTTGCTTCCATGAGCTTTTAAAACGTGTATAACCTAATGGCACATAGGCTTCCAGGGAGCACCCAATACTGGGCCATCAACTTTCCCGGACAGTGGAATATGTAGATGTACACTACGGCCTTTGGTTTGTGAAAATTTCTCAAAGGCATCTAATGAAACAGGAAATTTTAAAGGTCAAAGCAGAATCCGATTCTTACCAATAGCATAACCAACCAAATTGATAATTGTTAACTTTGTATCAGCAAACAGAACAGCAGACACTAAGACAACCACCCAATCCTTGACAACTCCGGCAACACGAATGGTTAAAGCACTTGTATGTGTAATAACAAGGAAAACTGATAAGTTTAGAGCAAAAGTACAAAGGCAGTTGAGGATGAGCAAAAGAGGAGGGAAGGTCCATGGTCCATGTTCATCCATCTTCGATTTCTCCAGAAATATCCATGGAAGGAATAAACAAATTGCACTGCAGAAGAATCAAAAATTATTTTGGAAAGCATCAGTTCATGATACACCAACTTTCTTCAAACATTTTTGTAACAGTAAGTGAAATTACTAAAAGAAAGCCTTGCCTGCAGGGACTAACATAATACATCACGGATATAGGGTTCAACTTAAGACCTTTCCTCTTAACAAAAATCTCCATGAAGATAAGTCTCAGAGCTTCACCAACAACACCTCCCATTTGATAAACTACTCCAACCCAATTTATGTTTATCTCTCCATAAGAAGCTACTAGGACGCCAAAACTAATCACTGACATGATTAATAGCATTTTACAGCTCATTACTTCAAGTCCTACAGCTACTCCAAGCACAAAAACAGCTACAGGCACTGTGATTGACAATTGAAGAATTAAATTAGTTGTCATTTTGGAGAAAAAGTATTGTAAATATAAAATCATTATATGGTATATATTGAACAACTAATCCAAGTTGTTTAACTAATAGATCTGATGGTTTTAAATGTCTCACAATACACATTTTGTGATTACACTTTCCATTGGCAAATATCATATATGAAGAATGATACCTATCGACTATCAATAATCAACAAGATCACTAAAACTTACTAACTGCCTTCAGCATTTGTGCAAAAGCAACAGAAATGTACAGGTAGGCAGTATTTCCCAGCCAAAGAGTCATCGCAAACATGGCCCCAATTGGCACTACGGAAGTAACATATCTGAAACAATAAAGGTATAATTACAACTGAAATTTGGAGTCCCCATATGTATTTTTAATGCAATAAACTACTATGGTGAATAGACTTGAAGTTAACATACAAGATGTATATGAATGGGTACAAAGTTTCAACCAACCCAGTTTATTCTTATACACCAAACCATGCAAAAGACAACATATATATTGCATCTTATGTTAATTAGGGAAACATAGTCTCTATTTCTTGAAAAGAGAATGATTTTTATTTTTATCATTCATATATATTACATTCTCCTTACACCTATTTGTAACAATTTAATCTTCCAAAAAAAGAAAATAAGGAAAAAATATACTGAAAAATAAACTAAAAGATTCTACAATATTTTTTCTAATTAGGAAGATTTTCCTCTAATTACAACACTAATGTTAATTATGGAAACATAGACATTTGATATTGGTAGATAATGTTTGTAATAATGTCTTCTATTTACCATATTTATGTTTGGTTGCCATATATACTTGTATCATTCTTCATTATAAATATGTTACCCTATGTGTATTTTAGACACAAGGAAAATTAACCATATACCTAGTTTTTCTTTATAATCAACATGGTATCTAGAACTTAGGTTCTTTGGCATTTCTTTTTCGTCGCCTTTACCACTACAATTGTTGTCATTGTCGTTAGCCACCACCTCACTGTTGTCGGAGTGTCAATTCAGACTGGCAACCACATAGTTTTGATCGCCTCGACCAGGCAACCTCTACACCACAAGAATCGCCGCCATTGGAGCAGCCACGCTTCCTCACATGCCATTTAAAGTCGCGCCACTGTCTGCTTCGCCACCACTCATGGAGGCACGTCACAACCCCTCTCCGATGGCGATCACTTGCGTCGAGGTCGTCTCTTCATCCTCTTTCTAGACTTGGCCTCGTTGATCCGATCGGACCTCTTTGCTGTTTTAGGGATTTTCTCTCTCTTCTTCCATGGCGTCTTCTGCTGCCTCCTTCACTTCTGATATCTCTTTTGCCACCGAGGCAGAAAAGAAATGTCAAAGAACCTAAGCTCTAGATACCATGTTAAGAAGTGGACTTTAAGCCTAACTCAACTCCACAAAATCGGATTGTAAGGTAAAGTTTGCACCGACTTATATGTTGTAAACTTGCTTTATCTCTAGTCGATGTAGGAGATCCAACAGAATACAATAGAAATGTCAATTAAAATGTCTAAACCTAATCAACAAATATGCAGAAATATAGGGAGCCAGTCACTTGGACACAGGATTAGCATTAGTTTTCAAATCAAAAGCATTGCACATGAACTTCTAAAACAAAAGAGGTTCATTTACAGAACAACCATCAAATAAATGACTTGAATCCTTGTAGCCAACACAACATACTAAAAATGTAGCTATCGATTTTTAATTAGTTAACTAGAAATCAAACTCTCATGTTGATGTCTAGAATGGTGGCACCACGAGGAAGAGGAGGAGGTAGGAGCAACCAAGGAGGACGTAGTGGCCAAAGTGGACGTCTTCAATGCTCATATTGTAAGAGAATGGGCCATACACAAGATAAATGTTATTCCTTGCATGGCTTTCCAAAAAAAGCCGCTCATGTGTCTAAATTTGATAATTCAGAATCTAGAATTTTTGATGAAGAGTACCAAGAGATTTTGAGGTACAAGTCTAAAAAATCTTCTAATCTTGGCCAACCCTCCTCAATGTCAAATGTGTCAACTGTCTGCATCTCTCAATCTGTGGAAGGTCATAGTCCATGGATTCTTGACTCAGGTGTCTCATATCCTATCTCTGGTAACATCACTTCATTTTCTTCCATGTCCTCTCTGAAAATTCGTCATTTGGTTATTGTTGCCAATGGATCCAAAATTACCTCTTAGGGAATTGGCATAGTCTCCTTATCTCCTTCACTAAATTTGAATTTTGTTTTGTATATTCCTCATTGTCCTTACAATTTAATCTCTTTGAGTCAATTGACTCGTTCTTTAAATTGTTCTAAAACCTTTTCTACTAATTCCTTTGTTATACAAAAACATGGTATGGGTCGTCTGATTGGAGAAGGACATGAGTCACGAGGACTTTATTTCTTAAAACCTAACGCCTCAGTTTCTTGTTTCACAACTTCATCCCCAAAACTTTTGCATGATCAGTTAAGTCACCCAAGCTTATCCAAGTTAAAGATGATGGTTCCAAGTCTCATTCTTTATTATAAATGTATTACCCTACGTGTGTTTTAGACACAAGGAAGATTAATCCTATACCTAGTTTTACTATATTCAACAAGTATCATAGTCTATCCTAACTCTATTAAAAGGGTCACTCATCATGTTGTACAATACTAAGCCCAATAGTAATGAATGTAAGAATATATTGAGAAAAACCCAAGTTTCAAGTAGATTAGATCCCAAATAGCAAATGCTATGAGATCCCACTTTTAAAATACCAAGAGTCACCAACAGCCAGAGAAATAAAACAATCAAATTGCTCCATACATAAAACCGTATTTTAAATCAAGCATCAACTATAAAATGCTTCTTTTTGTACTCACACTTCAGGAGTCATTCCCTGATCAACCTTCATAACCTGTAAGAAACAGATCATTAACCTGCATTACATGACAGAAACCAATTAAATAGCACAATACACCAAGCACAAATCCATACCTTCAGAATCTTGGTTAACGAAAAACAAAGAACGGAGGAGAAGACCATGTGAAGTAGAGTCAACCCCAAAGGATAGGGGAAGTTAATTTCCTTAGAGGACAAAACCCACTACAGACACAAATTGAAAAGACAAATTAGGCATCAGCTACATAACAACACAGTTTTTAAGCATTTTCTCCTCGGTTATTCATTCCTCAAATGAAACCACTCACGAACTAAGCAAAATCTAACATCAAACAGGAGACAATAATACTTCCAAAAAAAAATCACTCCAATAGACAACCAAACCTGAAATAACCAAAATAAAAATCCAAACGACAAGCTCTAACACAAGGTAGTCTGCCATTACCAATACACCGACGTCATTTAACAAATGAGTCACGACATGAAAATTTCCTAAAAAAGTGAAAAATTTTTGCTGAATTCCTCAATTCTCTTACACTGAACCAAAGTCCAGAAACAGCCAAATTAAAACACTTCCGTTCCGATTGAACAAAATGCCCAACTACCACTAACAATATCAACTGACAAATCATTCATCATCATATCCAATTCCAATCAACAACAAACGCAGCAAATTTAGGCAAAACAATTCACAGAACAGAAGAAAGCAAATTAAAATAGAAACACGGAACCATAACATCGAATCCTGACTTCGAATTCAGCACGGAGCGATCTTCGCGATATACTTCTGACAAAGCATTTTCGGGTAATATTTATTACGGGGAAACAAACGGAGAAGAGAGTGCATGAGTTTGAAGTGATTGGCGATAACCTTGTTGAAGAAGATTTGGCCACTGGAGAGAGCAATGTAGAGAAGAATGTAAGCGTAGGTGCGCAAAGTATCAGTCTTCAGATCCGCCATTGATGCAAAAGCCGTGATGTTTCGTGTTTCAACTTATGACTTCACTGACTCTTTGCGTCCTTTCAAAGATGCATTTGAAACCCGATTTCTAAATGGGTCGGGTCTCGGTTACCCGACACTAGCTAGAAGAAAACGAAAGAAAGAGGTTCACACACATTTATCACGTAACAGAACATGTGAAAGGAAATAAATGGTTAAAAATATAGTTTATTGGAATATAAAAATATATAGAATTTTAATAGTAAAGGATTATGAAGTGAATTTTCGTCAATTTATAATTTATTATAAATAACAACTTTAACGATTTATATGTCATTCTTTATACATCGAGTTCATTAACTTTAAAATATATATTCTAGATTTTATAATTCTGAATATATTTTTTATTTTTTATTTTAAATTATATAATTCGAAATATATTTTTTATTTTTGTATTTTAAATTATATAATGCAAAATATAATTTTGTATATTTCAAATTGTAGATTTTAAAATATGTTTCGAAATGCTGAATTCAGATGTATACATTCACTTCTTCACTTAGAATTGTTGTATTGGACTTGTCACATGTTGACTTGGCTGAACGAGTAATAGACAAGTAGATAAGGAAATATTGGGAAGAGAGACAGAATGTACGAGAATAGGAAGGAACATAAGGTAGACGGAGGGAGGTGCAACGAAAATGGGGATTCCAAATTAGAGAAGAAGGACAACCGAAAAAAATTAACTTATATTATTAACTCAAAAAGATAGAATAGATATTTAAAAAAAATTAAGGGATGTAGGAAATAAAAAATGGAATGCATGAAGTAGCAACCTTAATTTTGAAGTAAAAACACATCCCTTCATCGTTAAACTAACTTATTAGATCAATATGTATTTTTGATTCATGTACGTTATCCTAATTAAACAATTTAAAATTTTCACTAAAATGACTTATATAAACTATTGGAAATACATAACTCATTAGATCAATATGTATTTTTATTCATGTACGTTATCCTAATTAAACAATTTAAAATTTTCACTAAAATGACTTATATAAACTATTGGAAATACATGCTTGCCAATATGTATACATTTCCATTTTTTAAATTGGTTTGATTTCTTTTAATTATTTTTTATATTAAAAAGTTTATTAAATGGTTAATAGACACCCACAGTTCGAAGAATAGTGGGTAATTTAAATTGTATCGTACGGTCTCCTGGCATCACCGGGTTGAGTGGCTGACCATCAGGCCGATCGACCACCAAGTCCACTGATCACCAGACTGATTGACCACCAAGGCAACCGATCATCAGGCCGACCGACCACCAGGATGACTGACCACCAAGTTGACCGACCACCAGGCCGACCACTCAGGCTGACCACGTGGTTATATTATAAACGATAATAACTCATTAAAACCCTAATGCAGATTAAAGTGTTATTGGGTCGTCATTAGGCCGGTAAAAATCCATTACAACTAGTATAAATAAAGGCCTCATGTATGACTTTAGGACACAATACACAATATATGCATTATTTGTTGTGCTAACCGCTTGGTTATATTACTAACTTGAGCGTCAGAGTGTCTTTGACAAGTACCTGCCCCCACTGCTTGAAGAAGGAGGAGGGAAAACGAACAATATAACTTGAAGTACGAGGACGACTAGGGAGTCCATCCGATCTTCAAGACAACCTGGAGTGCTTTGAGTAAGGGACTTCAACCCTATACCCGAAACATAAATGATAATTTAATGGCAAAATATTCTAACAATGTAAATTTATTGAGAATAATTTCTTTATCGTTGTTATAATTATAAATTTCAAGATGCACATTTAGTATACTTTATCTATTTTAGCGTTAAAATATTAAATAATATAAAAATTACTCATATGTTGTATGAATTAAAATACTAGTTATATGACAGTGTAAGATTATTTAGGAATTATCATACATGATAATTTATTCTTTGACAGTGTAAAGTTTACATATACTGTCAAGCAATTGTCATATATCATATAAGGTTCAAATATGCACACTGAAAATTATTAACAATGTTATCTGCAAAAAGGTCTAGAGTTTCATTTTAAGCCTCTGTCCCAAGAACACAGATGGATCCTCTAAATCAAAAAACAGAATGATTATCTCAAATGAAAATCAGTGACTATATATGTGCTGAAACAGTCATACAGTAACTCCATAATACACATGCTACAAATACACAACATATGCCTTTTTTACATTATTTTTGTCTTCCCCTCCTATAACTCTATTGAACTAGAGAGTCGACGAGATAAATACACAAAATATAACAATGACAGCATGCAAATAAAAAAAATACATAAGGATCAAATATTTTGTAATGGATGAAAAGGAGGTGGGACTAAAAGGATGAGTTGAGTGGAGGAGAAGCACATGTGTGAAGTGGGCCAACTCTAAATTATGTGGATTTGAGTGTTGATAAGGATTACAAATTTTGTTAGAGGAAAAGGGAGGAAAAGAAAAAGAAAACTTGACTCATCTATCTGGAAATTTCTCTATGTGACTTTCTATTATTGTTGTTTTATTTGTTTTTCATCGTACCCTGACTATCCATGGTAGAAGGAGAAAGAAAATAGAATCTACCATCAATAAACTTTTCACTGATATTCCATTATGCTCTGTTTTTACCTGTCCTAATACTTTTACCATAACATTTGGTGCTCTCGTTGAGTTCGACCTAGTGAGTTCTAAAAGGCTTTTTATATCTATCCTCCTCTTTCATTCGAATTTGATGATAACCAGACCAGAGATCCAGTTTAGAGAAAAATTTTGCTCCATGTAATTCATTAATGAGTTCGTCCACCGTAGGAATAGAAAAACTATCCATAACATGATTGCATTTCAACCCTATAATCTGTACAAAATCGCCATGTGCCATCTTTTTTTCTTTACCAAAACGATTGGAGAAAAGAATGGGCTAGTGCTAGGAACAATGAGCCATTCATCTAACATCTCCTGGATCATTTTTTCAATCTGCAGCTTCTGACTGTGAGGTTATCTATATGGTCTCACTCTTACCGAACTGGTACCTTGCATAAGGGAATAACATGGTTTTGAGACCTGTGAGGTGGTAACCCTTTTGGAATAACAAAGACTGGTTTTTAAAGATGCAACAATCTAACTAATTGAGGGTCCATGTCGTGAGGTATCTCCAACCTCTCCTCCCGAGGACAAAATATAGGTTGGGCCTAAATTGTAAAGAGTGTTGCAATACCCTTCGTATGACACATCCTTCTTAAATGATTGAATTGTGTTGGGCTGGTTGTGATGGATTTGTCTCCATAAAGTGTAATAAATTTGTTGTCCAAGTAAAATTTTAATGCAGTGTGCTGTAATCAGTGATGTGTGGACCCAAAGTGGTGAGCAAAGCAGCTCCCAAAACTAAATCAGCACCAGTAACAAGCAAAAGATAGGCTGGTAGTTAAAGGGAATGTCCTTGAATCATTACTTCCAACTTGCTTACTAACCCTTCAACAATTAAAGAATTTCCATTCCTACCAACACATGAAAATCTGGGACTGGCTCGTGGGTAATTTAAGGCAGGAAGTTAATCGTGGTTGAAGAAAATTATCGGAGCTACCACTGTTAAGCAGAACTTGAATCATCATGCCATGGATAAAAGCCTTGAAATATCATTATGCCAAGATCAGAAGACCCTTTTAACGCATTAAAAGACAAGTGGTGCTCAAGATTATTATAGTGTCCAACTGGGAATTGGGGTCTAGTGGTTCAGGTTCAACCTGCAGATTTTCATCATCAACAATTTGCAAGAATAAGTGTTGTTTATTGGGGCATTTATGAGCAGGGAAGTATTTCTCATCACACGTAAAACACAGTCCCTTCTCTCTATGGAGTTGAACTTCAACGGGTGATAATTTCTTGACATTGGAAGGTTTGAAGGTCGAGTTTGGGGGTGTCGGGACGAGTGCTGGTAGGCTGGTAGAAGTAGGGCATGTACTACAGGTGTGCAATTTAGAAGTAGGGGAAGGATGATACAATTTGGGCTTATGGGGGTATTTTTCTTCATACAGCTTTGCTAGTGAGACAGAATGCATTAAAGTAGTGAGACTTTGAGCTACTACATCGCAACGAATTTCTGGTTTCAAGCCCCCAATGAAGCAATCAAGCAAAGCTTCCGAGGTGACACCATGGACGCGATTAGCCAAGGCAGTAAACTGAACATAATAATCCTGAATAGAGCCAGTTTACATCAACTTAAACAGATTAGACCTAGGACATTCATATGGTGACCAAACTCGAGCTCGAGAGCTCTAGTAAAGCCAATCCATGAGACCCACATATTAGTGCACGACATCATTTGATACTAAGGAACTACCTCCTTGTCAAGGTGAATCGCAGTAATGGTTAAGCGTTGATCATCTGGTGTATTGTAATAATCGAAAAATTGTTCCGCCTTGAAAATCCACTACAATATGTCGGAACCATCAAAGCTCGAAAAATCAATTTTTACATTACGCACCAAAAACGGAGGGGCCTTCACGGTTGAACTTGACGAGGCATCAACAATGTTCTTCACAATATCAGCGATGGCCGTTTCAAGGGTGTGAAAACTAGAGTTGTCAAAATGGGTTACAACCCGCGGGCCAACCCGGTTCACGGGTTCGGGTCGGGGTTGCGTTTAAAAAAATGTATTTTTTTTATGCAGGTCAATTTAAACCCGGTTTATTTTATTAATTTATTATCTTATGAAACCCTAAAAAATACTTTCATCACTTTGCTTTAGTGTATCTACTCTGCTCTCACGGTGTTCTCACTTCACTGTTAATCATCCCCAACCCCCAACCCAGGTTAGTTGTTGTTAATTGCCTCAGATTGTATTTGGAAAACTTCTTGTGTTTCTCAAGACTACGATCAAGCACACAATCTTAGCAATTTCAACTACTATAGTTTTGTCAAGATTTACTCTAAAACAGGAATCACTGCATTCATGAAATGGGTTACTAGCATTCTAGCAATCGGGATGCATTGCTCGTTCCTTGGACATGTGGCATAAAGAATTTATCCCCTGATATATTGCGTTACCGCATAGCAAGCAAACACGTTTTCATTAAAAACCCTAATCAAACCTCTTACTTCAAAAATTGAAAGCAACAAGTAGAGAAAAGAGAAATTGGAATTGAAAGAACATATATTGCAAGTAAAATCAAAATAGAGGAATTTATTGTTGCATAATGTTGGGTTCGCACTTCGCAATAAACATTAATCGAAACAGAGGAATCTGTTGTTATCTATTTTTATTTTTCTTCAAAACATTTTGGGATTAGGGTTTATGTTATTCTCTTTTGCAGTGCTCTAGGGGATTTACCTATTATTCATGATTTTATTTGTATTCTTAACTAGTACTATTGATTTGAATTATAAAAAGTTTGTAATTTTAATTTTTTTATTAAAAATTATAATTAAGTGAGTGAGTGAGCCAACCCGTTTAACCCACTAACCCGTGGTGGGTCGGACCGGGTTCGAATTTTTCTAGCTTGCTAATAAATGAGCCGGGTTGGGTTGACTCGCTAAGTGATCAACCCGTGGTGGGTCGGGCGAGTGACCTGTTTTGACATCACTAGTGAAAACACAAGTTGTAGTCAGCGTTATGAGATTCCACCAACTCCATAATATGTTTAACGTCATTTGCAAGTTCCTTGAGACGGGTGTTGTCAGCCATGAGCTCACGAGAACACCAAATGTTACGGTAAAAGTATCAAGACAGGTAAAAATATAGCATAATGGAATATCAGAGAAAATTTTATTGATGGTAGATTATATTTTCTTTCTCTTGCTAACATGGATAGTCAGGGTACAATGAAAAACAAATAAACAATAATAACAGAAAGTCACAAAGAGAATTTTCCAAAGAGATGAGTCAAGTTTTCTTTTTTTTCCCTTTTTCCCTTTCCTCTAACAGAATTTGTACTCCTTGTCAACACTCAAATCCACTTAATTTAGAGCTAGCCCACTTCACACATGTGCTTCTCCTACACTCAGCCCCTCCTTTTGGTCCCACCTCCTTTTCATCCATTACAATTCCTCCCTCTTTATGAAGAAATATGCTGACAAGAAAAGAATACCTAAGGAATTTGTTGTGGGTGATATGGTCTTGGTCAAGTTGCAACCTTATAAGAAACACAATGTTGCTTTGAGAAAAAAAATTAAAAGCTTAGTTTAAGGTACTTTGGTCCTTTTCTAGTGGTGGAACGGATTGGTGCAATTGCATACAAGTTACTATTGCCTCCCTCAACCAAAATCCACCTAGTATTTCACATATCCGAACTCAAAATTTGCCATGGAAATGATACTCAACCTATGTTCCATTACCACTCACTATTAATGAGAAATCCCCCGTAATTCAACTCCTGGACATCCTACACACTCGTGTTATGTTAAGGGGACAACAATAGATTAAACAATTGTTAATTCAGTGGGCAGGTCTGGATGAATCTAAGGCTACATGGGAAGATAAAGATGCTTTCCTAGCTGCATATCCATTCTTTAACCTTGAGGACAAGGTTGTTTTTAAAGAAGGAGGAATTGTAATGGATGAAAAGGAGGTGGGACCAAAAGGAGAGGATGAGTGCAAGAGAAGCACACGTGTGAAGTGGGCCAACTCTAAATTACTTAGATTTGAGTGTTGACAAGGAATACAAATTCTGTTAGAGGAAAGAGAAAAAGAGAGGAAAAAAAAGTTGACTCATCTCTCTAGAAAATTCTCTATGACTTTCTGTTATTGTTGTTTTATTTGCTTTTCATTGTACCCTGATTATCCATGGTAGTCGGAGAAAGAAAATAGAATTTGTCATCAATACACTTGTCACTGATATTCCATTATGCCCTATTTTTACCTGTTACTTTTACCATAACATATTATGAACACTAAAACAATGTCTCGATGTCGAATGATATCAATACATTTTAGATAAACAAATTACTTTTACAAGTTTTCATATGTCTAACAAACTGTTATATATGTCGTTGTTCGGACCATTGTACAATAATAATAAATAGTTGGTGGAGAGGCATTTAATCTTTGATCATTCGACTGGAGATTGCTACAAACAAATAAATATTGTGAAATGTGAATGACCTCAAATTCCTAAAAAATCAAATGCCATGGCCAAGCACTTATTTTTTAAAGGATGAAGTTTGTATTTTACATCTTCATGTACTAAATTGGATCACCACAATGCTTCCCCCGATCTAAATTTAGCTGAAATTGTTATAAGATTGAAAAAAAAAATGCTTGTGTATATGTTAAAAGTGGGAAATTAGGCAGTAGATTCGAGGTCAATGCTGCCTCCTTAGAAAAGAAAAAGGAAGATGAGAATGTAGTTTTTCCTCTCCTTTCATTGAATGGAAAATACTACAATTAAAGGAAAGACAGAGAGAAGATTCCCTCTGCTACATGGAACTCAGGCCTAACAGAAATAAAACAAACTCCTTTTAGAATATTGTAAGAAAATGAATCATTCAAAGAATGGATAAAATTTGACCACCCTATAGGCCTGCGGGTCATTCTTTTGGGCCTACTGTTCCCAATTGTATCAATACCATCCCCTTCGACATTGACCTTGTTCTCAAGGTCAAAGAGTGATTTAAGCTCATCCCTTTTTCCCAAGAAGTGTCGTCTGGCGAGAGCCCTTCCCATTGAACCAAAGCATAGCGCATTGGGTTGCCCCCATATTCATTGTTTTGAAGTCCAAGATTGCCAAGGGTGAAATGAGAGGATTATTATCAACAAAAGTAGGGGGAATCTGATCTATGAGAGACGGAGTCGGACCCTCATGTGGCTTCAGCATAGAGCAATGGAACACATCATGAATCTTTGAGTGGGAGGGAAGCTCTATACGATACGCAACCAAGCCAATTTTCTCCAGGACCTTGAAGGGGCCATAAAAACGCTTAGAAAGCTTATTATATTTGTTACCAGATACTGAAATCTACCTATAGGACTGCAATTTTACGTAGACCCATGAGCCAACCTCCAAATTTAAGTCATGACGCTTTGCATCAGCCTGTTTTTTCATACGCCCTTGCGCCTTTAACAAATTACGCTTTAAGAGAGAAATTATTTCTTCACGGGAGAAGAGCACATTGTCACAGCCATCATTAGAGGAAGAACCTTCGATGTAATGCGGAATTGATGGTGGTAGCTTCCCAAACATTACTTCAAAAGGAGACAAACCTGAACCGGAATGGGTAGAGGTATTATAATGGTACTCAGCCCATGGCAAACATTTGAACCAAAGACTAGATTTGTGATGAGCAAAGGCACGAAGATATTGTTCTACGGTACGGCTCATAACTTCAGTTTGTCCGTCCGTTTGTGGATGGTACGAAGAGATCATACGAAGAAGTGTGCCACTGAATTTGAATAAATCTGACCAAAAACAACTGGTAAAAATGGGGTCTCGATCGGACACAATGTTGCAGGGTAAACCGTGATGCTTGCAAACAATAGAGACAAAGAGCTCTACAACTTTGTAGGCAGTGAAATTTGATTGTAAGGCACCGATGTGTATAACCTTGGAAAAACGGTCCACCACCACTAAGAGAACCGTGCAACCTTTTGAGGGAGGCAATCCGATGATGAAATCCAAAATGTCCTCCCAAACTCTAGTCGGAATGGGCAAAGGCTGAAGAAGTCCCCCTAGCGGTTTAGTGTTGTACTTTGTTTGTTGACAAACAACACACTGAGAAACAAATGTCTTCACATCTTTAGCCATAGACCCCCAATAGAAATTTGCACTCAGTCGCTTTAAGGTTTTGTTGACGCTAGCATGGCCCCTCATCGGGGTTTCATGAAACTCACGCAATAACAGTGGCACAAATTGAGATTTATTGCTAAGCCAAATCCTGCTTTTATACAATAACAACCCCTCATGCAATCGAAATAGCTGATGGGAAGAGGGATCAACAATAAACTTATCACGCATCAATATGAATTCTGGATCAGTGAGCAAGGAAGCTTTCAATTCTCGCAGGAATACAAATTGGGGGATAGTGAGGGCAAAAAGATTAGCTTGAGTCTGTCCTTGAGAACGAGATAAAGCATCAGCGAAAACGTTCAATTTTCCTGGTTTGTATTGGATCTCGTAATCATAACCCAACAATTTGACTAAGTAATGTTGTTGCTCTAGCATCTGAATTAGTTTAGTTAAGAGCTCACACAAGCTCTTTTGATTTGTTTGGATGATGAAGAAATGACCTAATAAATATTGACGCCACCTCTTTACAACACTTTTGATGGCGTGTAGCTCATGGATATATGTAGAGGACTTAGACAAGCGAGGGCAAAAAACCTTCCTATAGAAAGCAATTGGATGATTGTCCTAAAGTAGAACGACTCCATGGTAGAACCCGAAGCATCCGTCTGGACATAAAATGGTTTAGAAAAATCTGGAAGTTTAAGAATAGAGGTATTGGCCATGGCAGACTTCAAAGCTTCGAAAGCTGACTGGGCTGATGAAGACCACTGAATTCCCCTTCTTGAGTAAATCCGTGAGAGGCAGTGCAATGGCAGCATAGTTTTGAACAAATTTTCGATAGAATCTAGTGAGTCGTAAAAACCCACATAACCCCTTAATGCATTGGGGTGTATGCCATTGAGCCATTACTTGTATCTTCGCAGGATCAGGAGACACACCCCCATTAGCCACGATGTGCCCCAAATAAGTAATTTGTGGCTGGAAAAAAGAGCACTTATGTGGCTGCAAAAAGAACTGATGGTGCTCTAAAATATGGAAGACTTGCTTCAAATGAGACAAGTGCTGCTCAAAGTTAGTTCTAAAAACCAATATATCATAAAAAAAACCTATAACAGTTTTACGCAATAAGGGTCAGAAAATCTCACTCATCGTGGACTGGAATGTTGTTGGGGGCGTTGCACAACCCAAATGGCATCACACGATACTCGTAGTGGCCATCGTGAGTTTGAAAGGTTGTCTTGTGCACATCGCTAGGCTGTAGCCGAATCTGATGGAACCCAGAAGTGAGGTCCAATTTGGAGAAGCAACGAGCATAACCTAATTCATCCAATAGCTCATCCACGGTTGGGAGAGGAAAATAATCCTTAATTGTTATTGCATTCAGTGCCCGATAATCAACGCATATGCGCCAAGAACCATCCTTCTTTTTCAAAAGAAGGATCAGAGATGAGAAGTTGATGGCGCTAGGCTGGATCCAGCTTGATTCCAGCATCTTTAAAACCTGACGTTCGATTTCGAACTTCTGTGCATGCGGGTATTTATAAGGTCAGACATTGACCGATTGGGCATGTGAGAATAAGGGAATGGTATGATTTGTGGCTCTTGAGGGGGGGGAGAGAGGATGGTTCAGAGAATAGTGTGGAATACCATTGAAGCTGCTGTACTTGAGTGTTATGATGAGATGGATAAAAGTCTGGAAGGTGAGACGAACCGAAAGTGAAAAGAACTGGGTCGAAGGGTCTGTTCTCGCAACCCACATGAGTTGGTGAAGTGAAATGGAGGTGGGCTTCAATCCCAAATCACCACGCAGTTCAATAATGGATTCGTTGAAGACAAACTGCATGGTAAGAGCTTGATAGTCCATAAAAATAGGCCCTAACTGCTTCAACCATTGGGCTCCCAAGACCACATCGGCACCCCCCATGTCCAGGACATACAAATCCAATGTGAATGAGTGACCTTGAAGAAAGAGCTCTACTCCTTGGCACACATGAGCACAGGCCAACTCCTCACTGCTGCCAACCAAAACCTTCAAAGGAGGTGAGGGAGATTTGGCCAGACCTAATAGCTGAGTTACCTTCCTTTGAACAAAATTATGGGTGCTACCCTCATCTACTAAAACACTGATATGATGATGCCCAATTTGGCCCATAAGGCGCAACGTTTCAAGAGCCTCAGTGCCAGAAAGGGCATGAAGGCTGATTTGGGCTGACTGATCTAGGTTATCTCCCATTGTCTCCAACACGCCATGACCCAAATCTAAAGTGGGAAATTTTGAGTCACCTTCCCCGACAGAGTCAGCTTCCTCTACAATAAAAAGAAAGGAAACGAGCTGGACAACGGTGGGAACGGGAATATTTTTGGTCACAGTTAAAACAAAGACCCTTCTCACGGCAGTCCGTCATCTCGGCTTTCGTGAGTTGTTGGTAACGGGTTTTATTGTAGGAAAGGGTAGAAGTGGGGGAGGGGTTTTTTCGATAGGAGAGGTTAGGAGTGGGGAGGGGGGGAGGGAGGGGGTTTGTGGTTTGTGGTTAGGTGTGGGAAGTAATGGTGCGGGTAATAGAGGGAGGAGGCTAAGGAGACACCGATTTGGGTTTCCGGACACGGTTGAGATCCCAGATATTTTTCTTCCTGCAGTCTGGCTAATCCCACCGCATGAGATAGTGTTGGGGGTTGTTGGGCCACCACCTCACGACGGATTTCTGGCTTGAGACCAGAGATGAAACAATTGAGAAGAAACGAAGGGGGTAACCCAGCCACACGGTTTGCAATCGATTCAAATTCTGTGAGAAAATATGAGACAATGGTGGTTTGGGCTAGCTTGAAGAGTTTGCCTCTTGGATCGTCGAATGTCGTGGGAGCGAATCGCATTTCCAAGGCTTGGAGCAGTTGTTGCCATGAGTGGATTTGGCTGTTACGATACATCCACTAGAATTAGGCCAAGGCAGCGCCGTCCAAGTAAAACGAGGCAACGGTAATGCGTTCTTCTTCGAGAGTATTGTGATAGTTGAAGAACTGTGTGATTTTGAAGATCCATCCGAGTGGGTCGGTGCCATCAAAACAGGGCACATACATCAAGTTTCAAAAAATGGTGTTGAGAAGAGGAGGTGGCACTGGAATGGATACGAGGCGGTGAAGAAGGAGGGGTGAGAGGTGAGCTTCGAGGTGGGATATACAGGTATGGATGTCTGTAATTTGTGTGGAGAAAAGAGACATTTGTGTGAGCACATCATCAAGTTTGTCAAAAAGATTTTTCAAACATGTATCATCAGCCATGGATAAAGGACAATGGAAGTACTAATTGTTAAAAGTGGGAAATTAGGCACTAGATTCGAGGTCAGTGCTGCCTCCTTAGAAAAGAAAAAAGAAAATGAGAATTTAATTTTTCCTCTATTTTCATTGAATGAAAAATATTACAATTAAAAGAAAAACAAAGAGAAGATTCTCTCTGCTACGTGGCACTCAGGCCTAACAGAAATAAAACAAACTCCTTCTAGAATAATGTAAGAAAATGAATCATTTTAAGAATGGTTGGGCCTATTGTTCCCAATTGTATCAGCATACTTCTATCTGAAACATGAACATCTGATGCCCTCTTGCTAGATTATGTAAAAACTACTACATAGTCTCGTCAACTTCTGAATAACGCATGGACAACTGGAAGAGATACAAAGAAATAATCTATAAGAGGAAGCAAAATTGCGGGAATAAGAACTATATTTCATTTACATTTTTTACATACCTCGTGTTAAAGACTGCAGCTATCTACTTGTTAAGGGTCGGAGTCATTTGAGGTGGCTCGAGAGGCTTCGTTTTTCAACTTGTAATTATTATATGATGCTAACCCTGCAATGGCTGGATAAAAATTTAAAAAATGGTTACAGAAGCTGCTCCCTTTTCTTAATCAACAGATAGCACTGCTCATGATTGGTTCTAATCTAAGACTTACAATTATTATAACTATTACATCGGATCGTTTAGCTTTTGATTTGACTATAGCCTTTATTCATACTTGTCTCAGAAATATTCTATTAAAAATGAATCATATTCGCTATATTTTAATTAACTTTTTCGACCGTGTTCATTATTATTTAAAATTTATCGAAATAACTGTGAGATTTATTGAAATAATGAAATCATAAGTGAAAAGGTGTGATATTCGCTTGATTTTATAATTAAAAAATCAATTGAGTAAATTTTCTTTTTAAAGAATGAGGAAATTAATGTTTTACTAATAGGTCACTGAATTCCAGGCTAATGTAGCGCTGCTGCTACCTTTAGTGCGTAAAAATTTGTGGCAAAGAAGATCATATAAATCTAGTTTAGCGTATTCCATTTGGAGCCAACATGATCTTCGTCAGTATACAGTTTTCAGATCCTTGCCAAAAGTAGCCTAAAAGAAAGAACATTGCAACTCCAAAAGCTTAAAGAACATCTAATCAATTTTGTGCTTATTATGCATCTTTCTTTCCTCAGATCTTACAGAAGAATTACCCCTGAAGGGTGAAAGTTCAATTCCATAGAACTTAAAAATTACTCAAAAATGGGTCAGCGTTTTCGGCAGATCGTCATCCCGTCTCCTATCGGTACCTGAGACTCTCCGAAAAAAGTTAAGCAATTATAAATTAACTGAGAGTGTATTAATAATTAAAAAAAATTAAATATATATTTAATTCTTAAACTTGAAGTGAAATTAGAATTTAAATTATTTAAAAATTTAATATATTTTTATCTTCAATTTTGAAAATAATAAATATAATCATTTTAACTCGTGTAAATATTTTTTTATAAAAAAATTAAATATTTTTTTATAAAAAAATTAATACAATTGAGTTAGAAAGACTATATTTATTTATTTTTAAAATTTAAAAACTAAAATATATCAAAATTTCCAACTAAGTTTGATAATCAAAATATATTAAATAAGAATGAATTTTAATTTAAGATATAAGTTTAAAAATTAAAAATATATTTAATCCTTTGAAAAAAAATTGTATAAACTTACCATACTGATGTTTACGCGTTCATCTTCCATTAACTTCTGGTTAAAATTTCTAATGCTGACAGTTTTAGGGTCATAAACCTGCAAATAGTACATTAAATCATGTTCAGTTAACTGAAAAAAAAAAAAAGGAGATCACATAAAATGTATTATTCACCAGTTGGTCAGCAACTTTTCCATGCCAAAGGACATTATCAATTACAATAAGACCTCCAACCTTCACCTGCAACAAGAAATTATTCAGTGGATCAGTACAACAGTTCATAGGAACGCAATAAGAAAGATTATGAATGATCTCGTGATTAAGAAGCATAATAGCTGAATGCCTTTGATCGTTTTTATTATGTTCTTACCAGCTGTAGTAGCAGTTCAAAATATTTCTCGTTCATTCTTTTCTCGGCATCAATAAATGCAAAATCATAGCTGCATGAAAAGGTAACATCACTTAAGTTCTAATTTACTTGTTACCTCTTTGACAATGTTCATATGATATGGACAGATCCTTGATTAAAAATAACTATTTTAAGAGAAAATAGCAAATGTGGAAGAGCTCTTACCCGCAGCAACAGAATGTGAAATTTCAAATCATACATCATAGTGATGTTGAAAATGAGAAATCCACGTACCTTCCTTCTTCACCATTCAGAATTAAAGATTCTAGGGAGTCCATTGCGAGTCCAAGTTTTACATCCACCTAGCCATCAGTGTAACACTCCAATTGCCATGATTTCGAGTAAAAATTTAAAATTTTAAAATTATAATATTTTTGTGGAAATCCAAATTCAATAAGGTTTTACAATTAAAGAAAAATAAATTATAATTCTAATTTAATTACAAAATAAAATTCCAAATAAAATAGTTATTCGGACAACTATAAATTTTCCAACTATCTCAATCCATTCGCTGCACTATACAACATCCGAACTAACTGAATGATCATATGATCCCGTATAAAACGATCATAGCATGTGTGGGTGAGCTAAATGAGAATCAATCACAAGCAAAATAACATAACACACAACTGCTAAACATTCATCAGAATAATCTTATTCATCTGAACCAACCCACACCCCTCTCACGCCGAGATATATACATTTCGAGCGTGAGACTAGACATTAATGGTGGTCCGATGATGGCCCGATAGCGGGTGGAACAATATGTCCAACAAATATCGTTAGGATAGGTTCTAACCATAGCTCTGATACTATGTTAAGAAGTGAACTTTAAGCCTAACTCAACCTCACAAAACCGGCTTGTAAGATGAGGTTTGCACCCCACTTATATATTATAAATTGGCCTTATCTCTAGTCGATGTGGGACTTCCAACACATCATCTTTCCATATCTACGACCGAAGAGAACATCTTTCTCGTATCCACGGCCGAAAGAGTTATAATGGATTTACTAAGTACAACGAGAAGACCCCACAACATGTTATATCTTCTTACGTATACATCCAAACGACAACACATATACACAACTCACACCCAAAAACTCGTTTTGTTCTCCTAACCCTTTCAAAATCATTCATATTATCCTTCACCACACATAATATAATCTATCTAAATATTTTTATTCTAATGGATTATGATAAGTCCTAAATAATACACTCTATTTTATTATTATTATTATCTAACAATAATATCTAATTATAACTAATAATATCTCAAGATATCATTTGTAACAATATCTCAAGATATCTTTTAATTTGTAAATGTATATAGTGTATATCAATATCCAAGAATATCTTTTAAAATATCTAACCATATCTAATAATGGTTTTTCTAATTGAATAATTTTTCACCAAATCTTATTTTTTTTAGAAAATCTTTTAAAATAAAATAAACTCTTTAAATAAAAATAACAAACTATTTTATCTTTTATTTAAAATAATTAACCACATTTGTATATTTTCCTAATTATTAAAATTTCTAAAAATAAAGGTATCTTCTTATATTTTCTTATGATAAGACCTAAGAAAAATACATAAAATTATAGTTAAATAAACACAACAACTTATTCAAACTTTAAGAGAGGATGCACAATAATTATTATAAATACCACACTTACACATAAAACAAGTAATAAAAGAAATAAATAAATATTATACCCACAGAAACAATCAAACACATGATCACTAATCCATAATAAGGAGCTCTATCCAACTATGTTATTCTTCACTTCTATAATAATTATTTTTTTTTTTAAATAAAAACTCTTATGACTACCACATTTTCTAAATATCTAATTTTCCTAAGTCGTACAATCACGATATACAAGCAACACATAATAAATATATTATAAAAAGAGCCCCAATATTCAGAAGAGATAAACAAAAATTTTGAATCCTTTTCAAATCAAAAGCAGATGAGTAGCATAGATACCTTATGGGAAACACCAGCTAGATGATAATACTTCTTGGCAACTTCAAGAGATTTGGCATCTCTTTCACAGGCAACTAAATGACCTGAATCTGGCAGAACTAATGCTATGGCTAATGATGAGTATCCCTGGATCAAATTAATAATATAATACCTCCTTACATAATTGAAGTGAAGTGGCATCCTCTACTATGTAACATGAATAAAACTAGTGCAAGGTGTATAAAGAATGAAGGACATACTGTATAAACGCCAACTTCAATACACCGTTCTGCTCCAAGAATCTGCACAAGCATTGCAAGCAGCTGTGCCTGATCAGGGGACACCTAAAAGCATTGCCAACACTTTACTTCTTGCTAATCAAGTGAAACATGACAGACAAGATAGAAAACAAGTGAGACTGCTGTACATTCTTTCTAGCACAATTCTTTATCTGCCCCATCAAATTTCACAAATTTAAGCTTGATCCCAGACAGGATATCAAAACACTAGTAGCACAAAGTTAACATTCAAAGACCACTATGTGCCCCTACATAAGAAGCCCCTTAGTCTTCAACAAAAATTCTTAAATTTGATTTATTTCAGTTACGAGATGCAGGTCAATCATGTTCATCATCACTAAAATAAATTAATTGTGTACAGCATCTATAGAAACAAATAATGAATAAATGGTACAATAATGCTACTCACTTTCATAGAACCAAATGTGCAGTAGAAACCCCTGCTTGCATAGTGAAGATATAATACACAAGCATAAACTCAGCAATTAAAACTCTATTACAAAACAGTTTAAGAAAAGTTGCATAAGATGAAATAATTAGAGACACCTGCATTTGACTTCCACGCATAGAGGCTGTCTCCTGCCGCAATTTCCTTAGAATCTGAAGTGCAGTCAATTTACAATAAGCACAAACGGCAATTTAATAGACACAATTTTTCACAGTTGACAGCAGAATTACCCTCCCCTCCCCCAAAACTTTTTTCTTATCAAAACATAGTATGAAGCATAACGGTATGTTCCTCAGTCCTCACCTCTGGCTCTCGAACATTTTTTAGTACATAGTCGTAGAGACGGGGAGTGAGACTAACAACCTGCTTATTGCCATAGTTTTCATCACTGGCAATGACAAACTCACTGGTGGAGCAACTTCTTACAAGCCGTTTCCATTTGCACGTACATTTCCTGAAACTTGAGCAATAACAAGTACCACTGCAGTTCCCCCTTTGTGGTGAGACAAGAATGGCTCCATTGGTAATAGCCCAAGTTGAAGAAAACGAATGAAAGCACGAAGGTCTCAGTACAGCAGCTACAGGAAGTTCATGTGGCAACATTGACCCTTGATGAAGCACCAAGTTTATGCTACTATTTGCCATAACCATACAACCTTCTACAACAACAATCTATCCTCCTCGTAACCCTCACTTTCAAGTACCCTTTCGCCTTTTTTTCCTCAGAGACAATTTTACAAACACATGGTTGGCAGGGGACTTCGACCAACAGAAGGCACAATTACAGGACAAACCCTATATATAGTAGGATTCAAAAGTACAAATGAATCATAGCAGAATTTAAAATTTTTTGGAAAAATTACTTATACCTCAATGTTATTTGTACAAATCTTTCTAATAATTTATAAAGTACATATTAAAGAAAAAATTAAATTTATCTACTATCTTAGAAAATTAAAAAAAAATAGAAAGAAAATATCATCATCCCAATCAAATAGGATCAGAGGAAGACCTAAATTTATTATTTTTTAAGAAAATAAATGGGCAAATATTACTTTAATATACATCAGTATTTAGATGCACTGAAAAAGAAAGGTGCCCCTGAATGGTGTAAGTGGGTCACCTCGCCCATTATTTATTATTCATCGGATATCAGAGTGGGCTCAGCTTGATTTTGTGGTACTTTTTGTGATGCTTGCATGCATAGTTCACTTATCTATCCATCATGAGTTTTCATCAATTTATTGCGGTTTCTCTTTGGTAGACAGTGAAGAAATACAGTGAAAAGAGAAAATATATGTACGAATTGAGTGGAAAAAATATTTTTATTTATTATTGTTAATATTACTTTTTATCGTTGTTAAAATTATGTTTTTATTTATAGAAACTCATTACGAGTTATTATATTTTATTTGCTAAAACGCATTTTGTACATGCAGGACAGCAAAAATATTTATATAAACTCAATATTTGCAAAAAAAAAAATTGTTATAAATAATAAATGAATACTTCAAACAAAATATTTATAGATAATTTAATATTCATTTATACACTGTATCATAATATTTATATCCCTAAATATTAATTATTTTAAACAATTAAAATTAAATTTATATTTATATTTAATTTAATTTATATTATATTTTATATTTTTTAAAATTTTATGTTATAAATCTATAAATTATTTCTTTTAAATATTCATATATATCCATGAAAATTATTGGAATTTTTTAAACGACACAAATATATTTTAAATGGATATTCAGTAACGAATTAAATTTTCTTTTAGAAGTCTAACAGAGACTATCCATATATCTCACTTGACTTATTGTTATCCATTGTCATCGAGAAAGAAACACACATATATGCACAAAAACACTTGCAAAATCCTTCTATCCATGAAAATAAATATATGGGAAATTGAACTTAATTTCTTTAAGTTTTTATTAAATAGTACTCACAATTAATCCAATTTTAAAATAGATACAAATTTTGTTATACTCTTAATTTTAATAATTATTTATTAAACTTTTACATAATCTAATACCTTAAATAAAGAAAAAAATGAGTCTCACTTTATTAAAAATATAAAAGGTAATGTTATTAATTAAAAAGAATATGAGAGATGATATAAGAGATGATAATAGATCACTTCAGATACGAATAGTATTTACCTCTTATCCGGTTTGTAATAAAAATATTCACATGTTACTTGTCCTATTACTTATCGGATATATGTTTAAAAAATATTCATAAGTGTTTTAAAACTTACGAATATTCGTAGATATCTGTAAATATTTAAAATATATATTTTATGATTTTTAAAAAAAAAATCTAAATAAAATTATAAAAAGACATAAAATATAATATAAATTAAATTAAATATAAATTAAAATTTAATTTTAGTTAAATTTAATCTAATAAAATATAAATTAATTTTAATTTTAATTAAAATTAACTAATAAAATATAAATTAAATTTTAATTTTAATTTTTTTAAATAATAAATATCCGTATATATGAATAATATAATACTTGTACGTGAGATATTAAAATACTTATTAGTAAATATTTATGGATATTAATTATCCAGTTATAGATTTTATCCATAAACACATATATTTTGATCATTTGTAAATTATTTGTTTTAAAATAAGAGGGGTTGAACCTTTAGTATAACGTTACGAAAGATAAGTGATTTTTTTTTTTAAATCTAAATAAATTGTTAATTTTATATTGGGAATTATTGTAATCAAACACTTTCCATTTAAAATTAGATTGAACGAAATAAAATACCATAAAATATTTATTTGATATTATTTTAGACAATTTGAATAATAAAAGTTGGCGTAATTTTATATAATTAAACTCTATTTATCCAAGTGTATTCTATATCTATTAGGGGTTGGTAAATACAATCATATAAGGTATAAGGTTCAAGTATGAATGATTTTTAAATAGTTTTCTATATCATGATTTTGGTTTTATAAGGCTATTTACATATTATTATTTCTTATAAAATTAAAACAAACTTACAAAATAATATTGATTGCTGTTACATAAAGGTTACGAGATTTTAAATGTTAAACTTTTTAAAAGTAAATGAAAAACTAAAAGAGACATGCACAATGACAGAAAAGGGATTCGGGGCTCCTTTTTTGTTTTAAAATAACCAAACGAGATCTTTGACCTTTAATTTTTTATTTATTTTATGTTAATATATTAGGGGTAAATGTGTTAAATAAAATTTAAGGGGTTCAAATTGAAACTGCAGATTAACTAATTCCCAAAAAGAAAAGGATAACAATTTAACCAAAAAAAAAATGGATGTAGACGTAAGATATGAGAAAATTGACATATGTGGCTGAATTGCTGTAAGTAAAATTTGGTCATCACATATTTATATATCAAAACATTATCTTAACAACGAAAGAAGACATTAATAATATATTATTATAACTTTTGATATTGGAATATTATTCTCAGATATTTTTTCTTACAAATTTACAGTCAAGTCCGAAAAGTGTGTAGGAAATTTCAGAAATAATATAGCTAAGATACCATATAAGAAGAAGGTAATTTTCATATTCTGTAAAAGGGATGTAAACCTAATCATACAATAGTTTCATTTTTAAACCACTTGTGATAATTAACAACACAAGCCAAGGTGGATGCTATGATTATTATCTTTTAAAAATGGATAATGATATTTTGATAACATTTTTTTTACAACATTTTACATGTTAATTTGTGATTAGTCCATATTGATATTTATAATTATTATTATTAATTATAGAGTAATTTTGAACTAATCAATAATGACACGGTGTTAAAATGTTTCAATGATTATCCTTTAAAAATATGATTTGAAATGTTAAAGTAATCAATGAAACTAGTAAGAGTAAGTATGTAATTTGTTTGGAGTAAATTCAAAGTGATGTCACATTTCCTGATAGAGATGAAATAATAGAGTGCATATTTTAGATTATCTGTAGGCAATGGCCAAGCCACTTGTACCAGTGGTGAAGAGGGTATTATTCTTCTGTTTCCATGACTTCAAAGGTATATGAGATAGGATCAAATAAACAGTTTCTGACTATTTTTGGGTTATTTTTCTTTTTCGAATTTAGAGATGGAAATGATAATGGAAAAAGAAAGAGTGCTGTGAAACACACAAGGTGTTTGTGGCTGAGAACCACCTCACTTTGTTGATGAGATTTGGTTCAAAATAATACTCACCTCCGAAAGCTCATCCACTTCAAAATTCCAATTCTCCTTCATTTGAACTATACACGTTACAACAAATATGAGGGCCATCTAACTTTGTCTCTATTCCACCACGTATTTATCAACCCTTCCCATTTTTCACTTCCTTCTGTTTCTATTCCTCACTAGGAGTTTCTCTCCATTGCTTCCTCTGCATGCACACACTTGCATAGTTTTCGATACTAAGGTCTGCTCTTGTTTCCATTCTCAACATCTCATCACTTCATCTGCCCTTTATAACCATGCTTCTTTCTTAGACATACTCTACCAGAAATCAAGATTGAATAGTGGTGTTTCTGTTGTGTGTATGTAATGATTTCAATATTGGTTGTGTTTGCCAAACCAAGTTGTTCTGTTGATGATATAGCTCATACCACCAATCTTATTTGTATCTGTTTTTTGCTGTTACTCCTTTTTATATACACATGCTGTTCTTTTCCCTTTTAAATAACACCATCTTTTGTAGATTTTTTAGAAGGCTTCAGCCATGGAGCATTCTAAGTTGAAATGTTAGAGGAAAACAGTAGCATGTTGCTTTGATTTTCTTGGCAAAGTTTTTCATCGTGTAACTTTTTCCTATATTGTACTGCCACTATTTCTGCACTTGAGTTTTAATTTCCATTTGGAATTCTATGTTGTGCATCCCAAATGTTTATTTTTCTCTTAATCCAAAATTTAGGAAGTTTGAAGAAATACTTTCCAACTTTCAGTTATTTGTTTATTTGAAAATTTTCACAACTGAATGAAATTTGACACAATTAATTATTAAGATTATTCCAAAGTTTCGGGTTGGCACAGTAGCTGATAGCTGAATATATATATATACGTACATACATATGTATATCAGAATTCTTGAAGGGTAACATCAACAAGTTGTTCTGAAAATGGAGATCACCAATGTCAGTGAGTATGAGGCTATTGCAAAGCAGAAATTACCAAAGAATGCGTTTGATTACTACGCATCTGGTGCAGAGGATCAGTGGACTCTGCAAGAGAACAGAAATGCCTTTTCCAGAATTTTGTAAGATTTATATTTTTACAGTAGTTAATTACGAAATCATAATGATTAATTATGTTCCTTTGATATTTCATAATACAAGCTAATACTGATATTGTGAAACAAATTGACAAATAAACACACAGGTTTCGGCCTCGTATTCTTATTGATGTCAGCAAGATAGACTTGACAACCACTGTCTTGGGCTTCAAAATATCCATGCCAATCATGATTGCCCCAACAGCTTTTCAGAAAATGGCTCATCCAGAGGGTATAATTGTTTCTCTCCTTCACATTTTATTGTAGTAAATTTCAGTTGTTGTTAGTGTGTATTTTGCCAAAAGGATAATGCCATACGTTCTAATTACTTTTTGGTTCAAGGTCAGATCTTTTCCTAGTCAATTTCAGCAAGATAAAATCCTTGAACTTTAATTACACAACTTTCATTAAGACTTACTCACTAAATGACACATGGCATAGAAAATGAGAATCTGATTGACCAAAAAAAAGACTTCTGTCATTTTTAATATTTCAGAAGTGTTTCCTAAGAGTATTTTACACTTTTTTCTCAAGCCTTCATTGTTTCTTTTTCATTGAACATATAGGTCAATGAAACATCAGACATGTAGTGCCATCAATTAGTGTCTGTGTTGAATAACCATCACATGTTTCATAGTTCTGTTATGTGACTCTTTTTATTAGTCAAATTGTATTGGTCATCGGTAATGCTGAGAAAATTCTTATCATGTATTTCTGATATATGGATAACAAAATCTGAGACATTTTTTTTATTGGGAAATGTTGATATAACAGGGTTGTAGCAAGAAATTAAAATTTGTTGCCTTTTATTTTTATGGAATAGTTTAACTCCAAAACCCTTTGCAAGCACAACTAAATGAACTAACTAGAGCTGGATTTATGTTGGATGATGTATATTTTTTTCTTATGCAGGAGAATATGCCACAGCAAGAGCTGCCTCTGCGGCTGGAACAATCATGGTACTTTTCTTTTATGTTTATATTCACAGTAGTTCTTCACTTGATTGATCACCATCTATTCAGGACAAATTGCTTTGCATAAAGAAATTTATAATCACTAGTGAGAAAAATCCCTTCTATATGATATGAATGATTCAATTCAATTGGTGGATTTTCTGAGAATCTGTTACTTTTTTCGTTGTACATCATACCTTTGGTACTTCATGCAAAACATTTCACTCAAAAACACCCTAATCAACTTCAAAAGATTGTATGCTTATAAAATTATTTGTTGTTTATCAATGCATGTCCATTGAGCTCTATATATTCTTTCTTGATGAGTAACATTTTGGTTGTTTCAGACTTTGTCCTCGTGGGCCACTTCAAGTGTTGAAGAGGTGGCTTCAACAGGACCTGGCATTCGCTTTTTCCAGCTATATGTAAGCTTGAAAATTTTCGTTCAGTTCCATTTCACTGTTTATTTGAATTTATGGTACCTTATTTGTTTTACTTACATGATTTGTTCCGTTTTCTTTAGGTGTACAAGGACAGGAATGTGGTTGCTCAGCTTGTGAGAAGAGCTGAAAGGGCAGGATTCAAAGCCATTGCCCTTACAGTTGATACGCCAAGATTAGGACGCAGAGAAGCTGATATCAAGAACAGGTACAAATCTTCCACTTCAACCATGTTATGTTTATCAATTTCTCAATGTATATGAGTAGTTTTTCTCTGAATTTCAACTTTTATCCTTGCAATTAAAATTAGTCCGGAAACGTATTTCACAGATTCACACTGCCACCATATTTGACATTGAAGAACTTTGAAGGATTGGACCTTGGAAAGATGGACAAAGTAAGATGAGTCATCACAGAGTTATTTCTGCAGGCTAAATTTCCTTGACTTTATCACCAACTGAGTTTTTGTCTTGACTCTTTCAGGCTGATGATTCTGGACTTGCTTCATATGTTGCTGGTCAAATTGATCGCACTCTAAGCTGGAAGGTATGTTAGATAATCAAATAAGGCATTTTGTTTTTTCTTGGTACTTATTATCCTATACCTATATTAGAGAATAATTTATAATGGTAAAATGAATTTAATATTCAATATACAAAATTATGCTCTAATCAAATCATAAATTAGTGCATCACAAGAAATGAGTCAAACTTTCAAAGAGTTTACATTTTTTTTCATTTTTTTTTTGTGTGTGTATACTTTGGAACTTACAAGGCTAAACTGAATAGAGTCCATCCAAATAATCATTCTGAACTCTGTAGGATGTGAAGTGGCTTCAAACTATCACCTCTCTGCCAATTCTGGTGAAGGGTGTGCTGACTGCTGAGGACAGTAAGGATAACCAAAGCTCTATTCAAGTGTTAACCTCTTTTGAATATTTTACTAATGCCTTCACTTGCACATGGCAGCAAGGATAGCTGTACAAAGTGGTGCAGCAGGAATTATAGTGTCCAACCATGGAGCCAGACAACTTGACTATGTTCCAGCCACCATATCAGCATTAGAAGAGGTACACCAACTTAAGTAGCATCTTAGTCACCATGAAACTTCAACATGCTCATTTTAAGGATGTTATATGGATCTCGGTTGTGGAAATTTAGGTTGTCAAAGCTGCTGAAGGTCGTGTTCCTGTATTTTTGGATGGTGGAGTTCGCCGTGGAACTGATGTCTTCAAGGCATTGGCACTAGGTGCCTCTGGCATATTTGTGAGTATACTTTTGGCCTTTTTATATACAAATAGCATTTTCACATGTAATTGTTTGTTATACTTTATTGACTTATGTCAGTTCTAAGAGCCGCTAATATTTATATCCCATGTTCATGTTGTTTAAGTTTGTATGGATGAAAAGAAAGGTGATACAATAGTATCATGTAAAATAGAATATAGAGGAATAAAACTTTCATTCCCATTTAGATATATGTTACGATGGAATGTAACAAAAATTCTCATTCAATTTCATTTCTCTCAAATTTAGGAGGGGATGAAAGTGAACAATAAAATCAGATAGAAAAAATTTCTCTAATCTGTATTATATTTTTCATCCTTATTTTTTACCAATCCAAACTGTAGTAATACCATCATACTCATTATTTTCCATTTTATTATTTGCATCTACCCAAACACAACCTATATAATAACGAATTATGTATTATACTTACTCTTATTGTAGATTCAGCTATTTGTTTTTAGTCTTTACTTTTTATTTAACTTTAGCTAGGATAGGCAATATATAGTCTGCCAACAGCTTTCTGTGATAGCTTATCACTTCAAAAAAATTTAGATAACAGTCATACAGTCAGGAGTTCAAGAAAAGTTAAAAATTTCACATTAGTAAATTAGTTAAATAGTTAAAAAGAGTAAGAATAGAAAATATATATTATCTTCATATTTAAGGTTTTGGATTAGAAGATATCTTATTTTCTATGAGTTTAATGATGGCTTATTAGTGCTGAAATTATATGGTGTCTCTCCTAAAAACCCTAACCTAGAATGTGTTTTTTTATTATATTAGTAATAAAACCAAACTTATCTTTCACACTAAAATATATAATTTTATCATAAAAAAAGGAAATAAGGTTAAAGGCTCGGATAAATTGTTTAGTTTTCATTTTATTTGTTTGGTGGGGACGTATGTTTAAACAAAATATTTAATATTTTAAGAAAAATGATTTTTTTGATTTATCTAAATTTTTTATATTTATTTTTTATATTATATTTTTTTATTTTTTGAATTATTTTATTTTTATATTTTGTATCAAATAAATATAAAAATGTGTCATTCTACCATTTTTCGTATTTTAAATCAAACTTTGATTACTACGTGAAATTCATGCAGGACCGCTAAACAATGCGCATCACGCATGGTTACAAAAAAAATAAAACAGACATTATTAGTATAAATTTCTGGTATTATAATGTTATGAGAACTATAAGAAGTGTGGGAACAAGTAACAAGGTTTGTGTTATTTGTATCAGATTGGACGCCCTGTGGTGTTCTCCTTAGCTGCTGAAGGAGAAGCTGGTGTAAGAAAAGTGTTGCAGCTGCTACGTGAAGAGTTTGAGCTAACCATGGCCTTGAGTGGTTGTCGTTCACTAAAGGAAATCACTCGTGATCACGTTGTGACTGATTGGGACCATCCTCGCATTCAGCCTCGCGCCCGTGCGTTATTGTAAAGAACTTGCTCTTCATTTGAGCCAAGTTTGCATAATGTGGTGCAGAACAATGGGCAAACACTTCTATATATTTTTCATGAACCTGTTCTCATCCTTTCTTTTCCTTTTTGGAGAACTCATTTAAGGTTTCTGTTTCCAAAACTCTATATGCTCTCTTTGTAAGCATTATATCATGATACTTTGTGGCTACTGATACTGCTGCATTCACTCATTGTATATTCTTCATTTCAATATCAACTTTCAAACTTTTCATATCTTATAAATAGTTTGGATCTCCATATACAATTTTAGAACATTTTTTTTATTTAAAATTGACTTGTGTGTAAGTTAATTTATAAAATGTTTTTACTATTAATTTTTTCAATAGATTGTTTTCAATTTGTAGAAAATATCTTGTATTTTTTTCGAAACACTTGGTGACACTACTAACTTAGTCGCTCTCTTTTGTAAAATAAATAAAACTACCTAATGTGATATAAATTTTGACATTGAAATAAAAAATTGTTTTCAATCTTATACAAAATTCATCATCTCTCATTATACAAATTTATAGTTATACCTAGCCTTTATTTTGCAAGTCATTTGATCACAATTAACATTACTACTTTCTTGCTTTAACGGGTAGAAATTTTGTGAAGAATGAAAGTGAATTAGCCCTCATAGTTGTATACTGGAAAGTTTATAGTTGTTTCTTTTAGTTTTACTTGGTAATTGGTTAAATGATAAAGTATTAACTATTAATTGAACCCTTAAGCAAAGACACTTTGCGTAAGGCTTTAGAGTAATATTGGCCGTCTTTGAACTGTGGTAAGCCATCATTATGCCATGGTGGGAAAGGATCATTTTGGGCTCAGGAGGTGGTTGGTAGGAATTAATTAGTTTCGTATTCAACATTAAATTATTATGGCTTCTAATTTTTGTTTTTTCAAATGCGCTTGTTGCGTTATCACACTTTGTTTGCATCAGTAGTGAGGTAATAATCTTTCATAGTTTTTGCTTGCTTACTTAATTAATGAATTTATTCGTTATATTTCTTGATTATTGTTACATTGTTTTCCTAGAACCTGCAATTTGTGGATATAGTTAGTTGTACCAGTGTTAAATTGGTGCATAACAAATAATTGTCGGTTTATGTTATATATATATATATATACACACGTGTGTGTCCCTTTCAATTTGGCCTTTTTTTTTAATCTATTATTTGATGAAGTTGGAAAAGAAGGCCGTTTTACACACCCTTTAATTTGAAGTCAATATTGTGTTTGTAAGAAGTAAGCATTCCTACGGCTTTGATTCATTTGGCACTCTTTTGTAATAAACGAATGTTGCTTTTAAGTTTTAGAGTATAACTTATGAAGTTTATCACAACTTGTGAATGAAACGAAAAAAGATACACCATATTAACCCACCAAAGATAATTTTTTGTGGTTTTTATGTTGTGTTTTGTTATTTTTAAGTTAATTTTTTCTTTTATGATGATTTACTAAAAAGCAGAAGCACAGATTTTTCAATGAAAAATTACGGGGAAAAAATGTTTGAATGGAAATTATGATGTTTTTTCATTAAATTTTATTTCCTCAAGTTATGTGTTTGAGATGTTGAATTTTACTCTGATACGTAAGTTTATCTACAGAATTTTTGTAGAACAAAGTTGATAACGTTGTGGCTGATGCGATCAAATTAATGCTACTAAATTATAGCAAGTCAGATATATCTATATTTCTTGCAAAAGGGTTAGTGCATTATATATGATTCTAAAGAATTTACATCCAGAGGTATGACACCCAATGTATTAGACTGAACATCAGAGGTAATCTCAAAACATAGATCAGGTTCTGATTCAACATCAATATCAATAACAGATTTAGATTTAGACTCAAACTCAATGCATGCATGAGAAGTGTATAGATAAGGTAGAAAAGAATGTTTCTTATCATGCAAAGAATCAAAGTCAGCAGCATACTCATCAACAAAATCATCAAGTATTTCATGGCATCAAGAATATTAAAATGCACAAAAATGTCACCAAATCCATGGATAAGGTACCAGCATACACGTCAATTTTAGTTTGGGCTATTTTCAAAAATGGTTTGCCTAAAATGATTGGGGCAGATCCATGGGAGAATTCGTCCTCCATTTCAAGAACATAAAAATCAATAGGGAAAATAAGTTCACCAACCCGAACTAAGACATCATCTATGTAACCTATGGGGTAGACAACACTTCTATTAGCCAATTGAATGACCACACTTGTAGGTTGTAGAGGACCAAGAGAAAGAGATTTATATATGGACAGAGGCATAACATTAATGGAAGCACCCAAATCAAGCATGACATTTTCAAATTTACTATTTCCAATGATACAAGGGATGCAAAATGTACCTGGGTCCTTGCATTTTTCAAGAATGTGTAGAACAGATTTACCTATCAGTGCAGATACATTTCTGCCTATGCTGATTCTTTCATTGCCCTCCATCTTTCTCTTATGAGTGCACAACCCCTTTAGGAATTTTCTATATTTAGGAATTTGTTTGATAACATCAAGTATATGTATGTTCACCTCCACTTTCCTGAAGGTTTCCAAAATCTCCTTATCCACCTCTTCCATCTTTTTGCTTTGAATCACTTTGGGAGGGAACAAAGTTTTGTGATCTGAACCAGTATAAAACTCACTTGTGCAATTTTTTCTCTTCATTACTCTCTTATTCGTTTTAAATTATTTTTAAGAAATTTAAATTATACGAGAAAATTATTAAAGGCACGATTTGTGATTAGAAACCAATTCACCCCCTCTTAGTTTGTTGTTCACGCTAAACATTCTGTTGCACCACTCTGACACGAATAACCTTTTGTTACCTTAGACTGATTGAGTATTCGAACCACTAATTGGTATCCCTAGGCACAATTAATATCCACTGATACGCTGCCTAGTTGAGTTTCACCCACTCCTGGTTGTGTAATATTTTTCACAACTTCTGATATCCCTGATCAACAAATAACCTACCATTACCCTAGATCAGTTGAGTATTCGCACCACTCCTGGTACTAGATAATCCTGGTATCCTCTGATACGCTGCCTAGATTTCCTTAACTCATGAATTCAACAACAAGTGTTTTAATTCTCTTCAAAATTGCAATCAACGATTGCTTACAAGTCGCTTAAACTATTATTCTCGCAGAGAGGATATGTGTATAATACAATTCAGTCTAAAGACTTACTAGGTGTTTCTCTCTTTTCTCATTTTTTTCTCTTCTTACAACAATAAGCAAATATTACAGTGAAACTAGAGAATTTGGCTTGACTTCTCTTCTTCTCAGATTTTCTCTTTTTCTTAAGCTTTAATGTGTTTCTCTTTTGAGCACTTTTCGTAGGATGAATATTTTCATTTATGTTATCTTCTTGATTCTTCCTTTGAGTGTTCTTCTATTTAAAGGCTCTTCGAAAACATGAGAGTTTAACATGTTACGTTTTCCTTTCAGTATTCGCACCACTCCTGTTAGATTGAGCTCTTGGCCTTGATTCTTGTGTCTTCTCTTTCTTTCGTGTAAAGCAGTCGTTGGTTAAAGTCAAATGTTTCAGAGGAGGCTCATTTTTTCAATACTTTTCTTGGAGTAGGTTGTACTTTCTTTCATACACCACTTCTTAAGAGGAGAACATTTTGTGAAATCTTCTTTGTCACGAACACCCACTTCTAATATTTCCGAATAAAGCATGTGGATGCGTGTAGAGTAGGTTATCTACAAGGAATAAAGTAGACTATGCATGTAAGAGATATGTCTTATCTCTTATCACTTTTGTTGTGTTTGAACGTTACACATTTAATGTCATTTAATGCTTGCTTAGAACAACAAAGTGCTTTTTACATTTTCTACCGTTGAGGTAGCATTTATCAATAAAACTTTTCTCTAAAGATATCAAGCATTGAGTAAAAACTTCATCATTGGACGAAGTAAAAGTTTTAGCTCATGGCATCGTCTAGATTGATGTAAATGATTTATGTGATATTGCCTTTTTAGAGCAAGAGTGTTTAACATGTTACGTTTTATTTTATGTTTATGGTTTAAGCTTTTAGAGTGTTTTGTCAAAGGCCTAGTCTTGACACTTTTTTTTTGTTTTCCCGAGAGTTCAACTATGGGTACGGTATAACTTCCACATTTAGCATAACTCTCTTAGACACTTTTGACTTATGAGTCGTTTAGCATGGCATCTGGATATATTGATTTAGGTGTTTTTGTGTTTTCTATAATCCTAAGTGTTTTCCTAAGGCTTTTCTACTATTGGGGATATAAGCCTAATTCTTATGTTTCTACCTATCTTATTTTTCTAGTCATGGTATTTTCATATTCTTATTTCGTTTAATGTTATTTGATTAAACTTCAAAACATGAGAGCGTTTAGACATATAGACGATTTTCATTCCTCCGTCTTCTCCTCATTTTTCGTTCATTTCCTGGGCTTGCTTTTCTTTCTATTTGATGGAGTCTTCCCTTTCCCTCTTTTCTTCATCTCCTGTCGGGCCATGATGTCCTTTCTCTTTCGCCTCCCTATTGATGTTTATCAAATAAGGGGGAGAAAAAGAAGAAGAAATAGTAGACGCGTCAGCATCTAGGAGCATGTACTCAGAGGGAGAGTACATCAGAAGTTAAGATAATACAGAATCAGGGGGAGTTTCTCCAGATTCTTAGAATTTATCTTAGGAGTCCATGTTTACATTCCTGTAATTTGTTTGTGAGTGTTTTATTCTAATAAAATGTTTGTGAGCATTGTTTATTTATTGCTTATTATTTAAAACTTTATCTGTTTTTAAGTTTATCTGCGTTTATACAATATTTTTTCGACTTTCTTCACTAACAGCATGCAAAAGATAAAAACAGAAAAGTATAAAACACACAAGATTTAAAAGAGTTAAAAATAAAAGCTGAACTAAAAGAATGAATGCATCGTTTAAATACGTATTTGTTAAAAATAAAAAAAGGGGGAGATTGTTAAAGACAAAATCGTCTATATGAACAAACGATCTCATGTTTTAAAGTTTAATCAAATAACATTAAAACAGGTTAAAAAGATCAGAAACAACGTAGGATAAAAACATAGAGCCGAAAACCTAAAACAAACAAAACTAGAACCGGAACCCAAACATAGAAAACATAGGAAAATGCTTAGGTCCTAGGAAATAGAAACACATTTAGGCTAGAACAACCAGACGCTTGACCAAACGATGCCTTGTCTAAAAGTGTTTAAGAGAGAACTGGGCTAAACGCTCAATGCTCAAAATACCTGAATTAGGTATTTGGTTTTTCTCGAAAACGAAAACAGGTTGAGACAATGTCTTCGATTAAAAGACTTAACTAAAAGATATAGGAAAGCCTAAGAAAGCTAAACGCTATCTGTCTATATAGAGACATATACAAAAGAAGCGTTCATTTATATCCAGATGATACCACGAGCGAAATAGACACGTCATCTTATGATGAACTATCTATATGTTTGGTATCTTCATATTAAAAGAGTTTAATTGTAAAATGCTACATAACAGTAGGAAATCAAAAAGAACTTTATTGTTATGAGCAAGCATTAAATAAAATTAATGTCAACGTTCAAAAACAACAAAAGTGATAAGAAAAATCATATCTGTTGCATGCACAGTTTACACTAATTTTGTAGATAAGCTATTCTACAAGCATCCAAAGTGCTACATATAAAAAATCAAATATGGACGTTAGAAACAAAAGAGATAATCATGGAATGTTCTTCTCTTGAAGCAAAGTCTAAAGAGATCGTACAACCTACTTCAAGCAAAGGACTGAAAAAACATGTCTGCTTTGACAAAGTTGACTTACACAACGGTTGTTGTAAAAAGAAGAAAGAGAAAATACAAGCATAAAGGCTACGAACTTCAAACGCTGTCTAACGAACAAATATTCATCAAGCCTAAAGAGAAGATCTCTCACGAAGAAAATCAAGAGGATAAAATAGAGGATAGCAAAAAGTCCGCGAAGCTTACAACACCATATCCATCCTAAAGACAAGAAGAAAGAAAAGAGCTCAAAGAAAATATTATATTTGAGCTGAAGAAAAGAGAAGAGAAGAGAAAAGTAAAAGAGATACTCTCGAGTTTAAGCGTCAAAACTCTTACTTTTGTAAGATCATAGAGAGAAACACATGCGAGTGTTTAGACTGTATTGTATTGTATTCATACCCTTTCGTGGAGAGATTTAGTCTAAACTGCTTGTAAGCAATCTTTGATTGCAATTCTGAAGAAAATTAAAATACTTACAAATAAACTATTTTGAGTTGAGGAATCTAAACACGGTAGTCTAGTATCAAGATTGGTTCAAATACTCAAGGAAATCTCAACGGGTTGTTGAGTACCAATAGTGGTGCGAATACTCAAGGAAATCCCAGCGGGTTGTTGAATACCAGGAGTGGTGCAAACAAGGTTATCAAACTCGCGAGTTTACGTAAACTCGTGAAAGTCGAATAAACTCGACTCGTAAACTCGTAAAAGTTTACTTCAAATGAAAAATATTATATAAATAATATCTTAATTCAAATAAGTCTACAAAATTATATAACTTTAAATAAATAAAATTTATAGATATATTGTTTATAAAATTAAATATTGTAAAACATAAATACTTGGATTATTGTCATTAATTTTGATGCATTTTATTAAATATATAATAAAAAAAGACCAAACGACCTTATTTTTTTTAAGATTTTTCCCCATTTCAAGCTCGCAAAATCGCTCCAAATTTGCGATTCTACACGATCCTACCGATTTCACAATCAATTATACCGAGTTTACCCAAAAAAGAGTTTACTTCCTAGTTAACTCGGAAGCCATGTTTGGAACGTAAACTCGTAAGAGTTTAAGAGTTAACTCGAGAGTTTGATAACTATGGATGCAAATACTCAAGGAAATCTCGGCGAGGGGCTGAACACCAAAAGTGGTGCGAATACTCAAAGAAAATCTTGGCGAGGTAGCTGAGTACTAGGAGTGGTGCTAATACTCATTTGTAATTGTGTGAAGATTATAGTGGAACCCTCTATGGAGGAGACTGAACGTAACTCAGTTGGAACGAACCAGTATAAAATCTCTTGTGTTATTATATCTTCTCTTTGATAAACGATCCTCTTAGAAAACCTGCAGTTGAACTTTATATTTAAAAATATAAGAACTTCCAAGCTAAACGATCTTTTATTTTTAAAGGAAGTTCTTACAAACACTGTAGTAGAAATTATTCTGAATAGCACGCTGATCTTTACAAAGATTATATTTCAAGTCAAGCGTCTAAGCCTTTAAAACAATATTTTACTCTCTTGATAATGTGCTATATCAGAAGGGTTGCGAAAAACATTTTCCATAAACACTATTCAACACCCCTTTCTGATGTTTTTCAGGTACTTCACCGGGGACTGGGTACCCCAATCTAGACACCTGGTACCAATGTCCTCTAACTAAGAGTATAGACGGACCATTTAAATTGTTAAAGCTTATGCTTAGTCTTGAAACATGTAATTGTGTGAGTTTCACGGTTGATGGGCCCACAAAAGTGTGCCCATCCAATTGAACCCTTGGTCAATAGGGTAAAAACACTATAAATACAACATTAATGGTAATTTGCTTTCACCTTTGGCATTAATTGAGATTTGACTTTAGAGTTTTGACCAAATTACTAACTTGAGCATTAAAGAACCTTTTTGGAGGATCTCCTCCCATGGTAGTGTTTGGAGTGTTGGAGGACAACAACATGGTACTAAAAGACCATTATCGAACGGTATAAATAGTTCGCAAAATAAAGGTTTTTATAGGATATATTCTTGTAAGAACAAATATCATATAATATAATAACTTTTTATTGTATTTTATTATATATTCAATATATTATGATATAATAATTTATTATCTAATATTTTTAAGATACATGTTATCGCACAAAGTAGAACAATCTCACATATACTTTACTTTTATATATTAACTTATTCTCTTTTACTCATTTGAAGATCAATATCTTTACAAGTTGAATTTCACTATGTAACAATTCAAAATTCAGTTATATATCAATAATACCTACCTCAATCCAAATCGGATAATAATAAATTATTTAAATAGATAACCATTTCTTATATAATTTTAACTATTACAGGTTCCTAAATTTTCAAAGCTAGAAAATATTCCATAGGGAAAGAGATAGGTAATTGAGTCGCATTTAATGCATAAACAGAACCCATAAAATATTCCATAATGAAAAAAATATGTTATAATTGAGTCCCATTTAATAACACATTCATCTTTTAAATCAATTAAGCTCGTTTGTAAAAGACTAATCATTTTTATTCCTTTGTGGTGAAAGCCGAACATAGTTTATAATTATATAATTTTAAGAAATTCTAAACAATCTAGAAAAATAGTGTTAATAGAGTATAATTCTACTGACATTCTTAAAAAGAAAATTGCAAAGCTTACCATTTCTCAAATGCTTGACCTAACGAAGTGGCAATTCATTTTCCTAACAACGAATGCTCAACCTTAACTCAAAAGAACTAAAAAGTTCTAGAGAATTCCAGTGTACGACAAGAGCAACGGCCCCCTTGAGAATCGAACGGCCCAGATGAAACAGAACCTTCAAGACCAAATCCCTCGTTACCTTCTTGCATTGTAACAATAAAACCTAATCCCTTACCCATTTCCCCAACCTCAACACTCCAAAGCGTTTACGTTATCCACAACGACACTCATCAACCCTCCTTAAACCCTAGTAGCTATGGCTTCCACCTTCTCCGCAATGTCCTCATACAAGCTCTCCTCCTCCGCCGCCATCTCCTCCTTCCCCTTCTCTGGCTCTCGCCGTCAATCCAATGGCGTCGTTCTCGCCAGAAGAAGCCGCAACGCCAGGGTCTCCGCCATGGCCAAGGAGCTGCATTTCAACAAGGACGGCACCGCAATCAAGAAACTCCAGGTAGATGCAGTGTACTCTGCTTGAAAACTCGCGTTTTCAGGTTTCGCAGTTATTGACGTTTTGTTTTTGTTTTGCAGAGCGGTGTGAACAAGCTAGCGGATCTGGTAGGGGTCACGCTTGGTCCCAAAGGAAGGAATGTTGTTCTCGAGAGCAAGTATGGTTCGCCGAAAATCGTTAACGACGGTGTCACTGTTGCCAAAGAGGTGTTTTTTCTTTTTGAATTTTTTATCTGGTTATTTCTCTTTTTGAATATGATTTACTTTGTTCTGCCGGATAGAATTTTATTTGAATCTCGTGTTTAGGTGGCTAGTCGTTTGTGTTTCTATTGATTTTATTTGCTGAATTTGGTTCGGAAGGTTGAATTGGAGGATCCCGTTGAGAATATTGGTGCCAAGTTGGTGAGGCAAGCTGCTGCCAAGACCAACGACTTGGCTGGTGATGGAACCACGACATCTGTAGTTCTAGCTCAAGGTCTTATCGCCGAAGGTGTTAAGGTAGGTTTGTTTGTTGTTTTATTGAAAGTATAGAGTTATGGCTACTTTGGTTTGGTCTTGGTTGTTATCATGTAGACAGGTCTCATTTTATGTCAATTTTCGCAGGTTGTCGCCGCCGGTGCCAACCCTGTTCTCATCACTCGTGGCATTGAGAAGACAGCAAAGGCTCTGGTGTCTGAGCTTAAGAAGATGTCAAAAGAGGTGAAGCATTTATCTACCTATTATTTAAATACAAATGTTGTTGTGTGTTTTTCTGTAAGCAAGACACGTGGAGAACTATAAATTTCCCATTTTTTAATATACTTATTGTTTGCTCATCTTTTTTTGTTGAGACTTGATGAGCTTTCGGTTGGGTGATTGCAGGTTGAAGATAGTGAGTTGGCAGATGTGGCAGCAGTTAGTGCTGGGAACAATTATGAAGTAGGAAATATGATAGCTGAAGCATTGAGTAAAGTTGGTAGAAAGGGTGTTGTGACCCTTGAGGAGGGAAAGAGTGCCGATAACAGTCTATATGTCGTCGAGGGAATGCAATTCGACCGTGGCTACATTTCTCCATATTTCGTTACTGACAGTGAGAAAATGGCTGTTGAGTATGAGAACTGTAAGGTGTGACATCTGACTGTGCTCGCTGTAACTTTTTATTTTTTATTTTTTAATTCCTTGTAGTTTTAAGTTTGTAATGTATGTTGTGCAGCTGCTGTTGGTTGACAAAAAAATAACCAATGCTAGGGATCTTTTCAACATACTGGAGGATGCTATTAGAAGTGGATACCCTATATTGGTTATTGCGGAGGATATTGAACAGGAAGCTCTAGCAACTCTTGTGGTGAACAGACTTAGAGGGTCACTTAAGATTGCAGCACTTAAGGCCCCTGGATTTGGAGAACGCAAGAGCCAGTACCTTGATGATATTGCAATCTTGACTGGAGGTCTGGAAATTTAGAATTTTCATGTCTTTTTGGCAATGGATACGTTTTTTCCATCCTCTTTTTGTTTCCTGATGTTGATAAGAATGTGTTTTCTCAATTGGTTTTACAGGTACTGTAATCAGAGAAGAGGTTGGCCTTTCTTTGGACAAAGCTGGGAAAGAGGTTCTGGGATTTGCGTCTAAGGTGGTACTCACCAAGGATACAACAACAATTGTTGGTGATGGAAGTACCCAGGAGGCAGTGAACAAGAGAGTTGCACAAATTAAGAACCTAATTGAGGTCTTTCTTTCTTCCCTCTCACTTTCTTCCTCTTCCACCATAATGTTAGCACATGTAAACGTGGCATGCGCTGGCTCCTCCTTAAGATATTTCACAGCAAGCAAGACTAAAATCATATAGTTAGTTTTTATGTGCACTAGGTGAAATTTTGCGCACATGAGGTAGTATGTGGCAGCTTCATTCTTCATGTTCTAACAATGCGATTATTTGCGTTACAGGCTGCAGAGCAAGATTATGAGAGAGAAAAGCTGAATGAGAGGATTGCTAAATTGTCTGGTGGTGTGGCTGTGATACAGGTAATGGACTCACTAAAATGTGTTCATATTGTAGTTTGGTACTATGGAAGGTTTATCAATTAGGGACATTTTTCTACATGTGTAGGTTGGAGCACAAACCGAAACAGAGCTCAAGGAAAAGAAATTGAGAGTTGAAGATGCTCTTAATGCTACAAAGGTGTCCTTTTATTTCCCAAAACAGTTAGAACTTTTTGTATTCCTTTTCTGTAAGCTAAATAGTTTGTTGACTTTCAGGCAGCTGTAGAGGAAGGTATTGTAGTTGGAGGTGGCTGCACTTTGCTGAGACTTGCATCAAAGGTGGATGCAATCAGGGATAGTCTTGATAATGATGAAGAAAAAGTGAGTCATTACTTGATAGGGAAAGAATACAAGTTTCGAGAATCTGGTTTGATACTTTTGTCTTGGTGCTGGGAATGCTCTTGATAAGGCTATAAAATTGTGTTTAACTGTTGCAGGTTGGGGCTGATATTGTAAAAAGAGCTCTTAGTTACCCTCTGAAATTAATTGCCAAGAATGCTGGTGTCAATGGTAGCGTTGTCAGCGAGAAGGTACTAATATTTGCTCAATTTACAACTTCTCTTTTTCTATCAATGTGGTTGATGTGACTTGTGTTTTGGTTTAGGTATTGTCCAGCGACAATACAAGATATGGATATAATGCTGCCACTGGGAACTATGAAGATTTGATGTCTGCTGGGATCATTGACCCAACAAAGGTGATTTGGTGTTTGAGTATCATTAGTTTTGATTTTACTTGTGTGACAGATTGCAAGCAAACTGTAATTGCAGGTCTAAATGACTGATTAATTGACCTTTGGCTTGCTTTAATGTGATGGTGTGAACTTTCTGAATGACTTTCAAACCATAGGTCTCGGGACCTATTTTTTTTTTTTTTTTTCGTGTTCGTGCTAAACCTGAGCTTTCGAAATAATACATGTGTTTCATAAATGGGTGTAAGTGGATAATCTTGTAGGAATACCGATTTATCTCTCTCCCCCCACAATGTCTATAAAGAGTTGTGCACATTTTTAGAACATTGTTTTCCTACTTTGACCAAAGATCTCTGTCAATTTTATATTTGTTTATCATAAATCAAAAATTGGATCTCTACTAAATTTTTCTCATGTCTGTCTGGAGATGCATCAGTACATCGTATCATATCTGAAACAAGGCCATGCGGCATTTTTCTGTAATCATCGTCTATGTAATAATGTTATGTGTGATTTAAAACTGAGTTCTCAAGCATCCTTCTACGCTTGTACAGGTCGTCAGATGTTGCTTGGAACATGCAGCCTCTGTTGCGAAGACCTTCTTAATGTCAGATTGCGTGGTTGTTGAGATAAAGGAACCTGAGCCCGTACCTGCTGGAAACCCCATGGACGGTTCAGGTATGTAGTTTCAAACGGAGTATATCTATTTGTATACTATGGTGCATTTGGGCTAGTGTGTATCTCCAACAGGAATCTTAAATTCCAGTTTGTTTTTCATAACAAAAGTCTAGATTTCAGGCATCTGGTGCGTACATCTGACCTTTGGTTTGTTTTGTCCAGGATATGGTCTGTAGAGACCACGGGGAAGTTCAGTGAGAACAGATTTTTTTTCTCCGGATGAAATGCAGAATTTGGTAGCCATTTTATTTGTAGATGGATACCTGTAGTAGTGTTATGAACCAGATAGTGATGCCCCATCCCATGCCTATATTTTTTGAAGTTATTAATAAAAAATTTTGCGAATTGCTTCAGATTTTATTTTATATAATATTGTTTACCTAGTCTAGCTGAGATAAGTAAATATATTGGTTAAAAGTTTTTATTAATCAAATGCCTAATTGTGAACAGTTGCACTATTTGTGTATTAGTAATATTAAACATTTTTAATGTAGAGATATATTGAGCCCGGTAGTATGCTACAAGTGCCTACACTTTTTTGGACCGTTTTATATACGGTAGATTTACACGGGCTTTCTTTAAAACCGTGTCATTTTTACTGTTGTAGGCATGCCCATTTCAAAATTAAACTTATCCTGTGTTTTCTGTTTTTAAAATTTTCGTTGTAGTTAATGAAAGAGTTGTTTTAATGTCCCATGCTCTTCCAGTTGCATGACTTTGGTGCGTACCAAATAAGAGATTAAGTTTGATTGTTGGCCTAAAACTAACATTATTTACTGAATCATTCATAGTTTTTCAAATAGTTAAGTTGAATTTAGCTTGCCATTCTCTCGTAACTCGACTTAACAGTTCCTTTCCGTGGTGCTTTTCACAGAATAATTAGAAATTGATTTGTTAAAATTGTCAAATCCCGTACCAGAATTGCAAATTAAAATTCATACCAAGACATGAAAATGTGACGATAATTTCTTCATACATCTATGCAATAGTGAAATAAAAAATTGTTACTTTTTTGACGGGCGTTCAGTTAATTTAATATGGATAATTTTCTTAAACTTTGTTTCTTCCCCTGTTTGAATTCAGTCACGTGAAATCTTCGTCTCAATGTCTCTAATTGAACACATGCATAGTGGCATAGAAGTATCTTACAATAAAAGAGAAGGTGGAATAAGGTGAATTGGTTTGAAGGTAAGATTTTGATTTTTAAAACTTTTTAGCTATTCGAAATTTATATTTATAATACCTTAAATTTGTATTGAGCTGTAATTACAAAGATCAGAATTTGCGATTATCTTCAAGATTATAAATTATTTTTCTAAATTAATTATTACAATCATTAGTACAAAATAAAATATGCAACAAAATAATTAAGAAAAGGAAAAACAAAACTTCAAAGGATGAGAACATACCTCCTTTGAGTAACCATATCTTTTCTAAAATATCATTAAATATCACAAAGAATGAGAAACGTATATCGTAGAGATGAAAAACATTTCTCTTAATAAACCTAAAAGTTTGAACTAAACTTCAAAATTTTAGGAGCAGCAATATCTTAGATCACACTTAAAGAAATTTAAACCACATTAACCTAAGTTTATTACATAATTAATTTTCGTAACTTTTGTGCTTGAAAAATAGAACTTTGTTCAATGTATAAAAAAAAAACACTGATCCATTAAGAAAAAGATCTATTCTAAAATTAGATCAGAATAATCAATTAGTTTAGTCAGAAAGGTGTTATGCTACTGATTTTATCCCCTTTAAATCAAAATTACTTTTGAAGTCAAAAGATGTGATTCAATTCAAGCGCAATACAAACAATAAACAAAGAAAAGACTAGACCACTTATTTCGGATCCTTAATTGTGACAAGGTTTAAAGTTTAATCCCTTTTAGCCTATATCACTCTACACAAACAAGTAAATTTGTAAGTAAAGTTGAAGTTCCTAAGGTGAGACTTGAAACTTTGATTTCAAGATATACTCACGTCTGAGGTTCAGTTTTAAAGTGCAATTTAAAAGCAAATGATTGGAGTGAAGGAAGAATACCAATTTCCTTCTAACACTTGAGTTGAAAGGCATTTGTTACACAAAATTGATCAAAAACAGAAAATAAGCAAATGTAGATTTTCAAGCTGAAAACTCTCTATCGGTCAAAGAAGGGAAGACCAAGAACAACCACCAAGTCTCACAATTTTCATTGCCTGTTGTGTTTAAAGCATAGGTATCAAATCTCGAGTTAATTCATAAATTCAAATGAGTTTATTTTTCTAGACGTGGTTTTCGAATTAATTTGAAAGTAAACTTGTTTTTTGTATAAACTCAGTAGAATCTATTGTAAAATAGGTAGGATTGTGTAGAATTGCAAGTTTGAAGCGATTCTACGAGTTTGAAAGAGGAAAAAATTTAGAAAAACGAGGTAGTTTGGGGTTTAGGGTTTCTTCTCATGTCCCTTTGTCTCTCTATGAAACTGTACAATTCTTTTTTATTATATATTTAATGAAATACATCAAAATTAACGATAATAATCCAAATATTTATGTTTTACAATATTTATTTTTATGAATAATATATCTATAAATTTTATTTATTTAAAGTTATATAATTTTGTAAGTTTATTTGAATTAAGATATTATTTATATAGTATTTCTTTTCATATGAAGTAAACGTTTAAGAGTTTACGATTTAAGTTTAGAAGTTGAGTTTATACAATTCTTATGAGTTTACATAAACTTTCGAATTTGATATCCGTGGTTTAAAACATTGCACTCCCTTTCACAGAGTTGCTGGAAGAAGCTTTCTTAAACCAAACAGATTAGTGCCAACGTCTTTGCTGTTAGATCACCAGGTCAAAGAGTGAAACCAACCCTCCACCCCCTAAGACAATACCATTAGCCTTGTCAAACTCACAAGCACCAAATGTGGACCATAAAATATAGTAAACAGAACCACAATCCCAACAGAATTGGCCAAATGAATAGTATAACCAAGAAGTAAAATTGACGGTTGAATCAGATTTTACAATTGGATAAAACTATAATTTAATGAAGACAAGCAAGCAAGAAAGGCTAATGAAGAAAGAAAGCACTCAAACAGATCCTAAGAATTGCTCTAGAATTGATTAACAAAGCAATAAAATGGATTAAGTCGAACCATGATAGCTAACCTCTAGTTGGAAAGAGAAAAACAAAACTGCTTTTGAAAATGCCTCAATGAATTGAGTGATTATGCATATTTTCAAATTTAGTTTCAGACATCACTATGGTGAACTGCACAAGTGTAAGGGCTGCAGGGCCCATTTCCCTCACTCCTCCCAGAAGCCCAAACACAGTTGTTAGTGCAGCTCCAACAACTGAGAATCTGTTAGAGGAGAGAGCCAAAAGAACCACAAAACAACCATGTCACCTAAAGGATTATGTGGTCACGTGTCCAACAGCCAGTAAAAAGGGGAATTCGGTTAGCAAAAAATGATTGGAATTCTTATTGTATTTTTCGTTTATTGATACCTGCACATGAATTAGTACTGGAAGGCATGAGCCAAGTGCATATATAATACAATACTGTAATAGAGAGGAGCAAATATAACAGTAAAATTCCTTCTCTGAAATTTTTCTCTTTTCCTCTCTGAATATTCTCTCTTCTCTGCCATCTTCCTTTTTCTTTTCCCTGCAACATCCTTACAACAAGTCTGATTTGCTTTTTAACTTTGCTACTTCTATTTTAACCACTTGGATGTTTTCTTTTTAATGACTACAACTTTTATTATATAGTTCACCTTAAAAGAATAAACAAGGCAGATCACACAAAATAGCATATAAATGTTTCACTCCTGAAGGAAAAATTGCACACAATTGTGTGGTTTTATAGGTCACATTTGCTGCTATTAATAATTATGCACTTTTGTCCATATTAGAGCCTTAAGTATAAAAATTAAAGTTTGCTAAGGTCACTGAAATGACCAATTGAAATGACTACAATAGATTCTAGAAATTCATGTTCAAAATCAGCAAACGTGAAAAAATCGACTCAACTTGTAATGGATAGCTCAATAACGCAGCATAAATACTGATTTGCACTTTAAACAAAAACATGATGCTAATGCTTATGGTAATGTATCATCAAAGCTCTTTCACATTTCATAGCTTATTTTTGATTGACAGAGAATACATCACATCACACTTCATCATTTAACCACAAATTGCCACAAAACAGCTTAAACACAGAATTTAAAAGAAGAATTAAAACTGCACCAGATTGCTTGTGCACATGATTTAAGACATAACAGAATCTGATTCAAAAACTAAAATGACTCAACAAAGTGATTCCACCGGATAAAATGAGAAATTGAACTTCACTCAAGGTAATAGAAACTCAACCAAGCACTAGAAATCCTATTTGACCAAATAAAAGAAATGAAACAGTGAATTAAAACGTATTACAGCAAGACAAAGCATAAATATGAAGTGTCTTGCATAAATGTGAAGTAGACAACACAGATTCAAAAGAAATTTATCCCAAACGTGTGGTGCTCAACTGGAGCTCTGAATACCACTTGATAGCTCCACTCAAACGATGCAGAAACGAAATGGCAGCAATGGAAGAATGAACATGGTAATAAATTGGCTCGAATTGTGATGTGTTGGTGGGATAAGGTGTGTTTTGGTGCAGCCAAGCTAGCCTGGCAATGGGAGGAGGCTAGAGGAAGGAAGAAATCAATCAAGCTTGTGACTAAGAACTGGAGTGATCTTGACAACATTTCTCTGTATCAACTCAAAGTGATTTACAAGAGGGGTATGAGGTCTATTTATAAGTGCATTTCAACCCTCCTCCGTCAGCCTAGGTGCCCTTAACCATTAGGCACTATACATAGATTAGATGCCTCATGCATAGTCATACAATTCATGCATTAGTAACATGGAAAACAAGGCAGAAAATGTGAAGAGCCATGCAGTCCGCTAGCATTCGGCGTGTGCGGGTTTGGGCTCAGTTTTGTGTTATTGGGCGATGAGTACACATTTATGTCCTTATCTAGCCTTTAATATTGGATTCTTAATTGGTTTTTGTACTTCAAGAGAATATTTTAATTAAGATTTGTTATAATTGAGTTTATTTAGTATGAGATAGAAAAACATGTTAAAAATATCTTTTTAGTTGCATAAATGTTTTTTGGATATTTTGAGGTGTGTTAGTGTAGCTGCAGCTAAGTTGAGCTCATTGAGGTGAGGAAATAATTGATTAAAGTTTCATGACACTTTAAGATAAATCCAAGAATAGAAAATAATTAAGACTACAAGAAGTCAATCCAAGCATAACACGAAAAAGTGAGAAAATTTGGCTAAGCTAAGAAGAGGGAACAAACAACAAAAATTGGATCTTGCGGTTTTCTCTATTTTTTCTACTAAAGGATTTTGATAATTGATATATGTTTATGATTAAAGATAATTTGGAGAAAATATATCTTCATATATTTTATTTGATATTGTTAAATAAGTATCTTATTTAACTTACCAATAAATATTAAACGATAATATTTTTCAAATCTTTTATAATCTAGCAAATATCTTCTCAAAATACTTTTAGATCTCCACAAAAATCAAATATATCTTGAAGATATTGGATTATTTAGAAGACAATTTGAGGAAATTACATTATCATAAAAAAGATTATAACAACAGAAAAGCCTGAAACAAAGCCCAATCCAATTTCTACAAAAAGAGATCTAGGGAAACACATTAAGAGAGTGGAGGAACCCTTTGGGTTTCAAACTTTGTCCTCTCTCTTCTCTCTCGTTCTCCACCCTCTCTTCTTGTAATCTCATGTTATTTCCACATTCCATGGAGTGCTAAGTCTCTAGGGTTTGTTCTAGTGTAATTTCTTAATTGGATATTGAAGTTAGATAAATAAATTTGTTTATTCTTTTATTTCTTGTTTTGATTTATTTTTATATGTCTTTTGCTTCTTAATCAAATAAAAGTAATGATTTTTACATTACAACAAGTTAAGCATGATGTTAAATCTACATAATATATCAATCATATAAGTCCAAGGGTTTTTAATTTTAATTGAGAATTTACTTTGATTAAAGTTAGAAACTTTTATGTGAATGAATGTACTTTGATTAGTGTTAAAAAATTTAACAAGAATTAATCAAGAATGTACTTTGGTTAATTAACTTTTTACTTATAAAAGGTATAAGAATAGACATGATTAGAAATATTAATATTTAATTGAACATATATTTTTTTAAAATTTAATATGATTAATCTATAAAGTTCTTGGTTTTAATCAAGAATGTACTTTGGTTTGAAGTGAGAACGCCAATAAATTAATTGAGAATTTACAATGATTAATTTGAAAATTTAAAATTATAATTAATTATTTAATAACCTTTAGATAATCAATGATGAATCCTATTTTGAAAAAGTAGTGAAATCAACCTATTTTCTTTATCATTGTGTTTATCTTTTTAAATCTTTTTACAGATTTATTTCTTTCTATCTTTTGTTATTTTGTTCTTTAATCTTTTATTTTCTTTTATTACTTCTATTGTTTTATTTGACTAACGTCTTTTGTATAGTTTTTATATGAACTAATTTGTTAGAAATCAATTATGTGTTAATTGGGAGGCGACTTATGGTTGAATTTAACCTTTTTATTTTGTTGGCTACTATCTTAGGAATACTAAAATTGCTATAGTTTAGTAGTATTAAGTTGATCGTGTCAATGACATTGTTATCACTAGGCGAGTCTACATATGCATTGGACGCGACTTGCTTAGTCCAAGTGAATAAAGCCTTCACTTCTCCTCCCTTTGATGCATCTTTAAGTCCTTCTTGGAGCTTTGTAACAGGGAATTTATTTCAAACAGAATGCAACAGTAACTCTGTAATTGTGTTTACAACTGAAATAAGAAATTAACAAATAACAGTATCGAAAATTTCTAATTCTCTTCAATCAAGAATTTCCCCAAGTGTATGTTTCAACCTGAGAAGAAGAGAAGAAATGGTAAATGGAGGATTCAGTTTCAGAGAGAAGGAGAGATGAAATCAGGATTCTGCAGAAGAAACAGAAAAAAGATTATACCAGAGTCATGCTTTTCTCACCAAACAAAATCCTTTAATAGCACATTCTCCTTACGTGCTCTCCTTTCTTTACACGTGTCCATTCTCACAGTGTTTTTTCCGCGTGTTCCATGCTAGCAGTTGCATTTCCCTCCACGTCTCCTTCACTTATTAATTTACCCTTCCCTTTATGAGCAACCTTGTCCTCAAGGTTGAAGTAAGGATAAGCTTGTTGAAACTCAGTAATATCTTGCCAAGTAGCTTCCTTAGGTGCAGTAGAGTGCCATTGAACCAACACTCGTTGGATGTCTTTGGAATTACGCTGGATTACTCTTGTATCTATACTGGCCCACAAAGCCCACCTCGCTTGGCCCCCAAGCCCAATTTCTATACTGGCCCCCAAGCCCAGTTTTACCTGGCCCCCAAGCCTAGTTTCCACACTGGCCCCCAAGCTCAGTTTCCACACTGACCCCTAAAGCCCAGTTTCCACACTTGTCCCCAAGCCCAGTTTCCATACTGGCTCATAAGCCCAACTCGCCTGGCCCCCAAGTCCAGTTTCTATACTGGCTCCCAAGACCAGTTTTACCTGGCCCCAAGCCTAGTTTCCATACTGGCCCACAAAGCTCAGATCGCCTGGTCCCAAGCACAGTTTCCACACTGGCCCCCAAAGCCTAGTTTCCACACTGGCCCCCAAGCCTAGTTTCCATACTGGCCCACAAAGCCTAGCTCGCCTAGCCACCAAGCCCAGTTTCTATACTGGCCCCCACGCCCAATTTTACTTGGCCCCCAAGCCTAGTTTCCATACCGGCCCACAAAGCCCAGGTCTCCTGGTCCCAAAGCCCAGTTTCTACACTGGCCCTCAAGCCTAGTTTCACCTAGCCCCAAAGCCTAGTTTCCACACTGGCCCCAAAGCCCAGTTTCCACACTAGCCTACAAAGCCCAGCTCGCCTGGCCCCAAAGCCCAGTTTCTATACTGGCCCCCAAGTCCAGTTTCCACATTGCCCCCAAGCCTAGTTTCCACACTGGCCCAAAAGCCCAGTTTCTACACTAGCCCCCAAGCCCAGTTTCACCTGGCCCCAAAGCCCAGTTTCACCTGGTCCCAAAGCCCAGTTTCCACACTGACCCCAAAGCCCAGTTTTCACACTAGCCCCCAAAGCCCAGTTTCCATATTGGCCCACCAAGCCCAGTTTTCACATTGGCCCCAAAAGCCCAGTTTCCACATTGGCCCCAAAGCCCAGTTTCCATATTAACCCCAAAGCCCAGTTTCCATACTAGCCCACCAAGCCCAGCTCGCCTAGCCCTAAAGCCTAGTTTCCACACTGGCCCCCCCACAAAGCCCAATTTCCACATTGGCCCCAAAGTCCAGTTTTATCTGGCCCCCCAAAGCCCAATTTTGTTTGGCACCTTTAGTTTTTCTACGATTTTGGCCCTCTGCTAGGCAATGGTCGAATCCAAGTTTTCTTTCTGAGATACCGACCCTCTACTAGGCAATGGTCAAACTCTCTTTGTTGCATCATGGTACTCTTCATTGATTTTTGTTATCATATCTACTTAAATCAGTTTCTATTTTTCCTTTCGTTCTTTTGAAACCAGACGAAAATATCAAATTTTCATATTATCCAGTGATATCTAAGTAAAGAGGGGCAACTGTCAACACCCAATTTCGTCTGGGTGACTAAATAATAGGTTTTTATTTTTATTTTTGTCTTATTTTATGTTATTTTCTTTCATTTTCATTTTATTTTATGATATGTTGACGCCATCTATTGCAACCGGAATCGTGACATATATATATATATATATATATATATATATATATATATATATATATTAAAGAATAAAAGTATTGAAAATTGTTAATTTCATAATAAAAAAGAATTAATGTTAGAGATTTTGAAAAAAAAAATGTACGAAATTGTTTGTAATCGATTTTATTTTTGAACTAATTGTTTGAGATGAACATATAAATAACGTTGACCAAAATGACGATTGATTTTAATTATTTCAGAGTTAAATTTTTTTTTATTGTATTAAGTAATTTAGTAAACATGTTTTTGTAGTAGCCTTTAAATTATCCTAATAAAAGAAATTTTATCTTTAAATTATGTTTTATCATGTTATTTAATTTTTACCGCACTTGAGACATTGAAAAAAAATATTTTTATCTACTATCATGTTAATTTTTAATGGGAGGTTCGAACAAAGTAGTTTAAACCCTAGTGCCGACATTTCTCTCAAGCAAGTTTAAGACCCAACTGTTATTTACATGCCACTCAAATGGGCTGGTTTGAGATCCATATATTGGATAAAGATAGAATAAAGGCCCAGGCCAAGCTCCAATTGCTTAATTTATAATTGCATGATTTTTTTTCCCGTTCTTGCAAAGAGTTAAAAGTTAATTAGACTTCATTAAATCTGTAACTCTTACAATTTACTGTTATTATTATTACTATTCTCTTTTCTTCTAAGTCTTATTATTATTTATATTATTATTACTATAATCCAGTTTTTCATTCTAATAAACATCAAATATCATAAATATTTATAATATTCATTATCTTAATCTGATCACCACACAAATCTTGAAAGTTTGAAATGTCAAACTAATAAAATATTCTTTACTTTATTTAATTGCATTTAATTTTTTGTTGTTTTTAATCATTAATAACGAGTCTCTAACTCTATATTTATTGATCAGGAAGAACGTAAGTTGTTTAACCTTGATTTATATATATTGATAAAGGCAAAAAGATGTAGGGTACATTTAATTTTAAACATTTTGTCTTCTACTACATATGCATAGATGAACACTACCATACATACATTTGGCATCCGGTTACAATAATCAATTCCAAAACAGCAAAACTTTCCCATCTATTCTATGGAAAAAATAAGACAGAAAAACATCGACTATTCTAGCTTATATTAAAACCTGCATTTTTTTTTATGCAGCAAGAATACTCTATAACCATTTCTTGGATCATTATAAAATTATATATGTAATTTAGAAAATAAAAAATGTGTGAAGTTAGTTAGATGTCAATCCTTGGGACACGTGTGACATTGTGGTGGACCATCACCGATGCATGCTGGTATATACCTTAAAATCTTCTCTCATTGCTTATGTATGCATGTCTGCCCAAAAAAAACGCTGAATCTAATTAGGTTGCGATGTGTTACATGCATCTTCTCCAAGTTTCTGTGCATTGTTTTGGAACCGAATCAGACACCTTCTTCTTCCCCGGAGATATATTAATCTATTATCGTTGTGTTGGCTTGGTCTACATCAATCACTAATTTTTATATCGTTTTAGTTTGGTAATCTGAAGCATATATTCTAAGAGAGGGCGACACATGTTTCATCTCCATCACCATGTGTGTCCCGTATGTTCTTCTTGAACACAATAATGTAGAGAGAGGGTTTCCCACAAAGAATTTTGGATGAGTAATAGGACCACACCATCCACCTTTGACATGCCACACCAAAATGTTGCACCTCTAACCTATTTTTTCATTTGTTTTTTCATCACTATTATCCAATATATTCGGCCAAGTCCAACAACTATGGATGCAACATATCACAAACCCTCATTTCCTTATGTCAAGCTTGACAAAACCAGAAAAAACAACCTAAAATAGTTTAAAAATAGAAGAAAAAAATTAACTATCATTGTAAAAAAAAACTTGTATTATTCACAGATAAATATTGTCAATAACATTGAAAATCTATTAATATTTGAATTTTTTTTGCAATTTATCGACGGACAAAGATTTGTCAATATTGTTTGAAATATTTATTGACAGATTATGTCTGTCAGTAATTACTGATGGTCGAATCCGTTAATAATTATTGACAGACATAACTGTCGATAGTTCGTCTATAATGTGTGAAACAGGTTGAAGTGCAATGGGTAATATTTTCTCTCCACCACATTCAACTTGGACAAAATCGAGGCAATCAAAGACAATCCAAATCAGAGAATCCAGATATATGTAGTCATAGATCAACCAATGCAGTGAAATAAATGTACTCCATATCATTAAAAACATAAGGCTTAATACCTATTTTGGTTCCTCGATTCGTAACGTTTGTTCAAAGTGGTCCTACCTTTTATAAAAAGTTGGTCCTTTTTGCTGATGGCGTTAAAAACTTTAATGGTGTAGTTGCCCCCTGGCCAAAACTGAATGAGCTTTCCACTCCTTCATTGCATGGCACGCTGAAGTCAAATGAGGTGTCAATTTTAAAAATAAAACTTAATGATGTGGAAATGTTTTGACAAAGGGTTAAAAGAAAAAGGGTTATGGTTCGTGAAAATTGGTCCCTAAAGTGAGCAAGTGGTTATGGCGAAATAGGAATGGCTTCTTCGGTATGGTGTTCTTCGTGTTCCAATACATAGGGCAAAGGAACTTCGCATTCCTCACATGGTGGTGGTTGGATGAGAGGTGGGATAATCCCTATTTGTAACTGTGGTGATATTGTTGTAACGAAAGTGGCCAGAACTACAAAGAATGCTGACAAACATTTTTGGGGATGTCGTCATTACTAAGTTTTATGAATACCCTTCTCAGTTTATGTGTTTTTGATTTATGTGTTGATACATTCCCTGACTTTGAACAAATTTTAGTTTGATGCCTAATTTTGTGAATAACATGGTGGATCTTCAAATGAGATGTCGTGTAACTTTTTCAAGTAGTGTTCTGAAGATATGATTATGACACATATGAAGGATACATGCCACATTATAGTAACAAAAGTGTTAATATAAGATTATGACGAAATCAAATAATATCAGTACATTTAATGTAATTGCTCAATTAAAGTTGATCAAACATACATCACCATCAAAGTACATAATTAAAGTTGTTAATATCAATACAAAATAAATCTAAATTTTCTCAATGAAAGTAAATAATGTATCATTTAAGGAGCTTTTCTTCTAACATTTAACTTTTTCCTTGTCATTGGTGGAGTTAAATCTAGGATGGAGTCTTGAGTTGGCTGTGGTGGATGAGGGGATTAGGGACTTGGTGGCTGTGATGGTAGAGGGGATTGGGTACTTGGTGGTGGTTTTGGTCATACAGGGGATTAGATAGTTTGTGGCTATGATGGTTTTGTTTGGTCTGTTGGTTGTGTTGGTTCTGGTGGCTATGTATGTAAAGGGCACTTATTTTTGTTGTGCCCTCCTTCACGACAGATGCTATATTTTTTTCTGTGGCCACTAACACTCATTTGGATGCCATCCTTAGTTAGCTCTCATGCCTCCAATCTTCCTTTTTTCTTTGGCCTCCCAGGCAACTTCCTCTTAAATGGTGACAGTACATCAGGGAAGCTTGTTCTTTCCCATAGCAGGTGGCCATTGGCAGGATAAATGATAGATGCATATGCCTCTTCATATGTGGATCTTCTAAACCAAGTTGGTATAAAGTTTTCCGGGTCTAAATTTGAGTAGTTCATTGCTGCAATTGCATGACAACATGGGATGCCACTAATCATCAATTTCCTACAGCTACAATGTTCATTGTCCAGGTCAACTATGAACTTTTTCCCAATGACTAAAGTGTGTCTAACCTCAAACATCTTTTGTGCAGACCAACTGAAATAAATAAAGTAGATGAACATAAATGAACAATGGACATGAATATAAATGACAATTGGATATGAATATAAATGTAAATATTACCTTGGGATCCAATATATTGATAAATTTGATTCCTTCAGAAGTCTCTTTTTTATCTTTGGGCATATAGTGAAATCCATAGATGTCACCTTGCTTCTATTAGTGGCCCATTGTTTCATCAAATAAAGTTTGATATCCTCCAACATACTAATAACAGGTTTTGCTTTGCATGAACAAGAACATTGTTGAAAGCTTCATTAATGTTGTTATCTAGGTTATCACACCTTACTTGACTTGTGAAGCGAGATCTTGACCAATACATGTTGCACAAAAATTAGGAAAATGGGTTACCATACATGAGTGACTTAAATGTGCATGTAAGGAAAAAAATGACCTCGGGAGAATGGCTATGAGGTATTTATATGCTTCTATATTGACTTCTCTATTATTCATCATTTCTCTCTCCCAAGCCTGGGGGTACGTGCTTGTGGCAGCCCTTTACATCAGATTCTTCAATATTTAACCAAAAAACATTTTCCTAAAGTTCCTGGATAGTTGGCACCAACCCCTGTCCACATGAATTTACTAATCAAACATACACAATTTACAAAGCATGAAGTATAAAATAATGTACGGACTACATGTATCTTTTGCTAGTCAAACATCCACGTGCACCTCCACACAATTCACTACCCCTAAGCTCTTCAATCAATAACTGCAAAAACCACATCCAATTGTATTTGTTCTTGACTTCAACTACTGCATACGCAAATGGTAGCATTTGCTCATTTGGGTCCCTACCAACAATAGTAAGTAGCTCTCCGTTATACTAACCTTTCCAAAAACACCCATCTAAACATATAATGGGCCTACAATTGATGAAACTATCTTTACAAGCTTTGAGATAAACATAAAATCTTTGGAAGATTGGGTCACCATTATCAAGGTAAACTTTAACCTTAATTGTTCACGTTGGGTTACACCTCAACAACTCATGTCCATAGTCATAAATCCTTCTAAACTATTCTTTGAAATCTCCTTCAAGTTGTCTTGATTCCATTTCCTTAATGCTTTACTACGTATGTCTTTGACCCTTAAATTAGGATTGTCATGTAAAGACCTATATATTTCTTGACTCAACCATTTAACATTCATCATTCTAATGTTAAGTTACCTGCTGCAACTATGAGTATCAATTATTTTCCTCAATTGCCAAATTTTGCATGATGGCAAATACCCACAATAAGCTACCAATGGACACTTACGTTGCCTACCCATGCATCTGACCCTCACCCTACGATTATCATTTTTGACAAACTTTAGAGCCCTCCCAGCATGAACAACATGCCTTCTAATGGCCTCCTTAAACTCATCCTTATTGGTAAATATTGTCCTCACTTCCTATCTATAATGTGCCATCAACTTTTGTTTTCCATATGTAGGAAAGGGACCATGACTAGGTCTATCCTCATTGCCATCCTCCTCACTTGCACCGTTTCTGGAGTTAAGAGCACATCAGACTCCCATTCATCATTTGAGAAACCCTTACCATGTTGTTCTGCTTCATTATCAATGTCTTCACCCATATATTGTTCATTATTGTCCTCCAAACCAATACCACAATCTTCTCCCTTCTCCACGTACTCATCACCACTCAGATGATCCATATGTGCTTCATCCTCACTGTCCAGTTGCACTTCTTCCTCACTCTCCACCTCAACTTCACCCTCACTCTCAACCTCTACTCCATCCTCACTGTCAACCTCCACTCCACCCTCACTTTGCACCTCCACTCCACCCTCCCTTTACACCTCAACTCCACCCTCTGTCTCCACCTCCATTCCATCCTCTCTCTCAACCTTCACTCCACCCTCTATCTCCACCTCCAATTCATCCTCTCTCTCAACCTCCACTCCACCAACTGACCCATATTGACCAACTCACCCATACACACCAACTGACCCTCACTCACCAAGTCACCATAATTCTGCATGTCCACCTCACACTTTGTGTGCACCCATACTGCAGCATAGTCAACTGCTCCTTCCTCAACCTCCTTTTTCACTTGAACTTGTTCCTCCACATTTCCTTCACCATCAGCCTCAACATGTGTGAAACCTCCAACACCACTACCCTCACCACTGTCTACAGGTCCTTCACAAAGGTGAAGAATTTGATTGACATCATTTTCTACAACCTCTGAATCGTTCACGCCATGTACAATATACAAGTTTACTTTCCCCAAATAATTTGCCACATTCACCATATTCATTGCTCCTCTATCGTTATACAACTTATATAACACATGTTGTATAATGTAATATAACTCTTTAATTTGAACCTATCGCAGTTCTTTAAGGGCTCCCGGTATTTCAAAAAAACTCCATTTATTAGGGTCAATGTGCCAATAAACTATCTCCCCATCTATATACTTAAAGGGTATTTCTTTTATCTAGGTCCCACCGTGATGGACCACTACCTCAAACCTTTAATCAGAAATCCCAATTCCTGCCCTGCAAATGGAAACAGGGACCACTAAATTAACTTAAAGTAGCACCTATGGGACCAATATCAACCCCCAAAACACGATAACATTTTCCATACTTAAACCCCCAAAAAGCGAACACTATAATCATATTTAAACCCAAACCGATAATGTATTACAAAACAATTACAAATTGCACCTTCAATGAACCACGAACCCAATTCTTCAACCCCAAATCGTGAATTGATTCTAATCTAAACCCTTTTACTTTTAACCCTCTTTCAAAACATTCCCACGTCATTAAGTTTTATTTTTAAAATTGACTCCTCATTTGACCTCAACGTGCCACACAATGAAGAAGTGGACAACTCATTCAGTTTTGGCTAGGGGGGCAACTACACCGTTAGAGTTTTTAACGCCGTTAGCAAAAATGACCAACTTGAATCGTTTTTACACAATATGGGACAATTTTGAACTTTTTAAAAAAGGTAGGACCACTTTGAACACACGTTACGAATCGAGGGAATAAAATAGATATTAAGCCAAAACATAAAATAATATCAATTATACAAAACATAATATAAAGTTAATAATAAAATCCTATACATAAAGTAACTATCTAATAATTGTTGTAGCCATCATCAGAGTTGTTGCCCTCTGCAGTTGAATCAACCACACTTAAAGTATTTACAAAAACTACGTACCTTTGTTCCAAACTCACTTGATCTTTGTGTAAAAAACATGTCAAAGATAGTCAGAAGAAGAAACATAAAAATGAGTATGGTTGGCAACAAACCCAAACGACAATGCATTCATCGAGTCATCAAATTGCAATTCAAGGGCTGATCTCAAGGGTGCCATTATTGGAGTTGTGGCTTGAACACCCATCATGACAACATAAACTTGGCAACACTACTTTTTTTGTGGCTTTATATTTCTCATTAACTAATGAATAGAGCAAAAACAAAGAGAAAGCAAGTTATTTTAGTTTATGATTTTTACTCTTATGACAAAGAAAACATGCATGAAGCGGTTACAATGCTATGTTATAGTGAAGTCATTGGTAGTCATAAGTGAGAGATAAAGATAGGGTGAGGTTGGGTACCATTTGTCTAAGGCTATGTTATGGGTGAGATGAAGGACACATTTACATGATGAGATAGAGGCCAATAATTATAGAGTACTAGATTTAATATCCATCTACTTTAAACTAAATAGAGATGTATATGTTTTGCTTTCGGTTCCATTATTTTCCTTTTTGGTGGGGCGGGTTCTTATTACACATGATGAAGTACCTGGAAAAACACTAGAAGGGGGGGTTGAATAGTGTTATAGGAAAACATTTTGCAAATGAGATAATTTAAATGTTTTGTCAAGGATTGAAAAGTTTACGTAAGTTGTTAAACGCTCGACTCGAAAATTCAGTTCAAACTATAAGTTCTTTAAGTAAATATGTTTGTTGTAGCATTGATGAAACTATCTCTTAATAAAAAGGCATTTGGTGACAAGAACTTTTGTAGCGGTTAAAGTAGTGTGCAACTACAAGATTTCGAGGAGAAGCGTTTGTTAAGACAAAATCGTCTATATGTCTAAACACTCTCATGTTTTGAAGTTTAACCAAATAACATTAAACGAAATAAGAATATGAAAATACCATAGGATGAAACATAATACTTGGGTTCAAAAACCCCAACATAGAAAAACCTTAGGAAAATATTTAGGATTGTAGAAAATAGAAAAACAACTAAGACAAAAACACCTAGACACAATGCTAAACAACTGTTAAGTTAAAGCATCTAAGAGAGTTTAAGCTAAGCGCGTAAGTTTACAGTACCCAAAGGGTATTCGGTTAAACTCTCGGGAAAACGAAACAGTGTCAAGACAATGTCTTTGACAAAAATGTTTACATTAGTCTAAATGATACAAAGAGCTAAACTATTACTTCATCCAACGATGAAGCTCCTACTCAATGCTTGGTATCCTTAGAAGAAAAGCTTAATTGTTAAATGCTACCTCAAGGATAGAAATTTGAAAAACACTTTGTTATTCTAAGCAAGCATTAAATGACATTAAATATCAGAAGTAGGCGTTAGACCAAAGGTGATATTCAAAGAATGTTCTTCACTTGAGAAGTAGGTGTCTAAAAGAAAGTACAACCTACTTCAAGCAAAGTATTGAAAAAGAAAGTCTACTTTGACAAGTTGACTTTAACCAACCACTACAGTACACGAAGAAAGAGAAGACACAAGAATCAAGGCTAAGAGCTTAGTCTAACGAACATATTTTCAAGAGCCTTTAAATTTAAGATGGTTCAGATGAAGATTCAAGAGGATAGCATACAACGTAAATATTCATCCTTTGAGAAGCGTTCAAAAGAAAAGCATAGAAAGAGCTCAAGAAAAGAAAGTATTTAAGTAGAGAAAGAGAAAAGAAGAAAAGCAATACTCTCGAGCATCATTCATCCTTTGCTTACTATTGTAAGAAAGAGAGAAAGAGAAAAGAGAGAAACACCTGGAGTGTTTAGACTGTATTGTATTGTAATCACATCCTCTCCACGAGAGTAAAAGAATGGTTTTATGGTTTCTTGCACAACAAATGGCATAACAATTCATTTATCCGTATTGTGTTTGTGCTTGAGATGCTTGATATATGTATTCATTGTTTGTAAATGAATCATGAGTTTAAACAGATTGAACATTACATCTCTGGTTGAAATAATCGATTAAGCAAAGTATATAATCTGTTAGATTTCTTCAAAACACTTATAATCGATTACGTTATTAAAACATGTTGTTATGCCAATATGTGTTTGATAAGTGCACTGATATGTTTGGAATGAAAATTGATTTGAAAATTTGCTTAAGTTTTGAACATAACCGATTACATAAGTTTCATAATCAGTTAAATATGTTTCTCTTGTCAAAATAAATTTTATTTAAAGTCTTAACTGTTTATAACGGTCATATGAATTTATTGTTGGCTTGTATGAATTGTATAATGTTAGCAAAATGATGAAGATGAAGTTTTGATGATGTCCAAATCAAGTTAGGAGAAATCAAGATTCAAGAATATCTTATGAAGACTTGTATTGCGTTGGAAAACTTTTGTTATAATTGTAGTTTATTGTCTAGGACTTTCATTGGTTTGATTCCACGTACTTTCATACTTTGTAACTGATGTTAAGAGTCAAAATCGCACTGTTTTAATCGATTAAAACTAGTATTAATCGATTAAAATGAGTAAAAGCTGAAAACTTAACTTTCTTTGTTTTAATATATTAAAATACATTTTAATCTATTAGCTAATCGATTAAAATTCATTTTAATCGATTAAAGCTGACCATTGAAATTTTCTAGCTTTTGAAAACTAGTCGTTGCACTCATTTTAATCGATTAACACTTGTATTAATCAATTAAAAGCATTAAATGGCCAATTACGAAGAATGGAAGAGTATTTGCTTGAGTCTATAAATAGGCTCTCTTTATCCATCAACAACAACTCTTCTCTTGTTCTCAAATACTCAGAATTCTTTGAGAATTGTGTACTCTGGCTCAGCTAAGGAAACTCTTGTTTGTGGAGCTGGTGAATTACTGCTACGGTGACAGAGTAATAGTTGGTTCATCCTTGGTGCGTCTGAGGAGGTGTTTGGAAGAGGATCATCATTTGTGAAGTATTCGGGGGAAGTGGTTCATCCTTTGTGAAGATTCAAAGGAGGTGCAGTTCCATCTCTTGTGGTATCAAGAGAGGTGGTTTCTAAACTTTTACAAATTGTTTCTTTATGAATGTAGTTTGTAATTGTTTTCTGATTAGTGAATTGTTTATCTTGATTTGAGATAAGCGATTGGACGTAGGATTGGTAAGATCCGAACTAGTATAAAAGTCATCTGTGCAAATTTCTCTCAACCTTACTCTTTTTATTTATATTTATTATTTGCGTAGTAAGATAAATTGAGTAAAAATTAAAAGACACACATTTATATTAAAACCCCTATTGGTTTGTTATTCCACACTAACCACTCCGTTGCAGCCGCTCTAACATATAATCGATTGCATGCGCTGTATAATCTGTTAAATCTAAATAGAGGCAAATATGTTAAAGCAGAAGAAAAAGCTTAACAGATTACATTAATTTTGTAATCGATTAAACTGCGTCAGGATTCAAAAATCCTATAAATAATTGTCTTGCACACTGTTTCAAACTAATATTTTGAACATTCAATTTCATAACTAACATTTTGATTGATTTTTTTATTACAGGAGCGTTCAAGAACCATCTTGAAGAATTAAGGATCAAATTTGGGTTTATACATCAAGATTATATCAAGAAAGTGAGCTTAAAGGTTTCTGATGATATCTACACTACTGGAATGTTGTTGTGAAGATCAGTATCATCATTTGCAATCTATGGATTGTGTTTCTGTGCAGGATTGCCAGGGGGAGAGAGCCGTAGTGTTCTCATTGAGAGTTAGGATTGCTCTCAAGGTGTTTAAAGAGCTGTGAGTGTTCTATGTTTTGGTAAGATTATAGGGTATTCACATCTTGTTGCTATAGCAATTTTGAGTGGGGTGAGAAGTACATTGAGAGGGAATATCTCTATATTATTGTAAGTCTATCATTATAGTGGAATCCCTTCAACTAAGATTGTTGAAGGAAGATTGGATGTAGGCTTGGCCGAACCAATATATGTTGTTGTGGTGATCTTTCTCTCAATTAATACCCAAAGAGTCCTTGAAAAACTTAGATTTAAAGAGTTGGACTTAACTTTTCTAAAATCTTTTTCAAATATTTAACGAGTTCTTGAAAAACTTGAAATCAGTACCCAAAGATTTAATTAATCAACTAAGTAAAGAAAATGTAAAAGAAAGATCAAAGAACACCGAGATTTATACTGGTTCAACTTATCAAAAGCCTATATCCAGTCTTTTCCCAACAACCTGAATTGAGAGGCTTCCACTAAATCAAGTTTGAGTTGAGAATACAATGAAACTCTCAATTGATATCCTCACCACTCTAAAATTAGATTACAACACAAATAAGAGAGGAAAATTGTCACTCTCACCCAATACAAAAGATGGACACCTTCAATCTCTAACCTGGCCTACTCGCACAGGTGCTACACAATGTACGTACAATGATACACTGATAAAAAACACACTCTTCAAGTGTGGATGCATCAACAACAATGAAGTCGACTTGATCTTGAATGAATCTTTGAATGAATCTTTGAATGTATGATCACCAATGTAGCATGAATTCCTTTAATAACGTTTCTTGAGAGACATTGTATACAAAACTCAGAAAGTATGTCAATATATGAAAATTTTAACATTAATGAAACAAGTCTCAAGCTAAGTTTATATAGAAAATTCATATCCTGACGCATTTTAATCGATTATATTATCAACATAATTTATTATGCTTTTGCCTCTGTTTTAACAGATTATTACACATGTATAATCGATTAATACAACACTTATGCCTATAACTGCTTCTTCTAATAGTCTTAACAGATTAGGCTTCCTGTGTAATGGATTGGACCATGCTTTTGGTTTTAATCAATTATAGAACTTTTGTAATCAATTATCTTTCCACTTAGCCTAGTTAGTCATCCATTTGTCTTTGTTAACAGATTATGTTATGTATATAACAAATTACGTCTATCTCTTTATTTTAATTGGTTATGTAACTTATATAATCGATTATAACAGAGTGATTTGCTCCAGTTAAGCTATTTAAGTGTTCTGGCTTAATCTAACAGATTATACAAATTATGTAATCGATTATAATTACCAGAGCCTAGATTCTCAATCTGTTCTAAGGCTTATTTCACTAATCATGAATGGATTAACACATCTAGTACTAACAAGGTAATGAATAAAACATTTGTTATGTCATTTTTTTGTGCAAGAATGATTAAAATCATTTCTAATAATTTAAACCTTTTCATCATCAAAAACCAATATGTGAGGACTAGGCTCCCCTTATCAACATTAATTATTGATTCAGGATTATGTGTTTTGTAATCTTTTTGTTTTTGTGAGATTTGTTGAGATCGTTTAGTCTGCCAGAGACTTCTTAGTTGGTGTTTTACTTATTGATTATTTGTTTTGACATAGGTATTATGTCATTGTTTTCTAGAGGAAGAACATTATGTGAATATCTTTCTTGTTACCTACTACTGATCTGATAGGATTTTGGTGTACAATTAGTTCATCATACACCATTTTTGTTGTTTTTGAACGTTGAACATTTAATGTCATTAAATGCTTGCTCAGAACAACAAAGTACTTTTTGATTTCCTTGTAGTATTTGACAATTAAGCTCTTCTTCTGAAGATGCCAAGAGTTGTATAAAGACTTTATCGTTGGACAAAGTATTGTTTAAGTTCATGGTATCATTTAGCCAAGTAAACGCTTCTTTCTTTTTTCTCTCTTCTTAGACAGATAGTGTTTAGCTTGTTTTAAGCTTTCTTTTATATTTTAATTTTTATGTTTTTTAGTTTGTTTTGTCAAAGATATCATCTTGACCTATTTTGTTTTCGAGAGCTAAGTTGAATACCTCTTTCAGGTATAATAAGCATCAAGCATTTGACTCCAACTCTCTTAGATGCTTTAGGCACAATAACATTTAGCCTTGTGTCTGGTGTTTTGACCCAGATGTTTTTCTATCACCAAAGAACCTAAGTGTTTTCCTAAGCTTTTCTATGTTGGGGATTCAAGTTCTAAGTTTTGTGTAGGTTTTTTATATTGAGGATTTAGGTTCCAAGTTTGTGTTTTCACACTAAGTTCCTTAGTCTAGTTTTAACTTCGACTTTTCTTAGATGATCATCTACATCTTTTCTTCTTTGTGATTTTGGAAATGTTTCTTCCAACTTAGAGTTTTTTCCTTAGTATTTTAGACACTTATTTTCTATTCTTTTATTTTGTGAGGTTGTGATTTTCATTGGACCTTCCTGGCTTATGTTTTTTTAGCCTAGTGTTTTCCTATCTTCATCTGGGGTTTTCTGACCTTTCATTCGACCTTCCTAGCTTATGGTTTTCTAGCCTAGTGTTTTGCTATCTTCATCTGGGATTTTCTAGCTCAAGGTTGATTTTCTAATCTAGAATGTTCTTCCTTAGTATTTGGTGTCTGTTTTCTATCTCAAGGTTGGTCTTCTAACTTAGAGCTTTCTATCCTGGTGTTTGGTGTCTATTTTCTATCTTAAGGTTGGTCTTCTAACTCAAGGCTTTCTATCTTAGCGTTTGGTGTTTTGTTTTCTTGATTTTCTAACTTATCCTAAGGTTTTCTAACATAGTAGTTATGCTTAGTGTTTTTCTACTTTAGAATTAGTTCTCTATACACAAATTTCTTCATTTCATGTTATTTAGTTAAACTTCAAAATCAAGGTTTCTATTTGACGAGCTTGTTTTGTAATGAGCTTGGCATATCCTGATAGGGAATACCCAAATTTTGATCTCATTTCATCGAAGAACTTATCGATGACCTCATATCTGCCAGTAAATTAAATTATCAATACACTACCAACGAAAGTATCTATAAATAAATGAAACAGTAGAATATGCCGATAATTTTTTCAATAATTTAAACTTATTGACAGATCTTAGACCCTCAATTTTTTTGTAGAATTTTTTTTATTAATAATAAAAATGATTTTAGATATAAATAATTTTTAGTTTATAAGCTAGTATAGTGATATTATATATATATATATATATATATTATTTTTGTATTTTTACTTACAGTGTAAACATTTGAGTTTTGCAAATTGTTCAAGACAAAAAAATTAAATTATAAGGTAGAAAAGGTTAATCAATATGTAAACACTAAATAGAGACTTTATTAATTTAAAGCATATGTTGATTCATATGGTTATATATCTGTTAATCAAAATGGTCCCTCCTCCAATACCATTAGAGACGAAGTGTTAAATGAGTCACATTTTTTGTTTCAAAAGTATTTAGGCACACTTGATAACAAATGTGAGAAAGAAAAAAGTGAATACTATTATTAGAAGAAATAAGAACAAATAACTGAATTGAATGCGATGTGGTTATTGAGTAATTCAATCTTATTATGACGAGGGGTTGATTACTTTATCCTTCTAAAGATGAGGTTAAACAATTTAATTATAAATTATTAGTCCAATTAATATGGCAATCACAAAGTACACAAGATGCAAATCGAATCTCAAGATCAGTTCATTCAAATCTTCATTCTGAGACATTGATATATCAGCAATTCCTACATTTAAAAGGCTTATCATGCATGGTCAAATGCTTTGAATAAAAAAATTAGATTAATTCAAAATTGTACAGAATAAAGGTTAAAATTAACAAAATTCAAAGGGAAAAAAAATGCCGTTAGAATGTAACAAGAGCTTAGATTGTAAATGCAAAACTTTAAAAAAAATCAAGTAGATTGAAAAGATTATAAAATGTTAAAATAATAAAAATTAATTTGAAGGTAAGAGAGAACTAATTAGAAAGAGAAAAAAGGTCAGATATTTAGTAAAGTGGTCAAGAAGATAAAAAGTACTTCAAATGTAAACACGTGAAAAACATAAATTAAAAAAGCAATGTAAAATCATGGAAAAGCAAATGCATGAAGTCAAAAACTTTGTATAAGAGAATGCATGGAAGAAGAAAAGAAACACGAGTTGAAAAGTATACAAAAAAAAATTAAGCTAAATTTGCGAGAATGTAAATCAAAATGCAATTTGGAAATGCAAATACTTATATATAGTCAATTCATCAAAATAATACTCACCGACTGTGACAACTTATATTTATTTTTAATCGTATATAATGTCAAGTGAGACATGATAATATATGTATGTAATGATTAGGGGTGGGCAAAGTGCATTGTATTGTACTGCACTATAAAAATTTATTGTTAACTATAAATCAATTCAGAAAAATTATACTAAACTAAAAAATAGTTCAGAGTAACTGAACTGAAATATTTTCTAGTTTAATTATACTGCAGTACAGTTCAATTAACTAGTTTTTAGTTTATCACAGTACAATTCAATTAACTATAGTCCATGTTCAATTACCTCAACACTAAACTCTTCCCAAAGACATAAACCAAAAAACTACAAAAGAAAATAGAGCATGATAAAGTTTTTTTTTATTCACAAATATTTATGAATAAAACCTGTTAAAGATAAAAAATAAAATAAAATCACCTGGAAATAAAAAAAAATTAAAAATGTGTTTGATTTGCCTTATCCAATTTATTTTTATTTTATAGATTTTAGTTTTTCAAACATTTTTTTTTTAATTTTTCATTCATCCTATATTTCAGTTAACTGCGTCGAATTTCTACATGATATATTATAGTATGTTTTAGTTACGGGGTATAATTAATTTTTTTCTTTCTTATGTTATCTTTATTTGTAAGAATTAATATGTTGTATTTTTTATCTTTCTCAATACTTTCTTTTTTATTTTGAAGTCTTGATTTTTTTTTATGTGTTTGTTAAACTTTTGAATGTAGAAAATAGAGTTCGTCTTCTTTATTAGACTCACGTCTTTCAGTATGATAGTTGTGCCTTTTTAAGGATTTGAAAAACACTTTTTTTTCACTATAAAAAATTACACAATTATAAATAAAGTAAATTTTATTAATGAATTTAAAATTTTTTATTACCTTTTTCGGTCAGAGATATAATAATATTTGTTGATAAACTATAAATTTTATTGTGATAGATATTTTTATCAATAGTGTATTTGTCAATTGATAAATTTTGTTAATAATTTATAATATTTATTATTGATATATATTTTTGTTAATAATGAATTTATGGTAAAATATATGTTAAAATTTTCATTTTAAACTTCAATTATTTTTGGTAAAATTTATTATTCAGTCCGTTACTAATTGATTTTTTTTTTTAAATAAATTGGTGCTAAATGAATTTTTTAGAATTTAGGATAAAATTTATTGTTATTTTGAAAATCTGAGTAAATTCATTGGATAAATGTTTTATTTTTTAAATATGTGAATAAATTTAACGATAAAATGTACATAAAATCATTCGTCAAATCCAACTAAAAGAAGAAGAAAAAAATGTTTTGTATTTAACAATTTTTATATTTAATAGTTTTTATGAGAAGTGGTTTATATATTATATACACAACGTTAGAACTGAATTATGATATGGTTAATGAATTTCAATTTGCCAAATTTAAGATAAATTAATTTTCATCTGGCAAATTCTTTAATATATATTTTAAAAGTTTATGTGATAAAAAAAATTTGTCTTAAAAAATTAATTATTAATTTTTTATGTGAACGGTCTCTTTTATTAATATTTTATTATTAAATAATGTTTTCTTGATAAGACGAATTAGTTGAACGAGAACTAGAGAAGAGGAAATACAGTTTCCACAATTAACTGAACTGAAACTGTTATAAGTTCAGTTTTTAAAAACTGAACCATAAAATAGTATACTGAACTTTTAGTAAAAGTGAATCAGTTTTTTTTAGTATAATATAGTACAGTTAACTATAATACAATACAAATCAGTTATTTTTTTCCAGCCCTAGTAATGATAATAAGTAAAAATTAGTTTGATAATCCGCTCATTATGGAATTGAATCTGAGTTGATTGAGAAATTGAATGTTTTTCTTAATTATAAGTGAAAACGAGTTGGACTCATTTAATTTATAGGTTATGTAGATTTAAGTCAGGTTGGATTCACTTAACCTTGTAACTCACTTATTTTTTTTTTTTAAATCTATTTTTATATTTGAACTAGAAAAGAAATTCTAATTTCACTGTTTTCGTTTTTGTGTTCATTGAATCAAAAGTTGCCCAGTTGCGATAAAATCGTGGAATACTACAGTCTCTTAGTTGCTTATCTTTGGCAAACACCACTGTCTATCTTTTCTTGGATCGATGAGTTTTTTTTATTTTGTCTCCATTTTTTATTGTGTGCTCCTTTGACGAACAACAATAGTCTCATTCGTGGTCTGTTGCATTCTCATATGTCAAAAAGCACTGCTTTAGTTCGTGGTCTACCGCTTATGACATACCTCTTAACCATGGCCAAGCACTTCTAAGAAGCGTTAAAGTCATTTCATGGAAGATGGATCTAGACTCTCTCCCTTGGGCCATCTTGGGTCATTATGGAGCTTCTAAAGTAGGATTAATTTTGGACCTTATATTTTGGGCAAAGTAGTCTAGGATTTATTTGAGGAATGTATTATGAGACAAGTAGTGTATGATTTATTTTGGACATTATATTTTAGATCAAGTAGAGTACAGTTTTTAGACCACTTGGGTCAACAAAGGTCAAGGCCCAATGTTGACCTAAAGTGGATGTTTGTGACCTTAGGTTGACCATGTGGTTAGATTTTTAATCTACCTTGGTGGATAAGGGTGTAAGACCCTAGTGATAGATCTCTTTGAACATGTGATTGGAAACTTGTCAATTAATAAAATAGAGTTTATTTTATTAATTTAACATGTGTTTATTAGCTAGAGCTAGTTGTGGTGGGATAAAGGTCTTGTGTACAAGTTTTTGTGGTGTGACAAAATTGTTTGTTTGACTTTAAATAAGAAATTACAAAAAGGATATGATATTAATGAATTAGGCTTGGCTTAGTGGTTGATTGTTGTGTGATTATCTATGTGGCTTGTGCACTCGTGTTCAAAAACTTGGCTGGCAACGAAATGTGAGTTTATTTTTTTTCCTTCGTTAGTTTTTTTTTCCTTGCGTTTTGGTGTGTTGGCATGCATTTTGGGCTGATAGAAGAAAGCCTATTTTTTACCAATGAGAAAGGGGTAGGGTTCATGAGCACGAGGAGTGTTTTCCCATTTCTTCTCTTCTTCATTCTCATTCCCTCTTGATGTGATCATATATAGGGGAAAGGATGAAGAGATTAAAAGAGTGACAAGAATCATAAAAGACATAGCATAGATTTTATGGCTTGTATTTTGGCCTTTAGTAGCATAGGTTGTTCATAGGCTTGTATTTTGCCTTTCTTCTTTCTTTCTCTTAGTTTGACTGTAAATAAGCTTATATATTCTTCTTTTCTTTAAGGTGCAAGCAATGTGTGACTTCACATTGTTTTTAAAAAACAAAGAAGAATAAATAAGTTTTTTCTCCTTTTAGTTGCTTGTAGTGCAAGTTATCTCATGCATAGTTTTAGTTTTGATCTTTAGACTAGTTGGGTAGCTGATATACCCTTAGGAGGTTGTAGAATTAACAGATGTGAGACTTAAAACAACCTTGAGAGTTTCCGCCCAGACTTATAGGCCTTCAAGTCCCACATCCTTTAGTTTTCTCAACCTACTTCACCTCTTAGTGTTATATAAGCAACCTAAGGTCTCCTTTGTACATACACCTTCTAATTTGAATATAAAGAGTATTTTGCATTCAATTGCATTACTTCTTTGAGATAGAATTTTGTCTATTAGTCTAAATTTGGGTCTTATCTTATGAAGAACAAGTGGCGATCCTCATTGGAATTTATCTTGGATCCTTTCAAGTGGCATGTCTTCCAATTCATAAGTTTCCTCTCCTTTCTCTCTTACTTTTTTAGTCTTTTAATTCCATTTCTTAATTGTGTTTGTTTAGTTCTTAATTGTAGTTCTAGCTAGTCATGTTGTTTCATATCATGTATTATCTAGAGCCTTAAGTTTGATCAATTTAGGAATGCATGTTAGATTGAAACACCATTTCTTTTGTTTCCGCCAACACTCAGCACAATTGTCCAATGCCTAGTGCAGACAGTAACTTTTGTCCCCACTATTTTGCTTATAGTTGATTTTTTGAAGTCCATTTTGAGTGAAATTTGTTTCTATGGCTTCGTTTATGTGTTAAGAAGAACTTCCAGTGCTTATTCCATCGTCATTCCATAATTTACTATGTTCATTTGGTGATATTTCATTCAATACTCCACAGTTTGTTTGTTGTCTTTTTGTTATTCATATTCTTTTTTATACTAATTTCTTGTTGGCTAGACTTTTTATTATGGACGTTGTACTTCATCCAGAACACCTCAAGAGTGATCTAAAGACTCAAATGAAGTGCCTAGAAGTGGTTCAAAAAGTTGTTTTCCATATGCTAGAAACAAAACCTTCCAGAACAAGTAACAAACACCTCTTGGAAGTCTTCAACAAGTAGGCTTTTAAGTTCTTTTTCTTTTCTTTTCCAGTTATTATTTGTTGTCTTGGATGGTCTTTATTGAGTCTTAATTCTATGTTTAGCATTTTATTTGAGTCGTGTGTGGTTCCTCTTTAGGATTTTTCTAGAAATTTCTTCTTGAATTGCACTTGTTAGAGTACTTTGCATCATTGCTCTTGTATGTTGAATTGAAATGGATCACCTTAGGATTTAAGTGTGTATATTTTGCTTGTATGTTTTGGACTAGTAGAGGTATAAAAAAAACCAAATTTTAAGGTTTGATCAAACACATATAATCCAATTATACATGTTTGGCCGAGACTAGCTAGATGCAAAATTGCATGATCCAAAAACCAAATCTGTTTTGATTGATTTGCTTGGTCTGGTTGAGTATCTTCTCCACTATTTTTGTGTGTTTGACATCATAATTTAAGCCTTTATTATCATCATTTTGTAGAACATATAGGTTTGAGGCATCCCAAATTATTTCCACTCATTTTTAGATCTTTCTCTTCATGTATGCATAGAGTTTTTGGTGTGATTCCCACTTGTTTGTGTGTATTCTTTTGCTGCAGAATTTTCATATGTGCCTTTGTTTTGATTCCTTCATTTTCCTTGTTTTTTTTTTGCCTCTTTTAGTACCTTAGTTTGCTTCCTTTTTTCTGTGCCAATTTTTCTTGCTTTACTAGGTTTCTTTTACATCATTTGTCTAGAAGTTTTCACTTGATTTTTTGGCCTCTTGAAGTGTATGTCTCTTGGATTGTGTCCTTGTATGTGTTTGAAGTTGATTGGTCATCCTTCCACTTGTCTTTTTCATTGATTATGTACTCTAAAATATTACTTTGAGAAACTATTCTATCTTGAGTGAAATTTGCAAGTGAGTTGGAGTGATCCTTCCCTCTTTTTTGTTAAAAATTGAGAGCAAACACTAAGGAGAGTGTTGTTGTTTTTTGTGTATTTTAGCTGTTGTGATAACCTTTTTGTTTGTGAGTTTTGTTTTTGTTTTGTGTAGTAAATATGTCTACAAGTTCAAGGTACTCTTCCTCTAAGGTAAATAACACTAATGAAAGCACATCTAGCAAATTGTATATGAAGAAAGCCTTCAAGCAAATCCAAAAGAAAATTGATGCCTTCACCAACAAGATGGATAAGGTGCTCAAGTTGAAGGGCCAACAAGAAGAGCGCAAGCTTCCTTTTCATATGCTTAGAACGTGCAAAAAGCACCATGAGGACCATCATTGTGGAAATCCAATGATGTCTCTTCCCAAGGTCAAATTGCCTTCCTTTCATGGAGAAGAAGACCTTGACATTTGTTCAGATTGGATAGCTAATGTAGATAATCTTTTTGCTTTGTATAATATAGATGAAGTATTTCATGTAAAATTAACTTGTTTAGCTTTAAAGGGATACAACAAACAATGGCTAAATAGGAGAAACTTATCCACCATGGGCTCACCTGTGAGTACATGCGAACCTTTTAATGACATTATACTCCAGCGCTTCGTACCTCCTTACTACTTTAGGAAATTCTTGATTAAGTTCCAACAGCTTAATCAAGGTAGACGAAGTGTGGAGGAGTATGCTCGTGAGCTCAAAATGCTCATACACCGTACTAACACCATTAAAAATGAACAAACAAATATAACAAGGTTTATTAGTGGAATTCATAGAATCATTCGAGATTTAGTTACACTCCATGATGATGGGAATATGGATGTAGTGGTTCATAAGGCCATGAAAATAGAGAAACAACTCTTGTGAAAAGAAGTGCATCACAACAAATTTTCAAACTCTTCAAGAGATGCTTCCTCCAAATCCTCATGATCCAAGGAGAAAGAAAAGGATGTTTTAAAGGAACCCATTAACAAATCTTGCCCTCATTGTCCTTTTAACCCACAAGAAAAGAAACTAGATCCTAAGAATATTATTCAGTATTTCATTGGATATGCTAAAAAGTACAAAGGTTATAGTTCTGAGTTGTCTATCTCGTAACACTAGAATTTCAAAATCAAGGAATGTAAAGTTTCTTGTAAACGACTTGATTAATAGGAGTGATTTAATTCAAAATAGGTAAAATACCATTTTTTGTCCCAGTTTTGGTTGAGAATATTCGAAATGGTCCCCATTTTATTTTTTTGTTCAATGTAGTCTTAAAGAATGTAATTTGTGTTCAATTTAGTCCTTTTTACAAACTCTGTTTAAATCGTTAACGGCAAGATGTCCAGATGTGCAATTAGAGAGTGAACTGTCATTTATGCTCTAACGTGGACTAGATCAGTCATCATCATAGGGACTACATTCGGAAATAATTAACAGAAATGGGGACTAGAGTGAACTGTAATGAATGAAGATTGTTCAATCTAGTTTGAATGTATAAATTTCACAATTTCTCTATACTTTGGATCATCAAATTTGTTTTCTTCTACAATATATTATACTACCAGAGTTTATGAGAATGAGGGTTTGAAAATAAAAATCACATTAAAGGATTCTCACGACAATAACAATTGTTAGAGGTTGATCCTTATTTCTTTTTTCCGCTTTAAATTTTAATATTCACTAGTGTAAAGAAGGATAAATTAAGGTAGTACCACTTCCATTAAATAAAGATATAAACATAATGGAAAAACCTAAAATATCTTTTCTAAATTTGTATTATTAAGTATTTCTTAATTTGTATATATTTCAATTAAAACTTACACTTTCAATTTACATTATTCAAAATTTCAAAACTGTTTGGAGATCCATTTATTAGAGATAAAGTGATTTCATAATATATAAGTAGTTGCAAACCTCCTCACCTTATGAGTCGATTTTGTAAGATTGAATTAGATTTAAAATTCACTTTTAGAAAGATTGTTGTTGGTTGGGTCTATCGTGTCATTTGTTATCGAGTTGTTATCGGATTATGATATCAATATCTAATCACACGCTTAATGTGTGTGTGTGTGCGTGTGTAGGTGTGGATGTGTGGGGATGCGGGTGCGAGGGTGCGTGTGTGTGTATGCATGCGTGTGTGTACCTGTATTTATGTCTATACTTGTGTCTATATTTGTGTCTGTGTGTGTTCCTGTCTGTGTGTGTAGAAAAAAAAAATCATTATAAAATCATGATTTTCAAAATGGACCAATAAAATAGATTTACCTTTCAACGATCGTGAAATTTAGCACATTGTTAATGATGTTAGGAGGTCTTTTAGTACACTCTTTGGTACCACATAAACAAAGTTTAGCAATGTTTGGCATTAATTAACTGAGTGATTCATTAAATAACCCGAAAGAAAATTGTAACATAAGAAGTGGTGCGTGAAAGAAATGATCATGTGTTTTGGTGCTTATTTTTGTAAATTATTTTTGTGGGTAAAATTGCAGATAAGGGAACCTATTGAAGGTGTTGAATGTGGGAAGAAAAGTTTGATGAATTTTTAGGCATACGTACGCGACATATTGATAACAACATAGTTTCCGTTATATAAAATAATAGTGGCTTTAGCAATTAAATTGTAATAAAAGCCTCAAGCTTTGATTGTGGTATGTGTATGTGAGAGTCAAAAACTGGCAGAAACTTGTGTTACGTGATGAGATGTGACTTGTTTCGTTTAGTATATAATAATATATCTTGAAGCTATAATTTTAATGCCTAATAGCACTTCAAGATTAGCAAAAGAACGCAAGTTTATTCATGCTAATTGAGGAATGTTGGATCCTTTGGGAGGGTTAAGAAATTGAGTTGCAACTTTTAGTGAATTTTATAGAGCTAAATAATGCTTATTAGGTAATCGAATACATCATGTTGGTCGTCATCTTCCATTTGATAAGAAGATGAAAAGTTTCCCATTTACGTCCAATTTTATATCCTTTTGTTGCACTTCCATTCTCTTTATCCACTGGCCACTGATCCCATGGAAGAAGTTGACGTTTATCTGAACCAATTATCACATTAATTGCTGCCTAATATATCATATTCATAAACTATTCAATCACCATTGCATTTCTTTATATTTCTTTATTCAATCCTGGGACTCCTTTTCAACAAATTTAAATTCTATCTTCACATGCATTTCTATCATCATCAAAATATTTTATTGCACAACTTTACTTATACAATATCTCGTTTAATCGTCTTTTAGTTTCTGAATTTCGGGTGAATTCATTTTGGATCTTTCAAATTTCAAAATGTTGAAAAATAAAATTCTATTAAATGCTGATTTTAGAAATTAAAATATTAAATTTATCCTTAATTTTAGACATTAAAAAACATAATTAAATATTAATATTTTACTTACACATTTTACCATCAACAACATCTTTCTTATATATAAATTCACTATCTATTCTTTTTCCAGTGTATTTCGTCGCCATATTTTAAGCTTTTATATACGTTACCGATTCATCGGATAATTAGTTTGATAATGTATCATACGAATAGTAAAATAAGAACCAAAATACAATTTTTCATAAAGCCGCTTTGTTCCGAACACATTTCATTTTTTTCTTCTTCACGATATTAGACATTTCTTAAACAAATATTAGTTACCAGAGAAGTGTACAATCAACTTGTAAAAAAATATAAAAACCAAGTCTAGTTTTATAATGAATATGAATTAAAAAATTGAACATCATATAAAACCACATTTACACCAATTTATATATTGAAAAATGATCTCATACAATATAATAAATAAAACCCAAAACGCATTATTTTAATATTTTGAAAAATTTAGTTTCTTACATATAAGTTTGATTAAAGTATGGTTGTTGTCCAATCTCTCTTAAAATAAGAAAAATAAATATGCTATCAGAAGAAGAAAAACGGGTTAAAATTGTAAAATGTTTAAAGTGATAATTAATTAATGTAATGAAAAGAAAAAAAAGAATTAAGTGAATGTTTATTTTGACGAAAAGAAGAGTAGGGTGTTTCTTTTAAGAAAAAATATCCTTTTTTACACACTTAAATCTTTACATTCATTTGATGTTACTCTTTTCTACTTTTTATTTTCTTTTCCTTGAAAAAATATAAAACTTTACATTTTTATGTTAGTTCCACATCGAGTAGAGATAAGATCAATCTATAATATATAAGTGGACTGTGAGATTTAAATCTCATATTTCAAGTCAGTTTTATGGGGTTGAGTTAGGTTTTAAACTTCACTTCGATGTGTTCAAAGTTTTACATCAACTAAAAATAAGGTCAATTTATAATATATAAGTGGAGTGCAAACCTTATCTTTTAAATCGGTTGTGTCAGATTGAATTAGACTTTAAACTCTATATTTTAATATTTTATGATTATTTTATCTTCTGACAAATGAATGTAAAAGTATATCATGATGATACGTTAATTTTGTGTTTTAACGTAGCAATCAGATGGTGAAATCCAGCGTTCCGGTGTGCACATTTCTACAGTTGAAAGCGGCGTTCTCGGTGTTTATAAGAAATATTAGTCAATTTGTGTCAGTGGCTCTCTCTTAGGACTTTGGAATTCATTGAGTTGAAAGGAAAGGATCATTCGTGGGTCACACCAGATTCTTCCAACTTGTGGTTCTTATACCTTCACAAACTCACCATTAATATCTCACTTTTGGCTGCACCTTCACCTGACAACGATATCTTCCTCAAATGCGGCTTCCATTTCACATTCTACAAATTCTTTTTGAATATTGTTCTTTTAATAACTTTTTTACGATGTCATTTATTAATCTGTTTTAAATAAACATACCTATAAAATAGTAATACCTAATTTATTATAAAAAAATTATTAAAAAAATGTGTTAACATTTCGAGAGATTCTTCTTCTTTTTTTTTACCAACTTCCCAACTCATTTTATCTGTTTCAAATTATTAACATTCAAATGTTCTCATATGTGTCTTCAGCATTTTATATTCATTCAAGATATGGTTCAATGCACCTGTTAAAGTAGTGTCGAGTGATACAATTCTTTTATAATTAGGTTTAAGAAATTTGTAAAATAAATTATTATATTAATTAAATGTTGCATGCAAAGGACATACATTTGTGAACTTGTTTCAAAAAATAATAACATAATGCCGTGAATATTGTATCTGACCTTTTTTTTTTTATTTTTAAGAAAAAAAAAACGAGAGTGACAAATTGTAAAAAGTAAAAGAAATAATGGAGATTGTATTATAAATGGTTACAACGAGTAAGGAAAATAAAATTAAAAATTAAAAAAACACACAAATAATTATATTTTTGTTTGTTTGAATAAAATGAAAGTGAAAAAAACAAAAGAAGCAAACCTTCAAAACTTTCTTTCTTCCATGTTTTATTTCCTTTAAATTTAAATTTACCCATTTCAAGAATTCAAAACTTAGCTTATATGTTTCCTTTTTTCTCTATAGAGAGGGGTTGGAGATTATAAGTTTTATATTGATTGATTAGAAATTCGTTTAATGGTATATCAATACAAGCAATTGATAGATCACGTATTCAAAGTGTTAAAGTAATTTTGAGCAAACTATAGTAACTTAAAAGGTAGAAGTTTTTTGATTCTCTTTCTCTCTAAAATAATGTTCATTCTTTTTTGTTGAAAGTCTCACGTCAACTAAAAATAAGACTAATTTATAATATATAAGTGGGTGTAAACCTCATCTTACAAATTGATTTTGTGATATTGAGTTAGACTTAAAATCCACTTCTTAATTTATGGTTAAAATCTACCGTACCTATATACGTTGTTTGTTAGACATACTATTCCGAAAGTTTTAAGAAAAAGCTAATGCATTGAAATTGTCAAAACATCATTTTTTTTAATAAACAAGCAACCGAAATTAAAAACTCACGAACGCACCCCACTAACTCGGCGAAATTCAATCAACAAAGAGAGAATTTAAAATTTCAGATAAACTAAGCGAAGGAAGATTATTATTATATTTTATTATGTGAAGATGGGACAGGGGAATGAATGTAACATGAACATCCCCAAAAATATCCTTTGGTTTTTGAAGTCCAACAGAAACAGTTTAGAGATATTATTGTTATCATTGAAAGAGCAAGCATGTACATATCTTATCTGATAATAATACCCATGAATGTCAAAATCTATTAAAAGTGACTCCAAATAATTATCCCATTGACGTGAACCAATAACTAATGTCTAATATGTATCAACTTTTCTTTTAGAAAATAATGTCTCATAGCTCTAACCCCATCACATGTGTCCCCTAATAGCCTGAATCTTACATACCTTCACCTTTGCACCTTCATATATACTTGTGTCAACATTAAATGCAGTTTTTTTAGCCTTCCTTTCTTTCTAACTTATTTAAAATCTTTCAGGATAATGATATTTAAACAATATTTTTTTTTATAATATTTGAACATTATCTACGTGTCACTATGTGATTGGTTCAAAATTATTTCACAATCAATAATAATAATTATAAACACCACCTTGGATCAATCACAAAATGACACGTAGATGATATTCAAATATTATCAAAAAAATGTTGTCTAGATATCATTATCCAATCTTTCATATCTATATTTCATATTCTTGGAATCTTCAAGTATGATTTTGGTTAATTCAGTAAAGTTTTACGGGAAGTAATGCATATATGTATATATATCTTATCCTCACAGAAGGTTTAGTTTATGTGTGGTTCAAATTCATTTCTAGTTCAAATTTGCAGTTGTCATGTGCACGAGATCAGAGTAGAACCAAATTTAATTTTAATATTTTTTCAATGATTAGATTTAGAGCAGATCCAGTTTTATGACATTCTTTTGAATATATTATCTTGTGTTAATTGTTTAAATTAGTTGAAAATCATTAAGTTTTGCCAATTTCCTATTCTTTTTCAAATGCTTGTAGTGAAAGAAAAAAAACATATATGTACAATTTCATTTGTTAAAATTGGCATTATGAAATTACTTTTAAGATTACATTCTCATTTCATATAATTGTACAAAAAAAAAAATACTTATATGAGTTTTTATAAATTATTTCAATTAGTGTATAAAATATTTAATTAGAATAGAAGTACTTTATACAAAAGTTCATTACAGGAGGTTATGTCTTTTTCTTTCATAGGTTTCTCAAACAGCATTTAGTTTGCAATTATTATTATTATTAAACGCATTTTCTAAACGAAATTCATCACTTATTATTTTATTTAATGTTATAATATTTCTTTAATAAAATTCAACTTATAATATTTTAATTATTATTCTATTGTATACTACTTTTTTTTTATCAAGGAACAGAAAACGACAAGAAATTAAAATTAACTAAAAAAACTCCAACTATAATTATCTACACACGGTTTTATTAACAAGAATAATAAAAACAAATAAATACAGCATAAACTTATTCTTTTATCTCATTTTACGTATGTTAATTGGTTTCATCAAATACTTTTAAAACAAAAAACTAACCTAATAACCTCTCTTATTTTTCTTTTAACAAACTATTTATCTTCTGAATAAACATCTAATCAATTTTAGGGTGCTCAAGTTGGTTCTAAAAGTGCGAGCACATTATTTCTCAAGTTGATTCCCTAACTTTGAACAATTTAATTCTTGAAGTAATATAGTTACTCAACAAGTTCATCAGAAAATTTGAATAATAATAATAATAATAATAATAATAATATTTAACTTATAGTGTATAAACTGAAATAACTTATGTGTGTGTAAAGTCAAAGATGATTTCATATTCTAAAAATCTCCAATAGAATTATATTTGAAACGATATATGCATATTAAGACTATGCAACCTTATTAACGAAAATACTATCAAATAATTAACCTATTATAATAGATGTTGTTACTTCATAAAAGTTTGAGTCTAAAGACTTCAAATAAACAGGGCCCTAACTCAAATTTAATTTGTCTTATAGTTACCACCAAGCTTAGTAGGTAAGAGCAATATACTTTTTTTAAACACACTTTTTGTAGTTATCTAAATTTCACTAAAATCATAATATTTGTGAGTTCCATTTTTTTAACTTATAAAATTTTAATTAATTATAAAATAGGCACGAGAAAATGTATCTCTACACTAACCTATTAAGCTTATTTATAATAAAATTAACCTATCAGGGTATAGATGCTACCATTTTTATCCTGGTGCTATTAAACTTTTTTAAGATAAAAATAGTAAATAACATAAATATACGAATAACATTTTAAATTAAAAACAACGAATTTATGCATCCAAACATTTTAACATGCATGCAATTTTAGAGGAAAAGGAAAATATTTTACTCGTAATTTTGTGAAGACATACATATTTCATAGTCGTATAATAAAAGCACGATACCGAATCACCGTTACACGTAACTATCGCGACATTAAATGCTGCACAATATCTTCTTGTTGTTTATTTTTTCCATATGAAATTGTAGTTGATATCTCACTCATTGTGTTTGTGTGGCCAAACACCTCCGAGCTCTTTCATGAAGCTTGAACTCAACCACAACCATAGAACTTCACGATATGGGCATTGAAAAAAGTTCCGGTACGAGAATATGTAGCAGCTTCTGTGGGTTAAAACACACATGGGAATTTGTGTTGCAATCTTTTACTAATTTGGAATCAGATGCAACTTGTGTACTATTATTGAAAAGTCTAACGGTTAATTTATAATATACAAGTGAGGTGTAAAATTTATTTTAAAAATCGATTTTGTGAGATTAAGTTAGATTTAAAATTCATTTTTTAATATGATATCAGAATCATGATTGGAGTTTATTCTAATAAGATTTATGTGAACATTCTATTCAACTTGTTGTTGGGTCATTATTGAATCATTCATTAATTCTATTCTCATGTTTGAGATATCTATCATGTTCGAGATGTCTATACCTCGGTATGAAGAAAATGTGTTGGAAGTCTTATATTAATTAGAGATAAGACTAAATTATAATATATAAATAGGTTGCAAATTTCATTTATGTGTGATCGAGTTAAAGTTGAACTCATTTTTTAATAACTGGAATTGATTTCATCCATAAGTTTATAGTTGTCTTTTTCTTTTTCACATCATCATATATAGAAGTATTTAATTGATTTGGATTGTGGAACCGTGTCATAGTGGTATGGTATAACATAAGCACGAACTTCCATAGTGAAATAAATTTCAATTTAGGAACATGCTGAATATTGGGGACTTCCTATTTTCGCATGTAGGGCAGATAATGTGTCAATACAAGATGATATGTGTTGACCGAATATGAAGAAAATCACATTAAAAAAATAGAATATATAAAAATAAAAAATAAAAAATAAAAAATGGTTGCTTGCGAAATTGAAAGTGTGGAACGACAACATTTCTGCAACCTGCTGCCACCTTTTTACAGCATGCCCGAAATGTAATGAAAATTTTATTTAAAACTCTTCACTCAATCTACAAGTCTTTTGGTGGGTTTAATAATTGTTTGATGACAACTTCGAACGAAGAACACGAAATGTCGTTACTGGTCAAAGTAAAATTGTAAACCAGGGAGTTTTATTCTAATGCACTTCTATGATTGGCCATTCATTTACACATTGTTTTAGTCTTTTTGTTAAAGATATGATAATCATGTAGGACTCTCTGGTTTTTTAAGCACTTGTTCCATTCTCACTTTTGTCTATATTTATGTAAATAGAAATTACCTCATTCAATAACCTTAATAACATTTTTTTAATAAGTATATAGAGACAAGAAATCACGTGTAACATGTCTGAAGCCGAGACAAAACTTGTAACAGTACTTTTTATAAAATAAAATGAGATTGATGGTAAATTATATTAGCCACGTTTTCTCTCTTTTTTTTCACATCACAAGCCATTTTTGCTGACTACTGACCAGAAAGAAACACGCAGCGTGCTTTAAAATGCATGTCCAAAATCCAAATGCAACATTATTTATGAAGAGAAATGGAACAAAGTGTAAAGTAAATATCTGGTTATTTATTATTTTGAATTTAACATTTATTATAGAGCCATGATGTTAATTCTTTCCACGTAAACGTAAAAGCAAAATGAAGAGGGAGAACAGTGGTAGCACATTGACTAACGAAAAGTAGAACTTACTGTGTTGAAAAACAAAAATCTGACGGATAACTAACTTCCAAATAAACAAATCGGTGGATGCCATGTGTTGGAAAAAAAAAATAGAAGGAAGCAACTTTAGTGAATAATTTCTTTTTTCGTGACAAAGAAATCAACTTTAATACTGATATAATTGTTGGTTCTTTTCCTTCCACAGACATATTCCATTTCATGGACCCAACAGCAAAGATTCATCAACAACGATAAACCATAAATCAGCTTTAGTCGTAGCTAACTTACTTTTTTTTAAGGGGGGGTTAGTGAGGTGACTCTGATTGAGATTTAATTAATTATGAGAAAAGGAATTAATTTAGAAATGCTTTTGTACAGTAGTAGCATATCGTCTGGTTTGAAAGATGATGGAGAGTGGGGAATGAATTAATGCATGATGATGGCTATATACATGACAGGGTGTGACTTCAAAGCTCAAGTTATTGGGTTCAACAAATGAGTGAATGAGTGAGTGTAGGAAGCACGATGATCAGTCCCTTATGAAGATAAAAACAAAAAATGGCCATCACAATATAGCTGCACTATGAGTGAAGGAATGAAAACCCCATTGCAAATTGCAAATTGCAAAAGCTAGCACTGAACGAAGGAACTATAAAACACACATATGCCGAATCACATTGCTGCAGAAACAACTAAGGGCACATTGTTGTGAATGTTCCAAGTTGGTTGCTTGACATGATAAAAAGTTTCATTTTGGAGATGAAATTTTCTCAAAGTTGGACCCTCCAAAGAGAGCAAGCACAGCACTTTGACATGTGGAGAGCCCCCTCCACAATAATTGAACCGAAGGAATAAAACCATATATATATATTTATATTTATATATGGTGAGTTTGTCAGGCCTCTGTGGTCTATAGTTGTGTCAACTTATGTTTTCTCCACAATCTACCAATAGAAACCCCCCTAATTCCCTTGACTTTGTATGCCCCTTTTTCTCTTTGGTTTCACCAATCCAATACCATTTAAGATCACTATATAAATATCATTGCTTGCTACCTTCCTTCAACCTAATTCTCGTTAAAAATCTTGTGCCTCACTTCCAAGTTTCAACTTGCAAGTTGACTTGCCACCTTACCTGAAGATATATAGATATTCTGGCCACGATTTGACAGTTATTTATATTGCCATGTACGTGTATCTTACTCATACTTTCAACTTATGGCGGGCAGAAGTTGCTCTCGCCCAATTGTTTGCGTCTCATTGGACACTCACTTCTCACCATTTTAACATGTGCTACCCAACCAACCAATCTCTCTTACTCTCCTACTACCATCTTCATCATCAACACTTCTTTTACTCCAAGGAATTTAAATTTCCCATTTTAACTGCACAAACAAACAACATTTTTACCCATGGATCAACTCACACAAACCTTTACGAAGCATAAATAAACAAACAATTGTTTCATCGTATACATTGGAAATTTTGTCATGTATAATATAATACATTTTTTGAAAAAGTAATTAACTGTAGCGTATTAATAATATACTATTTCTCTTTAACTGAGACTGAATCAAGCGAAAAGGCAGGTAGTCAATGAATTCAGAGAAGACCTTTTTATTTTTATTTGCTCTCTTTCTTGCAAATCATTAGAAGGACAAGGATTTGAAGGAAACTAGATGGCCAATTATAAAAATAGCGAAACAAAACAAGAAGAATATGATTAATTATTTCTGATATTTACAACAGAAAACTGTAGTGGTGAACAGAAGTTTACAGTAAACCGTAACACATGACAGTATATCACATTCTATAGTACTGTGATATGTTATCTATATATGCACCCTCTTTTTTTTTTTTTTACTTATACTTACATGCACTTGGAGCGAAAGAAAAGCAGAGACCAGCTGAGCTTCACTGCTAACTACACCCAAAAGCTACACGCTGGTCCCCAAAACCTCTCACTCAAAGGTTAACCCCAAATTATAAAAGAAAAAAAAAATGAAGAAGAAATAAAAATAAAAATAAAAATCTGCAACAGAAAACTACTGGAGGAGTAGATTCCGGGGGCGTATCTGCAAGCATCCCTCAGTTAAATCTCTCCTCCGTTTAACCTTTCACTGCTTCAAGCTTGTTTCCTCAAATCCTTAGAATGAATGAAAGTGCCATGAAAACCATAGGGAACTCGAGAGGGGAGTTTGATGGAAGCTTCGAGCTTTAAATTTTGGGCATTCACAATCTGCAGCTCGGATTTCAACTCTTTCTCGTCGTGCACGAATGCCAGAATATACCCATCATCTTCTTCTTGGCCGTTGGGAAGAAACAGAGGCTCCCCGCCGAACTTTTCTTCTCCATACATGTATTTCTTCACTTCCCCACTCAGCAAATCAACTTTCGCAAAGCCCGAGACTTTGGGCCAGGGCTCGGCCAGAGCCAGATACGCGAACTGAGTCTTCCTTCCGAGCTTGTTTCTGTTCACCATGCCCGCTTCAAGGTTTACTTGTTCGGCGTCGGAGATAATGGGGCGGCGAGTGGACTGGCCGGTCCTTAAGTTCAGCCTTATCTCAGACAGCACACTCTTCAAACTCTCGTCGCATTCGTTGAAAATGGAGTCCGCAGGGGTCATGCAGGACCCAATCACCACAACCTCGTCGGTTTCAGGCTCCTCCCACGCGTTCCAGAGGTGGAAGCAGAAACAATCCGGCGCGTCGATCCACCGCATCGCATTCGCATCCTTCGCATTCTTGTGCAAAATCCCAAACCGCGAAGTTTTGTTCTTGTCGTAGACCACTGGGGAGCCGCCGGTGATCATCTCCGTTAGTTTGAAGACCACCTGCTGGTCGGGGACGACGACGAAATTCTCCGTTATGGCGAAATCGTGCATCATGGTGGGCTCCTTCAGGGGTATTTCGACGTCGGGGGACTTGACGCCGTCGGGGGAGAAACGGAAGTACTTGAGGTAAGGCTTCTGAATGACGTCGTAGCTGAGCGCGTGGAGGTCGCCATCAACGGGGTCGAGTTTCGGGTGGGCGATCATTGTGGAGTTGAGCTGCCCGTTGAAGTCGTAACGGCCAACGGTGGTTAAGTCGCCGTTAGGGGTGATTCTCACGTGGTAGGGTAAATCGTCTTCGGACATAGCCAAGAGGTGGTTGTTGAAGTAGACGAGACCGGCGTTCGCCACACCCATGCCGTGGGACCCATCAACGAGTCCGAAGAGGCCGCGAGCATAGAAGAGGAGGAGGCGAGCGATGCCGGAGTGGCCGTGGAGCTCCCCGATGGCCTTAGGAAACACCGGGCGGCCTAAAGATTTCTCTTGCGTGAGACGCTGCGTCTCGGTGAAGCGACAAGCGTAGCTGGCGGAGCCGTTCGTGAACTTCACGGCGTGGACCATGCCGTCGCCATCGAAGAAGTGGTGCCCGGCGACAGGCTCGTAGAGCGGATTGGCGCCGTTGCGCACGTACACGCCGTCAATGCATTTGGGGATTTTTCCGACAACCGGGAGTCCTTGATCGGCGGCATGTTCCGGCACCGGCGCGAAGTTGCCGGCGATTTGGACCCTCGGGTCCGCCGTTTTCGGGAGCGGGTGTTTCCGCTCGTGCGAGACCAGCGCCGCTTCGACCAGGTCCAAGGCTGTGGCAGCGGCTTTCTGGAGAAGGTTCCATTTTTGAGGTAATGGTTGATTGGATTCCCTGGACGGGGTGGTGGTGGAGGTAGTTTTGATTGGGGTTGGTACTGTGGTGGTGGGTGTGGATGTGGAAGTGGATGTTGGATGGTACTGTTTGGGGAAGTGGATGGTTTGAAGGGAAGATGTGATGATGTTGGAAGAAGATGTTTTGTTTAGAGGAAGTAATAAGGTTGTGGGAGAAGAAGTGGAAGGTAGGTCTTTGAAGGGAGATGGGAGTGTTGTGTTAAAGCAAGTGTTTGAAGGCATGGTTATTGAACAAGTTTTGTTTGATTGGCGTTGTGAATATGTTTGTTTGTTGTCCTGGAATAAGAAGAAGATGGGTGTGTGAGGGAGTGAGTGGGGAGTGAGATATGGGTATATATATAGTAAGCAGAGGGAGGAAAGAATGGAGGTTTAAGTGAGACATGTAGGAGAAGACCACGTGTAGGATTAAGAAAATGGAAGAGGGGACTCATAAAAGGTAAGATTGCCCAATAAGTGAATGGGACAAGGTGGGTCATAGGGGCCTCATGCAATGCCACGCACCCCCTTCTTTCCCTTTCTCTCTATGCTTATTATATTATTAATCTTAATTATAATATTGGGAAAGTTCCTTAAATTCAGAGCAATCACACATGAGAATTCGTCACAACAAAAACGGTAGAGAGAGAAAAAAAATTAAAGCCCATTAGTGTGGAGAAGTATTCTAATGGGCTTTTTAGTGTGGATTGGGTGAGTGGGTGGGGAACCCATTTGTTGTTTTGCACACGTCGAACCCCGCGTTCCTCCCTCTATCACCAATACACGTGGCCATTTCTCTTGCTCTCTCTCTTTTCTTTACCTTCAAATTCAAATCTTCCCCACGTCACATCCCATTGCCCCACACGCTTCTCTCCCTTCTACTCTCTCTCTCTCACGTTTTTGGATTAACAATTCCATCTCTACTTTTCCTCAAACCTAGTAATTCTAATATAACAACATTTTTTTTATATCACCTCCTCTCCTTATACTATTTTAGATACTCTTATACTAAATATATTACTCTAAATATCACGTACGTACAATTCAACTAATAGCCATCTTATTCACTCTTTTATCATAAATTATATTATTTTTAAATTCTCATTACACATTCTTTGTCATTCTTTCAAAAAATATTTATTTTTGAATAATCTGCTTTAACTTTTCTTTATAAATGTTATAAACCAGTAATATGCATGTGCTCTTGTTTATCCTCTTACAGTTATAATTATCGGATGAGTGTAATAAATTTTGTTAAAATAACCTTAATATTATATTACAAAGTGAATTTAAATATAATTCTTCTTTATAAAACGAACTTATAAAATAAAATACAAATTAGTCTTATTTTTAATAGATTTCTCAACCATTTAAAAAGAAATTGTTTTATTTTAATATTATACAATATCAACATGTCTTTAGATTTTAGAAACTTCACAAATCATGGCTATAAAATTTTATTCAATGTGTGTCTTATTTTTTAAAGTATCAAAACTACAGCTAAATAATCTTACTTTAGTATGCAATACATATCGACAACATAGATAAACTAAACTTGATATAGGTTAATCAAATTTTTCGAATTTGAGTTTAAAATATATACTTGCGTTAAATTGTCTTATGGTAAAAAAAAAATCAATTAACATAAACATATTATAATGCGATTTCGATCATCTTACCGTAAAATTTGTTTTCATTATTTGTGACTTTCAACGTCATCCACGTTAATTTTGTGTTATAATTTTTTTTTAGAATTGAGAAGAGGAAATATTTGTATTATTATTATGACATTCTAAAACCCATAATATAAATACTCAAAATATTAGTTTATGTATTACAGTTCAAAAATAACATTTTAATTTAAAACTAACTTATTTTAACCTATATATAAGAATGAAATATTCACTAATATAGCTTCTTCTTCTTTTCATAAAAACGTAAGTTGGAATTTTTTTTAGAGATTTATTTATATCAAGCATAGTATAACCTCGCTAAAATGAATTAATTAAAGCGCAGTATGCATTAATTTTAAAAATGAAAGCGTGTAAATGTGAATAATACGGTAGATAAGTATGTTTTAATAGAAAAAAAATGAATATATATATATATATATATATATATATATATTAAGTATAAAATCTTGAGATTTTTACTTTTGAGATTTTATTTTAATTCATTTTTTTACTAAACTGGTTCAATATTGAGATTTGTCTCACTTATATAAGAGGTAAATTAGTTTTATTGAATACATTGTAAGTAAATGTTAAATATATCTCAAGTATAAAATGTAAGAGATGTTTGGATAACATGAAAGATATAATAGACTCTGATAGTATATTAAAATAGTGATTAAATGAGTTTGGTAAAATGAAATTCAGTTTACTTATATACTATAAATTCAAAGATAGAATAATTGAGCAAGTTCTTGATATTATTTGAAATATAATAGAATTACAATTATCTATGTATAAATAATTGTATTATTCATAATAAGATATTTTAATACTACTTCAATACTTGTTCGTTAAAAATAAATCTTTTCTAAATATAACTATGGAGATGTAGGTTTTTAATTGTTCATTTGCCTCGGTTGCTTTTTCTCTCTTGTGGCCCTTTCTTCCGAATTATGGAGCTTATTTATTTAAGTTTAACATGTTCAAAACTGGCTGCAAAAGGAAGAAAGAAAGAGTTAAAAAAACATAGACGATTGAAGATTGAAAAGTTGGTGAACAATATACACATATACGACAAGAGGTGGACCTTAAGCATAACTCAACCACACAAAATCAGTTTATAAAGTAAGGTTTGCATTTACATATATTTTATAAATTGGTCTTCTTTGTAGTCGATGTAAAACTTCCAACACACTCATTTCACGTTGAGGTATAGACATCATCTCGATACCATAACTCTAATATCATATTAAGAAGTAGATTTTAAACCTAAGTCAACTTCACAAAATCGACTTATAAAATAAGATTTGCAGTCATGTATATATTATAATTTGATTTTATCTGTAATCGATGTGAGACTTCAACACATTCAGTTGATACCAGGTGAAAGATTGATTAATGGCCACGATATACCTGCGATAAAAAATATAGTTTATACCTTATTTAGGAGACAAACTATGGCTAGGTCTCCTTGTGTTGTTATTTAATGAAAGCGTATCTGCAGCAGAAAGATTTTCTTCTTGTCAACTACAATATATTATATTAGTAATTTGTTCTTGCTGTGAAGAGAGAGAGAGATTCTGTGTTTGTTTACTAATAACTGGCTTTCGGCTTATCATGGGTGCTAACAACCATATCCTCTCTATAGAGGTTCAACATTTTCAAATACTTTACTCTATATTCTTCAATACATTAATATTATACTTTCTTCTTTAGTGTCATGGATGACTCTAAAATTCAATCTAAACTTTAATTCAAATATAACTTATTATTGTATGATGCATAAACTAATACAACATTCTTATGCGATTAACGTGTCGGCTGCACCGCATGTTACGCACCCCATCATCCAATCTCTCATTTCCCAACTCTATTTTTTTAACCACATTTCAAATTAGGTATGTCTTTCTAATATCAAAATTACCTATTTACTTTATCATTACTAATTTCAACTTTAAAGTATAGATTATTAATTTTTAAATTTTAACTTATTTAATTTTTTATATTATTATACTTTATATTTGTAATATATATTTTTTTAAAATTTATTTTATCTATTTTTAATTTTTTATTTCAAAATATTGAATACTATGTAAGGACCCAAATATAAATACATTATATATTAAAAGAAAATGGGGTGAAAATAATATTAAGAATAAAGGGGAGGGGCTATTAATAAAAAAAAACTTGTTTTCTTTAGTTTCTGCTGAACTTTCTAAACAACAAAGTCATTTTCCTGAGAATGCTTCTCTCTCTAGAAAGCTCTCTTACCCTTTTCTCTGCCTTCTCTCTTCCATTGCTCCACATTGACTCATTGCATGCTCTTTTAGGAAGTGCCCAAGCGTCCGCAACGTCGAGGGCTTCCTTTTGATCCGATTATATTTTCGTTCTTCACCAGTAAGTAGTTTTCCCCTCTTCTCCACAATTTCTGAAACTTAGGGCATGCTATTTTACAGGCTGCAGACAAATAGGAGCGTTCTTCTTCTTATTTTGTTTAAGGCTTAACTCTAAGAGTTGATTCCTTCACCATTTCGGTGATATATAGGTACTGTCAATTTCTGTGCTGTATAAAGTTGCTGTGAGAGGGTCCCCGTAAGCTAGACAATTTGTCTTTGAGGTAAAGGGAGCTAATTATTTTCTGGGTTGAATCTGTTTTAGTGTTTTATGCATGTTGAATTAAAAATGTGATGTACTATTGAGACTGTAATGTTACTGTTTTAAGTAATTGGTTTTGGTGTGTATTATACTGCTTAAATGATTTATTTGGGATTGATTTTATTTGTCCTATTTTGATGATTATGAATTGTTTCTGAATGGGTTATTGACTGTGATTGGTGATGTTTTGGAAAAGGTCTTAAGTGAGATTTAATTAGCACTGTTGGGTAGTAATTGGATACACAGGTACTGTTTCAGATTACTGTGAGAGGAAATAAAATATAAATATAAAAATTGGGGGTTTGAGGTTTAGAGTACAACAAACTAGTTTAGGTAACTTAAATAAATTAATTAAAATTGGTTGAGAGCCTTTCTTTGTTGGTAGGATAGAGGGGACTTAAAAACCTCAGTTGGCACATCCCTGATCATAGAGCAGCCCTGGCCTGGTCCAGTCAGTTGTGACTAGTCATATGTGCTAGCGCCGAAGGTGAGTCTGATGCGTTCAGACATCTGAACCCTCTCAGGTGACCAATTGGGTAGTGAGGTGAGGTTGGGAGCAAACATTTTGAGGAAATGAATAACTTAGCAGGCAGTTTCATAATTAAGGGAGCATTGTAAATTATTTGGAAGTAATACGTATCACAATATATATATTATATGTAAACTGGTGCATGTAGTGGTAATTTTTATGCTTAAAGTAATTTTTGTGTTTTATAAGTGCTTAGGGTATAAGTTTTTTTTCATATTACATGATCTTTTAATATTGAACAGATTTGAACGGTTAGGTTGCAGGAAATAATATGCCTTAATTAATATAATATAATATAATATATTAATATAGTATAGATATATAAATATATATAAGAAGGGAATTACGTTACTTAATATTATTATAATATAGTAATATATATATATATATATATATATAAGATGCAGAGGGTGTGTGGATGATAATAAATTCTATTAATATAATATAATATAGTTGTTTGTAGGATTAATAAATACGTAATATGTATAAAAAAAGAATGTTGATATAGTCGGAAGTTATCATAATCATTTATAATATTATAATATGTATGAATATTTGTATGTTGGTTTAATATAAATATTATAATATAACTATGATTTAATATGACTATTATAATAGAACTAAAGGAAACAACTTTTCTTATATTAAACAGGAGATTAGGCATTGGAAATAAATTATAAAGGTTCTTGGTTTTGATTAACTTAGATTCAATTGTGGAGATGTTATTTTTATAACTTGTGATTGGTGAGTAATGCATATTGTTGAGATTCTGTATATGTTGATTGGGACAAAAAGTATATGATTACAAAGTGATGAAAGTACGTAAATCAAGTTTCATCTGTGTAGAATCTCTTGGTGAGATTCTTAGTGTTTTAGAATGAAAGTAGGAGCTCAGTCTTGGGGGTCTTCCTGACGCTCCAATAGTCTTTCTTCTCACGTAGAGAGGACTAAACCATGTGGTGAGGAGTAGCAGGAGGTCTTAGTCTTGGAGGCTTCCATCATGCTTCAGGGCACAGAATAGACTAACCTCGTGAGTGTGGTAGGGCGGGGGAGCCTAAGTATCACAAGCCACCACGGGTGCATGACCCGCCATAGCTCGACTATCATTCTAAAGTCCGGACGAGTCAAGTCTAGAAAATAACATGTTAGGAACTGTGTTATATATATATATATATATATATATATATATATATATATATATATTGCCTTGCTTGTATGTATTTTGCTTGACTTGAATCTAGTATGTTCATGTTGATATAACTGCATGCTTTTTATATAATTAGCTCACCCTTGCTTGCTTGTGTTTGTGCCATGTTTGTGTCTGTTTCCTTTTGCGATGATCATCCACTTAGATGGGAGCAGATGGCGAGGAAGTTATTTTGGAGACAGCCTTGGATGGGGATGGCAACGTTGCAGCCTAGTCTTCTTAGGATTTTCTTTTGCTCTATGTCATTTTGAAGAACCTTGTGATATTTAAAGTTTTAAATTTCTAGCCTCTTCAGGAGGACTCTACTACTCCAGTTCTAAATTCCTGTACTGTTTAAGGATGACTGTACTCCTAATTACTCTTGACTGCTTTCTATTATTATTCATGATGACGTCTTATTTATATATTTCTTTTCTATATAATTGGGACGTTACACTAACTATTATATTATTTTTAATTTTTGTTAGATTGCCGTTTAATTGTTTACGTAATTTAAATTAAATTATATTTATCATTATATATTAAAGTGACTAATATTTTATTGCATAATAGTATGAAAACTACAGAAAATAAAAATTATAAAAGTGAAACTCGATATAACAATAATTTAAATTAAAATTAAATAGTATCGTTAGTTTATATAAACCATAAATTTTATATATAACAACATTTATCTATGTTATTTATATTTAATAACTAGTTTATTAATTAGTTTTACTTCAATTAAATAATCAGCTTTAAACTTATAAGTTTATCAGCGGCAGCCAACTCATAAATTAAATTAATTTGACAATTATCTCTTGGCCTTATCAAACAGACACAGTTACTATTATCAATTATTTTTATTATTCATAATTTATTTCAAAATAACTTATATTTTTAGTTTACAATGCATTGTTGTCTATTTTTAAAACTTTTTTCTCCTACAAATTATCTTAATCTTAATAAATTTTAAGCATTATATCTATATTAATTGTTTAATCACCACAATATATATATTACTTGGAGATGGAAAAAAATTCGCGCCCGCAGATATCTTCGGTTAAAATCCGCGACGGATAGTTGATACTCACTGATATTTACTATCCGAAACCCGCGGATAGAGGTATTTTAATACCCGCTTATAAACGGATCGGTACGGGTATTATACTATCTGTACCCGCGGATATCCGCTATCTGCAAAAAATAAAAATAAAAATTTAATTTTTATTTTATTATGTTAAATTTAATTAAAATTAATTTATATTTTACAAGGTTAAATTTAATTAAAATTGTAATATATGAAGTATACAGATCGGCTGTATTGATTATTGATTATTGGGTTTGATTGCCTAAAAATATATTGCACTATTTAATAGGTCAGATTGTCTTACTCTTTACAAAATATACGGTATTAATTATTGATTATTAGGTTTGATCGCCTAAAAATAAATATATTGCACTAATGGCTAATCAATGGGCTTGTCTGCCACATGTTCTATAATTATACAATTGATGTTTAGGTACAATCTTCCTCTTCTATCATAATAATATTTATTTAGTATCTTGAGTGTCAGACTGTCTTCTGCACATCAACAACAACCCATCGGAGTGGATGTCATTCTCAGGAAGGATTGAAGATCAAAAGAGAACAAAACAAAGAAGAATGACTGACCCTGAGACCAATTCAACCGAAACAAAAATATCATTTTAATTTATATTTAATTTAATTTATATTATATTTTATATATTTTTTTTGTAATTTTATTTTAATAATTTATAAGAATATAGTTTTTTAAATATTTGCGGGTATCTGCGGATATCCGCGGATTTTAAAATATCCGCGAATATTTTTTAAACGGGTATGTAGACACTATCCGTATCCAACCCGACCCATTGTTATCCCTAGTGTTACTACTTTTCAATTCTCAACAATTTAATATATTTTATACAAAAATATTATATTTCAGTTAATAGTAAACATAATTAAATAAAAAAAAAATCATTTCTTCTTCATGTAGTTATGATCCACAGAATTGCTGGCCTGCGGTAATCAAATTCCAGGTCAAACATTACTACCACTAAACGATGTGTGGTTAAAATAATAACATATAATTTAATCTTCTTACACATGTGATTAGGATTGAATTCCTTATTTATGTGTATGTAAAAAAAAAGTGCAAATAAGTCAACTTTTTCAATAAATCTATCTCAGTTTCTAAAAAAAACAACTTTACCTAACTTTCAGTTCATAAAAATACTTTATTCACCTTAAAAAGTATCAAGTATGATTTTCCTGGATAAAATTTCTTAGTATGTTCTGAACCCTAATAGAAGTATTTGTTAAAAAAATTAAAATATAAGTACAATTAAATAGGTTTGTTAGTAAATATTTGGGTGTTCAGTGTAAAATATAGGTATACTTTGTTTTTTTATTAAATGATTTACTTTTTTTATTGGTATAATCGGTTTTTCTCAAAACAAATATCTAGTATTCAAAATGTTTCATATTTACATTTCTTATATATCTATCTATATTTTTGTACATGAATTAAGATATCTCTAATATTTAATTTGTTTATATATTAGTTATTGTTGATAAAAAAAAAACAGTTTTATGCTAATTAAAAAATTCATTGATATAACTTTTGGTTAATGAAATTTATAAATATAATTTTTTTTTAATGTTCTTTGATTATATTTTTGGAAAGAAATTATTAAATAAAGTTAAAATAGCTAAATGATTGAAAATATATAATAATGTAAACGTGAATAATGGGCAGGTGAATTAATGATTTGGATTCATTCATAAAGCCATATATATAGAAAGTGATGAGTAGTCATAAATTCATAATTACATTTAGGATTCCTTAGAACAAAAGATTAACACACTCCGACCAATCTATTCACAAACTTTCACGTGTCCCCTTCACCCGTTTTCTATTATTAAATAAGAAAAACGTTAATCAAACTTAAGGAATTTAATACTGTTTTTATTTTTTCATTTTATTAGGAACGGTAACATTACACTCACCTAAGACTTTTTTTCAAGTACTCTTCTAGAATTTTTTTTTTACTATAGTTGATTCATGAACCAATGTTCTAAAAGCATTTGTTACCACAACCTAAATAAATATCATTGTTTTTTAATTAATTTTAAAAATAAGCTAAAGATTTTTTTTATATCCTTTAGCTCGTATATTTTAACTAACTTCTATTGTTTATATATAGTATATTTGTATTTCACACTCGAGAATGAAAATATATTTTATTTCGTTCATATTTTAACCTTTTTTTCATATACTAACAAAAGATTTATTATGTATATCCGATCGATCATAGAGATGTATCACAAAATTCTGTAATTTTTATTGTACTATGATATATTTAGTTAATTCATATACAGATTGAAAAACGAAATCCAAATTAGTTTAGTTGAATATTATATCAACTATGTAAAACTAAATAAGTTCAAAGAGAAATTAAGTAAGTTCGTAGAAATAATGGGTTAATAAGATAAAATATGAGAAGAGTGAACTTTTTAAGATAGTTCTGATGCTATGTTAAAAAGTAAATTTTAAGTCTAATTCAATCTCACAAAACTGATTTTTAAGATAAAGTTTGTATACACTTATATATTATAAATTAGTCTTATATACAGTAGATGTAAAACTTCTAACATTTTTAGAATTATTTTTGTAAAAGAATTATAAGATCTCAAATATATTTTTCATAAAAAAGAAATCATTAACCTATATTATTGATTATAAATAATATGTATTTATTCTTTATAACTCATTATCAACACAAAAACTTATGTTAAATCTTGCTATGTTAGAGATAGAAGATTGCAATATTCCATTATAGTAAGATATATACAAAGAAAAAGAAAATTCTACTATGTATATTTATATATGTATATTTATGTGTGTATATGTGCATAGTGATTGATTGTTAACGGTTGTAACGCGTATGGGAGTTTCTGAAATGCTCTTCTTACGTACTGAGTAAAGAAACACCGACCCACTTAATTTGAGGATTCATGCATAGATAATGCATTTTATAATAAGAATTCCACAAGAAACGGCTCAGATATAACGATATCACAGAAAGTGGAGTTCATACATTTGGGAGACATATATAATCACAGTCACATCTCATCATAATGTGCACAATGACATATGAAATCAAAACTTAGTTTTTATGTACAACAATAGTACGACTACTTCAATCTCATCACTCCTTCTACACATTCATTTATACCAAACTAATAACAAAACAATGACAGGAAATTAATATGTTGGAAATATAACTATATTTCCAAAAATGTATAATTTTGTTTTATTTTTTTTATAAAAGTATTTAAATATTGTTTTTGTGATACATTTTCTTATTTTATTTGGATCACTATCAACAACTAAGATATAATTGAAAGACAAAATTTCCACCAATATTCTTTCAGCTTTAGCTTAGTTATTCTTAACAGTACTTATTTCTTGTTCTCATGTACTCTAATATAAAACGTTATGAGAAATTAGAAAAACAAATTGTGATAAGGAGTGAGATATATAATTTTTGTGTAGAATAAAAAATGAGGTTTTTTACATGTAACGTGTTAAATCTCTAATTGTTAAAGTAAAAATTTAAAATTATTAAAGTGGATTTTAAATATAACTCAATTTTATAAAATTAATTTGTAAGATGAAGTTTATACTCATATTAATCATTTTATATTTAATCGAATGTAAAATCAATTTTACAAAATTAACTCATAAGATGGAATTTGCACTCATTTATATACTATAAAATTCACTTATCTCTAATAAATATAAGATCTTTAATTGTTAAATACAAAATAAATTTTAATGTTAAAGCTTGAAAATTATAATTTATTTTTATGGATGGATCAATTCCATTCTATATTTATGTAGATGTAGAAGAGTTAGATCGATGTGATGCATGTTGGGATACAAACAAAATTCCACATCGGTTAAAAGAAGAGACAAATATAAGTTTATATACACATAAATACCTCCATTGATAAGAGATTTTTTAGAGTGATACCAAAAACAAATACGTGAGGGTCTGGCTTACAACGGACCATATCTTATGTGGAGATCTATATTAAAGAGGGTAAATGACAAAAACTCATTTAAAAATATAAATGCGAAAGAATTTAATTCACATTAAAGATAAGGAATGTAATTAAAAAGATTCTTATTCTTTTTTATGTAAACTTATATTAATATATTCCTTTTCAAAAATTCCACATCCATATTAGATGATGAGAGACAACAGAACACATGTATGGCCTTTGATTAGAAGGGAAAATAAATAGGTTAAGACCCACAAGAAGGGGTGATACACGTGCTTGTAACCTATATATGCCTTTGAAAACCAAGCAAATTAATAAACATGCACATTTAACTAAGAGCAAGTGTAGCATGAAGGCAATAATAATTAAGGATGAAAGAACTATAATTATAATTATAATTACAATTAGTATTTGGTTTTGCAGCCAGCACATGGAATGCGCAGCCACTATTTATGGAACTTAAAATCCTAAAAGTATCTCCTATATAAAAGTTCTTAATTCTACTTTGATGAATCTTAGATATATTTAACTAAGAACCTAAATAAAAGCTCCTCCATTCCAACTTATAAATAAAGTCAACGAAAACTTTGTACATTTTTTACATGAAGTACACAAAAGCTCAACAAACAGTTGGATGGCTCTTTAAAAAATTCAACAAAGTTTAATATTTATTAGAAAATGGTTTTTCCAAAACATCTCCTAACTATGATAGACTCTAACCATAACTATGATACTATATTAAAAAATGATTTTTAAGTCTAACTCAATATCACAAAACTAGTTCGTAAAGTGAGGTTTATACCCCACTTATATATTATAAATTGACTTTATTTCTAGTCGATGTAGGATTTTCAACAATATTGTTTAGAGCACCTCTTTGAAAGAAGTTTGGTTCTTAAGTTTTGAAGAATGCCTTAGGAATTAAAATAAAGGTGATGTAAGAACAACAAATTTACTAAATGCTTAGGTTGAAGAATCAAATCCATGTTTGGAAAAGAAATGCTCTCAATGATTGAAGTTGAAATGCAATTAATATAGTATAGAGTAGTCGAGATTCAATTAATAGAGGGGTCAAGTGGAATTGAGTTCAACATTTAATTGCTTAATCAGATCACAGAAATTGATCAAACCCTTGTGCTGGGATTGACCTACACATGGGAGGGACCATGAACCATGAATCATCTACACTTAATTTACCATTTTCATGGCAGCGATCTTCCATGTGTGCACATGGTTGAACATGCTTAACACTAATTAATAATATATATATATATATATATATATATATATATATATATATATATATAAACAAATAATCTTTTTTTCCTTTGTTTTTGTTACCTCATCTTAATCATAGTCTTATGGAACACGAGGAATGATTGGAAGAAAATAACAAGATATCAGTTTAAGCACTTGCACCATAATTGATCTATATGACATTTAGTTTGACCTTGACTTTTCAATTTGAGGTAATTCAACAATAGACATGCTTCATTTACACATTAATTTGGAAAGCAACTTTGAACCCTACTGCTATTTCAATTTAGTGCTAAATAAAAGCATTATATATGTTTTCATTCCTTTTTCATTTACTTTTATTCAGTGCATAAGTTAGGAAAGTTAAATTTGTAAATCATGTTATTTTCAACTTGTTGAATTCTTTGAGTAGAGTCGGTATGTATTTTCTTACTTATATACAAGACTTCCATAAAGGAAATGTTTGGATTTAATGAGTTTTGAGTAATGACTCAATTCGTGATATTTAAGATAACTTCCAATCAAAACCTTATGAAACAAAATATATATATATATATATATATATATATATATAATCTCATTCAATTTTACATAAGGTGAGACTTAGCAATCCAAGTATTAAGAAAATTGAATAACATACATTAGTGTAGTTTTAACTTTTTAAAATCATATGATATATTTTAATTTTCAAGAAAATAAAACATATAAAGATGTATTGGAAATTTTAAAAATTTTGTGAACTTTATATTTCGGTTTTCCATTCCAAAGGTTGAAAGGTATGAAAAAAATTCAAAAATTTTAACAAAATTTTGTTATTATTTTAATTATTTGATCTGATCAAAGAGATTTGACTACGGTTATACAATAATCAAAGTCATACATATTATTATGCTTTGATTCATCAGTTTTGAGACGGAAAAGTTTACAAACATTTTAAAAAAATTTAATTTTTTTATTATTTTAATTAATTTATCTAAGCGAGCAAGTTTGATTTAAATTTCTGCTTTGGTTATTGAGTAACTGAAGCAAAATGGTGAACAAAAAATTTTAAAATTTTTCAAAATTCTCGCTATTTTTTTAATTATTTTATATGAATAGGAGATTTGGCTTTGATTATACAATAACCAAACTATATACCTTTTTTTTGCTTTGGTTTTAAAAGAACAGGACGAAAAGGTGCACGAATTTTTTTTAAATTTTTGCTTTATTTTAATTATTTTATCTAAGTGAGAGAATTTAATTTTGATTTTTATTATAAAAGAAGTTTAAAGTGTCGTCTAAGGTTATTTTTAACAAATTTTTTACAAAGGTGCTATTTTCTTTCCTTTGCCAATGTTTTTGCTCTTTGCGAATGTCATTTTTCCACCATCCTTCAATGTTTTCATTGTCAAATGCCATCATGTCATCGGTTCACCACTACTACCATTCTCCACTCCTCTGTTCTCCCATCTTCCCTTCCTTCCATCTTCTTAAATCCATAACTTTCACTTTGCTTTTATTTCGAAATCGTGAGAGAAATGTTTACTTAAGTGTTTTTGTTTTCTTTTTTTTTATAACTATTTTTTTTTCAAGTTTTTTAAACTAGACGCAATTTGTCATTTTGGTATTCCAAAGATTTGTAATGCTTCCGCTTTCAATTTGTTTTGTGTTCTCATATTCATAAAAAAATTTATTTTTTTATAAACATGTTTTTAATTTTTTTTTTTGTATATTTATGTTAAAATATGTATTTTATGTTTAATATGTGTTTTTTTTATGTTTGATATATGTTTAATAGAATTTGATGAAAATATGATGTGTGAAAGAGTAGTTAAGGTTTGATTCACGTGCATGGAGCATTATTGACTTATATGACAACAACCCGTCAATAGCCGAAAATATAGAATAAAGATGAGTGAGACTTAGCATAAATTTCACCACATACATTTTTAATATATGTGATATTTCTATTTCATAAAATTAACAACAAATATTTTAATTCGGAAATTTAAAACTCCAATATCAGTATAATCTTAATTTTTATTTTATTAAGTTAAATTTAATAAAATTAACATTAATTTATATTTTACAAAGTTAAATTTAATTAAAATTATAATATATGAAGTATACAGATCGGAATTAATTGTCATTTATAGACAATTAACAGGTATTAATAGGTCATATGTCTTACTCTTTAGAAAATATACTGTATTGATGATAGAGTTTGATTGCGTAAAGTACTAATAGGTCAGATTGTCTTACTCTTTACGTATACTGTATTAATTATTGGGTTTGATCGCCTAATTGCACTAATGGTTAATCAATACAATCTTCCTCTTCTATCCTAATAAAATTTATTTAGACCTTTTTATATATTAAGCGTGTGAGTGTCTTCTGTGGATCTTGGGAATGATGAAAGATCAAAAGAGAACAAAGCAAAGAAGAACGACCGACCCTTAGACCCATTCAACCGAAACTAAAATATCACTTTAATTTATATTTAATTTAATTTATATTATATTTTATATTTTTTTTTTGTAATTTTATTTTAATAATTTATAAGAATATATATTTTTAAATATTTGCGGGTATCTGCGGATATCCGCGGATTTTAAAATATCCGCAGATATTTTTTAAGCGGGTATCCGTGCGGGTAGCGGGTGAATTTTTTTTTGTCGGATTAGGTTGCGGGTAGGTACTATCCGATATTTGTTGTTTGTTGGATATATTATTTCACCCGTCATTGGATCACCGTTTTATGAGGTTGAGTTAGACTTAAAGTCTATTTCTAACAATAATTATTATACTATTTAAATGAGAGATTAATATCATCTTATGAGTTACAAATATCCTATTTTTTTTTTCTCAAAATTGGATAAACTCATAGTTGTTTGAAAACAGATTTAATTTTGTTTTTCCTGAAGATATTTCACTCTGCACCTTTCTAGAAAAAGACACAACATTATCGATCCCCTTATTTTTTTACAATAAAAATATAACAACGCAACCCGCACTGATGATCCTGAAATTATGTTAAACAGAAGCATTGTTTAATTGGGTGTGGTTAAGCATAGTTTAATTGAAAAGTAACAACTGCTTAATCCTCCGCAATTAATAATTCCATGGCAAGATTAGTCTAATCCAAACATGGCTAACTGCAACTCCCCCCAACCAATGTATGGCAGTTGGGATCCGCATCATGAAATATTCTTCCAAATTTTAAATATTATGTCTATCTTACCTTGTTCAATCCACTGCTGCCCAACAATCATGTTACAAATTTTTAAACTATAATATTAAGGATGGATGCAAATGCTACACTCACATGCATCACCCCATTCATCTCCATGCAATGCAATTATACTTTACAATTCCAAACCAAAACCTACGTTCCTTCAACTTGCCATTTTTTATATTTACAACCTTAAAGCTAGATGGGTAGTATGAAAGTTTGGTGCTTCCACTTGTGATGGAAAAGTAATCCAAACAAAACAATTGGTGGATTCTTGGTCCTAGCAACGGATTACCAGAAAAAACTACTTAACTGTCCTCACCAACTAACATCCACTTAGATTACTATAAATTCCACCAATCATGTTTGTTTCTTATCCTACTACATTCACATGGAGGCTGCCATCTTCAAGAAATCGGAGGAAACACTTTTACTTGATTTCATTCATGCATTTGCACAAACATGTAGCGGGTAGTTAAGGACATTGGAATAAATGACACACAACCTTATTAATTAAGGTTTTTTGCAAAATGGGTAATGATCAATGTTTGATTAATGATGAAAGAAAAAAGTTATTGTCTTCATACAAGTTTCTTAGATTTTGAAGAAGAGTGTCCCTTCATCCATGACCAATATGTCCCTATAGAAGCTAGTGTTGAGGCACATGGAGAGCACAATCAGCTGAATTAAAATCGTATGTGTGGGTCCCTTTTTTTCAAATTACACAACTTTTCAGACTATTAAATACAATACCTAACATATCATGAAAGACATCACCAACAACCTATTTGTTTATGTTTGTAAAAAATAAATGCTACCAAAACATTTTTTAACATACTATTTTAAATGTCTCTTATTATTGATTGAAGCTTATATAAAGAGATTTATTATTTATTATTTATTTTCACTCAATTTGATAGTTTTTAATTAATAATAAAAGATATATTAAAAATATAACGTAATATATAGATTACTAGCCTTTTTATTTACATATAAATATTTTTTATTCATCTTTTACAATTAAAAGATTGTTTAATACTCAGAGAATTAGTGTAAGTATAATATAATATATAAGTTTGCAAAAAATAAAATCAAAATAGAATTTGTTTGTGATTTTTTTTCATGGGAATTAAATACATATCAAGAAGTTTTAAATAGTTTAATACATATTGCTAAACAAATTGATTATTAACTATATATATCTGATGGAATTTAAGAAAAAACAATTACATGTAATAAAAAAATTTGGATATCCCCTAGAAAAATATACCATATAGACAAATCTTACTATTATTTTTGTCTAATCTCTAATTTAGACAATCTTACTATTATTTTTCTCTTTTCCTGTTTTTCACTGTTTGAATTGTAATCTCTAATGCAAGAAAGTGCAAGCAAAGTGTAAGACTACAACTATATTTAAGAATTTAAAAATGATTTAATTAATAATAGAAAAAGCAGCCAAAAATGGTCAAAAATTGACCAAGAGTTAGATTTTGGTTCATTTTGTGGTGATTGAAAGTGTAAATGGAACAACGCGTAGGGTCGATTGTTTTGTAGCATAAGAACATCATGGCTATGTTTGCAATTTCATAGACCCAAGTGTATGCCACGTGTCCGGTTTGAATGAGTCAGTTAAAGTGAAAGATTGAATAATTTATCAAAAGTTGCATGATTTGAATGTGATGTGAAAAAGAGATTGATTGGCAATTCCAATTCTATCACTTCAACTACGTCATTCAAAATTCACTCTGCTCCTCACTGCTCAACAATTTCCATTCATATTACGACAAGTTCTTTTTTTAATATGTTATTAGTCATTTTTGTTGGAAATTTAACTATTTTTTAAGTGATATAATTTAATTAAAATGTTTTTAATATTTTATTTTATGCTTTCTTTGAATTTAAGAAAGAATTAGAAAAAAAAAAACCAAAAAGGAATGTAAAAGTAAAATCATTTTAACTAATGGATGAAAAATTTCTAACATGTTTGATTACTATGCTAGAAAATAAAATTAATTAAATATTTAATAAAATTAAAAATAATGATAACATTTATTTAAAATTAAAAGTTTCCTATATTTAAATAAATAATTTCAAATTAAGTCAAAAAATTCAAATACTAATTAAAAATTAAATTATTATAAAAAAGATTCCGAATGAAAAATGAGAAGTGGAGATTAAATTGAAAGAAAAATTAATAAGTAACATTATAATACATTTAATATTTACTAGATTATATAATTTTTAGTTATTACCCAAACAATTTATTTTTCATAAAATTTATTTAGTATTTTCTTAAAGTAGGAAAAACTATCACGCTAAAAATTTAAGAAACTGAAAAAAATTTAAATCAATTTCATATTAAATTTCATTCCAAATTGTACATATTGGAAGAGGAGAAGCATAAAAGAGATATTTATGTCATCTGGAAGATATGTGGTTTAAAATTAGTATTTTAACATTGAATGGAGTATATTGAAAATTAGATGAAAAAAGATACACGCATGTGAATTGAATGGAGAAATAACGAAGAAGAAGTGTTGTAGGTGAATCCAACTAAAAATGAACGAGTTAAAAATACTGTTTGAGCAGTTCTTCCTATTACTAACTTTTTAATATTAAAAAAAACAATTATAATCTCAACTTTGAAAGCAATTTGATAATGTTATCCCGGTCATAGTTAATAAATTCAAGCTATAATAGATAAATATGATAATTTAATAAAGTAAAATTAAATTAAAATAATTATTTTTTAATATAATATTAGAATCATAAAATAATATATGTTAATATGGGAAGGTGTCAAATAAAAATAACATCAAAAATATTTATCTTTTTAAACCAATTTAGTAAGCAAAATTATATTTTGTATCTAACTATTTTATTTCTTTGGATAGTAGCGAGAAACCATTAATCTAAATGTTTTTGTTTTTATCACGATTCAGAGATTGGATCTTCCGGATAAATGTTAAAATAATGAATTGAAGAATTTTGATGTATACTTTTAAGGGCTTAGAACACATGAAAAGATCGACTTGTAAAATACTCTTCTAATGTTTAAGTCAGCAAGATAGTTTGGATCTTTTGAATAAGAGAGTGAGTATAAGAGTGTTATTTTCTCGTGAAATACCAAATCTATTTATAGGATTTCTATGTCTATAACTCATGTGATGAAAATAAGTAGTATTGAGTTCATATCAAATAGTTTTAATATAATGACAACTTATCATATATATTATAATTAGCAGAATAATTACAACAATGTGATATCTTACTTGATATACCAAATATTTTGTAAATATACAGTATTAATGAATATCATGACTAATCAAATTACCAAGATTTGGTCACATATATTGTTAATATATGAATATTTGCACCAACAAATATATTTCAAAATATCTTCCAACCACTTTGGTTCAGTAGAAACTTATGAGTTCTTTGCTTTCTTGAAATCAATAAACAAAGTGATAAATCAACAAGAGATAAATAGTAGAGAAAAATCAACACAGACAATCTATACTAGTTCGGTTATCACAAGCCTATGTCCAGTCCTCCTTGAACAACCTAAGTTGAAGGGAATCCACTATAAATGTTTGAGTATACAAAAATACAGGGATAAACCTCTCAATGCACTCCTCTCAGCACTCAAAATCAATATAGCAACCCAAGAGATGAACAATCATCAATCCCTTATAATACAAGAGTACTCACAACCCTTAAACCCTGGCAAACCCGCATAGGAACACAATACAAAGATTTTCTTTGAAGAACCTGATTTCTAAGATACACTCCTCTAGTGCAGATCAAATCAGAACAACTTTAGCATAACTTCTTAAATGAATCTTGATGGGTAATCAACCAATGAAGCTTTGATTCTCGAAGAACACTTCTTGAAAGCACCTATCAACAAAATTTAATGAAAATATTAGTATTTGAAAATGATAACCAATTCTTGTTTTGAAACAGGTCTCAAGACACACACACACACAGATATATATATATATATATATATATATAGGATTTTTCGAATCCTGTAGCATGATAATGGATTAGGATTTTTATGTAATCTGTTAAGCTTTTGCTTCTGTTTAAACAGATTATCCTGAGCATGTAATCAATTATCGAAACACTTAAGCCAATTATTGATTCATTTGACCGTTATAACAGATAAGGCTATAAATGCAAAGGATTAGACTATGTAAAGTGATTTAATCGATTAGAAAACTTATGTAATCGATTATTCCAACACTTAAACATATTGTTTATCCAATTTCCATTCTAAACAGATTATCTCACTTCTGAAACAAATTATGGATTGCTTTCCATTCTAAACATATTGCTTTCTATGAATATGGTGTCCCTACTCACATTCAAGGAAGAGTAGCTCGGTCATTGGTGTTGCCCTTCTTGCTCTTCCCCCTAACTAGGGTGTTAGGCTTCTTTGCTCTCTTTACCTTGTTCTCTTCAATAGCCATATACTTGCCTACTCACTCCATTAGATCATCAAGGTTATCTGACCTCAATATGAAGACTGCACATCAAAGAATGCGTGATCACGAATGAAATGAGGTACAAGATTGTGGTCGTTGTGGCGGTGACCCTTATTAAAAGGTTTAAAGAATAATTCTGATGTATTATTTCAAAGAGTAGAGTACCATATATATATATATATAGACACACACACACACATACATACAAGGATCCTATAATTCTTCACCTATTAAAGGAATGACAAGTGCACAAATATGCACAAATTATAATAATATCTAATTTATAACTAACACAATATTTGATTTCCTAATATTCGTTAATCGAATATTTGGCATATCTTAACACCCCAACTCAAGTTGGTGCATGAATATCACACATTCCCAACTTGAATAGAGACTCATTAAACAATCTTCTTAACACTCTTTTGGTGAGAACATCAGCCAACTGCAATTCTGATCTTACAAAAGGAAAGGAAATTATTCCAGCTTCAAGCTTCTCTTTGATGAAATGTCTATCAATCTCCACATCCTTTGTTCTATCATGTTTCATAGGATTGTGAACAATTGCTATAGCCGAAGTATTGTCACAGTACAAACTCATAGCTTCATTTTGTTTAAAGCCCAAATCTGATAGCACGTTTTTAATCCAAAAAAGTTCACATACACCTAGTGCCATGCCTCTGAATTCTGCTTCAGTACTGGATCTTTCTACTACAGGCTGTTTTTTACTCCTCCAAGTTACAATATTCCCTCACACAAAAGTAAAGTATCGAGAGGTAGATCTTTTATCATCTTTTGAACCTGCTTAATCTGCATCAGTGTACCCTTCTACCTTTAAGTTTCCATGATTTGAGAACAAAATTCCTTTTCTAGGAGCGGACTTCAAATATCTCAAAATCCTCTCAACAACATCCATATGAAGCTTTCATGGGTCATGCATAAATTGACTAATAACACTCACTGCATAGGAGATATCTGGACATGTCTGGCACAAACAAATTAATTTTCGTACTAGTCTTTGGTATCTCCCTGTGCTTGCTGAATTTGAGCATTGCAAGAGTTTATGATTTTGTTCAATTGGTGCATCAGCTGGTTTACATCCAAGAAACCCAGTTTTTGATAATAGTCAATAGTATATTTTCTTTGGAATAGGAAAATACCATGTGTTGATCTAGCTACTTCAATACCCCAAAAATATTTGAGGTTTCCAAGTTGTTTCATCTCAAATTCAGATGTAAGGTATTGTTGTAAACTATAAATCTCATCTTGGCCATTTCCTGTAACAATCATGTCATCTACATATATAATCAAAGCTGTAATTTTTCCTTTTCCTCTCTTCAAAAATAGGGTGTGATCAGAGTTACTTGCTCTATAGCCAAAAGCCTTCATAAACTTGGTAAACCTTCCAAACCATGCTGTTGGGGATTGTTTTAAACCAGATATAACCTTCTTTAATTTGCAAACCTTCATTCTAGTTGAATCTGTCATGCCTGATGGAGAATCCATATAAATTTCTTTTGAAATTTCTCCATATAGGAAAGCATTTTTCACATCAAATTGTTGAAGAGGCCAATCTTGGTTTGCTGCTAGCGATAGAAGTATTCTGACAGTGTTGAGTTTGGCTACCGGTGTGAACGTCTCTTTGGTAATCTACACCATAAGATTGAGAATAACCTTTAACCACAAGTCGTTCTTTATACCTTTCAATAGCTCCATCAACTTTATGCTTAATTATAAATACCCATTTGCAATCCACAATTTTCTTCCCTCTTGGTAAAGACATAAGATCCCAAGTGTTGTTTTTTTCTAAAGCTGCCATCTCCTCAACCATTACTCTGGTCCATCTAGGATCTGCCAAAGCTTCCTATATATTACTAGGAATAGAAATTGAAGATAATTGAGATACAAATGATGCATATGACTGGGATAACCTGTGAGATGACACATATTTACTAATGGGATATTTAAATTTGACTTGGAGGTTTGGTTCATATTTAGCTGGAGGTTGACCACGATTAGAACGAGGTGGAAGATTATATTGAACAATAGTAGACTCAATGTTTGATGTGCTGGTGCTCTCACGCAAACAAGAATCAATTCCATGATCAATTTCATCTAAATTAATATTATCAGAGATAGGATCAGAAGGCACCTTTATAGAGTCAAGTTGAACCTGTGGAGAAGATTAAGCCAATTGGTTATGATAAGAAGACACTGTATTATCCAAAAAAGAAGTATCCATATTTAGGATTGACTCACTTTTTGCAGAATGATCCTCATACGATAATTTATCTTCACAATATAATTTTATATCTGAGATATCAAACATACTAACATCATGATTATGCACTTCACTTTCATTGCCTCCCTGAAGTGGAGAATCAACATAAAAAAATTCATGCTCATTAAATGTCACATCAATAGAGATATAAAATTTCTTTGATGGTGGATGGTAAGCACGATAACCTTTTTTAGTTGATCCATACCCAACAAAAACACATTTGATCTCTTGTTCTTCAAGATTTGTACATTAATGTGGGTGTAAGTGAACATATTTAACATATCCAAAAATATGAGGTGGTAAATAAACTATGGGAGGAAGGATACAATGATCAGACAACACATCGAAAGACATTCGAAAGTTAAGCGCACAAGTACGGGTTCGATTAATTAAATAAACGGCAGAGTTCATAACCTCACTCCATAAATGAGATGGGACATTACCCTCTATCAAAACTGATTTTGTCACTTCTAATATATGTCTATTTTTCCTCTCAGCCACTCTAGTTTGTTTTGGTGAATAAGGACATGTAGTTTGATGCAAGATGCCTATAGAGTTCATGAACTCTATTAATTCAGTCTTAAAATATTCTCCTCCATTGTCTGATCGAATGACCTTAATAGATGTGTTAAATTTTGTAACGATCATATGATAGAAGGAACGAACTGTATCACACACATCACTTTTATGTTTAAGAAAAAACACCTAGGCTACCCTAGTACAATCATCAACAAAACTGATAAACCATTTTTATCTATTATGTGTAGGTTATGGGGCAGGGTCCCAAACATCAGTGTGAATTAGTGAAAAAGGAAAATCAATTTTTTTATTGCTTAAAAGGAACACAACACGATGATTTTTTGCCATAACACAAGTTTCACAAAAAAAAAATAAGAAATATTGCATTTATGAAATAATGATGGAAATAATTTTTTTTTAAATAACCGAAAGAGGGATATCCCAACCGTCTATGCCATAACCAAATTTCCTTTTTGTTTTTATCTTGTATGTGATCATTCGCAAGACAAGCCAACCCTCTTTTATGGGTTTGTTGTGAGACATTTTCAAGATAATACAATTCATCACTCTCTCTACCACTAGTAATCTTTTCCTTGGAATGGATGTTCTGAAAAAGACAATGGGTTGGGTAAAACAAAGCATCACAAGAATGTGATTTGATTAACTTGCTAACGGAGATAAGATTACAGTTTAATGTATGAATAAATAAAACATCAAGAATTGATAAAGAGAGTGAGAGGGATATAGTACCTACACCTTCAATAGGAGATGAGACCCAATTGGCATTAATAATAACAATTTTAGAACAATTAGAGAAAAATTAGTACATATACGAGGATCACAAGTCATATGATCAGTAGAACCTGAATCCATTATCCAATCACTACCCTTAGTAACAGCAAAAAAATTAAAGGCATAGTTAGGTATACCTGACTTGGTCACAAATCCGGTAGTTGTAGAAATATAACTCTTGGAAGCCGCGAAAGTTCCAGAATCGTGTTTCTCCGATTGATTTTCATAAGAAGGATCCATAAGAAATATTCAATGAAAAAAGGAAGCACTGATTCCTATATTGTAGAGGATATCAGTTTTTGGCTCTTGATACCAAGGTTTAAAGAATAATTATGATGTATTATTTCAAAGAGTAGAATAACATATAGATATATACATACAAGGATCCTATAATTCTTCATCTATTAAAGGAATGACAGGTGCACAAATCTGTACAAATTATAATAATATCTAAATTACAACTAACAATTTTTGATTGCCTAATATCTGTTAATAGAATATTTGGCAGATCTTAACAACCTTTTCCATGAAGTGTTTGAGGGTCTCGTTCACTCAATGTTCTATGTACTTTAAAGCGGCCGATGTGGCGAGTACCTTCTTGTGACGAACCGAGCTTTGAACATGGTACTTAATGCGACAAACAAGTTCACAGAGTATGGGAGTAGCATGTAGTACTAATTCGAGGCTGACCATCCAAAAGTGATAGGAAACAACCTCCAAAAAACCCTCTTGGGTGTGAATACCGACCTAGATCAGGTAGGTCTTTAGATGGGTGGCTCGGTCAGTTGTTTTGTCATACTTGTGGATGTTGATGAGAATCCCCTTTGGGATGCTGGCCTAGGCTACCTTTGGCGTGAAAGGATTGAAGTTCTTTATGCAGGGGTAGCCAACTCTATCTTGGAAATTGATCAGGTGCAGGGGATGTGCTCGAGAAGTCTGATGTGATTCTTAGTTTACCCATATGCCAGGATGTTCAGTAGAATTCTGAGATTTTTGCTGACTCTCCATCCTGACTGGGGCTGTGGTGCCTCCATACATTGTGATCTCGTTTTGAGCGATGAGATTGACACATCTCATTAGTCTTGCACCAATTTAAGCTGCTTCAAGTTCTTCAAAATCTATGTCGAGTAGATCGATTACGACTCACCCTAGAGTCCCGTCCAGATAACAAGCTACGCTGAATTTTCTTTATCAATGTTTCTTAAAGTATAAACTTTTATTGTATTCGATTTATGTTGATTTGGTGTCTTTCTTTATAAATTGTATTTTTCTATAATTTTTTTATTTAATAAATATTTTCACGTGATAATAAATGATAGATATACTCTAAAATCTCGAGAAATATAAATATAATTAATGTTAAAATATATAATGATACGTATCATAAACTTATTTAGATGAAGCATCGTAGTATTATTTTAAATAACTTGAGACAGGGACATGTAATAAGGTATTAGAGTTGAAGTTACTGTATATCAAAAGAGACATAAGATAGGTTAAGTTGTGGTAATTGTGATGAATTGAATTGAATTGAGCGTAATAGTTTGTGGGAGAAACCTAACGTAACGCGTTGAGCGCACAGGGATAGTATCTGGAATGAAGCAGAAGAGGTGAACGTGGAAAGAGTGGTGCAGGTGGCAATTTCTTAGAGGCTACCGAAAACCCTGTGCACTCCACTGAAATTCATCAACAATTGTTTCTTTTCTTTCTGCCACATGCTTAAGATTCCTTCCATATTATGGATTAATGGACAAGATCATTCATTCAAGTTCACCATCATACTTTTTTTTTCCTTTTAGGGACCAAACCCACCTCAATACTACATTAGATATATAGACTCCGCATGGCATCATATGACTTTTACACATGGATTTAGGTCATAATTGCTTTTTTCCAACGCTTCTCTAACATTTCTTCTCATAATAATATCATGATATTATATTATATTTTTACAGATCGCATTTAGTATTTCATGCACTTCACATTAAGCTACCATAAAATCATATTTTGAATTTGATGAAATCGAAAGGTAAATAATGGATAGATAAACCTTTCTAGAATCACTTCTTACCTAAAAACAATATGAAAAACTACTGAATTTCCTCGAAAAAAAAACTTTATAACTGATGTAGAGTAAATTTCATATAATTTTTCAGAATTTGTATTATTAATAATATAGTTTCTTCTTACTTCTCTTCTCACTATGTCTATGTCTGTTGACTTTTATTTCGGTTGGAAGGGGTCGAGGGTCGGTCGTTCTCTCTTGTTCTACTCTAAACTTTGATCGTCTAAGTCTCTTCCAGAACATAATCCACACCTATCAGTTCTTGACCTACAGAATTTCTCAAGAAGGTCTTAATGTGATTTAGGAAAAAGGTGTCTTTATCTGGACATTAATCGTATATTTATAGGGCTTATAACAATTAAGCCCATTAATTGACCATTAATACCATATAATTGTAGAACATATTGCAATCAAGCCCATTAATTAGTCATTAATACTTGCTAATATACCTGTTAACTGCCCATAAATGACCATTGCACCATTAATTAGTCTTTGTAATGATTGTCTTGATCGATCGACTTCATCTGTCGATAAGCAGATTCTCATTGTAATGTCGACCGACATATTTCATATAATATATAAGTCCCCCAAGCCCAAGCAAGCTCTTTATTGGAAGAGGTGCGCAACGATTATTGCAAGCTTGAGAGAGGTCGTTCACGTTGTATTAGGGAGTACGCTTTCGATGTGCTTTTAACCTTCCTCTCTACACCGAGTGGCGGACATTAGGAGTTCACTTAGAACATTCCCTAGGTCGAAGAGACTCAAGTGAGAGTTCACAAAGAATGTTTCTCACCGAGCGACAGACTCTAGGAGTTTACTTAGAACATTCCCTAGGTTGACGAGTCTCAAGTGAGAGTTACGGAAACGTTCCTCACAGAGAAGCAAACACTAGGAGTTCACTTGGAACGTTCCCTAGGTCGAAGAGGCTTAGATGAGAGTTACAGAAACGTTCCTCACCGACCAACGGACACTAGGAGTTCATTTAGAACGTTCCTTAGGCCGGAGAGGCTATGGTGAGAGTTACGGAAACGCTCCTCACCGAGCAACGGACACTAGGAATTCACTTAAAACGTTCCCTAGGTTGGAGAGGCTCAAGTGAGAGTTACGAAAACGTTCCTCACCGAGCGACAAACATTAGGAGTTCACTTAAAACGTTTGCTAGGTCGTAGAGGGTCATGTGAGAGTTATAGAAACATTCCTCACCGAGCGGCGGACACTAGGAGTTCACTTAGAACGTTCCCTAGGTCGAAGAGATTCAAGTGAGAGTTCACGAAGAACGTTCCTCATTGAGTGGCAAGCTTCAGGTTGGCCAAGCGGTTTGTATGCAGGGTCTTGTCATCTACACTGAAGATAAATAACAATTCATTTTTGAACGGTAAAAAAAAATGTAGCCAAACGCATTTAGAAATTTAGACAATTAATATCAAGCTAGTTAAGCTATAAGGCCAGATGGCCAAGCAAGCAAGACCGCTCGGTCTTCGGTTGAATGTTCGAAGACTAGAATGGGGAAACCTCATTAGGATGTGTCATGGGTGAGCTGTAGATGCTTTACTGCCTTGTGACCATTGGAGACTAACAAGGCTGAACGTATGTGATCAAACTAACTGAGTGGTGAGAGTCAGATGACCCTTTGGCTGTATTAAAAAGTTCATCAACCAAGCATGCTGCAATAGTTTCGATATTTCTGAATGCAGCTTCTTGCAAACCCGTTGTTAAAAGATAAATAGCCTAATTAACTTGGCGAAGGGGTGACATATGCACAACATGTCTCCTTACAACTCGAGTAGATACGTAACTGAGAATTCTTAGATAAAGGAGGCAAATAGTAGGAAAAACAACCAAGGTAGAGCCACCATGTCTTTCATAAATATCCCATCAAACATCTTCCGCACGTCCCCAACATTCGCGCACTTGGAGTACATAACTATCAATGCACTAGACACAAAAGAATCAAGTTCGATAGAACAATTCAAAATCAAGACATGCTTCCTTTTTCCAATGATTTGATCCCCAACATGGCCGCAAGCTTTGAGAATGCTGGGGATGATGAATACGTAGTTTGGCGTAAGCCCTGGAATGGCCTGCATCTTAGAGAACACCGCCAGTGCGAGATCGTAGAAAATCTGCTGAGATCATTGTGCATGGAAAATCTGGATACCATGTTGACCCCTTCCATGGTGATCGTGATGCTAAGATCCTTGTTGACTTCTTTGAGAAGAGCACAACAGACCTATCTCATTGGGACAAAATCTCACTAGGAGTACTCAAGCGTATTCAATACTTTGACCGAGCCGATTTATCATATACAGACCATTGCTGGTGACCCTGACAACGTCGGTGACTCTGCGTTTTACGTCTAACTTGGCACTACCGACAAAGCCTTCGAGGCACGTGTCACGTCGGTGTGGGTGGTGCTTACCCACGTTTATGCATTGCTCATTTGCCAACGAAAGGTCTCTGCACGAGTACAGGATACTCCTAAGATGAATGCCATATTGGTATCCTCTCTATTGTAGTTGTCATCTTCAGGAAACCACGCATATGCCTTTCCATCGTGCCAGTGAAGTAGCCAAAATGGTCTATCAAATAGATCATTGGAGTAGGTTGAAATTTTCCAGCCATACGCTTTATTCTATTAACGTAAAAATGAATGAGCCAAGAGAGCTATCATCTCTCATCTCCCTTCCCAAAATTATTTCAGAAATACAAACCTTTTTGTAAGGTTTTCCTCCCTAAGCATCCTCATCAATCATCGCCTCCACTTTTCATTTCTATTCATCTTCGTCATCCATCATCTTCTATAGCTCCACCCATTCATAGGGAAATCCCACCGTTTCGAGTCTACGATGGTGTTCCGGTGATAGTGCTCGACTGTGCGACAATCACGACATTGTCTTGGTGGTGACTCCAGATTGCGCGGCAACGCTGGTGGCAAAAATCAGTATTTATACAAAGTGTTTCCCAAGCACGTTTAATCTCGACGACAATGGCATTACGGGCGACTCCGAGCACGACGTAGTGATTGTAGCCACCGTTGATGGCAGTGGGTTAGAGGAGGCCATGATGAGTGGGTTGGTCCAGCAAGAAGGTGCGACGAAGCGAAAGCGGCTAGAATCGGTGATTTGATTGGCGGTTTCCCGTGTGGTATTGAGGGGGTTGGTGGTGGTGGTGACGGTGCCCAGGGACATGCTGCTGAGGCCCACCACCGCGAAGTCGATGAAGTTGGTGGAGGGCGCATCGTAGGGAACAACGAAACTTCTCTCTAGAGCACATAAGGGGGAACAAAATGGTTGAACAGCTGCATCCGGTATGGTTGACGTTGCCGGCAACGCTCTTGGCCGACCAAAGGGAGGTGTGATGTTGTGAGGCAGATAAAAGGTAGGGGCTGCCGCGAATGGAGGTGAAGGGGGAGGCGACTCTCCGTTGCTTGGGGTTGGAAACCCTTAGGTTTTTTTTTTTTGTTAAGGGTTTGGGTGGAGAATTAATGATTGAGTGGCTGCTGGTGCAGTGGAGGTATAGGAGAAGGACGTTGTTGGCGGCAGAGTGCTCTAGCTGTTGTTTGGTGAAGAAAGGGCTTCCTTCTAAGGTCTTTAACAATTCTTTTGAGACGCATTTGAATTTGATTAGGATCATAACATCTAATGGAAGAATCTCCTTCTCTAATTCAAAACAATTCTCTCATCTTCTTGCTTTCGATTCTCTTTTAATTCTCTTTCAATTCTCTTTTGATTTCTGCACTTTCGAAGTAGTCATGCTGAGATTGAGTGCTTGTCTGGCTCCTAGTGGCCAAAATGGATGTCGCTCAGCCCCATTATGAGCGCCAAAATGTTTCGGTTGAAAGGGGTCGGGGGTCAGTCGTCCTCTCCTACTCTACTCTAAACTTCGATCGTCCAAGCCTTCAAACTACACATCATGTTCATCCTACCACTAAAAGCTGTGAACCTATCACCTCACCACCATAATTTGCGTGACCAACACACCTCCCCCACCTCATTTATGCAACCATATTCATCATAGGACCATGTTTTTGCTTCCTTTTATGATTTGGCCCAACTTAGCTCAAGGAGGTTGTCATCAGGATGAAATAAAAATGAAGATAAAAAATGAAAAAGAGAGAAAAAGAAAAGAAGAAGAGTTAAACAAACAACCTTCCAAAGAAGATGATAGAAAAGAAAAGAAGGTATGCATGATTTTGAACTCTTCATCACCAAAAGGTAATCATCTTGATTTTTATTCACAACAAAAAAATCACTTTTTTTGTGGCACAAGATAAGGCAGTGAGTAAAAAAAGTGAAGATAAAAGTGATTTTGAAATAAAGGCCAATAATCTTTCTTATAAAATCTATTTCAAAAATAAAAGGCCTTATTTCTTTATTATTTTATTTAGATATAATCTCTTATCACTACAACAATTCATTGAAATCCTATTTTCTATTTGTTGTAGGTATATCTTTGATCTAGGAGGAGATAACCAACCAAGTTATGCTTTGTTAAATATCTTCCCGATCTAAGGACAAATCATTTTTCAAGAAGGAGGGCATGATGGAAACCATCTTCGGAGCTTGATGGAGATCCATCTAGGAAGTTGCAACTTAAGCTAGGGCTAGGAGAATGAACAAAGTAGAAGGACTTCAAGGACTTCCACTCTTGTGGAAGATTGTATTTTCAAGCTTGTTCTTGATTTCTCTTAAGCTTTGTAAATGTGTACATAAGTCTTTGTTTTGGGCCTTGTATTTTGGCCAAGTTATCTTGCTTTTTCTAGACTTCCTTTCACGTCAACAACTTTTGAAGTTCAACTACAACCAACTCAGAGGTCCAAAAGATACATGCTTACAATCAATATAAAGCTCTTTGAGTCTAGTTTTCAACAAAAAAAAAGAATAATCTCATTTGGAGCTCCATGGATAAAGTTATGGGTAACACTCAATAAAGGATAAAGGTGACAATATGATGTCTTGAACGAGTTTTGGGCTTGTTTTGGAGTTGTGAGAAAACACTAAAACGGGAGGTTGAAAAGTGTTTTCTAGCTCTCTTCGCGACTGAATATCTAAGCATGATGTACGTGACACTTGTGAGTTAGTCACACTTTGTTTATAAACGCTATTTCATAAAGATCGTTTACCGAACTAACTCAACTTTCTCCGAGGATATACAAGTAGTAACTTGTTAAAGATGTAAATAATAGTTGAAAGGTTAAGGCTAACTTGAGCACTTAAGGAGATCGTGTTCATCAACAGCTGATGAATCAATATTTTCTACTATTCACTTGGCTTATTATTCTAGATTTAGTTAGGGAATTGTGCTTGAATGTCCATTATTTCCCCAGTTTTGGTAATTATTCTTAATTTGACCAGTAATTCTTATTTTAATTAATTTGAATTATTTGAGATTAATTATTTTCATTATTAATTGCAGGGCAATTTTAGGAAATTCATTTTGGGAAAGAGCTGCCACGTCATTCTCCACTCAACATATTAGCATTTTAGTTTTAAGTAAATTGTAATTTCGTTTTTTATGACTTGTGGGACTAGATTTAGCTATTAGGCCCATTTTTGGGCAGAATTGGAAGGGCCCATTTTTGGGGGCTGACCTAGTTTAGTGTGCCCATGCAGCAGCCACCGAGTTAACTCCTTCATTCTCATTTTACGTTTTAGAGGTTTTAAACCAGAGGAGAGCTCCATTTTAGGTTTTCATTTTTCTCCATTTTGCTATATTGAACTCGATTTATATTTAATTGCATTTCCATTTTCATTTTTTCTCTCCTTGCTTACTGTTGAAATTTCATTTAGGTTCTGCGTTCCTCTTCCAATTTCGTTTTCCCATTTGAAGTGCATTTTCTAATTTCGTTTGGTAATTGCATTTTTGTTGCGTTTTTTATTGGTGTTTTCTGTCTAGGGTTGCGTTTTACAGATTCTATGTTTGAAATCCCTGTTGCTGTGTTGAATTTAGTTCTAATGGAAGCTTAATCTGTTTGGGTTGGTCATTAGTGTTGTTGCAATGTTTCCATGAGGTTTTTGAATTGTTATTGTGAATCTGCTGCTCTAATTTGGCTCACATCCAATCTGTTTGTGCAAATGCAATTTAAACATGCGTAGTGGTCTAATTGGGTGTTTAATGTTCTCTTAGTCATTAATCCGTATGGTGCATAATTGATTGAATGTGTGCAATTCATTTGCTTAGTTCATTTTTAGGGAAACCCAATTAATCTACGCTTAGTTGGTTGATTAGTGTTCGAATAGGATGAGACCAACGTTTAATTGATTGCTAATTAAGGATTGAAAGTGTTGTAACTGAGCTAATGACCAACCTGTCTTTAATTAGTGTCTTTAATTAGTGTCTTTAATTAGTGTCTTTAATTAGTGTTTTAGTTATTTATTGCAAGTCATTAACTGTCCACAAAACCCAGCCCCCCTACCCATTACGTGTTTAACCTATTGCCTGAACCAATTGTTGGTCCTTAAGAGATGACCTAGGAGTCACTTCCTAATTTATATTGCATACTAATTTATCGATAATTTGATTCAGGTACGGTCTCGATCAACAACCAATGGTTTACCTAAAGGACTACAACACACAAACGGTTTTATATTGGTTCATCTGTTAGGCCCACATCCAATTCTCCTCTAACTTAGAGGGTCCCATTAAATATTTAATGATGTACAATTGATTGTTTTAAACCACGCCTGGTGTTCCTAGTCCTATTGAGTAACCGTTACTTCTGACTAGTTGAGTTTGACTCACTCCTGATTGCATAGAGCTATTCACCACTCATGGTATCCCTAGACGATTCTAGTATCATGTGATACATTGTCTAGTTAAGTTTTACTCCCTTCTAGTTGTGAAGTATTTTTTACCACTCCTGGTATTCCTGATCAACGAAAAACCTCCAGTTACCCTAGATCAATTAAGTATTTGCACCACTCATGGTTTCCCAGTCAACAAGTAGTTGTTAATTACCTTTGACTGGTTGAGTTTTCGCACCATTCCTGGTCTGTAGTTAGTAAATAACCTCCTATTACCCTAGACTAGATGAGTATTCGTACCACTCCTAGTATCTCTAGGCACTCTTGGTATCCATTGATACCGCCTAGTTGAGTTTCACCCACTCCTAGTTGTGCAGTATTCTGCAGAACTTCTGGTATCCCTAGTTAACGAATGACCTTATGTTACCTTAAACTAGTTGAGTATTCGCACCTCTTTCTATCTCCTTAGTCAGGGAGTAACTACCTATTACCCTAGACTAGATCAATATTCGCACCATTCCTGGTACTAAACACCCTTTCCTAGATTTCCTTAACTCTCCAGAGTCAAGTTGTAAGTGTTTTGATTCTCTCCAAAATTGCAATCAACGATTGCGTACAAGTCATTTAGACTATTACTCTAACAGCGAAGATGTGATTACAATACAAATCGGTCTAAACCCTCGCAGGTGTTTCTCTCCTTACTTTTTTCTCTCGTCTTACAAAAGTAAGCAAATAATACAATGAAGCTCAAGAGTATTGCTTGCCTTTTCTTTTTCACTCTTTTCCTTTTCTCTCTTCTCTTCCCTCACAAGGTGAGTACATATAACAATGAGGCTTGAGAGAATTTCTAGGTGTTTCACTCAAATACTTTCTTCTTTCTCCAAGTGGGTATTATGATGAAGCTTGAGAGTATCTTTCTTTTTTTGAGCTCCTCTCTTATACTTTTTCCATGGTTAGAGGAATTTTACTTTTAATAGCTCAAAGAGATTTCCTTGCTCAATTAATGATGATATATCTTCATACTTATCTCATCTTCCTCACCATCACCTTCTTCTTCTTCTTATCTTCTATTTATACACCTTAATGATATAGCCATTATGACGAAGCTTTTCTTGAGATTTGATAATATGGTCGTTTGACGAAGCTTATCTTAAGATCTGTACTTCTTTGGCTATTGATGTGAATGTTTGTCATAGGATGAAGTCTTTTGTCAAAGCAGACATGCTTTTTAGAGCTTTTATTAGAAGCATATTTGACTTCTCATTTGGCATGGCTTTTGATAAACTGATTAATTCTTCTTTTATCTTCAACGTTCATTTTGATACTTATAAGAAGAGGTAACTAATCGTTTGTAGTAAATGTCCTGCACAAGATAAGTAGAGGTTTGTATAACAAGTATGTCATATTTCCTGTTTATTTTGGTGTTTTTAAAAGCTTTCACCGTTGGTATAGGATTCTATGTTTTCTAATGTTTTGTTTGTTTGTTTAACTGATATCGTTTAGTTTGTGAAAGACTTTTTCTTGTTTGATTTTACTTATTGTCTTCATGTTTTGTTTAGGCGCAGGCATTGTATCACGATTTCCTAGGATACGAACATTCCGTGAATGTCTTTCTTATTTCTAACACCTACCATTAATATGATTATGTAGTCTACTCATCATATGTCACTTTTGTTGTTTTTAAACGTTGAGTGTTTAATGTCATTTAATGCTTGCTCATAATAACATAGTGCTTTTCGATTTCCTACTGTTAAGGTAGCATTTAACAAATAAGTTTTTCTTCTTAAGATACCGAGCATTTGAGTAACGACTTCATTGTATGACGAAGTAGAGTTTTAGCTCATGGTATCATTTAGACAAAGTAAACGCTTCTTGTGATTTTGCCTCATTTTGACAGACAAGGTTTAACTTTGTTTGTTTTTTCTTTAGTGTTTTAATTTTTGTCTTTTTGAGTATTTTAGTCAACGTCATTGTTTTGTTTTTCCTCAAGAGTTAAGCTGAGTACCCTGTGAGCTTAAACTCTCTTAGACATTTTTGTCTTGTCAATCTTTTGACATTGCATCTAGGTGTTTTGACTTGGTTACTTTTATGCTTTCTAGAGTCCTAAGTGTTTACCTTATTTTGGCCTGACTTTAATATTTTCCTATTGTTTCTTGAGCGTTTTCTTCAGCTGGTTTAATCCTACTTTTCTTATGTTGTATCCAGCTAGTGTTTTAGATTTCTGCTTGTTCTATTCTCCTAATTTTATAGCCTAGTTTGACTTTCTCATGATTTTTCATGTATTGGACTTCTATAAGAGATTCGTCTATTTCTTTTCTTCTTAGTATTTTAAGGGTTGTTGTTCTTTCCAATTTTAGGGTTTTCTGTTATAGCATTTAATGTTTGTTTTTCTGTCCATGTCCTATCATTTAGGGTTTTTTTTTATATTCTTCTATTTATGAGTCTTCCTATTGTGTGATTACTTGTTCTTAGGGTTTTCTATCCTAGTTTTTAACGTTCTTTCTAACTTAGGGTTTTATATCCTATGACGTTTCCTATTCTTCTACGAAACTTCTTTGTTTCATTTTATTTAGTTAAACTTCAAAACCAAGGTTCTTGTAGATGAACTTGTCTTTTCAACTAAGATTCAGATGAGCTTGTCTTGTCCTACCATGTTTCTTGAGTTGGGCTTACATGGGATGTGATCCAACTTGTTTTTAGCCTTAAGATACATGGAGAAAGGTTCCCTTGAATGTGATTAGCCGAAAAAGAGGCAAGATGTGATTGGATAAAGGAAAGGCAAGATGTGATTGGATGAAAAAGAGACAAGAGGCTCTCATTCATCCCCTTTGGCCAAAGAAGCTTCTAGGATATTTTCAAATGCATGTACTCTAGCTCTCTCCTTCAACTATAAAAAGAGAAGCACCCATCTTGTATTTGCTTAGAACTTGAATGATAGTAGAGAAACTTTGCCAAAATTGCAAGCCTCCCCTCCTAAGTTCTCATTAGAGTAGTCTCCTTTCTACGCTTCTTCTTCCTTTTCCTTCAAGGTTGGCCCAACTTCCTTGAAGGATGCTTCATCAATTTGTAACATCAAGTCATCTCAACAATTCTTCTCCATGCTTCCCCTATGTCATTTCTTCATCAAGGAGTTTCATCAATAATGTTGTATGAGGTTCTCCATCAATTTTCTTTTGAATTTACAACACAAACAATATTATAAGAAAATACAGATTGATAACTCTCAAAGAGAGAACATAAACAATACAAAGAAATTTGATATTTTGCTAAGGCTTTTCTCTCTTAAAAGATGTAGCTTCAGACGATATATAAGCACGATAAGCTTTTTTTAGCGTTCACGAGTTCACAAAATTATCCTTCTTATCTTTTTTTTAAGCTTTTGTTTATTTATAGCTTTTCTTGAGAGATTACCATTAGAGAGAAAGGTTGACTTCAGGTAAAGCAGGTAGCCTTTATGTGAGAAGTCATACTCAAGTCTACTTTGCAGAGCTACAATGCTTTATTATAGCCTTTATCAAAACCGAGCTTCAAAGGAAACATTCCTAGAATGTTTTCCATATCTCTCAACACCTTTTTCTTGGGTTCAGTGATTCTGGTAATATCTTTCTGCTTTGTTGATTTGCACAAATATTAAGAACAAGGTATACAAGCATCGAAGCACTTTACCGTAAATGCATTATATATTTTGAATGTTGATAATCGTTAGGCCGTATTGCATGTTCAAAACATTTTATCATTTGTCATTTCATTAATAAATGCATCGTTTCGTAAAACATTCAACATATATGACCATTAGATGATGTAAAACATTAGATGCTATATTAAAAACTATTTGAGATATGCAACGTTTAACGATCTTTTGTTAGACGATACATTCATAAGACGCTTTGCTTGAGTTCACACTTTCTAGAATAAAGCATACTTTAAGCTTTAGTGTTATCATGAGATAAACGTTGTTGTTCATAAAACACTAGTTTGTAAGATGTTTGTTTAGGCGTTTAAATGTTGTTTGTTACCCATATTGTTTATTAATTGATTCAATAAGAAAAACACTTTCTTTTCTTAAAGGTTGTTTATAAACTTTGTTCATCAGACTGTACAATCTAAAAAATGTTATTATAAGCTTGATTTCGTCTATAAAAGATGTTACAAAATAGTTTACTCTTGGATGTTGTTTCTTTAAAATAAGTTTTCATACATTAGTCTTGATAATAGATATTACTGTATGATTGGATATATTTAGTTTAATTCTTTTATTAAATTTCAAAACCTGAGTTGTTCAGAAGTTCTAGTCTCTAAACAATCTTATCTTAACATATTTGTCATACTTATATTTTATACATTAGTCTTGATAATATATATTAATATAAGATTGGATATATTATATTTTAAATTACACATAGTTGTAATTGCGTTTATAATTAAGAATGTAAACTTTGCGGATTACAAGCATCAAATTTTAAATAACAAATGATTATTAATGGTTAGGACATGTTTAATCTGAAATTGAAATCTTGTGTTTAGTTTAATTCCCGAAACTCATATGCAACCAAAATAATTCTAAAGTTCGAAAGAATAGAATTGAAGTAATTTACAAAGTCTTACATGTTTATATATGATTACACACACCACCTAATAAAATTATGGAATAATTACTCTTGAATCATATTGAGTTTTTTTTAATGAATTATGCTTTTAATCGTGTAGCACTATTATTCTACACACATATGATTCGCCATTGATGAAAAGTCACTGCAACGTTTAGGGGACAAAACAAAAATTAGTGAATCGTTGTTGTTTGATTCATTTAACAGAAAGTACTTGAATAATGAAAGACCATGTTAATGTCACTTGCATCACCTTAAAAAAAAAATATAGAAAACCCGTTTCATTATTTTATGAATATTTTAATACAATTCAATTATAAATATGTTTTAAATAATTAAATAATCAAGATTTCAAATGTCTATCCACAACATCATGTACATTTTTTTTATTATTATTCGATGTTTTTATATTTATTTTTATCATACATGACACAGCATGTTCATTTCCTATAATTTTTTACTCACTTTTTAAATTTTTCCTTATTTTTCAAGTGTCTTATTTTTAAAATGTTTTTATTTTATTGTATTTTAAATTTCAAATTGTAAACAACATTAATTTTTTTCATCATTTTTACTTATTACTTAATAAAAAATATGGTACAAAATAAAATTTAAAAATGCTAACGATTTACAAATTCTAAAATATAACGTGCACCATCATGTATAGAATAAGCTCACTTAAGGTAATCTTAATTAGTCTAAAATAGTATATTATATATATGAAGTAGCTTTCTCGTTTACTCCAGAATCCTATCAACCGTATAACATTAGATATTAATATTTGAATTTTAATGCTCACTTTTTGGAAGATATTTTATATACTCCAGTAAAATTTGTCCCCAATTAACTATATCAAAAATGTCTGGCGAATTAAGGACATAAAAATATGAACAAGTAGTCGTGAAAAATAGTTAGCACTTTATGTAATGAAAGCTTATTATTAAAATTTGCATTTCCAATACAGTGAAAACACTTGGTTAGAAGGGCATTAAACTAAAATTTACATGGAGTTGAGAAGTTGACCTATTTGGAGGATAATAATAAAAAACTAAGAACAAGTTCAAAGTAAAGGGGAATTTCAATGATTTTGCTCCCACATAATTGGGGCAATTTGTAGATGTATATATATATATATATATATATATATATATATATATTGGAGAAGAGTAAGCACTGACGCTAATACGCAATGAAATGAAAGTTCAAGTGGGCTTGAGCTTGGGTTGGGTGGGCCCATTATCATGTCCCCTTTTTGTCTAGGGGCCCACATTTCTTTTACATGACAACAAGTCTGGCTCTTTGGGTGACCATGGTTTAGTTGACTTTTTTGTCTTTGGATAATTTCCATAAAGTACTCTACCCAACAAAAAGCTGCAAAATTAGCTTCTCTCTCAGGTTGGTTAGGAGAAAGTGTAGGGTTGGAAATGTTTTTAGGGTATATGGTGTGGACATAAAACTTTGGGATCAAGTGGCCAACTTGGAATGTAGTCAATTTCCCTCATAGCCTTCTTTGATAGCTAGGGAAAAGATTGATGGGAGTGGGAAAGAGAAAGATAGATAAATTTATGTTTTTTTCTTTTTGAAAGAAATAAACTTTCATAAATTTCAAAAAAAAAATAATAATGTCTTTTTTTTACAAAGGAAAAAAAGAGAGATTTAGATTTGAATAGATGTAAAGAGTTATTATAAGATGACACACTTTTACATTTATTTGACACAAAATATAAAAGTAAAATAGTTATAAAAGTGTAAATTTTTATATTCTTTTTAAAAAATAAGAGAGTAAAAGATAAATAAAGATAATGTCAAATTAATGAAAAAATTTAAGTGTATTAAAGAATATTTTTCAAATTTAAATGTTGCATATAACTAATTAAAAAGTGTAAGAACAAAAGGGAGAAATATTTGTGAAAAATGTTGATTGGTGCATAATTTCCATCCCACTTTCCCTTTCTTTATAAAATTTGAGGGTTCATTTTGAATATCTTTTGTTTTCATTTGAAAATAAATAAAAAGGATTACTTAAAAATATGTTTTGTCAAAAATTCGAAAAATAAATTTTCGAAAATATTTTATAAATAAACATATAAAATAAAAAGAATCGATTTCATTTTGTTTTATAGTTTGTTTATGTAGATCACTTTAGAGTTTTTCATTGTTATTGTGGTTAGATTTCTCATTGAACTTCTTCCTCTTTCATAACTATAAAAACAGGTCAAACATAAAATATTGAAAAAAAGAAAATAAAATCAGACGACCTTTGGAAATTTTAGCAAATTAAAAAATAAAAAAAATAAAAAAACTATTTTTTTTAACTTATAAAAAAAAAATATGCGCCAAACACCACCTAAAAATTTGTCAACCCACAAATTTTTACAACTTTCTCTTCTCTATTTCAACCATACCTAACAACACCAATTTTCTTCATCACTCCTATTTCCATTCTCTGCAATTTACATACTTATTATTCAGTGAATAATCTTGTAGTTCTGTCCATGAGTTAATGGAGAGAAGTCTAACAACTTCTGAAATGGAAAAGCCCCCATTGGCCCACTCCATATGCTATATTAATGCTGTCTATCTATCTCCATGTTAAAGAGAGAAGACTTTTTTTTTTTCTTGCAGAAAAGAAAACATTCTGGTAAGAGACATTTAATTATGTTTATCCTCTTAGGTTGGTCGTGCATAAACCTACCTTATGGGTCTTTTCATCTACTTTATTGTTGTTCTGTATGTTGTTGGGGGGAGGGGTGTTTCCTTTGATCTACAACACTACAAGTGTGCTGGCTCCTGGCAGAAAAACATCATGTTGTATTCAGAAATGTTTCTGACACACCAATTCTCATGTTTCTGTAATGTTTATACATTTAATTAATGAAACTTCATGATATATCAACATAATAACAATTTTCATGGGCCTCTATTATTTCAATGATATTTTGAAAGAAACATGTTTAGTCAGTGATGTTAAAACGGTCATCCGATCTGACTTATTATCATAGGTTAGTTATTTAGTGAGTTAATATAATTCGACTCATTTATTAACTGAGTTAGAAAAATTTAAATTCAATTTGACATGAAATAAAATCTAATGACTTACTTACTATAATTTGTTAATTTAATGACTACAGATAATTAGCAATAAATTAACTAATTATTTTTATTTTAAAAAAATGAAAAAAAATTGTTAAACGTTGTTACTAAATTCAATTTGTTCATCTAAATATTTTAATTTTGATTACTTTTGTGAAATTAATTTTCTACCCACTACTATTTGTAATGAATCATGAGCTTTGGTATGTCATTAGGTTACACACTAACCTACCAAACTTTATTATCGGCATACTAGTGATATATTGTGTGTATGAGAATATCAATTAAATAAAAAAACTTATTGTGAAAAATGAAAATTTTCAAAGTAAATTATTCGATTTGATTTGGATTGTATAGATTTAATAATATACACATTACTTCTTTAACCATGTGACTAAATAATTTTTTAAAGTTTAACTATTTATTATGATCATATGGCACATATACCTGAAAAGAAATTATTTATCAAGATTAAATTATAACACTTGAGAATTTAACATTTTGCATAATGTGATTATCATATGAAAACAAATTTTTATTATTGGTATGAGTGTATATAATTTGGATATAAAGTTATATATATATATATATATATATATATATATATATATAATCTCTTTATTTAACTTAAATGAAGACAAAAGTAATACAAAAAGTTTTACATGAGTTCACCTAATTTTATTCCAAAATAGTTAATAGTTTTAATAGTGAGTTCTAATCTATAATATCTTTTGTTTTCATGTATCCACACACTATCAGCAAAAGAAAAATATACAAATACATAGGAAGGTAATTTAGTGTATTTAAAAGAAAAGAGTATAGTAAAATCTTAAAGGATGAAGATATCGATAGAACTTATTCTAACTATCCATTCAACAACACTCATGAAATCAAATTTAATAACTATCTCTAGATGACTTTTATATATAGAGTCATACTTAGAGATATTGTCCTATTATTAGAATACCAATAACATTTTGGATAAAAAGCCATGACCTCGGTTGTTTTCAAAACTGAGGCCATAGACCCTCTACTCAAACTAAACTTTCCCTTTTCACTTGACGTTTCAACTAACAAATTTTTGGAAAAAAGTTTATAGCCTTGGTTTTGCAAGGAACCGAGCCCATAGACCCTTTTTCAAAAAGTTTGTAAATTGAAACATCAGATTTGCAGAGGGATGTTATTTTTGTGCAAGAGTTTTGGCCTCAGTTACCCTAGAACTAAGGCCATAAACCCTACTCTAACCCATTTTAAATCTTTAAAATATAATTTTTTGTTTTATTTTTTGGCACCGCTTCTAACTTAACTGAGGTAATATTAGCTTATGTCTCAGTTTGGCGGGGAACCGAGGCAAAAAGGTTGAACAAAATTGCAAAATTGTCATTTTAAATTATTTTTGAATTTTTTTTGGTGGTGACTTTAGGCCTCGGTTGTTTGGAAAACCAAGGCCATCGCCCCTATATTTCCTCGATTTTCTTGAGAACTGAGGTAATAACGTTTTCAGTTTAAAAAAATAAAAGACAGAAGACGAACAATTTCAACTTCTTCGTGAAATTGTTTTTCCCTTTACAAACACACACAACGCCACTCCGCTGTGAAACCCTCCTCCTTTGCATTTTTGCACCGACCAATGTGGTTTTTATCGCCTCTATTGTCGTTGTGAAGGTTTAGGAACCATTCTCACTAATCAAAATCATCTCAAACCTCTTCTTAGGTTCGTCATTTCAATTGTCCACCTTTAGAGGTTAATTTTCAATTTTTTTTTTTTGTGTTTTGGTGTTTGCTTTTATTCCTAAAACTAATGTTTGTTTGTATTTTTGTCTAGGTTTGATTTTTGCATAGTTGAATTTTCTATCTTTGTAAACACGAGTTGTCCATTGTTATTGGTATTTCACACTTCTAGGTTCATATTTTGATGTTTAAAGTTTATTTTTTAATAGGAGCATATAATTTTGTAGAAAGTTGTAAAATTTTTTATGTTGGATATGTGATTATTTCAATGCTTAATTATATGATTGTATGATTAATTGAATTAACCTTAATTTACCGTTAAATGTTCAATACCAAAAATATTTTTGTATTGAAATTTTGTAGACAATTTCAGGATATTTACATATGGATATAAATTGGATTAATTTATCATGCATTAGTGCTGAGTACGAAAGAGGGATAAAAGAATTTATACAATTTGCGCAACGTAATGAGGGTAGAAGGGATGATGAACTGAAGTTTAGATTTCCTTGTGTTAATTGTTTGTTTGAATGGGAGAAAGTTGCACGCAACCCAAATTAAGGAACATCTTATCTGTGATTGGTTCCTACGATGTTATACAACATGGATATGGCATGGTGAAGAAATACACTTTTTGACTGTCTCCCAAACTGAAAATGTTATTGATCCAACCATGGATGATCGACCAAAAGAAGACAAATTAGAGGATATGATCTACAATGTTGGCATAGAAAATTTTGTCTAAACTCATGTGTATAAGAGAACAATTAACGAGCTACTTCGTCATCCAACCGATTCAAAGCAATGGAAAAATATTGATCAACAATTCCTCCAATTTGCTCAAGAATGTAGAAATGTTAGGCTTGGTTTAGCCACTGATGGATTGAACCCATTTGGTGACTTAAATACCAATCACAGTTGTTGGTCAGTTATATTGATAATTTACAACTTATCTCCTGGATTGTGCATGAAGAGAAAGTACACGATGTTGTTTATGATGATACCTGGTCCAAAGTAACCTGGACATGACATAAATGTTTATCTCTGCCCACTAGTTGAAGACTTGAAGTTGTTGTGGGCTGATAGGGTTGAAATATTTGATGCCTTCGCTTCTGAAACTTTCGTGATGCATTCAATGTTATTTTGCACTATTAATGACTTCCTAGCTATGGTAAATTGTCAGGATGCAATGTCAAGGGTCATAAATCATGTCCTATATGTGAAGAAAACACTACACCTCATCAATTGAAACACAGGAGGAAGACGATGTATCTGCGTCATCAGAGATTTTTAAAATGTAATCATCCATATCGAAGCTTAAAAAAAACCATTCAATGGACATCAAGAGAAAGAAGATGCACCAAATCCACTTATTGGCCTTTAAATTCTTGAAAAAGTAAATAAAGTACATCATGTATTTGGGAAAACATCCAAGAAGTAATCTGTAATGAGCCCTTGAATGAAGAAATCAATATTCTTTGATCTTCTATATTGGTCAAAGTTAGATGTTAGACATTGCATAAATGTGATACATGTAAAGAAGAATGTGTGTGATAGCTTGATTGGTACACTACTCAACATTCAGGGAAAGACAAAAGATGAAATTAATGCTCGTTTGGATTTGGTTGACATGAAGATCCGAGAAGACTTGGTGATCGAGGTTGTACCCGAATCAAATTTAATTTCCAATTAAGTGCAGTATAAACTAAGAAATGACTCCTAGGTCGTCTCTCAAGGACCAAATGTGGTTCAAGAATTAGATCGAACTCGTGGTGGGGGGTGATTTTGTGGATAGTTTTGTGAATGGAAATGAACAACTAAAACAAGAATTGAAATACTAATTGAAAACAATTGGTCACTAGCTCAATTACAATGGTTCCAATCATAGATTAACAACAATTACACACTACTCTAACCCTTAATCCAACACAAGTTAACCAACTATGCGAAGACTAACCATGTTTTCATAAAAGCGAATTAAGCAAATACTATGCACAAATTCAATCAATTATGCACCATACAGTCGAATCGACTAAGCGAAGATTAAACACCAATTAGGAAACTAAGTGTATATCCAATCGCAAGCGCAAACAGATTCAGTATTGAGCCAAATTAGAGCAGCAAAAACACCATTACTGTCCAGAAATCTCATGGAAACAATGCAATATCACTAATGACCAACCAAACACACCTAAACTACCATTAAAGTGAGATTAAAACAACAAAACCAAAGTGAATTCATTAAACCCAGTAACAACAGAAATGAAAACGCAATTCTGGAACGAAAATAAACTTCAAACACGCAAAGAAAAACACAATGAAAAACGAAATTCTGGACGAAATTGAAATTGAAATGCGAAATTAAACAGCAACAAGAAACGAAATAGCAAATTAAAAACGAGATTCATTCATTAATGGAAAGGAAAAGAGAACAAAACATAAACCCCCAAAGGGGGGAGGAAGAAGAAAACATCCCAAGCTTCGAAGACCTAGAGAGAAAACGAAAATAAGGGAAGAGAGAGGGGTTTCAAATCTGATTTGGGGTTTTATTAACCCTAATTACGAAAATGTCGTTACTATATGGGCTTGTACAAAATATGACCTAAAATTGAGCCCAAAGTCAAAAAGTTTGACCCAATTACATTTTAAACAATTTCAAAACGAAACTAAACAATAATGTTGACGTGGCCAGACTCTTGAAGTCCCGAAATATGTTTCCAAAATTGTCCTGCAAATAATAATTGGAATAATTAGGCCTAAATAATTCAAATTAATGAAAATAAGAATTAATAGTCCAATTAAGCCCAAATAGTGAAAATGAGACAAAAATGGAGAATTAAACACAATTCACTAATACAATTCAGTGCGAAAAACTAAGTGAAAAGTACAAAATAGTGATTCAACAAAATAGACCACACTTAGTCTTTTGCACTCTAGGATAAAATCAAGACGCATAACAAGAAATAATTCAAGAGACATCAAGAGAGTGACACAACCCTAGGACACAACCTTGGGAAACAAAAACAAAAAGACACAAAAGTAGATAAACAGATTTACACAATCCTCAATGAATCTGGAAAAGAAAAGGAGTAGAAAACATCCAACACACAAATAATCAAAGAAAGCAGATACTCATGGAATCATCCAAGCATCTCCAGACATGCCAAAATAATTAATCAGCTCAAGAGGTGAATCAAAAGCAACAAAACCTCACAGATGCACTATCACTATTTCTCTCAAATGTCTAGGGTAAACAATGTCAACTCAATACGCTCAAGAAAACAATCAACAAACATACTTGGCAACCCTCTGACATCAACACTCAAAACATATGCATGTTCAAATCAAAAGATCTTTTATGGTTGTAAAGGGGCCAAGGACAAGGGAGGATAACATTTGGATGAGAAGCTACAAACCAAAAGAAATAGAGGAGCAATGGGAGAACAAGTGAAAACACAATCAAATTACACCCAAAACCTCTAATTCAATCCTCTTCTTGACTCCATTATTTACAATTTTTTTTCTGATTTTTTTCTTGTCTTGTCTCTTTCCTTTTCTCGATCTTTTTTTTTTCTTTTTTAGAACACAACTGTAAGAGATAAGATACACAACATATTTACAAAAACAAAACAAGAAGAGGAACCAACTAGCCAATTCATAAGAATCCCCAGGAAGACCACCCTTGTTCCCAAAACAATTCCAAAGCTCCAAAATTCCCTAAGGTTTAGATAATCATTTTTTTTTCACTTAAGTCTAATGTATGAGATTCAAAACAAAGAAAAGGGGAAAACATAGGATCAAAGGGGTTATCAAAGGATCAGAACAAGGTAGGCTTATTTGGCTAGAGTGGCTCAAGAATAAAAATTTCCTTTATCACTTCCAAACATGCATATCAATCAAGAATTATCAACAAGAGTCAAGCCAAGACACATGTGCAAGCAATCGAGAGGTATATTGCACACAAGAAAGAACATCAAATGGATCAAATTCTCACACATGGTATTTCTGTCACAATAAATTCAACCTCTTAGACATCATAATCCTCTTCCAATCAGAGAAAAACAAGGATTTCAGACCATAAGTATCAATGAAGTGAAGGACATATCTACAACCTAAACAAAGTCCAAAAATCAAGAGAAACATGCCAAACTGTACACAAGACACAACAAAAACAACTAGAAAATAAAACCTAAACAAAGAAAAAGTTAAACAAAGAGAAAAAAAACATGAAAATCTCCCCCAATAGACCACACTTAAACTACACAATGCCTCAATGTGTCACAAACATAAGATCAACAATCAAAACAATCAACAGATCATGGACAAGTGCAATAAAAGTGGAGAAAGGAGGAGAAAGGAAAACAAAACTCCCCAGAGTCAGGGTGGAAGATGCCAAATTTGATCTAGGAGGGAAGTGTTTTCCACCACTGGATCTCGGAAGGAAGTTTTGAGGAGGAACTGCTTCATCCGCCAAATCTGATCGAGCAGGGAAATGTCTTCCACAAATGCATCTAAGAAGGAAGGATTGTTGATGAGCGGGTTCAATTGATGCCTATTGATCTTCAAACTTTTGTGTATGTGAGCACCTTTGTCTTTCACTGTGGGTGTTTGTTGGTCAAATTCATGTGTACCTCCTGCAGTAAGGTTAGTGCATGGTGGCTCCAAAGAATCTATATGCAAAGGTATAACTCCCAATCCTAATGTATCAGAGTGAACATTAAAAATACTCTCAGAACATGAATCAAGTTTAGATTTAGAAGCAATATCAACAATAGACTCAGATTCATATTTAGTGCATGGAAAAGAAGCATTCAGATGTGATACCCAAAAGTGGTTCTTATCTTGCAGAGAGTGAAAATTAAAAGCATACTCATGAACATCATAATCATCAACAACATACCCATCAACTGCATAATCATCAACATTATACCCATGAGCAACATAATCAATCTGAGGTATGTTCACCTCCTCTTTGTTTAAGGTTGTCAAAGTCTCCTTATCTGGTTCTTCTATCCTCTTGTTTTGAGTAGGAGACTACAACCAATCAGAAGTAATGGTGGAGGACGAAGAGAGTCTACCTGACTTAAAATTGCTGCTCATTACTACCTGGTCCTAAAGCTCAGAAGAAGGAAAATCAAAATCCCTATAAGCATTCTCAAGTGCAAGTGTAGGACATATGAAGGTGGAAAGGTAGGTGGTATAGTGGGCACATGACTGCTTCCCATCTCCTATGTTGATGACACTAACATCTTCCTGAATCTGAACAGTTTGAAATGGTAATTGCTCTAAATCTTAAGACTGTTCCTGATTGAACTGAGTCACCATCTGTCCCATCTGATTAGTCAAACTTTGAATTGATGCCCTGGTCTCTTGCTGAAACTGAATGTAAGCTCAAAAGTAGAAGGTTGAGGAGCTATTTGGGCAGGAACATCATGTTGTTGACTCTGGTATTGCTGATGGACTGGTGGAGGCGTACAAGCATTCTTAAATGGTGGTTCTTGATATTGATGTTGCGGCTATAGAGTACCATACCATCCCAGGTTAGGATCATTCCATCCAGGATTATTGTTGTAACCATACGGATCAAAATCATACTGAGCATGGAAGAATTCATCCAAGAATAGTCGCTTAAGATCTTCCCATGCAATGATGGATCCTGGAGGAAGACAATAAAGCCAATCCCTTGCTGCTTCTTGTATTGAGTGTGGAAATGCCCTTAAGAACATGTGATCATCCAGGACATGTGGAGGTTTCAATGTAGAGCAAATGATGTGGAACTCCTCCATATGCTTGTGTGGGCATTCACCTGCAAAACCATGAAACTTAGGCAGCAAATGTATCAGTCTAGTGGTGAGAACACATGGTTAGTCACTTAGTGAGCCAACCTAACCCGACTCACTTAGTAGCGAGCTGAAAAAATTCAAACCCGGCCCGACCCACCACGGGTTGGTGGATTAAACGGGTTGGCTCACTGGCTCATTTTATTATAAGTTTTTTTTTTTAAATAAAAAAATACAATTTTTTTAATTCAAATCTAAATAAATTTTACTCTAAAATGATGTTAAACTTCAAAGACAATTCAAAATAAATAAAAAACATGTACAAAGGCGAACAAATAAGTTTTTAATATTGATAATTTTAATATTGATAATTTTAATATTAGAATCTTGAATAAATAAATCTATAATATTTTTCACTCTTGAGATATCTTCTTTATCATCATCTACGATATAATGAAAAAAAATGCTAACTAATAATATTGAAAAATAAAATAATAAATAATTAAATTAAATTAGATGGGTTGGCGAACCAACCCGGCTCACCACGTGTTCAACCCAGTGAGCTGAGTTCTAAGTGCACCGAATTAAAAACTAAACTTCATAAAAAAATTATATTTTTTTCAAACTCAATCTGACTTAAACAAGTGATGAGCCAGATTGAGCTGGAGATTACAATCCACTTTTAAAGCAGTATTAATTAGTAATTATTTAGGCACATGTCACAACATAGCTTCAAATTTTTTCATTAATTTATTATTATGGTTAACACACTCGCATAACGCGTGGGTGGGTAAATTCATGCCCTCACTTTAGAAAAATTTAACCACCGAAATTACTTTCGTCCTCTCCCTCTGTCTTTCTCCGAAGTGCAGATTCCATCCATACTCAAACACCCAACACTTTCTGAGAACAAATAAGTTACAAAAGAACAATTGGCACACGTTACATTTTATTCCACAATTAATTAATAAAAGAAAAAGAGCAGTTAATTCTCCACTGCAAAAAGGCCATTGTATCACGAGGTTTCAGACATTTAGGTACAACACGTTTGTCCCCTCAATGAAAAATCAAAACATGGCATGTGCTTCACCTCTTTAAAAGAAAACGGTTCCAACCCAATTTACTACATGTTCGCTTCAATTCGCGATAAAAAGATTAGAACAGAAATATGCGTGGAGAAATGACAATAATAAAAAAAAATATATAAAATACTTATATTTTAAGTATTTCGTTAATATTTATGTTAATTTTAAAACTATAATTTAATTATAACTTTAATATAAAGATAATAAATAATAATGAAAATAATACTTAAAACATTAATAAAAAAATAGTTAATATTATAAGACAATCAATAATTTTACATAGTTTATAAGTTGAAATAAAAAATAATTCAAATTCATATTTCTTATACATGTTTATTAAGGTTAAAACTATATTAAGAGTTTCAAGTTTTAAAATATGTTTATATGGAAAAGAAAATTTATTGTAAATTTATCAAATCAATGACATCACTCAATTGATATTCATATAACCTTATGTTTAAACTAAAATCTTAAGATAAAGAATTTATGTATTCTCCTTTTTATAAATTTTTATAAGATTTAAATTTGATACTTACATATTTTTATAATCTTTCCCTCACTAGTGAGTCTTTCATATTGGTACATTTCTTTTCAAACGAAACATTTCTAATCATAAACATTCGTATGAACTGATTACTAAGATTGTTATCTACTCTGTTATCACCTATAGGTGTTACTAGAAAGACTCAACAATAATAAAATTTAAAAGTCAAACTCACATAAGATATCATTTTTAGTTTCTTGTTTCTACCTAATGAAACTTAAACTATATTTGCATCCACCTCACATAATAATTTAAATCCAATGATTAATTATAATAATATTATCTCAATTAATTATGTAATTTCAATAAACTTGACACAAGAACACTTATGATAATTTATATTTTTACGTAATATAAATAATTTAATTTTGTATTTATTTTTATCTGTTTTATCCATTAGTTTCCATCAATCTAAGGGGAAAAAGGAGAAACGCTCCACAGAAAGACCAAGTCTTATCTCTATCTATTTAGGTAGGTTAGTCATGATCAAAGATAAAAGGGTAGACAAATGACGAGTGATTTTCAAAGGTCTAGGGTTTAATTCCATGAACATAAAGGGAAGGAGGGATAAGGGTTAGGAAAGAGAGAGGAGTGTACGTATGTTGCTTCCATCATTTCATTTCATGTTTGAATTGTATGAAAGGGTGTCCAATCAATGCAATTATTAACCGAAAGGGTGAGGTAAGTGAGAGAGAGAGACAAAGTTATGTACCCCACACACAGGGTTTGAGTTTGAGGTGAAATAAAAAGAAGCATTTTATTATTGAGTGGATGTTGAAGAATATACTGTTGATGCCAATCCAATCCACACACAGAAGGACCCTGCTAAGCAGACACTTGTGATTTCTGCCTTCTAGTGTCAACTTTTAGTGCAGACACACATACCCATCTTTTCTATCCTATGCTTTGTGGGGGACAAACCCTTTTTATCTTCTTTTATTTTTTTTTTCAGGCTCGAGATTTTTATATTTTGGTGTGGAGATATATATTGAAAGTTTTATATCGAATATAAATAAGATTAATTTATAATATATAAATAGGTTAAAATTTTATATGACAAATTAAAATCGGTTTTGTGTAGTTAAATTAGGTTTAAAATTCATTTTGTAATATACCTTTCCCAATTTCTTTTATTATTTACGTATATGTTTAGTGAAAAAAATTAGTACCACTATTTGTTTACTATTCCCTACTTATAATTTGTTCAATTTTGATATTTTGTATTGCTCGTTAGAACTCTTATGAAATACTAACCTTGTCTACATAAATGATTGAGTTCTTCAAGATTAAAGGCTTGCTCTTCAGTTAAGGTATCAAGAAAATATTTTCTGTTATTTTAACATATCAGCATGAACTACGGATGGTATTCAAGAATATATATCTCCATAAATTATATTATCATATGTAATAATTGATGATTTACCCCATTGTTATATATGAGTTATTAGGTTTGTGATCATCCTTACAAATGATCTTAGACTCATTTCAGGTTAGTAATTTGATGAATTTGAGCACCATAGTCTTTTCTCCCTATCAAAGAATGTAGAATTTTATTCCCACCATGCACCTTCTAAATCTTTATAAAAATCCTTGTTACTACATCTTAATTTCAAATTGATGTAACTTGATAATATTTTCTGAAAATCAATTTAAATTTTTATCTTTGGTATTGTAAAATTAGATTTTAAGATCATGTTGAAAGCCCATGTAGAAATAGATGACTTAAAAAAAATCTATTTTTAGATGATTTAAAAAGTGACGTAATTTTTTTTTTTGCATGGATTTTTCCTTAATTAGAGTATTTTTTACATCGTTTTTTTTTTAAAATCAACTTTAAGATGAAAAATTAACCCAGATTAACAAATTTTATGTTAATTATTGATATAACCAACATTAAAAGTTTCATATTTTTTGAACCTGAGTTGTTTGTGAGAGAAATTTGTAAAAGGTTCGGTTTGAATGATCCATATCGTATCTTAAATATATTGTTATAACAATTAAACTATCATTTTTTTACAACAAAGTAATTTAATTAACATATTATACAAATAACTCATAATGAAACAACTGAAGGTAAAAAATACACATATTTGTGAAGAAGGCATGATACAAGGAAGAAGTAGGAGATGCGACCACATGGTACTGAAGAGGTGGAGGATTATGTCTAGCGGCGCATGACTGTGTAGCGACAAGAACGACGAGTCTCAAGTGGCGCAGAGCGAAACAAGAAGGCTCACGTTGGACGTTGGACACACAATGCGGTGAGACAATGAGACGTGTTCACGACAAGATTTGGACAGATGCAATCTTAAAAAAAAATATTTTGGAAGTGTTAAAATATAAAACAATCAAATTTATTTACGCTAATTATGAGGTTAATTGACACAGAAAAAAGTGCATTTTATGTCGATTACGTAGAACAATTTAGCAAAGTTACAAATATTATCATTGCATATATTCTTTTAAGTTATTTTTTCAACCAACATTTAAAGTTGAGGTAAAGTTCTCATTGTGTACTAGTATTAATACCTTAAGCACCTTTAGTCTAAATCTATCAAGGACAAATGATTAAAATTCTACCAGAATTAGATTGATTTAAAAGTAAAAAGTCAAATTGATTTATTTGTTAATACTAACAAACTGAATAAAATAAATAATAATAATAAAGTAAATTTTATTAACCATTGATAGTTTCAATAAAAAAAAAATAGATTAAATTTTTTTCATCATGTCAATTAATCATGAAAGTTACGCTAATAGTTTCCAAATTGATTATCATAGCAGCTGCGAAAGTATGTTAGTTAGTTTAAATTAAAATTTAATTTAAGTTAGATATATAAATTTATTTAAATAATTCTATATTGTGCTAATAGTTCTTAAATTCACTAATATGACAGTGCAGTCAGGATATACGACATCAGTTTCAAATAGAACTGAGGCAGTATGCCACATACGATATCAGTTCCAAGCAGAACTGAGGTAGTATGTTCTGTCCAACATCTGATAGTTTTGATTTTTGAACGTTTCAATTCTTTTTGTCAACCTTTATGGCTTTGGTTCTGGGGGAGCTGATGTTAAAACCGTTTTATGCCTCGGTTTAACCGCGAACCAAGATGTATAGATTGAAAATAATTTCAAAATTTTCATTCCATATTTTATTTTTTTTTCAAACCACTTTAGGCATCAGTTTAATGAATAATCGAGGCGATAAGTTGTGTACTACCTTGCTTTAGTAAAGAACCGAGGTAGTATTTCTTTCGATAGTGTAAAAATTGTTAACCTACTGTTCATTCTTCTTCCTCGCGCTATCTTTCGTTCTTCTTCCTCACGTTTCTTCTTCCTCGTGCAACATTGTTCCTCGCGGTCTTAGGCAACGCGCCCTCGGCTCCATTTCCCTCATGCACAACCATTGTCTCATTGCCTCCATTGTTGTCGCGCCAACCAACGTTTCTGCTTCCATTTGTGTCGCGCATGCTGCTTGTTGCCGCCACTGGCTGTTCGTTGCCACTATCGGCTTTTTGTCGCTGTCACTGGCCGTTCGTCACCGTCGTGCTCCTAGGTTCCTCTTTATTCATGAACACCAATGAAGAATATGGATGTTTATTTTTCAACTTTCTTTAGTTCTTTAATGGTAGCTTTGTATTAGTTATTTGCTCTCCAATAACATATATATAAAACGCTAACCTAGAAATGTTGAATTCGGATTTTAACAAAATAAGTTGGTATATTGGTTCTTTAGTAGATGAATTTCTTTTATCATTTTATCATATTCAACTTTTAATGGATAAATGGAAATTTTCTAATTTATTTTTCTGGCTTCTCAGAAGTAGCAATTTGCAACTTTGGAATTGTGTTATTGTTAAAGTGAAACACATTTCAAATTCCTCAAAAGGACTTTTATCTGACGAAATAAACTTTAACTAGTCCACCAAACTTACTTTTGCTTCATTACTCATAATAGATTATTTATTCCTACTTTGAATTGGTATTACTGTAAACCTGCTTACAATATTGGTGGAGGATAATTATCTAATTAATTTTGCAATATTAACGGAGATAATTATCTAAGTATTTAATTACTATATAATTAATGTGTTGTTTTTTTATTCTCTATATATTGTATTTTTGTGGTGAGGTTTTATTTCTAAAACTTGGACATTCTCCATTGTTGACTGGCTCTCACGCTCCTAGGTTTCTATTCTTAAAAATTTCGTTTTAATATAAACATATAATTATTTGTTTGGTTGAATATATTGTTTGGTTGAATATATTGTATGTTGCATATGTAATTATTTGTTTGGTTGAATATATTGTTGTGAATTAGCCTTAATATCCCATTTGAGATTCAATACAAAATTTTTTTACTATCTCTAGATTTTTTTACACAAATATACTTTTTACAAATAATAGAAAGGAGATGGTAATATTAATTTACAAGTATTGAATCTTGAATTGTCCGGTTCAAAAATTTAAGATGAGTAATTACTTTTCATTGTTTATTAATTTATATAAATTTTAATATACATGTCTTAAATTTCATGAAAATTTGCAGTTGTGTTTTGTATTGATCTTCGGGTGCATATTTGATTGTGATTTATAATAACTTTCTGTCAGAGTGGTTGCAGCAGAATGGTTAGCTTGGGATAACAAACCAAGAGGGGGTTGAATTGGTTTTTAATATTAAAATGTGCCTTTTAAAATTTCTTCTCAATTTTACTTATTAAGCAGATAATAAAGATAAATAATAAGAGTAAGAATGAGATAAATTTGCACAGATAATTTTATCCTGGTTCGGATCTTACTAATCATATGTCCAATCGCTTATCTCAAAACAAGATAAACAGTTCACTACTCACAAAACAATTAAAAATTACAATCACAAAGAAACAATTTGTAAAAGTTTAGAAAAAACCTCTCTTGATACCACAAGAGATGAACCTACACCTGCTTTGAGTATTCACAAAGGATGAAGCACTTCCTTCGAATACTTCACGAATGATGACTTTCTCTTGCGAACATTTCCTCGAATGCACCAAGGATGAACCAATTATTCCTCTGTCACTGCAGTAGCACTTCAACAGCTCCACAGACAAGAGTTTCTTTAGTTGAGCAAAAACACACAATTCTCAATGATTTCAGAGTTCTAGAGCACAAGGGAAGAGATGATGTTGAAGGAAAATGAGAGCCTATTATAGACTCAAGGAAAGACTCTTCCGTTTTTCGTTTCCGGCCATTTAACGTTTTTAATCGATTAATATTCTTTTTAATCGATTAAAATGAGTACAACGGCTAGTTCAAAGGCTAGAAAACTCAAACAGTCACCTTTAATCGATTAAAAGGTATTTTAATCAATTATTACAGAGGCAATTTTGAGTTTTCAGTTCTTACTCTTTTTAATCGATTAATACTAGGTTTAATCAATTAAAACAATGCGATTTTGACTTTAAACATCAATTACACAGTATGAAAGTACATGGAATCAAAACCACTGAAAATCTAAGTTCTAAACATTTAACTACAATTATTACAAAAGCTTTCTAAAACAGTACAATTCTTCAAAGGATTTTCTTGAATCTTGATATCTCTTGACTTGAATTGGACATCATCAAAACTTCATCTTCATCATTTTGCTAACACTTTCATTTCGTGTAACCTGAAGACCAATGTGAAATGCTGGCAAAATTTCGTGAAATTTTATATATGTTGTTTAAAATTTATATGTTTAATAAACTAAAAAAAATGAATCTTCTTGAATGGGATAGGTTCACACCTTGAATAACAAAACCAATCAAAGTTATCATTCAAGATTATTGAAATTATGTAAACAATTTCAGTAAATATGCGTACGAATCGACATTAGATTAATTCACCACGCATAAATTCTGAGTACGAGAGAGGGGTATAAGAATTTATACAGTTTACGCAACGTAATAAGAGTACAAGTGATGATGAAGTCAATTTTAGATGTCCTTGTGTCAACTGTTTGAATGGGAGGAAGTTGAACGCAATCGATATTAGGAAACATCTTATCTATGATCGTTTCTTATGAAGTTATATAACATGGATATGGTACGACGAATTAATAGACATTCCAATTGTCTCTCCAACTGAAAATGTATATGATTCCACCATGGAAGATCCATCGGAAGAAGACAAATTAGAGGACATGATCCACGATGTTGGCGTAGAAGCTTTTGCCCAAGCGTATAGGTATGAAATGATGTCCAATGATGCGAAGACTCCTTTCTATGTCAGTTCAACTTAGTTCACACGGTTGTCAGCGGTGTTAAGGCTCATGACTTTAAAGGCGACCAATGGATGAATAGATAAAAGTTTTACAAAATTGTTGTCGTTGTTGAAGGAAATGTTGTTAGATGGAAATACATTACCCACTTGTAATTATGACGTAAAATAATTCTTTGTCCGATGGGTACGAAGTATAAACGAATACATGCATGTCCAAATGATCGCATATTATATAGGAAAAAGTATGAAGTTTTGACAAAGTGTTCAAAATGTGGATTATAACGATACAAGTCAAAAAACAACAATGATGATAGTGGTCGCACTGAAAAAAATGGATCTGCTTTAAACGTAGTTTGGTAACTTCAACTCGTGGCCAAACTTAAGCGTTTGTTCGTAAATCCAAAAGATGCTAAAAATCTTAAATCACATGCAGATGAGAGAACAATTGATGGGTTGCTTTGTCAATTCCCCCAATTTGGTCAGGAATGTAGAAATCTTAGGTTTGGTTTAGCTACTGATGGAATGAACCCATTTGGTAATTTAAGTACCAATCATAGTTTTTGTCCCGTTATACTGATAATTTATAACTTATCTCCTGGATTGTGCATGAAAAGAAAGTACATGATGTTGTCAATGTTGATATCTGGTCCAAAACAGCCTAAAAATAACATAGATGTTTATCTCAACCCACTAGTTGAAGACCTAAAGTTGTTGTGGATTGATGGGATTGAAATATTTGATCCTTCGCTTATGAAACTTTCATGATGTATGCCATGTTATTTTGCACCATTAATGATTTCCCAACTTACGGTAATTTGTCGGGGTACAATGTCAAGGGTCATAAAGTGTGTCCTATATGTGAATAAAACACTGTAGCTCATCAATTAAAACAAGGAAGGAAGACAATGTATATGCTTGATTTTTACAATCTAATTAACCATATCGAAGGTTAGAAAAAGCATTCAATGGACAACAAGAGAAAGACGATGCACCAATTCCATTTACTGGCCTTCAAATTCTTGAAAAAGTTAATAAAGTGCATCATGTAATTGGTAAAACATCCAAGACACATCTGTAACGACCCCTTGGGAGATGAAATCATTATTCTTATATCTTCTATATTGGTCAAAGTTAGATGTTAGACATTGCATAAATGTAATGAATGTAGAGAAGAATGTGTGTGATAGCTTGATTGATACACTACTCAACATTCAATGAAAAACAAAAGATGGAGTGAATGCTCGTTTGGATTTGGTTGACATGAAGATCATAGAAGAGTTGACACCAAGAGAGATTGGTAAACATACTTATTTTCCCCCTACATGTTACACAATGTCCAAACAAGAAAAGATAAGTTTTTGCCTTTGTTTAAAGAGTATACACGTACCACAAGGATACTCTCCAAATATTAAGAGCTTAGTTTCAATGCAGGACTTAAAGCTTGTTGACATGAAGTCTTACGATTGTCACGTCTTAATGCAACAATTGTTACCAGTGGCTATTAATGGAATTTTGCCCAAAAATGTTAGGCACACCATAACTCAATTTTGTTCATTTTTCTCGTCAATTTGTGGTAAAGTCACTGATCCTGCAAAGTTAGATGAACTTCAAGGCGAGATTATGATCATCTTGTGTCAGCTAGAAATGTTTTTCCTCCATCCTTTTTTGACATCATGGTACATTTACTTGTTCATTTGGTCAGAGAAATCAAGTTGTGTGGACTAGTATACTTAAGATGAATGTATCCTATTGAGTGTTATATGAATATTTTGAAAGGATACGTCAAAACTCAATATCGTCCAGAAGGTTCAATGGTTGAAAGGTATATTATTGAAGAAAGTATCGAGTTTTATTCAGATTATATGACTAAAGCAAATCTAATAGGAGTTCCTAGGACATCATGGTTGAATAGATGTTCTATAAGTAAAAGTATTCGAGGTGTGAATGTGGTGATGAAAGATCGTGATGAATTTATGCAAGCACATCCGTACATATTAAACAACATAGATGAGGTGATCCCGTTTTAGCAAGCACACAAAGTCGTTGTGAAGGACAAGAATCCAAGACAATAAGAGAAATGGAAGTTGATAGATCATAACAGAATATTCTTATCCCAGTTCAAATAATAAGTTTTGAAAGAGTCACGGTCTTCTGAGACATTGTTGTGGCTAGCAAATGGTTTAAAGTTTGATGTTGTACGTTGTACATGCTATGAAATTAACAATTACACATTCTATACGAAGACTTTGGATGATAAAAGCACAATACATAACAATGACGTCAATCTAGAAGTTGAGTCGGTACAGTTTTCCACATCCAAAGATCAAAATCCTATACTTGGATCAATGAGATATTATGGTAGAATAGAAGAGATATGTGAGGTTGATTACAATAAGTTTTTTGTTCCATTGTTCAAATGTAAGTGGGGTGACAATAAAAGTGGTGCCAAAATAGATGAATCTGGTATGACACTAGTTGATTTTCGAAAGGTTGGTTATCAAGACGAACTCTTTATCATGGCATATTAAACAAGTCAGGTTTTTTATGTCAAAGATCCTATGTCTAACCATTGGTATGTCCCTCTTCAAGGAAAAAAAACAAATTGACGTTAACGGAGAGAATCTACCTAATCGTCATATTGTTGACGACCATCCATTTAAAATGACAATAAATTTGGATGACGACCCTCTAGTTGACGACGTACATGCAATTCGAGAAGATCACAACGAGAAAATATACATATGACTAATCCACCTGCACATCTCTGGCCGATTTCATCTAAAAAACATACAAGAAAACTGATTGGATCACAACCTAAGAATAGCTTCTGCTCAATCTTTAGCTTGTTAAACAAGATAAGTGATTAGTTCATCCCACAATAAAGAATAAATCAATTAACTATTTTAAATCAAATTAAAACTACATAAATGAGAATGATCATTGAGAATACAAGAGAGTTTCAACATACTACATCATGTTCCAACACAATGGAGGTTTAACTTCTCATGAATATGGGAAGAAGTACAACCAAGGTGAAGGAAAACATCTCCAAATCCTCTAAGAATATCTCTATGAAATACAAGGGTTATATGTGAGAGACTTGGTAGAGTCTCTCTTTAAAATCACCCTAAGATGGCTAAGACCAAAGTCCTTTCTCTCTCTAGTTGTCTCTTGCTCCACCTCTCTCTTGAATATGTCTAGAAGGTTATATTTATGGATTCTTGCATCACGACTTAGGTGGTGGCTCACGGCTCAAGCATTGAAGTTTCCTCCCTTAATGGGTTTTCTTTCATGGCTCAAGTTATGAGCCTAGGCTAGAACTATTGAAGGTTGCTTAATATTGAAGCATTCTTCTAAGGCTCAAGCTCCAACTCATGAGTCAAGGAAACCTTCAAGGATAGGTTTGCTTCGTGGCTCAAGCCCTCAGGTGGCACTCAACCGTGGCAAGGAAGATTATTCTAAAAGTGGTTTGATTTTATTAAATTTCTTGGAATCATGTATTTTTATGAAACAAGTAAAATTGGGGTAGTTATCACAAAATCTATACATAATCAAAACAGTATAATTGCTAATTAAACATTGAATTTCACTAATATCAAGCATTTATCACTCTACATCCTACAAAGCTACTCCACACGACGCAAAACACTTCTCGAAAGTCTTTCTCATCGCACCACACCATTGTATCTCCACCAGTGACCTTTCGTAGTGCAAAACTTTTGTGAGGGGTCCAAGTGAAACCCAAAGCACTCTTTGCGGAAAGTTCACGAGAGAATGACACAACCTCTACACTGTAAACCTTAAAGTTTTAACAACGACTAAAATTTAGAACTATTGTCATATTTTTTTTACTTTTTTTAACGATGATTCAAAACCATCATGGATTCCTCAACCTTTTAACGACGTTTAGTATAACAACAGATAAAAAATCGTCTATAAAAGTCTTATATAGACTATTGTTAAAAATGTTTTTCATAAAAGTAAAACTACGAAGGATCTTCGAAGAAAATGATATTGTTTTTTAAGGGGAAGTATTTACTCAATTATGAAACTTTAGGGTGGTAATCTCATAAATGCATTTCCTCCCAGAAATTAATTCAGTGAAAATGTAGGTGAGTGTATTTGTATAAGTTTGAACATTCACTAAGTTATTTAGGTGAAATAAATGTATGTTTTTTATAGTAATTTTTTAGATCAAGAATTTGATTTAGCTAGGGTGCAATACAACATATAGGGTTAAAAGTTCTTTCTGCTTGGATTTGGAACGTCGTCTTCTCTCTTTAACTTCATAAGGAAAAAACAAAACAAAACTTAAAAAACTTGTAAATGTTGGAATTTAAACGAGAGTAAGAAAAAGACAAGGGAGGCATAATAAATATTGTGGACATCAAAGTGTTCTCTTATCAAATTTCCTTTCAATTTGGAAACCTCACTGGCCTTAACAATGTGTCCAAAAAATTGAAAAGGAAGGGTCTAGCAAGTTTTGAGGGTAGTTATTAACTTGTTTTGTTTGCACTCACACATTAAATAATCTTATTGTCACTTTCGTTTACGCTGTAATCCTTGTTTAGAAGCATTGCCAACTTGCAAGAAATTCCCAAACAGCACTTAACGAACATTTATGATCCTCGATCAATCCTAGTCTGATTTAGGATGAGGATAAATATTTTGGTCAATAGTGTCCCTACATTGATCTTAACCTCAAAAACATTTTTTAATGGGCAAAATATATGTACTATTGATATGATCTTAACCTCAAAATCATTGTTTACCATGTATACAAGATCTTAGACAATAAACGTAGATCATATGAAGTGCAAATCAAACGTGTATAATATAATCATAATACCTACCTTATCATTTACATCTAAAAGAAATTAGAGAGCCAGAATGTTGGTTCAATTCAGTCGAATAACTTTTTAAAGTGTATATTATTAGCTTCACAGATGTAGACCCTATGGTTTTTTTTACCTAACTCTTGACTATTTCTTCATCAAGAAATTAATAGCATGCCTAACATACTTAAAATAGTTGCCTAAAACTCACCATGTAATCTGGTTTTGATTCTCTTAACCTTACTTTATGTATAATAAAAGAAATTTGACTCCCTAAAAACATGAGAACATATAATTCGAAGAAGATCAAGGAAAAGAAACATTATTAAATATGAATAATGATATTTTAATAATTTTTTAACAATTATTTTATTAATTCGTATATTTGAAACGGATTAATTATAAATTGTTATTGTAAAAAAAAAAAGTTGTTAATGATATATTTTTTATTAAATATTAATTATTGTGAAACTAAGATGATGGGAACATATCAGTGGACCCCGCAAAAGATAATTTCATTGTCCCACGATTGATGTGTTTTGCTTCTATATCAAACGTTCTGAAGCGCGACAATCTAATGCATTATCTTCACGCACGTGAAACTTAATTTTCAATTTGATTTTATTATTCGAGGGTATGAGGAAACAAAAGCAAACAAAACTGTACATCACAACAAGACATGCATTACTAAATAATTTGTGTGAGAATGTGATAATATCATATTATCCTATACCCGTATGAAAAGCTTTTAGGCCCACTTAAATATTTCATAATTAATTTAACCGTAGAAATAGATTAAGAAATTTTCATTAGTCTATTTTATTTTATAAAAGTTAATTTTTTAGAAACAATAATAATATAATTATCGATAATAAATCTAATAAATTCCTATCCATTGAATGGTCTTTTAATATGAAAAACATGCTTTTTGTAGATTTAGTAATATCTATTTTACTGTTTAACTTTCATTGAACATATGCCATAGTGATAATAATGAAATTCAGTAACGTGACTCGTTTACCAGTGATAAGAACTTTCATTTACAAGTATTAATACTAAAAGATATGAAGTTAGATTAAGTAATACGATGTTATACAATTATTGAACCAAAGTAGCCAATATGAGCTAGATTGACTAAGGTAAACAAAGTTGTTGAACAAAATAAGCCTAAGATGCTATTGGAATATGAATGTGATTTGTAATATTTAAATGATGAAGATTCTGGTTGATAAACTTGATTAATCAGTTGATAAGCTTGATAGCTGACATCAGTTGGGATGATTATCTAGCTAATTAATGAAAGTATTAGTGGATATGCATGATTGTTGAAGAATAAATCTATTAGTAGTGATAAATGGTAGCCAAAGGCTTTAATAGAGAAAATGAGATCATAACTGTTTGCATGTTCACTTGATGACTTTAAGGATATATGTTCCAAATTCAGCTGGACTATGAATAGGCCTGATCCCCCTCAGGTTATCGTGTTGGGCTTAAAATACTTGGTTAAGGCAGAAAAAATGTACATGAAGAATGTATCACTCAAATTTTTCATTTCTATTAACACAAATTATATAATAAGTTAAAATAAAATTTTATTTTTATTTTATTGAAAATCTCAAGAAAAAAATCATTATTTTACAAACATAAATTTTATTGAAAAGACGAAAAAAAAAATCCCAAACATCTTTTCAAAAATATTTTCTTTGATTAAAAGTAAAACATATGAAAGTTCACCAAATTAGACTCCTAGAAAAGAGATATAAGTTACAAATGGACAAACTTAAAAACCTTGTCTTTTCTATCCAGAATCTTTCCAAGATCACTTTCATACATCTTTATAGTCATTCAAAAATTTAGATGATTGAAAACAGCCTACAAATAATTTTTAAAACGCAACAAAGCCTTGACTGTAAAGTTCTCGGTCTAGAGATATTCGTCTTGATCTCGACACTCAAGAGCCAAGTATCAAACGTTAGCCAATAGGTTCTTTACCAAGAGACGTATATCCAATGACTTCGACACTCCAAAGACCCTCACAAAGAAGTCTTAATTCATAAAGTTCTCATTTTAGAGACATTTATCCTCTCACCTCGTCTCTCAAGAATAAAGTATCAAACACTAGTCAAAAGATTTCTTCGCCCATAAAAATTTGTCCTCTAACTTCGACACTCCAAATATCCTTTATAAAAAACACACCTAAACATAGTTCATAAAGTTCTCTATCCGAAGACATATCCATCTTCTAGCTTTGACACTCTAAGAACCCTCCACTCTATCGAGCTACTCACAAAGAGGGATCATCTCAAGGCCACCCACTTGAGGAGCATTCTCTAAATAAAGTCTAAAAGAATGCATAATAGATCCTAGCCTAATAAACAACTAAGTTTTAACCAGAGCTCACATAATGCTCACAGGCAGTTACTCACATGCATTTAATCAAAATTACAAACCAACACAACTCAAACATATACATAATAAAACACAACACAGTTTCCTATCATCCATCCGAAAGTTTTTTAAAATATGTTTTTAATATCATATGAACACCAAGAAAGGAATATTAATTTCCATAAATTTTCAACACCATCACCACCAAGAACACATTTTGATCATCAAATAACAACATACACAAAAACTCAAAAGAAATAATGAGCTAGCTTCCTTTACAATCCCAATTTAATACAACACACACACAAACATAAAAGTTAGCTTCCCTCACTTAAATATTCAAACGTTTAGACTAACCCTTTAACCTTAACTTTAAACCCTATGCTTTTTCTCACCTGTTCATCTTCAAAAGTGCTTCAAAATTACTTATGATTCCCTTTAAGAAAACTTCTTACATTTGGCTCTCTAAATGACTAAAAAACTTTAGATTTGAGTTTGATGGTCTCCTCCTCAAGCAAGCTAGCTCCAAGCATGATAATGAGCCTAAATATCCAACATGTTTCACTACAGGAGATGGTTGCAAACGCATGCCATAATTCTCAATCTACTGCTGAAACTAACGCATCACCCTTTCAGTCACTTCTGAATTGACTTCATCATACAACTCTGCCCTGACCTTCTTTGTGATCTCCTGCGTGATATCCTTTGTGATGTCTTTCTTAAGCCTTTGTTCATACTCTTTACTAGATTTGTATGAAGCGTGATGCGAGCAAGACCAAAAAACTATCTAATGCCTACGTCATTTCTAACAACACATACTCGTCTTGGGTGCTCAGGTCGTCCAATAGCAGTGGCAAGAATATCCTGACGATATCAACTACTGGGTTGAGATAAACATTTATTTCATTTCTAGGATGCTTTTGGCCAGATATTAGCATTGACAACATCATGTACTTTTTTTTCATGCACAATCCAGGAGATAAGTTGTAAATTATCAGTATAACGGGCCAACAACTGTGGTTGGTACTTAAATTACCAAATGGGTTCATTCCATCAGTAGTTAAACCAAACCTAAGATTTCTAAATTCTTCACCAAATTGGGGGAATTGTTGATTAATATTTTTCCATTGCTTTAAATCAACTGGATGATGAAGCAGTCTATCAGTTGTTCTCTCATCTGCATGTCATCTAAGATTTTTAGCGTCTTTTGGATTCGCGAACAAACGCTTAAGTCTAGCCATGAGTGGAAGGTACAAAACTACTTTGAAAGCATAACCATTTTTTTCTGTGTGACCATTATCTTCACTGTGTTTTTTTTTACTTGTATCGTGATAACCCACATTTTGGACACTTTTTCAAAACTTCATACTTTTTCCTATATAATATGCAATCATTTGGACATGCATGTATCCATTTATACTCCATACCCATCGGACAAAAGCTTTTGCGCCAACATCGCTGATCATGTCTGTTAGAAAAGAAGTGTCTTGTTTACAACACCGAGAGGGGAGGGGGTTGAATTGGTGATCAATAAAAATAATTTCTTTTTAAATCTTTTCTCAAATTTAGAATGATCTTTAATCTGTCTTGGAATTCAAGCAATAAAGTGCATGCAATGAAAGTAAAAGAGATAAGGAAAGAAATACAAACAAAGGATTTATATTGGTTTGGCCTCAATGCCTACGTCTAGTTTCCTTCCAATCAACCTTAGATTAAAGGCTCTTTCACTATAATTTTTTAGTTTTACACCAAAGGTTTTACAGAGAACTCTCTCAAAATATAAACACATCTCCCACTCAACAATCAAATATAGAAAGACAACACCTGCATAAAGTACCACACGTCTTTACTGTAGCACCCTTTGAGAACCCCTCTCAAAGAACTAAGAACTCCTCGCTCTTCTTCCTGGCCGCACACACAAGGAACAATACAATCCAAGATTACAGAAAGCGAAGTCTGATCAGTCAAGAATACACCTCACTCGTGCAGTAGTTGATCAGCAGTGAAAACCCAAATCAGTTCTTCAAGAAACCTTCAAGATAATCAACTTCTATGAATCTTGTTTCTTGGAGCGTCTCAACACACCTTCTCAATTCACAAATATCATATGTCAAAGTTTAGCATGATCAAAAGTCTTAAGAGTTGTCTGTAGTGCGTCAATTTATAGTCTTCCTAATAACAAAAGAAAATTAATCGATTACGTTAGTAATGTAATCGGTTACATTAGTAACAGATGTAACAAAATTATAATTAACATGTATCTAATTGAATGCACATTTAATGTAATTGATTTGCAATAAATGCTAGTCAATATATTTAAAAATATGACCGTTAACACTGTTATGACTTAGCTTGAAAACAGTTTTCAAAGAATAACAGACTTAATTGATTACATAAACAGTGTAATCGATTAAGCTATATACTTAAACAAATTTTGAAAACTTTTTCTCTTCAAAACTCATCACAACACATTTCAAAAAGATGTTTTGCAAAAACAAGAGTTTTAATCGATTTTACACTTAATGTAATCGGTTAAAACTTGTTGTTTTTCCATAGTTTAAAACATAAGCTATTTGATGAACATAATTGATTACAACATCACTGTAATCGATTATTTCACACAGAGTTGCTTTGTGCTTATGGTTTTATCACATTAAACATTTAGTATACATACAATAGATATAAACACAATCATGATCACAGTAGTATGCAGACCAATCAACATGACATCAAATGTATTAATCATAAAGAAACATTTACATACCAATATATGTATCAATCACAAATACACATTTTTGTTGTGTCATGAAACCATATATGTGTTGTTACAATCAATGTGTTGTCATCATCAAAAACCAAACACATCAGGGATTGGGTTCAACACTCATATTGCTCCCCCTATCAACAATGTCCTCTAATTTGTCTTCTTTCGATCGATCTTCCATGGTGGAGTAGAATACATTTTCAAGTTGAGAGACAATTAGAAAGTCAATTATTTTTTTGAGCCATATCCATGTTGTATAACTTCGTAGCAATCCATCACAGGATAAGATGTTCCCTAATATCAGTTTCATTCAACTTTCTCCCATTTAAACAATTGACACATGGACATCTAAACTTGACTGCATCGTGACTTGTAATCTTATTACATTGCACAAACTGTATAAATTCTTCTACCCCTCTCTCGTACTTAGCACTGATCCTTGGTGAATTAATCCAATGTCGATCCATACGCATATTTACTGAAATTGTTTACACAATTTCAATAATCTTGAATGATCACTTTGATCGCTTTTGTAGTCAAGGTGTGACCCTATCCCATTCAAGAAGATTCACTTCTTTTTTAGTTTATTAAACATAAAAATTTTAAACAACATATCTAAAATTTCACGAAATTTTGCCAGCATTTCGCATTGATGTTCAGGTTACTTAAGTAGCAAACATAGTTCATGACCAGTTACGTTGATGATATACATGAGCACTTGAAATCCAAAGAGTGCTTGAAGAAAAGTTGCATTCCATGACTCAGGGCACCATGGGGTTCCCCACTAAAGCTCCAACAACACCTCGGGTGAGCATAAGAGGATCTACTGTAAAGCCTACTGACTATAGTGGTTAGTATGAATTGTTGGTTGATGGGCATCACTCACGCACAGTGGCTGTCGGACAAGTACTTGAAGGAGGGAAGACTATTCATGGTGTTCCCTTATTACCCCACCATGTGTGTGTGACGTTGATGAAGTTCGTGATCCCCATGTTCAGGTGCCTGTACAGACTTCAAAAATTCATTTCACGGGGGAGACAATAGCCACATTTATAACTTGGCCTAAAGCATTGATCATGCCACACATTGTCACACCACAGGTATTATATTTCTATTATTAGTACTTCTATGTTAAATTTATAAATGTTGATTTATTACTTTGAAAATTTTTATTTCAGTTCATATGTCCTGAGAAGCAGCCCAAACATCAGTGAGTGATACATGAAGATGATGACATGGCAAAAGTAGAGGATGACCCTCTGACAAATCTCATGACAAAATTACCCAGGTTGTCCAAAGGACCATTAGAATTGTAGCCGGATTTAAGAGTATTTTGCCTCCAGTGCCATGTGCTTGTATATATCAATTTAAATGATGCACTCAAGATCACTAGGGGAGACATGATGTTGAATATTTCAATCCTTCAACTATGGTACATGTAAAATAGTCAATTTTGTCTTCCATACTAGTTATATTTAGATTGTTAATTTCTAACAACTTAACTTTCTTGTTATAAGTACATGGACATAGTCATTGTGGACCAAGGTCAGTCTTCCATGTATGAATTTGTTGAACCTCAGACCATTCAACCTTTTGGTAACACACTTGAGACTAAACAAAATTATTTCCAAACATGGATGGCTGAGTCAAATAGAGACATATACCTTGCGCCATACATTGATGGGTATGTGTTACAAAATGTAAAATTTGATTAAAGTTTACTTAATTAGTCTACTAACTATTTGTGATTCATGATAGGTATCATTGGCAACTGATGGTCATCATTATAGTTATATTAATATTACCCTATGGTTTCAATGTAAATAGAGTTATGGGTAAACCTAGAGGTCAGCTAGTTCAAATCCTATATCCAAAGGTTGTAAGTCATTTATAGTTCTTATTCATTTTCTATGTTATTGTATGATCTACATGTGTGACTATTTAATTTGTCATTTTAGTGTAACAACCAGCTAGATTCATGGGAGTGTGACTACTATGTCATGTCTTGGATTAAAACTATAATTCAAGTAGACATTACAAATGAATGGATTGAGGTAATGATACTTAACTTCCATACATTACAAATCAAATTCAGCTTTGAACATATGCAAGCATAATGAATTTGACTTGATTTTGCAACGCTTCAAGAATACATCTCATATATCAAAGGACACAATTAAGAAGATATGACAAGAGTAGGCAGCTTATCTTCTACAGAGATGGACTTAGGTCCCATGCCTATGCCTTTAGGAACAATTTTATTATTGTTGAATACATTAATTAGCTTAAGTTTAAGTTTATGTTTTGATAGTTTAAGTTTTGTATTGCTTTTTAGATTGTTTAATACTATAATCACTTGAAACGCATATAATATATCTTTTTGTGATGAGTTGGGATCATTTTCTGTATTTCAAGTGTGGTTTTATTTTAAAAACAAATTGATTTTTTTTACAAAAATCAAGTTGGACTTTGGTTAGTGTCAAAACCGACGTCAATTGACGTTTGGCAATGCATCATCCTACGTCTTATTACTTCCAATGGCTCACTCGGGATTTTCTCGCTCAGTGATCACGTGTTGCGCTGAGCAACTCAACATCTCATGGCATTGGGTTCGACGTCAATTTTGACGTTTGACCAGGTGAAGATGTCAATTGACGTCTAGTGGCGAAACCAACGTTAAATTGATGTCTCCCAATATGACGTTATGCTAGGTTGGACGTTAAATGTCCAAAATAACATAAGTTAAATCCTTTTTTACAATGGTGATATTCAAGTATTATGAATATTAATGTAAGTTGGAATTCAAAAAGAGGCAAAAGCCAAGTCTTAGAATTAGACGAGTCTAGACAATAGGTAAGTTAATGTATTAGATAAGTACACCAAAGGTAATCAGAAGGTGAAAGCATTAAACGAACCAAGTAATTAGATAACCTAACTTAGACAAGGTGTTAGACGATCTAAGTGACCCAATTTATTAGACGCATCAACGTAACTAAGACGTTAGACAACTCGAATAGTAATTTGAATTGATATTAATCCGATCATTTGAAAAAGAGAATTAATTGAGAGCTATAATGATCAAAGAATTATCTTGTGATAATTTACATTCTAAAAGAAGAAAGTTCTTGAAACCAAACGGTCAAGTAATATGAGAAGTATTATTGCTTTAAAATAAGTAACCTTCTTTGATTGATTAAAATAATATTATTTCTTTAACAATTCAAATAAAAAATCATGTTACACAAAGTTTCCTTAACAAGACAATTACGAATGTTGAAGAAAGAGAAAAATTCAAATCATGAATTAGCTCACTCGAGAAAGGAAAGAAGATATCTTAAATAGCATCAACAGATTTAGAATTGAAGTCTTAAAAAATGACATAATAGATTCAAGTTGAAGAATTAAGTTAACAAATTGATCAAGTCATTCTATATCAAGAAGATGATGAATAGTTGCATATCAAATTTTCAATCGTTGTCAAATGCTACATATATATAAAGGATGCAAAGGCATACGAGAAGACTAATGAAGGAGCGAAAGAATTGAGAAAGAAAAAGTGTTGCAAAACTATTATTTTACTAATGTTTAGAAAGATATAGGGTGGCGAGCTTATGTATTGTAAATCTTTCAACAAGTGAAGTTGTAACATGTGATTTGAATTGTGCACTCTTATTATGAGAGTGTTTTTGTGATTATTCATTGTAATTGAAAGTTGTTGATTTCATGAGAAAATTGAAAAATTAGTGAAGAAATTGATTTGACCCACTTTGATTGTTTCTAATTGGAATGAAATAATGTGCTTGAATTTTATGTGTTTGTAAACACAATTTTTTTATATTAACTCTAATTCAGCCCAACATCATGTATTTCAATTTAAAAAACATCTCAAATTGTAAATTCATATATTTTAACAACTATTTCTTTGATTTATTTGTTTTATCTTAATTCTTATTTTTCTAAAATTTTAGGATAAAAATTTCTATAAGTGATAAATTTTGTGAAAAACAAAAACTAGTAAGAATTTTAATTGAGATACATTTATTAGTTAAATTCATATTGGAAATCAATTATGAAACAACATTCATTCTAAATTTAATAGTTGTAAATCAAATGATTTTTAGGTGTTTACAAAAGTAAACTTAACCAATTGACTAGTAACTAATTTTATTAAAAACTGAATAGTATTATTATGCAATTATCAAAAATTTTGGGAACAAAGTTTTAAATAATACAAATTATTTAAGGATCAATTTGAAAAATATTTAGAAGTAAATTTGTAATTTTAAAATTTTTTAATAACTTACATGCAATTGTTTTGAAGTTAACATAAAACATTCATTTTCATTCTGAATTGATGTGCACCAAATTTTTAAGTCAAAATAAAAAATTCATCCATAACAAACAATCATTTATAGTAGTTTCTATACTAGGTAAATAAAAAATAAAAAATAAGAGGTTAGATTGAGTTTGAATAATACCCACATAATTTGGGAGAGTTTGGCTTTGATCCACATCTTGATTTCGTCTTTGATTTCTCTAAGGTGAAAATCTTCAGATTGTTTGTTTTATTGACTTTTTTTCTTCAATTATAGGCAAAATAAAAATGTTTAACCAAACTTCTATCAGGCCTTGACACCTCCTCATATCTCATATATAAAGTGATTTTTATACTAATGAAGTAACAATACTCTTTTCTATTTAAAGTTCGTTTTAACTTGATTGGAAAAAATATTGAAAAAGTCAATCTCTTTTCTTATCTTCAATAGTTAAATTGCAAATCATTCATAAAATCTGGAATAAAGAACTTCACCCTTGTCCAATACATATAACATTTGTCTTTATAGAAAATCAATTTTTTTTCAACCCTTTTATAAACATACCAAACAAACACTTCAATTTGTTTGAGCTTCAAATTGATATATTCATCAAATCGATCAAAATCATTGATAATTTTATACTTATAAAAATCACTTTTGATTTTCCTCAATTGGATTTATTTGATGAAAGTTTAACTCAACGAAAAATTGCATAGCTGAGACAAAAATAAAAAAGGTTAAATATATTTTTAATCTCTAAAGTGTTAAGTGATTTTATGTTTAGTTCTTCTTTCAAATTTTGGTACACTTTGATTCACCTCTTTAAGGAAACTATAATTTTTCGTTTCCAAACTTAACGGAATTAGAGGCCGAACGGTTCTATTTGTGAAAGACCGAACGTTAACAATCACAGGTGACAAAAGTTACGAAGAAAATATATGTGATCAGACGTTAGTTATCTCAACTTCTTTTTAACGCATTTGATTTTTGAAGAAGAAAAATTAAGTATTCCTAAAAAAAAAGAACAAAAAGTAAGTTAGTTTGAAAAAAAAAACTAAAATTAAATTCGCTTGAGAGTTTAAAAATTAAAAATTCTATTTTGTTAATACATTCTATTATCTTAATAAAATAAATAAATGCGGCATGATATTGCATCTATAACACGCAAGAAAAAGAAGAAACGACTTTACTTTCGGTTAAAGCGAAGAAATTTTCTCCAAGCCAAAGTGAAGAATGTTTTTGGCATATCTAACAGACCTGTTTAACAGTTAAATGTCCACTACACGAACCATCGAAGAAGGAGGAAAGAAATATCGTAAAAATCAATCTCTTTCACCTTTTCCTTTTCTTAATGAATTTTGTCATTACGTGTCGTTTGTTATAATTTAACATGAATCAAACTCGAAAATTAGACATGTGGAGGCATCGTCATAGGAAAATCGCACATCAACAAATGTCATCGTCCATGTGTCTAAATTATAATTACGGCAACGCAGAGACAAAACGGGTTTTGAGTCAAACGCGGTCGTTTGATGCAAACAAACCAACGGCTTCGCAAAGTTAAAAGTTAAAACTGCCGTCACACACCACCGTTGAGTTCACGACACGTTGCGGAACCAAAAGTTATACTCGTTAAACCGTGTCGTACGACTTTGTCATCACCATTGGACTCGCACCACGTGTCCCCAACATTGTCACCGACCTGAGCTGCCGTCAAAAGGTGACTTACCCCACTTTTTCTCTTTTGACGAAGCGATAACTCAGGCCTCTGGGAGATTAATGTTTCAGGAACAATGGAAAAGATACGTAAATCAAATCCAAACCATGTTCTTATGGTGCTGCATTTTTTTTGTTTTGTATTTTTTACCTACCAAACTTGACTCGTTCCACATTGAAAGACACAACATATTCCAATTATAAACAGTTTTTGATAAAAGAAATTAAGTTATTATAAATTCGAAGTGGTATCTTATAAAGTTCCATGGATGTTGACACGTCGTTATAACATCCACCTCCACGACCAATATTGCTTTCTGAAAGTTACTCCTGATGTCATTTGCTTGACACAATATTTTGCAGGTGCAATGTAACTTAATCATTGTTGTTTTCACCCTTTAATCCTAATTTGTTAGGCAGATAACGAGTCAAAATTGTAATTATTTTTAATCAAAATTTATGATATTTTGCAGTGAGATAATCTTTTCCTGATATGTTAAGTTTTACATGGCAAATTTTAGAAAAAAGATAAAATAAAAAATAAATTCTTTATAAATTAAAATAATTTATTTATAATTTCATGATTGGAAATTAATTGATGTTCCATGTGACATCCCAAAATATATAGCAAGATATACAATATAAAGACCTCATCATATATAATACCAGAAAACAGTTAAGACAAGTAACGAAGCATTAAGCTTACAGTCATCCAAAATAGGTAAGGATTTGAAACTCTAAGTACCACAAAAAAATAGAGTGTTAGGATTACAGTTATCCTTCAATAGCTAAGAATTTTAAAACTTTAAACATAATAAAGTTCTTCAAAATAACATAGGCTAGGAGAAGTGAAGCCTAGTGGATTAGACTGCTGCATCGCCTTCTTCTTCCAAAGCGGTTTTCAAGGGAACCTCATTTTCCTCTGCCCACATCCAAGTGAATGATCATTGCAAAAAAAACATACGCAGACATGGCACAAACACAAGCAAGCAAGGGTGAGCTAGGTATAAAAAACATGTTATACAATCACACACAGCATGCATAGTTCACTCAAAACATAGCAAATGACGTTATAAGACTTGTTGCATTATAAACCGACTCGTTCGGACTAGAATGATTGTCGAGCTATGGTGGGTTGTGCACTCTTGGTGGCCTCTACTGCTTTGCAAAGCCATTGCCAATGAGTTTCACCCTACCACACTCACGAGGTTAGTCCGTTTCACGCCTTAGAGTATACTGGATGCCTCCAAGACTAGGACCTCTTGCTACTACTCACCACATGATTCAATCCTCTCTACTTGAGAATTATTGATCATTGTAGTTTCAGGAAAACCCCCAATAATAAGCTACCATGCAATCATTCTACACACTAAAAGGGCACCACCATGTATCCTCCCTTGAGGATCATGGAATTACGTCCATGAACCATGCTAACACGTGTAAGACCATCCAAAACATTCCAAGATCTCATACTTGCAGTTTAATCACATCACAACATACATACTTTGTATTGGAATCATCACACATACTTAAGTCAAACAAAACAATTCAATTTAGAGAAACCTGACTCAATGAATTCGCACAGCACAGTCAGGTCGCAAGGCGAGACAGGATTACATGGTGAATCAAACAGAGGGGAGCCACCTAGAATTATTCGCATAGCGCACACTCTCTCGCATAGCAAAACAGGGCAGTTTCGCACAGCGCACAGCATGATTCGCAAGGCGAATTATCAAGCCCAAAACCCCAATTCCTCCCAGTCGCATAGCGAAAATGATACGCTATGCAAATTGCAAGACAGAGAACACACCCCTGGAGCGACTCACTATGTGAAACCATTCGCATAGCAAGTCTGCATGATCTGCAGAACGCATAATTTTGCAGAATCATGCGACTCACACCCCTCCAACCAATTCTAACCTTCCAACCTAACTTTTAACACTCCTAATTCATGATATGGACCTATTTAAACTTGTCTAGATGGATTTTAACAAATATACAATGGTTCTAAAGTGGTTTAGGCTAGAATTTAACTCTATAACACTCAATCTCATGACTTAGGGGCTCCAATTCAATTCTACCATTTTGAACATCACTTTACTCAATTTTAGGTCCCTCACCAGTTCTAATTAACTTACCCAGACTATCAAAATTCTCCAAAAGTACTCAAGACCCTTAATGTTAAAAATCACTACTTTAGTTCCTTTAAAAAGGGCCTAAAACCATACCAGTTCATTTTACTTCTTCATAACAGCTTCTCATAACTAGATTTACGCACCTTCAACCAAATTATTCACAGCAACACAATTTCTCCAAATTGATTCACAGGAAGCAGTTTACACAATCACAGCATTTATCATTATGACATGGAAATCTAGGATAGGCATACCAAATTATCAAGTTTAGCTCAAACAGCCACAACATATAAAGCCAGTCTCACACATACAATGCTTCACAAATTCAAATAGAATCCCCAACCAACTTAATCACATAAACAAGAGGCAAATGTTTACCACCCTAATTGGTCACCGGAGAAGAATCAAATGCTTGACGCATCAAGCTCACCATAAACGCTAGTACATATGACTAGTCACAATGTACTGGATCAGACTAGGGCTGCTCTATGCTCAACGATGTGCCAACTCCGGTTTTTAAGATTCCTCTATCCTACCAACGAGGTGTTTTTAATACAATCTTCTCAATCACATCCAACATACTCATCCAACTTAATTCATGTTTAGTACATCAAATTTCACAGTTTCAATTAATGCCACTCAACATGCTCAAAACAGAAGATGAAATATAACAGTACAACAGAGTTAAATATATCAAACAGGCACATCATAAAATCACTTTTAGAAAAAGGCCTAGCTCCCCTTACCTTGGTTTTCACAACACAAGTAATTGAAGATGCCCTAACAGTGCCCTTCACAGCACAAGAACTACACAGTGCCTATAAGCCACCAAATGGGTGTAGAGCACGGTTCTTAGAGATTGATTAGGCAAAAAATATGAAGAGAAAACTTCATTAGCAACATGCAACAAGTAAATTTGCATGCCCTAGACCCTAGAATAGTGGAGAAGAGGGGAAATTTCTTACCAGGATGAAACGGAGAAATCAATCGGTGTAAAAGAAAGCCCTTCACGCCGTGAACTCTTGAGCACCTTCAAATCAAAGATTGATTTTTGTAATGAATGGGAATGCTGGAGAAAAGACAGAAAGAATTTAAGGCAAAAGAGTTTTAGAGAGAGAAATATTTTCAGTAAAATGAATTCAGACTTCTGAGAAGTCCCCCCTTAAGACCATGTTGTCCTTAACTTCTTGGGCCTGACTGCCTCTCATAAGGCCCAACAGCCCTATGTTTTTAAAGCCCTTACATTCCATATTGATTAATGTGCAAACTTCACAAACATATTTTATAAGACTAAATTTAACTTAAGTTTACTTCTTTCAAATATTCATCAATTAATTTTTTTTGAAGAAATCAATTTCCTTCCTCTTCATATTTTTCACACTTAAAAGTTTTGCAATCATTTACATGTTTATAAAAATTAATGTTAGAGGTTGTATAAAATTTATTTGAATAGAATGTAAAAGAAAATAAACGTTAAAATTAACTCATGTGAAAGAAATAAGAAGAAAAATGAAAATAATTATTTTAAAAGCTAAAATAAACTCATCCATTAAATTGAAAATAAGCGTGTAAGAAATTAATGTAGCAAGTTTTCTTAAGTAATTTTTGTAATTAACTAAGCTTGACTCTAAAAATATTTTATTTTCTGCACGTTTTCTTAGATTTTTTGAAAAATTTTATTCAGTCATTCCCTAATTAATTACCTTTCAAAAGATTAGAATGTTTGGTTCTTCTATGGGATGAGTATATGGCCGAATGTGTACCAGAATAAGTGCTTCAAAATATGATCATGATCTCTTATATTTGGCTTAAGTTTCTCATATAATTTCATTCTATACTTTAGTTTTAGTTTGACCCTAGAAAACCCTACACACAAATTTAAGGTGGCATTGACTTTCTCTACTGAAATATTTTTTCTAATTGATATATACAATCATTAGTGCAAAATCAGCGTATAACGTCATGCGTTCAACGTTCAATCATTAAATAGCCAACGTTAAAAATGATCGGTGACATTTTTGTAAATAAATGCAATTATTAAATGTTGTTTATAATTTTAATTCGACGTAAAATGATATAAAACGTCAATGTCCTAGCGTTAGACGTTAAAATGTTAGTGAATTCAATAAAAATTTGAGTGGGAGATTGAAAATTCATTCACTTTATCTTAGCGCGCAAGACCCTCTCCTCTTCTCAAACTTTTCTCGAACGAAGTTTGACGACCATTACAGGTAATCTTTCTTTCATTTGATATAAATGCATGTTAATAACTACTTTATGTATGATTTTCGTTTGTTTTGACCGACTTTTTTCGTGTTCTTGTCCTTCATAGGCACATTCTGCTTTCCCTCTCATTGGTGACGACACTTTATTCCGATGAACCCACCTTTTGAAGGTTGGTTTTCATTTTCATTTTGAAGAACTTATTTGTTGAACTTGTTTGTTGTTGTTTGGTTAAACTTGTTTGTTGTTGTTTGATTGAACTTGTTTGTTCTTGGTTATTGTTGTTTGTTGTTGATACTTCATAGTTCATGCTTTATAAAATACCAAAAACTGAAATTTGTTGTTTTTCTGCTTTTCAGGTCTCGTAGAGTTCTAAAAAAGGATCACAATTAATTAAAAAAATGGACTAACGTCGTATATTGACAAAATTCGATGTTAAATTAACATCATATATTGATGAAATTTGACGTTAATTTAACGACGAATTTTTTAAAATTCGACATCAATTTAACGTCTCCTGATATGATGTCGTTCTCGAATTTGCCGTTAAAAGCCCAAAATATCCAAAGTTGTACGCGATTTTTGTATTAGTGAATGAAAAAATGGAATCTAGTTGCTCTATAAACAAAGGTGACATTAAAGTTGCACATCTTGGTAAAATATAATTTGATTATATAGTCAACAATACATATTCTTTTATGACCGATTATACTTTGTAAATATGGTCTTGAACTCTTCACATATGCTCCAACACTCTCTTCTTCTTTATAATGTGATATTTAGGTATTCATGCTTTTTAAGACGAATGGTGATGAACTTGTAGAAAACACTTTGACGCTCAAGTAAGTCAAGTGTGTTACATGTAACACCCCTTTTCGGAAGCCACCTGTAATTAATTACTTTGTTAATTATTATAAAATTGTCAATATACAAAACTTTTTTGTTTCCTAATAGACAACACTTCTTAAAAGAATACTTCTATTAATTGCAGTCAATAGAGAGCGCTTATTTGCAAAAACTTTTTCTATTGTTGGTTGATATTATACAACACTTTCTCAAATAAACGTTGTCTATTATTGGCTATCAATAGACAACATTTTTTCAAATAAGCACGGTCTATTGGGCCAATTTTTTTTAAATGATTTATTTAATTTGTAAATAGACAACACTTTTTCAAACAAATGTTGTGATAACACTATCGTTGACGCGATCCAATTATAATACTACTAAACTACAACAATTTCGATATTGCTAAGATAATAGCCAACAAAATAGAAAGGTTAAATTCAAACCTAAGTCTTTTCCCAACGAACACGAAATTGGTTCTTAACAAATTAGTTCTCATAAAAACTATACAAAAGGGTTAGTAAAATAAAATTAATAAAGAAGATAAAGATGAATAAATGATTAAAGAAAAAATAACAAAAGATAGAAAGAAATAAATATAAAAATATTTAAAAAGATAAAAACAATGATAAAGAAAATAGATTAATTTTACTGTTTTTTCAAAATAAGATTCATCATTAGTTATCTAAAGATTATTGTTCAATTAATTATTGTCATAGATTTTCAAATTAATTAATGTAAATTCTTAATTAATTTGTTGGCATTCTCACTATTAACCAAAATACATTCCCAATTAAAACTAAGAACTTTGTAGATTAATCATAGTAAATTTAACCAAAGTACATTCTCAATTAAATATTATTATGCCTAATCATGTCTATTCCTTTACCTCTTATATCAACTATAAAGCTAATTAACTAAAGTATATTCTTGATTAATTCTTGTTAAACCATTTACCTTATTTGTTAACTAAAGTATATTCTCAACTACCGCTTATTTGTTAACTAAAGTATATTCTCAACTATTGGCAAGAACCCATTCAATCACATGAAATTTTCTAAGTTTAATAAATGTAAATTGTTAATTAAAATTAAAAATCCTTAGATTACGTAGATTTAACACTATGCTAACTTGCTATAATGTAAAAATCATTACTTTTACTTGATTAAGAAGCAACAAACATAAAGAAAAATAAATCACAACAAGAATCAAAAGAACAAACAAATTTATTCGTCTAACCTTAGAATCCAGTTAAGAAATTACAGCATAATCAACCATAGAGGCTTAGCACGCCATGGAATGTGGAAATAACATAAAAATAAAAGAAGACAATGGAGAATATGAGAGAAGAGAGTGACGACGAAATTAGAACTCCCAAAGGGTTCCTAAGCTTTCCTGATGTGTTTCCCTAAATCCATATAGAAATTAGATTGGGCTTTGTTTTGAACTTTTATTATAATCTTATTTTTTTATAATGCACTCTCCTCAAATTTTCTTCTAAATAATCCAATATCTTCAAGATATATTTGATTGTTGTGAAGATTTAAAAATATTTGAGAAGATCTTTTCTAGATTCAAAAAGATTTGGAAAATATCATCTTTTGATATTTATTGATATAGTTAAATAAGGTCATTATTTAACAATATCAAATAAAATATCTTAACAACATATCATATATATATATATATATATATATATATGTATATATATATATATATGTATATATATATATATGTATATATATATATATATATATGCATATATGTATGTATGTATGTATAAACTCATCACAAACACAAGCGAAAATAATTACAACATTTTATATGTTGTTTTTTTTTTATTTTCTTCCTAAACAAGTTAGACATCTATTGAACTTGAAATACTTGAGCCTAAGGAACACCAATATCATGTCACTTCCGAATTCCTTTGGGAACCTACTCAATATGTAGACTATAAACCTAAAATAAACTAAATTGAATAAAGTGAAGATGGATACAAGTCATTTAGACTATAACTTTGTCAAAGAGGATGTCATTACAATACAAAGAAGTCTAAACAATTGTAGGTACTTCTCTATTTTCTTTCTTTCTTACAATCAGTAAGCAGTATGACAATGGAGCTCAAGAGTATTTCTTTTCCTCTCTTTTATTTTCTCTTCTTCTCTTTTTCTGCTCAGATATATTCTGTGTCTTGAGCTCCTTCTTTTCTTCTCTTTTTAACGCTTCTAAGGATGAATATTTCATTGTAAGCTTTTCTCTTACTATCCTCTTGATTTTTCTTTCGAAAGCTCTTCTATTTAAAGGCTTCTTTAATAAATGTCCACTAGACTGAGCGCTCACCTTGATTCTTGTGCTTTCTCTTTCTTTGTGTACAACAATCGTTGGATAATTCAACTTGTCAAAGTACGCATACTTTTTCAGTACTTTGCTTAAAGTAGGAAATATGTCCTATTAGGCATGACTTCAAGCGAAAAACATGTTGTGAATACCTCTTTTTTCTCTAACGTCCACTTCTGATATTATGATTTAAATCTTTGTGGATGTGTGTAGAATAACTTATTTGCAAAGAGTAGAATAAATTGTCCATGTAGCAGATAGGTGTGGGAGGAAAAGCCAAAGAGTAAAGAAAGGGGGAAGTAAGGCCAAACAAAGAGACAGGGGAAGCGAGGTCGAACGATGTGAGAGGAGAAGCCGAACGAAAAGGCAAGGGCTAAGTGAGGCCGAACAGAGAAACAGAGGGAAGTGATGAATCACTATTTTGTATTATTCACTTAGTTTTCCGCACCGAATTGTATTAGTGAATTGTTATTAATTCTCCATTTTTTTCTCATTTTCACTATTTGAGCTTAATTGGACTATTAATTCTTAATTTTATTAATTTGAATTATTTGGGCCTAATTATTTGCCTAATTTGGAATCATATTTGGGACAAAAAGAGTGTGACGATGTCAACAATATAATTTAATTTTGTTTTAAATTCGTTTATAATGTAATGGGGTCAAAATTTATGACTTTGGGCCTATTTTTGGTCAACATTTAGGTGAAGCCCATAGGAAGGGCGTTTTTGTAATTTGGGGCTTTTAAAACCTCAATTCAGATTTCACTCCTCTTCTTCCCCCTTATTTTACGGTTCTCTCTAGGTTTCCAAGCTTTGCTTGGTTGGTCATTAGCGAAATTGCATTGTTTCCTTGATATTTTTGAGTTTAAAGTGTGTTTTTGCTGCTATGACTTGGCTAATATTGAATCTGTTTTGCGCTTGCGATTAGGTATACGCTTAGTTGCCTAATTGGGGTCTAATCTTCGTTTTGTTGATAAAATTGTATGGTGCAGAATTGGTTAAATATTAGCATTGCGTTCACTTAGTTCGTAATTTTGAAAACATGGTTAGTCTTCGCTTAGTTGGTTAGCATGTGTTGGATTATGGGTTAGAGGAGTGGATATTTGTTGTTAATCTGTGATAGGAAGCATGCAATTGAGATATTGATCAACTGTGTTTTCATTTGTTTTAAATTCGAGTTTTAATTTAGTTCATTTCATACACAAAATCTGTCCAAAAACCACCCCCACCACGTGTTTGATCTAATTCCTGAACCACATTTGGTCCTTAAGAGACGACCTAAGAGTCACTTCCTAGTCTATACTTTGCATATTAAATTTGATTCGGGTACGACCTCGATCAAATTTTGGCGCCGTTGTCGGGGACCAACGGTTCGGTCTTAGGTTGTGTGTTGTGTTAGTGTGTGTTCTGTCTTGTGTATTTGAGTGTGTGCATTTTGTTTTAAGGTTGTTCAAAGTCATATTTAGGTGAATTGGCGCTATTTTCATGTTCTGGGTGCAAAACCACTAAAAAAACGTGAAAATCACCTTTAAAACCACCCATGAAAGTATATGAATAGTGTCAAGTTTTGCTTAATTAAATTGACGATTTTTGTTTTGGTAGCTAGGAGTGTTATTTTTATTTGAAATTTTTTTTTTGCACTTCTTATAGTCTATATTTTGATAGAAAAATCATACAAGAAGTTTTGGTAGTCCTGGTTTAGAGTTACAATTTTTTTTTAAAAGAGGAAGTGTCAAAACTTCAAACTACCATAACTTTTGCTTAGGAAGTCAGAATTGAATGAATTTATTTTTTTCATTTTGGGTAGAAAAAAAAATCTGGAACCATTAAACATTGCTTTATTGTCAGTCGATTCTTAGATTTTCAAAATGGTCTTTTTCTATTTATTTTTGGATTTTCAAGTTTATTTTTCTCTCTCCTCCAAACTTTCTTAAATTCGTAAAAATACTTATCCTTTGAATTTTGCTTTTGCAATTTTTGTGCTATCATTTCATGGCCGTAGGGTGTTGCTCAGAAAATTTGAACTCATTCTGATATGTTTTGCATATACTTGCAGTTCTACCCCCTTCAAAACCACCATGTTGACTTTTGCTGATATAGTTGACTTAGTGCATGACTAGGGGCAATCTTAGGCCATTACCACCTTATGATCCTGAATTTGATAGGACTTTTCATAGATTAGTTAGGCATTCTAGGAATTTGTAGTCTTTGCATTTAGATAGCCTTAGTTGCATAATTCACCGCAATCTTCCTTCCCCCTTCCTTCTACATGTCTATCTATTTTGGTTATGATCATAATGCTTCTTCTGCCTGTGCCTTTGATTATGATTCTCCTTCTGTATCCAATGCTCCATATTTTGTTCACACTGCAAATGCTCCATCTAACTTTGATTATGGTTTTCATGTATATTCTACTAAATTTTTATGCTGAGAATAGTATGGCTCCTCCTTGCGAGCTGTTTGCACATGATGAGGATGTTCCATGTGTTCTCACCAATGGGCTGATACATTTTCTGGCTAAGTTTCATGGTTTTGCAAGTGAATGCCCACATAAACATTTTGAGGAGTTCCATATCATTTGTTCTACAATGAAGCCTCTACATGTCTCGGATGATCACATTTTCTTAAGGGCATTCCGCATTCACTACAAGGAGTAGCAAGGGATTGGCTATATTGTCTTCCTCCAGGATCCATCACTACTTGGGAAGATTTTAAGCGACTGTTCTTGGATGAATTCTTCCTTGCTCAACATCATTTTGATCAGTATGGTTACAACAACAATCCTGGATGGAATGATCCTAACCTGGGATGGTATGGTACTCCATAGCCACGACATCAATATCAAGAACCACCATTTCAGAATACTTGTACGCCTCCACTAATCCATCAACAATACCAAAGTCAACAACATGATGGTCCTACCCAAATAACTCCTCAACCTTCTACTTCTGAGCCTACATTGAAGGAGTTTTTGAAGCAGATGACCATAGCGTCAATTCAAAGCTTGACTAATCAGATGGGGCAGATGGTCATTCAGCTTCATTACGAAAAATCTCAAGATTTAGAGGAATTACCATTTCAAACTGTTTAGATTCCACAAGAAGACAGTGCCATCAACCTAGGATATGGGAAGTAGAATCATATACCCATTGTGCCACCTACTTTTCCACCTTCATATGCCCCTACCCTTGCACCTAAGGAGGCTGATACTGATAAAGATTTTGAGGACCAGGTAAATATAAGCAGGAATATTTAGCCAGGTAAACTCTCTTCGTCTTCCACCACTACTTCTGATTGGTTGCAGTCTCCTATTCCAAACAGGACAATGGAAGAAAAAGATAAGGAGAGTCTTGCAACCTTTAGTGAAGTGAAGGTAAACATACCTCAGATTGATTATGTTGTTGATGATTATTTTGTTGATAGGTATGTTGTTGATGAGTGTGCTTTTAATTTCTACTCTTTGCATAATGAGAAACATTTTTTGCTATCACATCTGAAAACTTCTTATCCATACATTGAACATGAATCTAAGTCTCTTATTGTTGATATTACTTCTAAATCTATACTTGATTCATGTTCTGAGAGTATTTCTCATGTTTCGTCTGATATATTGGGATTGGGTGTTATACCTCTACATGTCAATTCTTTGGAGCCACATTACACTAACCCTATTATGTGAGGTACACATAAATTTTACCAACAAACACATAGTTGACGACAAAGGTGCAGACATACACAAAAGCTTGAAGATCAACAAGCACTAATTGAACCCACTCATCAACAATCCTTCCTTCTTAGATCCAGTTGTGGAAGACATTTCCGTGCTCGATCAAATTTGGTTGATGAAGCAGTTCCTCAGAAGTAGTTCCTTCCTTGATCCAGTGATGGAAAACATCTCTCTGCAAGATCAAGTTTGGCATCTTCCACCCTGACTTAGGGGAGTTTTCTTTTCCCTTCTCCTCCCTTCCCCACTTTTATTACACTTGTCTATGATTTGTTGACTGTTTTGATTGCTGATCTTATGCTTATGACACATTGGGGACACTATGTAGTTTAAGTGTGGTATATTGGGGGAGATTTTTCTTTGTTTAGGATTTTATTTGTTTATATTTTTTTAGTTCTAGGTTGTTTTTTGTTTTGTTTTAAGCTTATGTCTGTGTACGGTTTTGCATGATTCTCTTCATTTCTGGATTATGTTCAGGTTGTAGGCTTTTCCTTCACTTGGTTGATACTTATGGTTTGAAATCCTTGTTTTTCTATGATTGGAAAGATGATTATGATGTTTGAGAGGTTGAATTGATTGAGACAGATATACCCCGTGTGAGAATTTGAGCCACTTGATGTTCTTTCTTATGTGGCATATCTCTTGATTGCTTGCACATATGCCTTGGCTTGACTCTTTTTTATGATTCTTGATTGACATGCATGTTTTGAAGTAATAAAGGCAATTTTGTTCTTGAGCCTCTCTAGCCAAATAAGCCTACCATGTTTTAATCCTTTGATAACCTCTTTGAGCCTATGCTTTCCCCTTTTCTATGTTTTGAAGCTCATTAATTAGCCTTAAGGGAAAAACCATGATTAACTTAACCTTACGGAATTATTTTGGAAACAAGTGTGGTTTTCCTAGGGATTATTATGAATTGGCTAGTTGGTTGCACTTCTTGTTTGTTTTTTGTAAATATGTTGTGTATCTTGTCTCTTATAGTTGTGTTCTAAAAAAAAAGAGAAAACAAAATAGACAAGACAAGAAAAGATAGAAAAAATCACAAAATTAGAGAAAATAAAAAAAATAAAAAAAAAATTGAATAATGGAGTCAAGAAAAGGATTGAATTAGAGGTTTTTGGTGTAATTTGAATGTATTTTCACTTGTTCCACATTGCTCCTATATTCCTTTTGGTTTGTAGCTTCTCATTCATATGTTATACTCCCTTGTCCTTGGCCCCATGACAACCATGAAAAGACCTTTTGATTTGAACATGCATATGTTTTGAGTGTTGATATTAGAGGCTTGCCAAGTCTGTTTGTTATTTGCTTTCTTGAGTGCATTGAGTTGACATTGTTTACCCTAGACACTTGAGAGAAACAATGATAGTGGATCTGTGAGGTTCTATTGCTTTTGATTCGCCTCTTGAGCTGATTGATTATTTTGTCATGTCTTGAATTGCTTGGATGATTTCCATGAGTATCTAGTTTCTCTGATTATCCGTGTGTTGGACGTTGCTACTCCTTTCCTCTTTTCAGGATTCATCGAGGATTATGTAAATATGTTTTGGTGTCTTTTGGGTATTTTTTTTTGTTTCCTAAGGTTGTGTCACTCTCTTGATTTCTCTTGAATTGTTTCTTGTTTTGCGTCTTGATTTTGCCCAGGAGTACAAAAGACTAAGTGTGGTCTATTTTGATGAATCATTATTTTGTATTATTCACTCAGTTTTCTGCATCGTATTGTATTAGTGAATTCTGTTTAATTCTTCATTTTTGTCTCATTTTCACTATTTTGGCTTAATTGGACTATTAATTCTTATTTTCATTAATTTGAATTATTTGGGCCTAATTATTCCAATTATTATTTGTAGGACAATTTTGGAATCATATTTTGGGACAAAAAAAGTGTGACCACGTCAACAATATAGTTTAATTTCATTTGAAATTCGTTTATGATGTAATGGGGTCAAACTTTTTGACTTTGGGCCCATTTTTGGTCAACATTTAGGTGAAGCCCATACGAAGGGAACTTTAAAACCCCAATTCATATTTCACTCCTCTTCTTCCCCCTCATTTTACGTTTTCTCTCTAGGTTTCCAAGCTTTGGTGCGTTTTCCACCCCCCCCCCTTTAGGGGATTTAGGTTTGCTTTCAATTCCTTCTTTATGTATTGAATCCCGTTTTTAATTCCAATTTAAATTTCGTTTTCGTTTCTTACTCCCATTTAAGATTCCAGTTTCGTTTCTTGCTTCATTTTCGCATTCCAGATTTGTTCCAGCTTTGCAATTTCGTTCCAATTCAGTTGCGTTTTGATTTTGTTTGCGTTTTGATTCTGTCACGTTTTCCCTTGCTGCAATGCTTTCAATTTCATTTTTGTTTTGCTATTTGGGTTTCGTTTTAATGTTACGTTAAATGTGTTTGGTCGGTCATTAGCGAAATTGCATTGTTTCCTTGACATTTCTAAGTTGAAAGTGTGTTTTTGCTGTTTTTACTTGGCTAATATTGAATATGTTTTGCGGTTGAGATTGGGTATACGCTTAGTTGCCTAATGGATGTCTAATATTCGCTTAGTTGATGAAACTGTATGGTGCAGAATTGGTTGAATATTAGCTTTGCATTTGCTTAGTTCGCAATTTTGAAAACATGGTTAGTCTTCGCTTAGCTGGTTAGCTTGTGTTGGATTAGGGGTTAGAGGAGTGGATATTTGTTGCTAATCTACGATAGGAGGCATTTAATTGAGATATTGATCAAGTGTGTTTTAATCTGTTTTAAATTCGAGTTTTAATTTAGTTCATTTCATACACAAAATCTGTCCAAAAACCACCCCCACCACGTGTTCAATCAAACTCCTGAACCACATTTGGTCCTTAAGAGACGACCTAGGAGTCACTTCCTAGTCTATATTGCACTTTATTGCATATTAAATTTGATTCAGTTTTGGCCTCGATCAAGTACCCCCATGTGTGACTATGAGGACCTCCCACATTTCCTATGTTGTCTTACAAACATAGATTCTATAGAACTCATCAAGCACAGCAACATATGAAATAATATTACGAGCCTTAATATCAAATTGGGCTCTTCTATTTTCCTCAGCAGTCTAGTTAAAATATTGTTTTTCTACTTCAACACCATCAACAATACTTTTAGGAATATAGGGGCCATTTTGTATAGCTTCCCAGATGCCTATATATATCAATAGACCCAATAAAAATTTCCATTCTGACTTTACAAAATGCATAGTTATCACCAGTAAAAAGTGGTGGTCTACTGATCGAGGCACCCTCAGCATATACTTGACTATGATGACCGACCATTTTTCGAAAATTTTGAAAGAATATCAAAGCATGCTCTGATACCAATTGTTGGATCACAATAGTCGGTACCATTTTTGCACAGTAGAATAGAAGAGTGAAAAGCGTGTTCGGTCCATTAAAATGGTTCCTTTAATTTTCTTACAAAAATATTATCAAACAGTTTATGTGCAGAAAATATAAAGAGTGTAGGGAGTAGAAAAATTACAGATGATTTTTATACTAGTTTGAATCAACAAATTCTATGTCCAGTTGTTAATCACTATAAAGAGTACTTAACTATTTCACTAAAATCGTTTCACAATTACAATGAAATGAATATAAGTTAAGAACAGCAAAAACCTTCCTTCGACAAATGAACCGGAACAATCTTCCTTCGACGAACGAACCGGAAGAAAACAGCTCTGCCAACTTGAAGAGAACTGCTCCGACCTTTGACACACAAAGCGCGAGCTTCTCCTATTCACAAGACTTGACAAGAGCAAACATTATCACTTGAGAACTCCCTCAGACACATTGTATTCTCAAATGGCATAGGTTCTTCCTCTAAAGGGTTTGACACAAGTATATATAGCCTACTGGTCTGAAACTGCAAAGACACATTACAACTGCCAATGATAATTGATTATTGTAAGTAATAATCGATTATTCAAGTCCGTTACATGGTTTTCAAAAGTGTGATAATCAATTATCTTGAAGAATATATTAATGTGATAAGCAAGCGAGAAAAGTCTAATTTTAAAAATATATTAATATATTTATAACTTCGTAGAACTTTCCCATAACCTAATTCTCTATATGATAGAATTTAATAAATGTATACTTGATACGGACTAAAGAGAAAGAGATAAGGCTAACGCCAACTTTTACAATAACAAAGCCCTATAGAAATAGTACACATCATCGTTATAAAACTATAGATATTTGTATGTTACTTGTTATTTTCTCAACCTATGTTAAACAAACCAATACTAAACAAACCAATAGTGCATGTGGTATAATGACATACTTTTATATTCATTTAACATAGAATATAAGGGTAAAATAATCATAAAAGTGTAAATTTTTGTATCTTTTCAAGAAAGAAGAAAGTAAAAAGTAAGTAGGACCCTACTTACCCAAGGTAGTGTCAAATGAATGTACAAAATTTAGGTGTGTCAAAGAATCATTTTTCTAAACAATAACAAAGCCTATGGAAACAATTCTTCTCTTTTTAGTTGTAAGTTTTCAGAAAAATAAAAGTGTTTAGTTTCATACCTCTTTTGCACTTTTCCTTTCCTTCTCTCTTTTTCCTGCTTGCGCCTTTCTCAATGGACATATGATGTTAGTTTGATACCTTACTAATAGTACCCATCCAATGCCTACATACAGACTTGACTTCCTTTACTTTGTATTAGGACGCAACAATTTCAGATTACACTAATAAAAACCTCTTAAAAATTCCAAATCAAAATATATTTACACCGAGATTGCGACAAGGTATAACAAGAAGTTGGAAAGAGGTAGCTTTTATTTGCAAAATGATGACATTCCATCGCATAAAAATCTGTATCCACACAATTTATAATGAACAAGAATGTAAATTAAACCATGACAATGGATATGGGCTCTCGGAGGATCTCTCCATCTGTTGTGCCCTGATCTTAATAGACATGTAAAGACCTTCTGGCTAAATTCCAGCACAAAACCACCAAGTATACTTGGATCAATCTGAAAAATCAAAAGGAAAAAAAGTCCAAAATTAACAACTTGAATTCAGGAGATGCACGCACTTAATCTCCGAAGTCTTTTCTCTTTCCTGTCCTCACGAATTTGTTTTTGGTACCACTTTAAAAAATCTCTTACTAATAGAGATATTTAATGTGTATATAAACTCAAGTTCATCACTTATTTTATCCGATGTGAGACTTTGTTTGCAGCCAACAAGTTCATATCACATATCCAAATCTTGATACAATTTTATAAAACACTAACATGCCCAACTACCGAAATTAGCATGACCATTTAGACAGTTTACAGCAGGAACTACTAACCAATAAAACAGCATTCATCTGTAGGTGTAAGGCATACTAATATACTAGCTCTCGTTCAGAATTAGATGTTCAACGCTAAAAGGTACAACTCTACTTACAACAACGGTGGTTACAGTCGCTTTCACTTCTCCCTTGTATGCCATTGCCAACTCCCTAAACTTCTTTGCAATTTTATCTATGTTTTTAAGCCTTCCTTTCTCAGCAGCAATAACTTCACTAGCAAAAAATAATAATCAATGAACAATAATGGTATAAAAAATATAATGTAGCTAGCATCTAATATAAATGAGACAGAATGAAGTGCTAGAAAAGTTGCACCAAAGTAACTAGCAGTCTCCCAAGACATGAGTTCCAACAAAAACCATGACACGTAGCCTTCAAGACTAACACTATTATAACACGTATTTTAAGTTTCAACCAGAATGCAAACAACTTTTTTAATATTGCACCTTTTTTATTTTATTAGTAATCTATTGTTCCGATTTATACATACACTTTCTTTTTATTTATTTTATGATTAATTAAGAAATTGAGATATAGATCATTATTTTTATATAGTATAAAGGTGGATGTGACCAAATTGATGAAGGCAGTGGATTCAATTCCTGTCTTTTGCCCATCTCTATCTATATTCTATTCAAATACTGATACATGCAAGAACCCTGACATAATATTTTGACAGTAATGGCTGACATACTTAACCAGAGACGGAGAGAGATAACTTGTTATATTTCAGACTTTTTCTTTTTGTGTAACACTCCCACAGGTATCCTTCTTAATAGTATTATTCTAGATAAATGTATGAAAACACATTATACATTGTGTTCAGCATATTATATATAAAAAGGTATGAAAACACATTATAAATTAATCTACTAAATTAAAAGAACCTTTAATATAAAAACATTTAAAATTTGATTTCGATACATAATCAAAATTTCTACTCTTCAGTTTTATGTTAATATAAAAGTAGTATGAAAATTAATTAGTAATTAATTTTATTTTAATTTTTCAAATGCGATAAAGTAAGGTTTATATTGAAAATTTTCCATTATAATATCAGCGTGATAATGTTTTCCTAATGGCAAAGGGGTTTTATTTCTCCTATTGCATGGCTGTAGATTTTGTTTTCGAAAGAGAGAAAACCCTCTTTATTGCTACCATGCAAGGCTCATGCGTTAGGGGAGAAGGATTAACTCTGGTTTTTTTGTTGTGTTGTATGGACGTTGGTTCGTTGGGCCGTGAAAAGAGAAATAATTCTCTTTGGTTCGCAAATTTGTTTTTTTGGGTAGAAGAGGGTTTTACGTTGGGCCTAGTTTGGGTCTGTTGTGTTGGGCTCGAAGTGGGACAAGGAGGGAAGTAGATTAGGTCTCGGGTATTTTCTAACGTTTGGTAAATCAATATTTTGCCTTTTTTAAAGAGAGAATTATAACCGAAAGAAGTTGTGATATATATAAGAGATATTGGAGTTTATTTAGGTTATATCTAGGGTTTTAAAAAGAAAGATTCGTTATAGATCACAGGGAGCCGTGAGCAAGGAGGAGTCTATCTACTCTGTGAAACCGTGAAGAGAGGCAAGTTTATACTGAGCAAACTCTTGGAAGTCTCGTAAGGGGAGTGACTAGAGTATCTATGTGTTAGGTTGTATGACTAATTCAATTCTCTTCTTGTTTTTGTTTTTTGACGTTGTGTTTGAGAAGGTGTGTGACAAGTTGAGAGTAGTTTGGTAGAGGGTTTACAGAGAGGGAAGCGGGAGATCTGTGATGTGAGTGAGGGTATCTATGCTTCGTTTTGTGTTCTTAATTTTCTATTCAATGGTAGGTTGAAATTTGCTAGGTTGGTAACTAAGGAGATTGCACTGTTTCCTTGAGATTATTGTGTTGTCATTGTGATTATGTTCTTCTACCTTGCATTTTATTAAACTTGTTTTGTGTTTGCAATTTAGTTCACGTTTAGTGGTCTAATTTGTGTTTAATCTTCGCTTAGTTGGTTAGAGTCGCATTTTCTTAATCTATGGTGGCGTAGAATTGATTAAATGTGTGCATTGTGTTTGTTTAATTCGTTGTTATGAAAATTGGATTAATCTTCGTTTAGTCGTTTTGGTTTTAAGGTGAGAAGAGCGGGTTATTATTGTTAATCTGGGATTGGAAGCATTGTAGTTGAACTAGTAACCAACCTGTCCTTAATTAGTGTTTTAATTCGTGTTTTGGTTAGTTAATTTAGTTCACACATTATGTTCAAAAACCCCCTATTACGTGTTTGATCCTTTGTCTGAACCAAAATTGGTCCTTGAGAGACGACTTGGGAGTCATTTCCTAATACATTGCATTTAATTTGTAACATTAATTTGAGTCGAGTGTAACATCGACGATCACCTATCAAACTCCTCAAATGTACAATTTCTTTTAGCTTTTTCAAGTTTTCTCTTAATGTCTTTAAAAGTAATTGGCTTATCAAAATTACAAATCATAGATGACCTATGACTTGACATCTTTTAATTTCAAAAGTGGATTCTTAGTTTGGAGAAAGGTTTAGGATTTCACCAAGAGACAATTCCTAAGTAAGAGAGGTGAGTAAAAGGACCTTTCCAAACACTTGGTCTTAAATGGCCTCTTACAATGAAAAAGAAAAAGAACAAAAAAAGAAACTAAATTTGAAACAGATTACAAATTCAAAACTCAAATAAGAAAGCTATATTACTCTACTGCTCCATGAGTGCACTGCTTTGAATCTGTTTCAGCTGCTTCCTTGGTTGCTTTGTCCCTTCAATCTTTATATTTTTGTTGTTTCAACCTTGTATAGATCTGAATTGGATATTGCATAAAATAATTTTTGTTTTTAGCTTCTAGAACAGCTTGTATTATGCAATCACAGGAAGGCTTGATAATCTACACATGTTTTATATCAAGGACCATATGAATCTACTTTCAATTCACAGACCTGCATTGTTACATCACAACAAGAAAAACTAATACTCCAAATTGAGTAAGTCAATTATTCAATTGGTCCAAAATTGGTGATTGAATCAACTAGCAATTAAGAACCCAAACTGGTAAAAAACATATAGCAGCACCAGAAAACCAGATTGATCAATTTAATTCACAAACCTTTTTATCCCTTGAAATTCTTTTCAAATCAGAAACTGTAAAAGTATCACTAAAAGACACAATTCAAATTTGGCAAAATGGATTTTTCAGAACTTGGAAACTCAAACATGATTTTCTCCTGGTCACGACAATTTTGGCTTTAGGTGCATCCACTCAAATCTCACTTTCTCTACTGTTTTAGGCGTTTTTTCTCCATTAGCAAATTTCTTTTGGATGATAAATACCCAATCTCACCATCACTTGGCTATTTGGATTGTGTTTCAAATTTTGGCTATAGGAGTTGCCAATTTTCATTCTTTTGATTGCTGCACAACACATTTGTGATCCAAATTCAGGTTTCTCTCCATTTCCTAAGATGCTACCTTGGTAGGAGGAGGTTTATGCTTCTGGATGCCTCATAATAAATGGCACAATACCTTAAGAATCCAACTCAAACACACCAAAACGGAATTAGCACACTGCACTAGATTTCAGCATACCAATTTTTTGAAATTGACAACTTAGAAGCCAAGAATGGAGAATTCAAATGAAAACAGGTATGGAATAACATGAAGCACTTAAAATGAACCTAAGAAAGGTGCTAGAACAGATTAAGAAAGCAAAGAAATCAAAATGTAGGTTGAAATGACTTTAACTCAAAATTGTTTAATAAAAACCAAAGGTGTTTGATGAAATGCCTCAAAGAAAACCAGTTTTGATATTTTTGGTTTTTACTGGCTGCACAGTTCAGAATCCTTTTTAACACTTTGTTTTTCTTCTTTTAACCATTTAGTTTTATTTTAAATCACTAAACTAGTTCTTGCTGCAAGCCAAATTGAATTTCAAAGCACATTCATCAAAACAACACCTAATGTTCAACTCTGCACCAAGAAAATAACTCAAAATTGATGGTTTTGAAAATGATTTCGTGCACAAGTGATTCTGACACTTTGGTAACACTTTCAACAAATTTAACTCATCAATTTAAACTTGTTTGAACTCTGATTAGTTTCAAAACCAAATTGTATAACAAATTCACCCTTCTACTTCTCAAATTCACTCAAAATGGAGGTTTGAACATACTACTTTGCACACAGATGAATTTGACCTAATTTGAAACTTTCTAACAGCTTTAATGGAACAAATAAGACTTATTTAAATTACCAAACACCTCAGAATCACAACAACATGGAAAATGACCCATAATATCTCAATTTATGCAGATTTTCCATCATTCACACCACCAAGATCAAGTTTAACAGAATCAAAGACTGGAACAACACTGAAATTGACTCAAGAAATTTTAATTACACCGAACTAAGCTAGAACAATGAAGCTTAGCATGATTCAAACTCAGATTACACAATTCAAAGATGTAAGCACGGTGAAAAGCTTAGATAAAAATTGAAACAACACAATGCTAATGGTTTTGAGCAACCAAGCTATGCATATTGCATTTCGTTGCTTGTTATGGTTTGCTACACCTTTAGCAACCTTCAACAACATCAAACAAAGTTGTACAAAGCACTAAAATAAAAGAAATCCAACTGAAAATAGATTCACTATTTAAACCAGAATTGACATTTTTTTGCAGATTTAAAAACTAGAATTAAGTTCTAGTGCTTCAGCAAATATCACCAGGGCTAGAACTTGTTCTCATTACCTTAATTGGTTGATTTAAAGCTTTTCCAACACTCTAAAGTCAAGCAATCCGAAAAACACAGCATAATAGGTTAATACTGGAACAAACATAATTAAAACTGCATCAAAATGTGCACATGACTTATGACATACTTGAAATTGAATTTAAGGCTAAAAACGACTCAAGCAAAGAAGATTTGCCATTTAAAATGAAATATAAACATGTTCACACACTGGAAACACTAAAACAATGATTGAACATGATAAAACAAAATGAAATAAAAAAAACTCAAAGTAGTGGCTGGAAACAGAAATATAATTAGTGAACATAACACAAAAATGAAGTAGAAAATGGAGAAATTTCTTAGCTCGTGGTGTATGGACGACCTAAGCTCTAATACCACTTGATGGAAGTCATTCCCAGCTGGAATAACGCAAGTAGCAACTCCAATCCAGAGCAGAACAACAATGGACATGGATGCAGTGTAAAAGTGAAGGTAAATGAAGTGTTTGATGTGTTTAAGGTGAAGAGAGGTATGTGGATGAGGCCTCACAGGTCAGAAGGCCTTCCCACTAAGGAAGGAAGCTAGAGGAGAGTAACTATATTTTAAATTCAATGGGTGACTAAAAAGTATAAGAGGCTAGAATAAATTCTTCAGTATTTCATTACACTTCAAAGTGAAGAATTACATTGGCATGACTCTCTTATTTATAGGTAAAGATGAGCCATATTTCTGACCCAATTTCCCTCCCAAATTCAAAATATTTCGTGTAAAATGAGTAAGCTATTTGAGTCATGTCAGCCATGCTACAATCCAGATTAGAAAAGCTACATGTGAAACATTGCTCTCGTGCGGCTGGGTTCACATGGTTTTGGTTCGGTGCCCCTCTATTCTAGAAGGTAAAATCCTTTGCTTTTTCAGTTTGGAAGGCTCGCTCCCAATCCGACAGTCAAACAGAAAATTGCCTTCTTTTTGCTCTTTTGCTTCCTTTAATCAAAGGGGTTCTTGGCTATTTAGTCCATGATCTGCTAGCCTTATTGGACCCTACAAAACAACATATAAACATATTAGAAGAGAACTTAGGAGAAAGAAAATCAAGAAAGAGCTTTTAAAAATCTCTCTTCAACTTCCCTTTCTTAGCCTTAGCTGAAGTTGATACTCCTTTGAATGGATTCCCGAAATATGTTTCCATCACTTTGTCCCTCTCTTGTACCATATCTATGTTAAATATGACACTAGAAATATCCAAGTTGTGGGAGTTCTCTTTAAATGTAACTGTAGGTCCATTCCTGGCACCTAGAGCCTAGGATCACCAAACTTTTGTATGATTCCTTAGTGACTATTTGAATGAATCACCTGCATTAAGATTTGGACTTTATATTCATTTGTAGTTGTTAAGACAAGATCGTCTAGAGAGACTAGACTGTCTAATAACTCGAGTTTTGAAATTTAACATACAACACTTAATGAAATATCGTTTAGTGAAGTATAACGTCTAAGCAAAGTACATATGAGAACATCCTTATTAAACACTAGCAAGATAAGCAATGACGTGTCAATAATGAATGGATAAACAATATTTGACAAAAGCAGTAAACATTGTATAATTTATCAATTGAGACACTACCTTGAAAAGCACAGACTCACGCTAAACGCTCATATTTCGAATCATGCTTCAATGCTTTCTTAACGTATAGAACATTAAATGCATGAACGTAATATACCTCTGCTTGCTTTGCTTTATCTCTCTTTATTTATGCAGATAATGACAATACCAAGATTTACTCAAAAGCACTGCACATGGAATAAAAGGATGTTGTGAAATAGGAAGACATTCTTGGAATGTTTCCCTAAAGCTCTGTGTCTTGCCATAGTCATACAAACTCTCACTATTAAAATAATGCTACTCTTCCCAAGACATAGAAAAGTACAAATCTTTGTACATGAAGTCACCTGCTCTCAAGAAGGTTAACTCTTTCTGAGTAACGAGCATTTTTTGAAGAAATCTATATAAGCAAGACTCGCTGAAGAGAAAAGAAGAACTTTTGCTATCGTTGAATTGTTCTGCTATTATTCTCTCTGAAAGCTTACATTGTTTGAGTTTGTTCTTAGAACAAGAGAAAATCTTTCAAGTTACCAAATTTCATTGAATTATTATTTATCCTCTCTTTGAGAGTTATTTGAATTTGTACTTGTAATCAAACACTGCTTGTTAGGGGTGAGCAAATGAAACTGTACTGCACTGTACTGCTAAAAACTGTACTAAACTAAAAACTAATTTGTTTAAACTGAACTGAACTGTAAAATAGTTTAGACAAACTGAACTGAACTCTTTTTTGTTTTATCAAACTGAACTGAATTGTACTGTACTGAATTGTACTAAACTATAATATAAACTGAACTGAACTACTAACTGAATTGTAAATTGTACTAAATTACAATATAAACTGAACTGAACTACTAACTAAATTGTAAATTGTATTAAACTACAATATATATGTAGATCTTTTAAGTGAATTGTAAATTGTCCCTCTCATGAAGCCTTGGACATATATATTGTGTATTTTACTGGTTTTTTTACATCTCATTAATCTTTTTAACCAATTATATATATATATATATATATATATATATATATATATATATATATTATATAATATGTACCTTTTGTGAACCGTGGTCATTGACCTGCATTTTCTGTTCCATTATATAATGAAGATTATGTTTTACGCGTTTTCTCTACTAATTTTATCTTTTGATAATCGTTTTTTAAATTAAAATAATTAATTTATCCATTTTATTCTTTAATTAATTATTTTTTTATTTAATTATTCTTTTAAAAATTAATTATTTCAATTAAATTAAAATACATGGATAAAAGAAATTGAAACTATTTTTTATTCCATATCACTAGTCGAAAATTTGTGTAAAAACACATAAATATTTTGTTTTCCAGTTTTAACAATTTTTTAAATTAAAATAATTAACTTACCAGTTTTACTTTTAAATAACTGTTTTCTATTTAAACAGTTTTTAAAATTTAATTGATTTTGTAAATTAAAATAACTATCGGAGATTAAAATTATTTTTTTTAAGCTTTAGAATATTTAACATTTATATAAAACCAAAATTTAAATAAGTACATATTATCTTCATATTATATATATATATATATATTACACAATTCATTTAAAAATATTTATTATTTATTTGATTATTTGATAAATATCCGTAAAAAGATATTTATAGTCTTTTTTATACATGGATATTTATAAATATCTACAAATATTTATACATTATTTTTAAAAAATTAAAATATATTAATTTAAAACTAAATCTGTAATATATAAATTTTGATGAAAAAAAATAATTTGACCTTTCTAAATTAAATTGTAAATAAATTGTGTCAAAATATATATTTTAAAAAATTAATATTTTACAAGATAATTTTAAATTTTTTAGATCTAAATAAAAAAATAAAAATACAATGTATAAAAAATGAAGATATAACTGAAGGTATTTTAAGAAAAAGATATGTAATTTTAATAATGTATAAAAAATGAAGATATAAAAGAAAAGGTAGAACCATCCTCTCAATCTAACACACCACAAAAGATATAAAAGAAAAGGTAGAACCAAGAATTTATTAAGTTCAGTTTTTAAAAACTGAACCATAAAACAGTATATTTAAGTTATAGAAAAATGGTTTAGTTTATTTTTAGTATAATATAGTACAATTAACTGTAGTACAGTATAGTTCAATATTTTTTGCCTAACCCTACTACTTGTATTTGTAAATTTAGAAGTGAATTAAAATATTTATACTATTTAACTCAGTTTAGTTAAACATGTTAGACAAAGTGAGATTTCCTCCCAAAATTGGTTTAAGAAAATACATACTACTCCTTGTTTCAACACATAAATACTCATGACATAATACTTTTAATTTCAAGTACACAAATAATTCTTAATTATACCTTATTAGTTTAGTCTTATGATTAATAACTTAAGTGTTCTTATTTATTGCTTGTAACTCCCTTAAGAATAAATATGTTTGTTGTCCTTTAAACATATTATATAAATAATCAGTTTAATGAAACAAATATTGATACATTTTGATTTTAGTAGAATAAAAAAAATTATAGTTTTCATACAAATATTTTAATTTTGTTAATTTTATTTGAATTTCATTAATGATTAAGGTAATTAAATGCGTATTTTATCTTTGATAATTGATATGTATTAAAGTAATTAACATTAATATTTAATTAACCTTGAAATAATCATTAAAATTTTAAACTTATATTATATATTAATACTAATATTTCCTTAAATTTAAAGATATCTTCAACATTAATAATATATTTATGTTAATTTTTCCTTTAATAAACAAATGTGATAATTATTAAAGAAGAATCATGTATTCAACTACCTCAGCTATTAATATAGAAAAGTAAAAAAATAAATGAAATCAATCTTTTTATATTAAAATTTTAATTTTTATTATTGTATGGAAAATAAAATATAATTGAACCAATAAACTTATATTAAAGAAAAAGAAACAACTATAATTTACCTCTTACTTAGATTATGATGAAAAATATATTTATAAATATTATTTGTTAATTAGATTTGAATTTTTTGAACATACATTATTATATAAATATAATATAAATAATGTGTATATTGTCCTTTTGTTTTAAAATACAATAAATAAACGTGATGAATTCAATTTAAAATCACAAAACTCTGTTTGATATAAGTATATTAGACTTGAGAAAATAAGTGTTGAGAAAATTAAAGAATTTTGTAATTAATTTTAAAAGGATAAAAGTTTGATGGAATTCATATTTATAAAAATCTTAAAAAAAATAACCTGAGAAAGACAAATTCTTCATGATTGGTACATAATTATTTTCTTAAAATATTGCTATCTTAAAAGAAATAATTGACCTTGTGAGCAAACCCAGAGGACACATAATTTATTTTATTTTAAATTTAATACAGTGACGTTCACAAAATAAACACGTGCACTTAGAACTATACTTAAAAGTGTACAAATCCTTACCTCCACATGACCCATTTTTGTTCTGCATACCATACACACCAAAATAGAGATGCTAAACTTATATATATATATACATATATATATATATATATATATATATGTATATGTATATATATATATATATGTATATGTATATATACATATATATATATATATATATATGTGTATATATATATATATGTATGTATATGTATATGTATATATATAAAAGAAGGATAAAATGAATTTGAGAATCTTAGGTAGGTAATAGTGTTGTTAGGAATAATATATCCAATCATTAGTAAAATAAGGAAAAATATTAGAAATTAGATACACTTGAACTCACCTTCTTTTTTTTTAATTAATGGATTAAAATATATATTAGTAATATCATTTCTTTCCCCACACACATTTCCTAAAGATTTTGATATAATATTTTTATAAAAAGTAAAATTATATATGCATATAATTTCATACAGTATATTTTAATATAACTATTTTTACTTTTTTTTCCTCTATCCTTAAATTTTGTTGAAAAATATATGAAATAACAAATAAATAGTAATATGAATTTTAAAAACTCTGTGCTGATTATTATTATTATTTGAATCATGGTATTTTTTATTTTATATTTTAGATTTCCAGACATATATTTTTTATTTAGTACAATAATTTTTATAAAATGAATTAATAAAAATGTTAAGACATATAAAGAAATATTTAAAATTTTACTATGACATTATTTGAGTGGAATCCAACTCAAGTTGTTTAAGAGAAAGTTGTACATTTGAGTTTGTAAAACAATAAGTGCTCAGTTTGGTTAGTTTGACATTTTATATAATGACAAAAAAGTGCATAAAATAAAAAGTAAATTATTATTAATTTACAAATAGTTGAATTAGCTTAAAAAAATTTATTTACATTGTTAATCAATTAAAAGTCTAATTAAATATTTTTTTCAAATATAAATATGTTTTTTAAGAATAGAATATTTCTCTTAATAAAATCACTCGTCTTTAAAAATAAGATTATTATCAATAGTAACTAAACTTTTTCTCAAAGAATATCTAATGCAATTATATACTTCAAAAATGCATAGTTATATATATTTTTTCTTTTAATTTTTATTAAAAATTAAAAATAATTTTTCTTCAAAACTTAAATTTAATTTAGTCTCTTAATTTGAAAAATATATTAATTTAATCTTTTTAATTAAATTTTATTAAATTTATTTAAAATTTTTAAATTTAATAAAATTTAGTTTTAAAAAATAAAAAATTAAATTGATCTAAAATTTCGAAAAATAACTAATTTTAATTTTTACTAAAAATTAAAAAACTATAAATTTATTTAATTATTATTATTTAGATAATAAAATAAAATTTTACTTATAAAAATAATATAATGGATAGCATATATATGTATATATGTTTATGTTTATATATACAATATGTTAATAATTTAATTTTAATATTTGATTAACGTATTATTTTTATTGATAACACCTTAGGGATTAATCTAAAACTATACTATTTTTTTTTGCAATGATTATTAAAACATTTAAGAATATTACCATCTATAACAATCAATTACTATAAGAAAAAGTTTATACTATTAATATAATAATATTAATTTTAATAGCTAAACTCAAAATTTTGAACTTTAAAAATTAGAAAGAAAAATAAAAAATAAAAAACCCACACAACACAAGGAAAGGCCAAGACAGTGGTAGCTAAAGCCAAAGCCTGTGCTATTCCACACACACCACCTCTACTCTCTCTCTCTCTCTCTCCCTCTCTCCTTTGCTGTGTGATGATTCGTTTCTAAACCCTAATTCTCCTTGTTTGCATTTTTTCTTCATTGTTTTTTAAGCAATTTTCGAGTATTGATTAAATGGGTTTTTGTTCATTTCCAATTTTCTTAAATATTACTCTTAAAAATAACTGATCATATTTTTGCTTCTGCAAATTCTACATTTTTTTCCTTTCTTTTTTTCTTTCCTCCCTGGCTGTATGAAGAAGTAGGGAATCTCATCCATTCCTTGTGTTTCTCTTCCATTTCCGGTCTAAAAATACCATCTTTAGGAGTGTAGTGTGTTGCAAATTGCTGAAGGGTTTGGTGGGGTTGGTGACTTTGATTTCCATGGCTGCGGTTGCTGAGATTCCCGCTGATGCCAACAAAATGGATTCAAAACCTAAGGCTGAATCTGAATTCAGTGTCCAGAAGCTGGTTGACATGTTTACAAAGTTGAATCCTTTGGCGAAGGAGTTTTTTCCTTCATCATATTCTCCCAATCATGATCATCGTCTTCAGGGCTTTAATCAGCTCTCCCCAACACACTTTATGGTCAACTCTAAGCCTTCTGCTAATGAGAATTTCGCAAACAATCCAAGGGTAGGATTGTTCTGCCTTTGATCTCTCATTTCTAGTTTCAGCCTTGGTTTTTGCATGATTATGCCATGAATTTTGTTTATATGAGAATTTGTTACATTGTTAAAACTTTCATGCCCGGGTAAAGACAGAATTTTCATCAATTTAGTAAATGACGGCAAGAAGAACCTACTAGCACTAGGTGATGACCCAGAAAACAAAAATTAAAGAAACCATGATGGAATGTTCCAACTGCACCACCTAGAAAAAAGGGCGCTAGGGCAGAATGTCAATACTGATTGCAAACTGAGAATCCAAGTATTTAGCAAAGTGACAATTTTGTTGCTGCAATAAATTCTTAACTGAGATGAATCCAATTGAGTCTCAACTATTTGATTATAGTTACATGTGTTCTATGCAAATGAAAAATGTGGTTTTTCTGTATATATTAGCATATTTTGTGAGTCATAGTGTTGATTTTATGTTATGGCTGACAACTACAATTCTGGCTTCATTTTCCCGCAAATTTCTGTAGCATCAGTGATCACAACACAGCCTTTGGTGCTTATTTTGTTTCTACTGGAAAATTTGTGTTTTTATTCTTTAATTTACATGATAATTAGGTTGTCTTTCAGATATCTGTTGCTACGTACAACTTTTGTCTTGTCTGTTATCTGTCTTGTTGTATGGTTAACTCCAAATTGATAATTGATTATGACTTGTTTCACATTATGATTGTCCTATAACATATTTTGATGTGAACATTACAGTTTTTTTTTTAGCAAAGAAATCTTGCTGACAATTGTGTTTACTGAAAATTTAACCCTTTCGTTATCCTGCAGAGAAGAAATAGTTTTAACCAAGGAAGAAGGAGGGTGAGTGGAAGATCACTAAAGGCTCAAAGAGAAGATAGCATTAGAAGAACAGTTTATGTTTCTGATATTGATCAGCATGTAAGTGAATTGAGAATGACATGAAATCTTGATTTTGTTTGTTTAGTGTTTCCATATATCAACGAGTTTTACTTTGGCTAGCAAAGGTCTATCACAACCCTCCTCCTTTATTTGGGATTAGAACTCATTGATGTGTGTCCTTTAACCAAGTGAAATGACATTGTGTTAATTGTAATCCATTTAGCTGATCACCTAGTGGCATAGGGCTTTTGTTGTTCTAGTTTGTTTAGTCTACTGTTCCAATCATGGTAAACAGAATTATTTTAAGAATCTTTTGACTTCGTCTAGGTTACTGAGGAGAGGCTTGCAGCATTATTCAGCAGTTGTGGACAAGTAAGTTATGAGCCTTGTTCATAGCTTCATTAGTCTTTCTTTTTAGTTTACAATTAGATGAAAATATTACATTGCAGTATTTTAACTTTCTTTGAAGTTCTGTGTTGTGATTGTCATTTGTCCCCAATATCTTTCTATGATTATCACATAGCTTTACATTCATTTATAGTAAACTCTGTGCCTAGGTTGCTGCTGGAATTTCTTTTCCCTACTATTGTCCAATATGCTGAGCATGACCAACACGTCCCTGTTCGGCTACTTTCTTTTCTGAAATTTAGCTGTCTACTTTTCACCCAGTTGGCTGCACTTCACCTCTTAATACGACATGGATCATACCTGTTACTTGAATAAATTCTTCACTCCATTTTATACATGATTTTTGCTGTCATTTTTTCAGTCAGCTAGTCAAAGCACTTCTTTCCCTTTCGTTTCAACTTACGGTTAGACTCTTGCTTGAGTACGATTATGTTGGTTTTGACGCTTTGGTTGCTGTTATTGCTATATTTTTTCCATTTAAACACATTAAATTAGTTTGGACTTGATATAAAAGACCACAGAACTAGTATGAAGTTTTTACCTTTTAAAAAAATGCCGCTGGCTTGTTTTGGACATATTTCATCAGGCAAATTATTATCTAGAAATATTTTTGTTTTTGGAGAAATAATCTTTTATTAATGTTACGCATATACACTCATTGAAAATATCAAATCCTTAACAAAAAGGAAGTTAATCTGTTTATCTGAAGGAATCTTAATTTTTATCACTTTCATTGACCTTCTAAGTCTGACTATAATTCCTTTTGAGTTTGTGTTCATATATTTATCTTTAGTTTCAAATGAAGAATTCCGGCCCACAGATTACAGTGTTATTAAATTAGGTAGAGGTGTGGTGTAGAAAAAATTGGTCGTTGATGGAGCCCAATGGTTTTGTTGATCCATGGCAGAGTACTTATCCATGTCTACCTCCTTTGAAGAGTGACCCATTATATTTTGCTGCTCTGTTCCTTTCTACTATCCATCTCTTGAAATTGATGCATTTTCTGGGAAATCCTCTCCTTCTCCAGTAGGCCAAAACAATTTTCAGCTGTCCTAATATGTTTTCTGGAACCTGTTTAACCTCTGCTGAGTTTTTTTCTTTCTTGACCCAGGCATAGTTCATGCTCATGGTCAAGGCTTTGTTTTTAGCTGCAGCTTCTTGACACCAATTTTCTGCTGATGTTCTGTTCTGTTTCTTGAGATTAACCTCAGTCTCAAAATTAGTCTCTTTCCATTGTTAATGACTCTGTAATTATGACTTAAATGATCATTGCTTCTAGACTTGGAGTTTTGATAATTAAATTGCTAGGATGACATGCCTTTAAACATTTTTTGAGCATTTATGGGTGTATAAATTACATTTTTTTCCATTGTCTTCAGCATAGCTTCCATCCTGCCATGCGCTATGGCATCATTGTTTATTTGAGGTTGGCCATTTGATGATGCTAACCAGGATAGATTATGTTTGACCCCACCCTTGGTTGCTGTTGTAATTATTTAACTATTGTTTCCCCTGAAATGGGTTCCATCTTTCTTGTATATTGACTGGCATATAGCACGCTAATTTTTAATTTTATATGGCCCTTCTTGTTTGACATCAAGATCTTCACTACCAGTAGTAGTCACAGAGCAGAGTTTTTTAGAAATTTGATTGTGCTTCCTGACTTCTCTATCTGATATACGTTGTGTTGTTGCACAGTAATATCTCTTTTGCTGAATATCTAGGATTTAAATTTAAAAGATACATCTTTTGTTATAACTATTACCCTACTTATGCAATCAAGATGTTTTATTGGATGATTTGTATTGAAGGTAATTGATTGCCGAATTTGCGGTGACCCACATTCAGTTCTTCGTTTTGCCTTTGTTGAGTTTGCAGATGAGTGTAAGTCTTCTACTGTAAATCTTAGTTCTTTAAATTCTACTTATGGAAAATACAAAGACTTGTATTTTCAGCCATATCAAGCATTTGCATGGAATTTGTGTCTACAGATGGTGCTAGAACAGCTTTAAACCTTGGTGGTACTGTACTTGGATACTATCCAGTGAGGGTTCTTCCTTCAAAAACTGCCATTCTTCCTGTGAATCCTACATTCCTCCCTAGGGTACAGAAACTCTCTGATGCTTTATATTCATGGACATAGTTGGACTTGAAAATTCTTGTTTAGATGTAGCTTTGCCCTTTTGTTGTGATAAGAAAGCTGATTTAGACATAGTTAGAACACCTCATTTCTGCATTGTTGAAATAAATTGATTTGCAGATTTCATGAGTTCTCTTATCTCCTTGTCCCCCTTGTATATTTTATTTTTCTCTTTTCAATGAAAGCTTTCTTAAAATTTGAAACTGATTGTATTTATTGATAATTATGGTTTTGTTGTGCATGTGCTACATTGAGATGTAAGTGATGGTTCAAAATCTTTGGTCTATTAAATTTCTCTTTCTTCTGGAACATGCAGTCAGATGATGAACGCGAAATGTGTGCCCGAACTGTCTATTGTACAAATATTGATAAGAAGGTATCTTGTTACATTTTGGGGAAATACAGATGTTTTTGTTTAAAAGTAAAACTATTTTAATTTAGGAACAATTCACCATCCAGTTGGTTAGAAAGATTCAGATTGGTAATCATAACACACTTCTTGATCTTATTAGCTGCTTTTAACAAGTTTATCAGGATAATTATAAGATATGCCCATCTATGATATGTATACATCGATATTGGAGTTAAAACTATTTATGCATTATTTATTTTTCTCAAATGAGTGCAGGTTTCGCAAGCTGAAGTGAAGAATTTTTTTGAATCAGCTTGTGGTGAGGTTAGACCAAAACATAATTGGTTCATGCTATATATGTTGGAACTTATTTATGTTAGAAGAGTTGATTGACTTTGCCATTCTATTTTACAGGTTACGCGCCTGAGGCTTTTGGGGGACCATGTGCATTCAACTCGAATTGCTTTTGTGGAATTTGCAATGGTAAGTCTAGACTATGCCACATTCAGTGCCTGCTAAACTTTCATAGTTTATGATAGCAATAATTGCATCACAAACAACTAAACTAATTTAACCCATGTTGACTAGTTTAGCATTCTGTATGCTTCTAATTGATCTGTTATTCATGTCAACTGTAACGATTCAGTAGCTTTTGTTTCATAATATTCTCTATTTCATTTTGAGCTCCGTTGTCTTCCACTATTCTTTCATGCCATGCACCAGAATTTGAAGGATTCTGTTAAGAGAGATTTCATGGTGAAGAATATATAGTTGAGAATTGGTCTAGTTGAGCCCAAAGATGTTAAAATTTACCTACTGTGATAATATCCATGTAACTGACCTTCCTTGTGAGAGAAGACCTTTGTTGTTATTATATTGTTATACGCAATAGATTTTGTGTTAAATTTCTCTCAAAAGTATATCTGTATTATTATTTTATATATTGACATTTACTGAGTCCCTTATTTGACAATCATCCACTCGCTTTCCCCTACACCGCTAAAGGGGTAGTTTATATCTATGTAGTCAACCATATCTAGTGTGATAAGGCTTTTGTTACTGTTATATGAACCAGTATTTGTGTTAAAATATTATTATTTTATGTATTGACATTCACGTAGTCCCTGACTTGAGATTCTTCCACTTACTGCCCCCTTCACAGGTAAAGGGGTAGTTTATATTCAGCCAGCATTATGGTCATGAATCTACTGAACTTTCATTGTTCTATGATATGTATTTTTAAGAGAGTAAAATCTTAAAGGAGTTTGTCTCTTTTAAAACAATCAGCTATTGCTAAGAATTAAGCTTTTACCTAGCAATTTATTGTGTATTGTTCTAGATACCTAAAATGGGTTATGGATGAGTTAGATTTCATTGATCTCTTGATCTGTTCTTTGTCTTCTAGAAGCATAATTGTTAACCCATCAAGAGCTATTTACAGATCATAATGATTTTCCTTAGTACCAGGATGCATGAATTAAAATTTCTATTTTCTTAAATGGATGAAGATATTGGTGAGCTATGGAATCATCAAAATTTTCTCTTGGCTTTTGTAAAACTTGTCACAAGAACATTTACATAAACTGTACAAAGATTTAGTGATTTCTTTAGTGTTGTTCTTTCATTGTAATGAATTGTGTTATCTTGCACAAGCGGAAGATTTTGTTGACTGGCACTTTTTTCTTACTGAGCAGGCTGAAAGTGCAATTGTTGCACTAAACTGTAGTGGGATGCTCTTGGGAACTCAGCCTATAAGGTTTTTCTCCTTTCCCTATGCATAGTTTCTGTTATGCAAGTTTCAACTATAACTATTTAAGCCATATTGATTTTTTTCCTTGTTCTGTAGGGTAAGTCCTTCAAAGACTCCTGTGAGGCCAAGGGTCACTCGTCCGGCATCCCATTAACTGATCAACATGGTCTAAGACTAGAGAGAGAGAGGATATGTGGTCAACTTTCCAGTTGAGACTTGTGTGGAAAGGGTGGTGAAACTTCCCTTTGTTTCAGTATTTCCATCTTTTTCTGTCAACAGCAGTTCCTTTTTTTTGTCAGGGCATATAACTACCATGCACTAGTTAAACTTTCCTAGCATCCAGTCTTGATCTTGAAACATTTTACCGTATCTACATTGAAATGGTTCAGTTTCTTCTTACTTGGAGCGAGTGTTAATCGTACTTCATAACTTGCTTTAATCTTTTACAGAATTACAGGCGTAATTCTTATAGTTCAGTATTTTTTAGCAGCATCTGAATTGGGCAACCTTTCAATAGAGTGAGGATATCTGATTTTGAGTTCCCTCGAATTGGAAATGGGTTTGATGCAAATACTTTTACACTGTCAATTATCAGAAATTATTGTCGTCACTTTAAGGTAATTATGATAAAAATTGACAAATTTTCGTCTTAGTTGGTTACAATATTGTAAAAAAAAGGAACATTTATACTAGTTGTGTACACTAATTGAATTCTTACACGGCATGGTTGTGGTGCCATCACTTTAAGGTAATTATGATAAAAATTGACAAATTTTCGTCTTAGTTGGTTACAATATTGTAAAAAAAGAAGAAACATTTATACTAGTTGTGTACAGTAATTGAATTCTTACACAGCATGATTGTGGTGCCTGCCGCCTATCATACTACATATTTGGTTTGATATCAGATTATGTTAAAATGATTCTGACTCAATGACATTTAAATTGAAAGTTATTTGATTGACTTCATTTTATTCAGAAAGTGGATCCAAGGTTCTCAGGTGGTCGATATTGTTGGTCTTTATTCTGAAACAATTTGGAATTTATCATTGCTTAATGTTCTTTATTTGGGTGTCCTTACCTCAATACTTGTGATTAGGCAGCATCTCAACTTAGTTTTGAGAATTTAGGCACATATGCAGATTTGGCTGGACCAGTGAAAACACTGGTCCCCTACAGAACATCTGAATATAACACCTTTTTCTTATCATTTTTTTTTAATGAAAGATGCAAAGCATCAATCCTTGTGTAATTTCTATACTGTTGTGTGGTTCCTTTCGGCAGGTTCCTCTATCTTGGATTCCCACTAAACCTGGAATTGATTCTATTATCTAAACACCTTTTAGGAATGTCCGATGCTAATTGATAAATGAGCTGCATTAAATAAAAACTTAGATATGGAAAACATCCCAGGGTAAATGATGTTAACCAACCTTAGATTAAGAAAATGATACTCTAATATCCTTTTGTTTTAAAAAAGATACTATCTTCTTTATAGTTTAATAAATAATAGACACTTCCCTTGTTTTATTTAACTATAACACATTTATTTAAACTTTAATAAATAATTTTGAAAGCTAAAAGCGAAAGCTTTAAAATATAAAAATTAAAGTTTTAAGTTTTTGTGAACATCGGGAGAAGTGTTGCAAGACCTCAAGAGTGGAGTTGTCTACTTTGTAGTGATGGCGAAAAAGCAGAAGAAAAGTATTCAGGAGCAGATCAATGGTATACATGTAGTAGAAGAATTCACATGTGTTTCTAGAATAAGTATCGAGGTTGCCACCAAGTCGAGAGGTGTACTTCGCTATAAACCTGGTGCTTGGAGTGAGACCAGTATCATTGGCTCCGTATCGTATGGCTCCTACAGAGTTGGCAGAGTTGACAGAGTTGAAGAAGCAGATTAAAGAGCTGATTGAGAAAAAGTTCATCAGGCCAAGTGTTTCGCTGTGGAGTGCTCCTGTGTTGCTGGTGAAGAAGAAAGATGAAAGTTTGAGGTTGTGTGTAGACTATTGGCAACTGAACAAGGTTACGATCAAGAACAAGTACCCGTTGCGGAGGATCAATGATTTGCTAGATCAATTGAAGGGCACATGTGTGTTTTCGAAGATAGACTTGAGGTCGGAATATAATCAAATTCTTGTCAAGCCTGATGATGTACAAAAGACAATGTTTCATTCATGTTACGAGCATTATGAGTATGTTGTGATGCCTTTTGGGGTGATGAATGCTCCATCTATATTCATGGATTACATGAATCACATTTTTCGTTCTTGTTTGCATAAGTTTGTCGTTGTATTTATCGACGGTATTCTAATCTACTAGAAGAGTTGAGGGGAGCATGCTGAACATCTAAGGATGACATTGGAGATTCTAAGGGAGCATTAGTTGTTTGGAAAACTATCGAAGTGCGAGTTCTGGTTAGATGAACTATAGTTTCTTGGTTATGTGATTTCTGCCTAAGGAATATCTATTGATCCAGTCAAGGTTGAGGCGATGTTGAAGTGGAAGCATCCTACGTCAGTAATTGAAGGTTTGACAGGTTATAATCAGAGGTTTGTCGTGAGATTCTCAAAGATCGTGGGTCCTTTGACTTAGTTGACTCGAAAGGATTAGCCGTTTGTGTGGACATATTAGTGCGAGGCTAGTTTTGAAGAAATACCCACCAAAATGTTCGTTTCATTGGCCAAAATGTGTGTTTCATTAAACTTTTGTACATCAAAACATTAATGTTTCAACATGGCATACACTTTCATAAGTTGACCAACCCTTTGACTAGGGGCATCCATACAAATACAAAAAATTAAGAAAAAGACCAATCAGAAATAAAAGAAAGAAGAAAAAGGGCTATTTAGAAATTAAAGAAATAAAACCTATTTGAACAAAAAGCTTAAAGAAAAACATTTTTATCAAAAATATTTTCAGAAAAGATTAAATGCCTACTTATTTAAAATCACTAAAAATACTACAAAACTAAAGAATTAAGAGAAAAACCTTAAACTAGCCTAATTCTAAACAATTAAAGACTAAATTGAGCTAATGTAGACTCCTAAACATAGAAAAAAGATGCAAAACTAAGGAGTTATTTAGCAAACTTGAAGGAGAAAGCATGAAGAATTCTAAGAGAAGACAACTCATAAGGTGAGAACTCAAGAAGAGAAGTCTTGCAATTTTGGCAAAGGGACTTTACATTCAATCAAGTTCTAAGAAATATACAAAGAGTGTCTCTCCTTTTATAGGAGAAGGAGAAAGGCTAAAGTATAAAAGGGAGCCTAAAGCATTTAATGGAGGGGCTTAAACATTAAATGTGAAGAGCCTTATCCATATAACTAACTTAGTCAAAGCATTTCTCCATCTTTAAATGAAGGAGCGTATGCTTGTAATTAACTTGGTCAAAGCATTAAATGAAAATGCTCCTTTTGTAACTAACCTCTTCTAAACCTTTTAGGTGCTAGCTACTTTATTAAGGCATTAATGATACTCTAAGCTACTCTTAAGGGCATTAAGCCTTCTAAACAAAGCTAAATAATATTTTTGGCTAAATACAAGGCCTAAAATGAACTATATTACATATTTACAAAAGATGTTTAAGATACAAGAAGACCAAAAATGTGATTCTCCACAAGACTAGAATCCTTGAAGTTCCATCTTCCTCTTCCAAATTCTTAACCATGGCTCTTTATGAGAGGTCCAATGTATTCTAAAACTTTAGGGAAAAGAACAACAACCTTGAAAGTCCTTCTTCCTCTTCCAAACTCCTAGCCTTAGCTTAAGTTGATACTCCCTCGATGGATCTCCATTTAGTTCCCAAGATGGATTCCATCAATGCGTCTTCCAATTGATTGTGGATGTAACTCAGAATGGATGCCCATGTCAGCCAAATTTTCTCGTTCTTTTACCCCATCTTTTGTCTTTCTTTTTACATTTAGTAAAGTCCCAACGACACTATTACATACATTTTTTTCAACATGCATCATGTCTATGTAATGTTGTACATCAAGTTTACACAATTATGGAGGATTAAAGAATATTGATTGTTTCTTCCATATGTTTTTCTCAATGTTCTTTTTTTAATGTTTTTTTAACACAACACCAATGTTCTTCACTTGGTTTTCTACTTCTTCACCATTGTGAGGTCTCGACACAACATCATCTTTAAGACTTTCATTAAACACTTTTTTCAATCTATGGTAAAGGTCATTTCGAGGAAGGAATCTTCGATGTCTTGTATACACAATTTTCTGGCCATGCTTTAATTTAAGATAACTACTGTTTTCTTCATAAATGGGACACGCAAAATGACCTTTAACACTATAACCACTTAATTTTCCCTGTGATGGGAATTCATTTATGGTGCAAAACAACATTGCATACAACCGAAAGTTTTCTTTAGAATATGAATCAAAGATCTCGATGCCCTCTTCCCACAACATTTTCAAATCATCAATTAACGGTTTCATATATACATCAATGTCATTTCTAGGTTGTCTAAGACCCGATATCATCATAGGTGGAAAACAATCATTTCAACCAAGGTATTATAGGCAAGTACCACATCACCTTAGCAGGTGGACCATCATTGTCTTCATCAACATTATTTCCATTAACATGCTTCTTAAATTGTGATAAACCACATGTTGGGCACACCTTCAGCGAAACATACTCATCTCTATACAGTACACAATCATTGGGGCATACATGTATCTTTTAGTATACCAAACCCATTGGACATAGAATTTTCTTCTCCTCGTAATTACTGATAGGTAGCGTGTTATTTTCTAGAAGCACCTCATTTAGCAAGTCCAACAATTCTGTGAAATTTTTATCGGTCCATTCGTGCCTTGCTTTTAAACTAAAGAATTTCAAACTTGCCGACAACCGTGTAAAGTTAGTGCATCCTAGATACAACTCTTCCTCTAATTGTTCTTAAGAGAATTATATAAATCAGTTCTTCCAAAATTTTCTTTACCAACATCACGTAACATGACCTCTAAATGATCAATCATCCATTTATCCACATAATTTTTTCCTCTTGACATTGTAGTACTTTTCCATGCCAAATCCAACATGTATAACTCCCTATTATTGCATAGATAAGTAGATAATCACAAATGTTGTCTAAGTCTTCAAATATTTGATTAAGACATTGAACACAAGGACAAAAATATGTCTCATTCACTGGGTTTCGTGTTCTTGAACATATTGTCAGAACTCAAAAAGTCTCTTTTTATACTCTTGATTGATATGACTTTCATTCATCCAGCTTCAATTCATACTACTTTTAAAAAGTTTATAAAAAATTCAAATGCAAAAAAATCACATTAAAAATTTTATCTAACTTATAAGAAACATACAAATATCAAAGACAAATTCAACAAACAACACACAAAGTACAATAACTAAACTGTAGAAATGTGTAAGCCTTGTTTCCCAACCAAGAGAGGGAGGGGGGGGGGGTGAATTGGTTGTTATTAAAAAAATATGTTCTTTTTGAAATCTTTGAAAATCTTTTGCACTTTCTTGAAAGACAAGCAAATAAAGATTGTAATGCAATTAAAGGAGTTAAGAGATAGAAAGACAAACACTAAGATTTTTATACCGGTTAGACCTCAATGCCTACATCCAGTCCCTTTCAATCAACCTAATATTAAAAGCCTCGTCACTATAAAGATTGAGTTATAAAAAAATACTTACAAAGACCCTCTGTCAATGTAATCTCCTCTCCAACTCATAATCTAATATAGAAGAATAACACAGGAAGAACAATCCTCTTTCTACAAAACACCCTTTGAGAATCCTCTCAAAGTAACCAGAACCTCACGTTCTATTCCTGGCAACAGGGAAACCTCAATCCTCAGATTGCAAAATTAACAATACTGATCAGGTACGAAACACCTCAGAGTACGAATGATGATCAACCAATGAAAGCACACATAACATCCTTCAAGAATCCTTAAGATCTTCCAAACTAGCGTTTCTTTGATTATTGGAGAATGAGAACACCTTGAATTTCTTTCTCAACCCACTTTTGTCAGATATTAAAGATCAAATGTTCAAAAGTTATCAATGCAGAGAACGCTATGCGTCAATATATAGTTTTTCTCAAGTCTGACCCATATTAATCAATTACAAAATTAATGTAATCGGTTAAGCAATTATCACTGCTATACCAGAATTACATCAAAACAAATTTAATAGATTACACAATTAATGTCATCGATTGGACAATTAACATAAGTTAAAACAATTCAAAATATAAACGTTATGTTATTTAAGACTTATTATGAAAACAATTTTCAGTGTGCACAGAGTTTAACCGATTAAGAAAACTGTGTAATCGGTTAAGTATTACACTTAAGCAATTTTGAAAACATTTTCATTTGAAAACTCATCTCTACCCTTAGCAATCAAGTGTTAGCAAAGGCATAAGTTTTAATCGATTATTTATATGATGTAATCGGTTAAAACTTGCAGTTTGCCACATTTAATCATTTGCTGATATCTGATGAGTCTAATTGATTACATAAACACTGTAATCGATTACTTCATACAAATATGCTTTTGCAAAGAGTTTTGTTATTCAAAATAATGAATATGCATACTACAAATATAAACTCATGTATAACCACAGTAAGTATGCAAACCAAACAGTTCAGGCACAAACAAACATATTAAACAACTAAATAATTCAGTTGTTGTGCAAAAACTATTAAAACACTTCTGTTGTTCTCATCATAAAAAACACGCAAGCGTTTGGGTTTAGCTTTCACATAACTCACCCTATTAACAGAAACTAAAAAACACATATGGAATAAATTTGACTACATTGCAATGTCTATCAAAACCAACAAACTAACCTTGATAGAAGAGAGTCGTTGACATCAATGGAAGTGGAGAACTTCTCTTTATTAGCGGTGGACCTTCATGGAGAACGAAAACATGAAATGAATACATAAACAACAAACAAAATTGTAACCACCACTTGAAAAAACATAAACATATTTATGGTAAATAACACAAAAGTTACCTTTGTTCTTCCTTGCCTTCGTAAACGAATTAGTTGGTTCACTTGGAGGGATGAAGTTTCAACTAGAGTAATCATGTCAATACGAAACGAAAAAATGATAAATGTAAGACCCGTGAAAAATAAAAATATCTTTTTATTTTAATAATTATATTGTGTTGTATTACGTAATTAAATATGGTGTGTAATTGTGTGTTAGAAAGTCTCAAACTAGTGGATAAAAATTAATTAAAATTAGTGTTTATTTAAATTTTTGAAACTTCTTGAAAAAGAACTTAAATAATATTGTCTGTGTTAATATATTAGCAAAGGAAAGTGGTGTTGTGGTTTGTGTGTGCGTGATATGGAACAACATGCCTAGATAGAAATAAACCTAAGAACTAAACAAGAACAATTAAGAAATAGAATTAAAAAAACTAAAAATGTAAGAGAGAAAGGAAAGGAAACTTATGAATTCAAAGACATGCCACTTGAAAGGATCCAAGATAAATTCTAAGGAGGATGGTCACTTGTTCTTCATAAGATAAAACCCAAAACTAGACTAAGAGACAAAATTCCATCTCAAAGAAGTAATGCAATTCAATGTAAAACACTCTTTTATATTCAAATTTGAAGGTGTATGTTACAAAGGAGGCCATAGGTTGCTTATATAGGTGTAGGAGAGGAAGTAGGTTGAGTAAACTAAGGAATGCGGGACTTAGAGACCTTAAATATGAAATGTACCTTTTAAAACAGGTTTTAGGTTTCACATCTCTTAATTCTACATCAACCTAAATGTATATAAGCTACCTATCTAGCCTAAAGATCAAAACTAAAATTATACATGGGATATCTTGTAATACAAGCAACTAAACGGAGAAGAGACTTATTTATTCTTCTTTCTTTTAAGTGCAAACAATGTGAAGTCCCACATTGCTTGCACCTTAAAGATAAAAAGAATATATCATCTTTTCTACAACAAACACTAAGAAAAAAGAAACAATAGAGACAAAATACAAGCCAAGAAACCTACTTTACTCTTTTTGTACAAGGGTATAAAGGAGCCAAGAAATAAGATGATTTCCTTTATCCATGTTTCTTGTCATCCTTTTATTCTCTTCATCCTTTACCTTATTTATGATCACATCATTCCACGCTCCCCCCAAGGTTGAAGAGGATTTGACCACGAATCTGGCAAATCTGCAAAAGGAGAAAGATCAAACACATTGAAAGTAGAATGAACATTATAAGTATTAGGCAGATCAATCTCATATATGCATTGTCATTTATTTTTCATAGGACTTGAAAGGGACTATCTCCACTAGGATTGAGTTTGGATTTCCTTTGAGAAGAAATCTATCAAATGAACCCATACCCAACCACCAGGAGAGAAAATGACTTTCTTCTATGCTTATTGACACTAGATGCATGCTTTTGATTGGTGTGCTCAATGTGACTCTTGACTCTATTGTGCAAATCTTTAAAAATTGAGCTTTGGACACACCATCTAAGCACATTGACCCAAAATTAGGAAGAGGAAGAAGGTCAAGTGGAGTGAGCAGATTGAAACCATATGCAAAGTGAAAAGGAGAGTGAAAGGAGGTAGAGTTGACAACCATATCATAAGCAAACCCAATATGGGGCAACAACTCTTCCCATTAGCATGGATTGCCCTCAAGATAACTTCCCAATAATTGTCCCAAAGTTCCATTAATCACCTCAGTTTGATCATCAATTTGTGGATGTCAAGTGGTAGAGAAAATGAGTTTAGTACCCAACTTGTTCCACAAAGATCTCCATAAATGACTAAGGAACTTGGAATCTCTATCAGAAACTATTGTCTTAGGCAAACCATGTAGACGCACAACCTCTCTAAAGAATAAATTAACAATATGGACAACATCATCTACTATGTGGCATGGAATAAAATGAACCATCTTTGAAAATTGGTCCACTACCACAAAGATAGAGTTCATCCCACGTTGAGTCTTAAGTAAGCCCAAAACAGAATCCATATAAATATCAACCTGTGGACTACTAGGCATAGGAAGAGGAGTGGATAAGCCATGAGGATGGGTGGTGGACTTAGCATGCTTACATGGAATGCATTGACTATAACACTTAGCTACATGTTTATGCATATGAGGCCAATAGAAATGACCTTGAAGAATAGCTAAAGTTTTTGCAACCCCAAAGTGTCCCATCAATCCCCTCTCATGTGCTTCTTTAATTAAGAGAAAAAACAATGAACTCTTGGGTACGCAAAGGCATTTCTTGATAACATAAGGAAATTGTTACAAGAAGTCTACCCACTTAGCATGTCTCTTATTGAGTTTGCTTTGGCTTTTTAAATGTTTAAAAGTCTCATGATCACTATGGATCACAAACTCTTTTGAAAGTAAGTAATATTGCCAAGTTTGCAAGGCTCGAATAAGAGCATATAATTCCTTATCATAGGTAGAATAATTTAGGTGAATCCCTTTGAGCTTCTCACTAAATTAAGTAAACCCTCTTGAAGAAGCACAACCCCAATGCCTACATTAGAAGCATCACACTCAACTTCAAATGAGCTAGAAAAGTCAAGCAAGGCTAAAATGGGAGCATGAGTTAACTTGTCTTTAAGGACTTGAAAACTCTTTTGTTTCTCATCCCCCCACTTGAAACCTACATCCTTCATTACTCTGTCACTCAAAGAAGCAAGGAGAGAAGAGAAATTAGGCACAAAGTGGCAGTAAAAACTAGCTAGGCCATGAAAACACATAATATAAGTGATGGAAAAACAACAAGGTAAATAAGGAATAAAACATGAACAACATGAAAATAAAAATGATAGGTAAGGATCAAGAAACTTAGCTCTTGTAGAACTTAAGCTCTTGATACCAAATGATAGCCTTCTCCTCCAAGCAAGGAACTATGAACTAGAAGAGATGTTATGGTAAGGATAATGGTATGGAAGCTATAATGGAAAAAGGTGAAGTGAGCTCACGGTTTTGGTGATGGTGGGATGGTGTTTGATGTTACTCGTAGAGAGATTGAGATAACTCTAAAGGAAGGTGGCTAGATGATACCACATGTGATGCTCTAGCCTTGACTTTAGAGACTAATAGAAATTGCTCAACAATTTGGTACCATTTCATTATTAATGTCAAAAGTGAAAAAACAATGGTGGAGACACATTTATTTATTAGCTTAGGGTGTCTCCAATTTGTAGAAGTAAAACCCTAAAAACACAAGCTTGACCTAACTTGGAGACCAAGATGAAAGCCCTTTCCATTAAAAGGAGGAGGCCACTAACTATGGAAAATCCTTCCAATGAGAGCATGTCATATGACCACACCCACCAAAGGTAAGACGTCCCACACTTGCTTACAAAGCTAAGTTAAAACTTTGACCACATAGGTCAACACGCACTAAAGACGTCCACTTGGGTCAACATTTGGTGTTGACCTTTGTTGGCCCAAGTTGACCAAAAACTCTACAATACTTGGCCAATAATACAAAGCCCAAATTATTCCTATTCTATTATATGTTCTATCCTGGCCCATGATGGACCAAGAGAAAGAGTTTAGTCCCACTTTCCATAGATGACTTCAATCCTTCTTAAATGTTCTTGGTCATGGCTAGGGGGTATGTCATCAGTAATCTTTGAACCTAACCATTTTCTCATATTTGAAGCATTTAGTAGTAGTCTGTTAGTAGGAAAAAGAGTGAAAAATGTTCACTTACTTGATATGCATCATGCATCAAATATTATACATTGTTTTCTTACAAGATAATATGATACATGGTTATGGCATAAAACACTTTTTCACATACACATCATCATTTAAATAGAAATCATTTGGTTGAAGGACTACCACAAATCAAGTTCGTAAAGGAAAAAGTATGTGAAGCTTAAGATGGGCTTATTTAGACCTTCACGAACTATAAGTCTTATGAAGTACTTGGAGAAACACTAGAAGAGGGGGTTGAATAGTGTTATTGGAAAACTTTTCGCAAACGAGATAATATAACATTTTTGTCGAGGATTAAAGGGATTTACGTAAGTTGTTAAACCCTCGACTTTAGATATCAGTTTAAGTAATAAATTCTTTCTAGTAAGTGATTTTTAGTTGTTTAAAAAACTTGGCTACAACGTTTTGATAAAGTTTGCTCTTTAATAAAAAGTTGTTTAACAACAAGAGCTTTAAAATCAATTAAAAATAAAGTTCAATTGTAGGATTTGTAAGAGAAACGTTTAAAGAGAATAAAGTAATAAACACACATTCGTTTTTATACTAGTTTGCTCCACCGAGCTACATCCAATCTCCTCTAACACCTTAGAGGGTTCCACTATAATCTTCAACAAGATTACAACTAAGTATTCTCACCACTCCTAGTATCCCTAGTCACTCTAAGTAACCACTAACTCATACCGAGTTTCACCCACTCCTGGTTGCGCAATATTCTTCGCCATTCCTCGTATCCCTAGACACTCCATATATCCTCCAGATACACTTGTTTAGTTGAGTTTCACCCACTCCTGGCTTCCACTAGACACACCCGTCTAGCTATCATTTAATTCCTCAAAGTTAAATGTAAAGTGCTTTAATTCTCTTCAGAATTTACAATTAAACGTTTGATTACAAGTCCTTAGACAATAACTCTCGTAGAGAGGATATATGTTTAATGAAAATCAATCTAATAGACTCACTGAGTGTTTTCTATCTTCTCTATTCTTACATCAGTAAGCTTATATATCGATGAAGCTTGAGAATGTTTCTTTTATTAAGCTTTTCTCTCTCATATATTCTCTTTTAAGTGCGTGCGGTTTTTTAGCTTTTCTCTCAATGTTGTTCGCTTGAGCTCTTTCTTTCTATATGTTATTCTCTTGATTCTCTTTTTGAATCATGTTCTATTTAAAGGCTTATATAAAAGATATCCATTAGACAAAGCTTTTTCCTTGATCCTTGAGTCTTCTCAGTCTTGTTGTATGAAGCAGCCGTTGGTTAAAGTCAACTTGTTAGTGCAAACTTTTTTTTTCAACACTTTGACAAAAGTAAGTAGTATATTTATCTGGCACGACTTCTGATAAGGAGAACATTTCATGATTGTCTTCTTTGTTCCTAACATCCACTTCTGATTTATATAAGATGGAGTAGATGGATGCGTGTAATAGGAAATCTGCATAAAGTAGAGTAGATACACATGCAACGGATATGTTTTTTCTCTTATTGTTTTTTTAAAACGTTGAAAATTTAGTGGCATTTAATGCCTGTTTAGAACAACAAAGTGTTTTTTTTTTGTTTTCTATCATTCAGGTAGGATTTGATCATTTAAGCTTCACACTAAGATACTTAGCAATTGATTGAAGACTTCACCATTGGATGAAGTAGATCGTTTGACACATGGTATTGTCTAGTCTATGTAAACACTTTAGATTTTTCTCTGTTCTATTCAACAAGTGTTTCCTATCTCAAATTTTTGGAGTGTCATTTGAGGCTTTCAGCGTGCTTTCCAAAAACTTCGTTTTGACACTTTTATCTATTGAAACATATTGAGAGTTTATTTGACTATCGTCTAGCGAAGTATAATATTTGGATTCCGAAAGACTCTCATTGACACATTAATTTAGGAATCATTTAGTGGTACATCTTGTTCATACCTAGGTGTTTTACTAAGGCTTTGCTTAAGCTATTTGGGTTTCTTTGAGCACTTTCACACATCACTTACATTTTAACTATTTTTTTATTTTAATGATAACATTGTTATATGCTCATTTTGTTTAATGATAATTGTTAAACTTCAAAACACATGAGAGCGTTTAAACAGTTCAATCTTATAAACAAACTTGTCTTAACAATCTCTCCCTTTTTGATGTTTAACAAATACACACTTTAAACAATATGATTTATTTTTTGTTAGTTTAGCGCATAGGTGCATTTGTAAAACATTTAAAGTTTTTAGTTGTTTAAATATCTTGCGAGTTCATTTTTATTATTGGTTTGTCTTATATGGATGCGAGTTAGTTTTCAATAGTTGTAACAAATAATCCGAGCATGATAAATAATCAGATCACAACATATGTAAAAGAATGATATTTAAGCACATAAACATAAACATGTTACATTAACAAGAATGTGTACAATGTTATGCATGAACTTCTAAGAATCTAGAGACTCCCCCTAATTCTATGATATCTTATTATATCCTATCGTATAATGTAGTCCCCTTGAGTACATGCTCCTAGATGTTGACGTGTCTATCTCTTTTCTCCCCCTTATTTGATAAACATGAAAAGGGGTGAAAGGAGAAGGGGAGAGAATATCACCGCCCGACAGAGATGGTGTGAGCGAAAGATGGTAGAAAAGAAGAGAGAAGAGGTCAAGGAAGTAAAGTGAAGGAAAGGAGAAGAAAAATGGTGATAGGGTAAGGTAAGGTCCAATTTTGAAAGGTGCAGGTTAGGTTGGAGAACTATTTGAGTAAGGTAGGTAAGTTTTGAATATGTAGAAAGGAAAGAGTGTTTGATTATTATATCCATCTTGGTTCAGAGATAGGATAAGATGATGATGGTGATGATGATTTGGAGGTTCAGGTGGTGGTTTCATTGGTTTGGATGATTGAGAGTATGAGAACTCAATGAATATTGCAGAGAGCATTCGAGAGAGTGGAAACGAGAGTGAGAGAAAGTGCAGTAGATTAGGTTTTTCAAAGGAGTGAATGAGTTGGAAATGAAAGGAATTGAGTTGATTTAAATAGAGTGGGAATGTTAGTTATAGTCTTTTGTGATTTGTCTTTTCCATTAAATGCACTCTGTACAACTTGGATTTGAGAAGGAATTTTGTATTTATCAAAGACTGAGATATTTTGGAAAGAAGCACTAAACGAATATGTGTTGAAAAGGTGGCAGAGTCAGAAGATTTGTCTTCTCGAGGAGGAAAAAGATTTAATGGCTTGATTAATACGCAACTGGTGATAATTAAGGTGATTTATGGTAAAGGCTCAGATTTTGAATTTTGGTGATATGTCATTTAAGGTTTTTAGGAATCCTAGACAATTGCTAGAGATGGGCTCAATCAATATTAGACACAATTTATGCATGTATGTAGTTGTCTTGTAGATTTGTCTTAGACGAAGTTATATATGACGTCACTTAGACGATGAGTCTTTGACATTTCTCTCTAGACACTATATGAATGCACTAAATAAGTTGAGTCACATTCAATCAACGACTTTCATACCAACAAGGGTGATTAAACGATCAAGTCTATCTTCAACTGATTGTTTAGTGATGTCAGCTAGCTAATCTTCTGTGTTTACATATTGTAAATCCATAATACCTGTGTTAACATGATCATGTATGAAGTGATGTTTGACTTCATTATGCTTCGCGCGTGAGTGCAATGTAGGATTTTTAGATAAACTAATAGCAACATTATTATCACAATAAATAGGGATCTTACTTTCGAAGTAGTTGTAGCCTTTTAATTGGTTCCTGATCCAGAGCAGTTGTGAGCAGCAATGAGTGACAAATATATCTACTTTTGCAGTTGATAATGCAATTGTATTTTGCTTCTTGCTTAACCACAAAAAGTGGCAACCTCCACTTGTGCTTTTGCGTTCTATTTTGTGTCCATTATAATCAGCATCGTAGTAGCCTTCTAATTTGAAGCTTTCGCTTCTTTTGTAGCATAGGCCGAGATTGATTGTTCTTATCAAATAGCGAAATATTCACTTAAGAACACTGAGATGAATTTCTCTAATATATTTATATCATAATATTCTTTTATACTATATATCAACATAATGTATCATTCTAGAGAATGACACTCTCTCATATTCACTCACACTCATATAAATCCAAATTATCTTTCTGATTTAAGTGACAAAGGTCTTTTGCAGAGAGCAATTTTTCTTATATTTCAGTTCTCATGAACATTTATCAAAATTCATCAAACCATTTAGATTTCGCGAAGACTAAAGCTTTAAATCTCAATAAAAACATAATTTTGACAAATTATTTTGTGTATAAACTAACTTACAAGGGAAATTAATTTTAATTTCTTTCAATTTTTGAAAAAAGAAATTATGGAAAACAACATCGTTTAAATAAATATATAGTAAGCTTACTATCTGTTATAATAATCAACTGAAAAAGCCATACTTTTAAGTATTTGTGATTGAACTATAAGACTGTTTCATATTATCGGTGCATGATTAATATTAGATAATTTTGTTAGAAATTTGAATTCCTTTAACGGTTATAATGTTTTCGTTCGGAATATTTTTATTTTTAAGAATAAAAAATATATTATTACATTAGTCTTCGCAATTATATATCCTTTCAAACAATAAACAACTTCTCGCTGTCGCTGTTATCATTGACACCTTATTTGTATTCTTTTAGTTTAACTAGTAATAGTAAAATAATAATAAAAATAATAGTAAAAAATAAAATTGATAAAACCAATTTATAATATATAAAAAAAATAAAAATTTCATTAAAAAAAAATGAGTTTTATGAAAAATGAGTTAGTCTTAAATCCAAATAAAATTAAAATTGATACATGTTCTCCAACTAAAAAACATTTTTTAAAGAGTGTTGAACTAAGTGACCAAAATGTGGAAAGAAGCAAAAGTTTGAGTGGAGTGCAAAGTGCCACGTGATAAAGTCAAAGTTTGTACCCACAAAAAATAAATAAAGCTGAAATTTGTCAATATATACTTTTGTCGTAGGAGATGAATTAGTCCTTTGTGAACTATGAATGAAGAGACTGTTTCCTTCTTAATGTATTAATTTTCTTTTTTCTGTTCACAGCGGAGACGACAACTTTGACATATGATTATAATGTCTTATGACAAAACTTTATTTTGCTTCTGTTTTATTCTAGAACCAAATCTCGATCCAAACCTTAAATTTAGTTGCGCCTGGTTTTAGCTTCGTTCACGTCAACAACCATAACAATAAGACACCTTCTTCATTTAATTTATACTTAATTCATTAAAATTTTATTAAATATTGAAATTATTTTTTATTTTCGTTTAAATATTTCATCGTTTGTTTTTATTTTTGTACGTTATAAAAGATTCAAAAGAACAAACGTGAATTAATAAAATGTGATATAAAGAAAATAAAAATGAGAATTACATCAATTAACAACAGGAATGACAAAATATTTAAATAAAATAAAAATTATTTTAAATATCCAAACAAAATCTTTAAATTAAGCTTCTAAAATAAGATAACGGAGGGCAACGAAGACTTTGACTAAATCTACACTAAAGGAATGTGCCTTCATTCGAGAGAAAAAGGTAAGAGCTCGTTCTTTCCTTCAGTTCTCTGATTGCTTCGTGCAAGATATTCATTCGTATTTGGACAGGTCCAACTCTTTTTTATTTGATGAAGACATAATTAATTAATTATATTCTACTCTAATTATTCATGCGTATAATTACAAAATGTTCATCAACTATTCTTCTTTGATTCTACCAAAAACAAACAAATCCATTTTATTTCATAAAGTCGAAATTTTATTTCACGCGTAAAATTAACATGTGTATTAACAGATTTTATTTATTTCATTTTGTATCATACTTAATTTGACTCTCAATTATATAATTAAAAATTTAAATGTGGGTCTCATTTTATCTTACTTAGTGGATACGGATAAAGATAGAAAAGAGTGTGCATTAATTTCACAAACTTGAGACACAAAGAGAGTAGAAAAATTAGTTAATATATTCACTAAGCAACTTCCATTAAATTGTGATTTCGAGTTTGGTTTATTAACAAGCAACTTGTATAAAAAGTATTTCGTATGTGCACTATGGAGAAAGTATAAATTACTTGAGAAGTTAAAAAAATTTATGTTTTGCTTAAGAGACAATTAAATAAAGAAAATGCATATGTATTGATGATGATGATGAGTACTCTAGATCCATTGATATCTATTGTATAGGATATCAAACTTTGAAAAAACTATCTTGTGCCACTGATAATGAGAAGAATGAGTGTCGGAGTGATCTTCATAACATTTCATTACTCAAAAACTTAAAGTAGATATAAAAGGGTGTGAAAGGTAAATTTATAGAGTGATTCATGTCTCTCCACGGTGTCTAAGAATGATCTTGATGATCAAGTGTGATAAGTGGATCAAATGTCATGTATTAAGAATGTTTACAATGCATAGTTCGTGAGTAAACATGAGATGCACATGTTGGAGTGAAATATGACTCGTGCGTTGGGTGCTCTAGTTCATAGGCTGAGTGCCACTAGGCGAGCCTAGATGTGTGCTAGGCAAGTCCATACATCTCCAAGTGAATAAAACCTTCACTTCTCTTCCTTTTGATGCATCTTCAAGTTCTTTTTGGAGCTTTATCACCCTGATACAAGTGATAGGCCATTGAATAGAGTTTGGGCTTGGGCCCAAGTCATCATCCCTTCCCTCTTGAAAAAGATTTGTCCTCGAATATGATGAGTCATCCTCAGCCTTAGAATCCCCTGCAAAAGGACGAAGATCAACAACATTCAAATGTTGCATAGACTACATAATCCTTAGGAAGGTCTAGTTGATATGCATTGTTATTGACCTTCCTAAGAATTTTGAAAGGATCATCTCCTCTAGGAATAACTTTGGACTTCCTTTGGTTTGGAATTCTATCTCTTCTTAGATCAAGCGAAACTAAATCCCCTTCATTGTAGATCATCTTTTTCTTCCTCTAATTATGATATTTTGTGTGTCTTTCAGTTTGTTACTGAATTTGGGTCTCAATTCGCTCATGAAGATCCTTTATGAATTGTTATTTAGATACCCCTTCTTTATGAATAAAATCAAAAGAAGTAGGAAGAGGTATCAATCCATAGGTGTTAATAGATTAAAACCATAAACAACCTCAAAAGAAGATATCTTAGTAGTTTTATAAACTACTCTATTATATGAAAACTCAATATGGGAAGATACTTATCCCAAGATTTATGGTTCCCCTTCAAACTTACCATCAACAAGGTGGATAGGGTTCTATTCATTACTTCATTTTGTCCATCCCTTTGGGGATGACAAGTAGTTGAAAAAGAGAGCTTAGTCCCTAATCTATACCATAAGGTCCTTCAAATGTGACTAAGAAATTTGGTATCCTTATCAGAAATGATTACGCGAGGTAAACCATGAATTTTAACCACATCTTAAAACAACAACTTAGCAATATTGCTTGCATCATCTACTTTGTGGCAGGATATAAAATGGGCCATTTTGCTAAAACAATCCACTACCACAACAGTAGAATCAAAACTCCTTGCAGTTTTTGGGAGTCCTAAGACAAAGTCCATACTAATATCCTCCTAGGGGGTTGAAGCAATATGTAAGGGAGTATAAAGTCCATGAGGCATTGCTTTAGATTTGGATTTTAAACAAGTAATGCATATATAATACTGTCTTTGGACATCTTTCCTCATATAGGGCCAAAACAATTTGTATTTTAGCATGCTTAGGGTTATATCTATCCCAAAGTGTCCCATTTAACCACCCTTACGTCTTTCTTCAATAAGGAGTTTTCTATGTGAACTTTGGGGTATGCAAAGTTTTCCTTCTTTAAATAGATATCCATCATTCTCATAGAATCCCCCTTGAGACCTATGCAAACACTCTTCATAAGTGGTAGAGAACTCAGGATCTTGAGAGTATAATTCAAGGATCTTATCAAATCCAAAAATTTGAGCTCCTATGGTAGCTAAAAGAACATTTATTCTTGATAAAGTATCAACCACCACATTGGTTTTACTCTTCTTGTACTTAATAACATAGGAGAATTGCTCTAAGTACGCAAGCCACTTGGCATGTCTCTTTTGAAGCTTGTGTTGACCCTTTAAATATTTGAGTGAATCATGGTCACTATGAATGATAAACTCCTTGGAAACAAGGTATGTTTCTAAGTTTGAAAGGCCATCGCAAGAGCATACAATTTTTTTTACTAAAATATGGAATTAGGTGACCTTCTTGTAACAAAATCACACTTATTCCCACCCCGAGACATCACATTCTAGTTCAAAGGTTTTTACAAAATTTGGCAAAGCTAGAATTGGTGTCTTGGTAAGATTTTCCTTGTGGAGATCAAAAGATTTTTGTTGCTCTTCTCCCCAATGAAATATGACATCTTTCTTGACTAACTCATTGAGTAATGAAGCAAGACTAGAGAAGTTAGGAACAAACCTCCTATAAAATCTTCCTAATCCATGGAATATCCTAACATGCCCCACATTCTTTGTAGTGGACCATTCTTATATGCCTTTATTTTCTTAGGGTCGATATGAACCCCTTGTTTATTGACCACAAAACCTAAGAAAATGACACTATCTCCATAAAATTCACACAACACGAATCAAACACAATAATTAATATACATGGTCAATTAATATAAATAATTAAAAACCCAACTAAATGCACACAACAAGGATCAAACACAAGACCACCAACTCATAAAAAGGAGCTCTAACCATTTGTGTTAAACTTCACGGGTGTATAACCTAACATTTCATATTTTAATTATTAGTTTTTTCTAAGCCTATTGATGAGAAATCAGTCTTAAAAAATGTACTATGGCAATTTGATAAATAAAAACTAGTTATTGAAGTTTGTTGTTGATTAACATACTTAAATAAATATATTTTTATCTTTCTTACCTTCTTAACAGACTTAAATTACTATTTTTAAATCTGATAATTGTCGAACAAACTTAAAAAATATTTTTAAATTACTGAAAAAATATGATACATTCATGTTTCCACTTGTGAACCCTTTACCCCTTTTCACTTCAAGAGCCAACTCGTTGTACGTCATACAATAAAAACTGATATTATCGACGACCAAAATTCATCGATAATGTGCAAAATTCGTCAATAAATTAAAATTATCGATGACCAAACATTCGTCGGAAAAAGTGTCGTCGGTAAATTTTACCGACGGGTTTTTTATTCGTCGATAATTATCGAAGAAAAAAATTCGTCGATAAATACTATGATCAAGTTCATCATATTCCTCTCCCCCCTTCTTCTTTCCTCCATTTTTTCCAGTCCAGAAACATAAACACATTACAACCAAATGTCATAGAGATTTTAACAATTTTATAACCTGCACAAAAATTTATCATCTTGCTTTTATTCATTATCCCACTTTGCTTTGTTTTACAATTTTATTATCACCTAATTACCATTACCATTACAACAATTTTATACAATTTTGTAGAAAGTCAACTTAGCAAATTACTTGACCATAAACACAAAAAAAGAGAGGAAACGAGAAGTAGGGTTTGGATACACGGTCCAATGATGATGCACAGTGGTGGCGGTGTGTGGCACGACGACACGATAGGTGGCACTGCGGTAGTGGAAGAATAGAAGCATCGCCACCCCTTGCACGTGTTAGAGAAGAAGAAGATGAAGCGAAAAAAGGAGACGGCAGCAACGACATGGCCCAACGGAGACGACGGCGGTGGCAACATGGCTCAACGAAGATGGTGGCGATGGCATGACACAACGGAGATGGCGACGACGACATGGCTCAATGAAGATGGAGGCACGTCAAATGAAGAAGATGGGATTTGAAGATGGGAGAAATGCAGAAGATGAGGGAACTTTGATAGAGAAATGAGATTTGAAGTTGGGGAAAGAGAAGAAAGAAGAGTTTGGAATGAAATAGAGAGAGGTAGAACAAAATTAAAAATGTGTGGTTCGTAGTGAGAGAGAAAGGTTGGGTGGAAAATTTAGCTTTTTTTTACCGACGGACAAATCCGTCAGTAAATGAAATAGGTATTACCAACGGATTTACCGACTTTACCAACGGATTTATTGACTTTATCGACGAATTTTTACATCGGTAAATGAAGTAGACATTACCGACGGATTTTCTCGTCAATAAATGAGATAAGTATTATCGACGGATTTACCTAAGGAAAACTTTGTCGATAAATACAATATGTATTACCGACAAAAAATCCATCGATAATTCAAAATCTAGAAATTCATCGATAAAATCTGTTGGTAAACTGACGAATTTATTTTTGTTGATAAAAGTCCGTCGGTAATTTCAATTATTTTTGTAGCAATGAACTAGCTGTCTGATGTTCCAACGATGAAAACATGCACCGGCATCATGCAACTTTTCATTATTCCGAACAACGGTGACGTTCAGCATCCCATAACAACATCGTTCCCACGTTCACCCATAGCAACGACATTTCAACTTTTTTTCTGATGACATTCCGAATACCGCAACAATGTTCTAGCAACATCCTAATAGTGGTAGGAGTGTTTAGCCTTAGCCCACTGGTGTGGGTTGTGTTTGTTGTAGAGAACCAAAGTAAGTGAGTGTGATAGCTTGCCCAATTCTTTTGTTGCTAGTTTATAGAAGTGTTAAGTTATTCTTATTTATTTCTGTTTAGTTTCTCTACTCCTATTATTTAGGGAGAATAAGTCAATTAGTTCCTTGATTTTAGGGATCACATCTAGGCATGTAAATGTGATCTGTTTCAGTTTTACTTTACTGTAACGACTATATATAGTCGTAAAAACTTTGCTAATAAATAAGAGTGAACATTTCCAGTTCTTCTTCTATATCTTAGAGTCTCTATATATTTAAGATTTCACAAGAAGATGGTAATTGTGGCTAATATTCATAGCAGGATCGGAACAATAGTATAATCACTTCTTTTAATATCATCACTGGCTATGATATCTTTCATTTTCTTAACTAAAGCGATCACCTTTTTTATTGGTTCATTGGTTTTCTAAACTTGCATGCTTCATGTCGTCTCTGACCAACTGGTCTAACCTTATACTTTTGTTATTTTCTTAGGGGTTTCTTTACTAAGGGTTTGGGGCAAACAGTCTTAGACACATGCCATGGGTAAGCATGCTAAACTCTTAGAGCCCATTTGCTCTAACAATGTTTTCAAGATATGTTTTTAAGCTTCTATTTAAATCAATGTTATGATTATTCTTGAGACATCGGATTAGAAGATAACATATATAATTTGTTTTTTCTAGTTATGCTATTGTTATGTTACACTGAATCCACTTATTATCCTTTATGAACAGTATGACATGAATTTAAGGCATTAAAAATATTTTGTCGATATTCCTTTTACTGGAACAGATCCTACCACTCGAGAATAATGAGTCTTATATTGATTATTTCTGTTCAGGCTTTTAGAGTTTCACATGTAGTAAGTATTGCTTTATACCACTGAATTATATATTCTATTTATTCATCTCTTGCTAGTTCTCTAGTTTTACGTTTGGTAAGCTGAATTTATTGTAAGATATGCCTAATTTATATAGTTGGATACACATTATTCTTTCTATCTTGAATGTATTTTATTTCATGTCTTTAACTAGTTACAACTTCAACCCTTGTTCTTTAGCAATTTTATTGTCCTGCAAAATTTCTGAATCATTATTATTTTTCTCTTATAATAGACAATGAGCTTTTATTTTATTTTCCTTTCTTTTGCTTAAGAGATGAAACATATTTGGTAGATGAGTAATCATGAGAAATAATAGGAATGAGCTTTAATACTAAAGAAGATAATTGTGAAGAAGAAAAAAATATAAAAATATATCTTAATTATCTTTTATTGTGCATTTCTTGAGTTTATCTTACTGTTTATTATATTTATTTTTTCTTTTTTTTTATTATAGTGCAATAGGCATATTATTAGTTCACGAAAATATGGATATTACGTGATGCATTTGATTAAAGTTATCATTTAGGCAAAAGTTTATGATAACTGGACACCAGTAAACACTTATAACTAGTGCATGAATTATATGGTTTTAAGTATGTTACTACATAATAATATTGTTTGTTTAGGGTGTTTAATGATCCATCACCAATATCAAAGGAGGACATCATTGAAATAACACATCAATGGACAAGTTATTTCCTCCAATGTGGAGACTAGGTTTTGATTTGGTATGGTTTAAATTTTGTTTAGGTTATGTTTAGACTTAAAAGTTTAAGTTAGACTTTGTTTAGACTATAAACTTTAAGTTAGACATCTTATTGTTTATTTTGATGTTGACACTCTTTGTTGTGTACTTGAATTGGAGAATTTGAAATATATATTTTGTTATGGAAAGTTTGTTCTATTTAGTTTTGTGATTAAACAAATAAAATTATAAAAAAACAAGTTTAAATTTATTATTACAGACTTAAATTCTTTATCATTTTTATTTAAAAATGTACGAAGGTCTAAATTTGTTGAACAATAAAGACTTAAAATCTATTGGTGAATAACAGACTTAAAATTTAAATCGGTTATTCAACAACAAACTTAAAATTTAAGTTTATCAAATTTAAGTTTGTTATAAAACAAACTTAAAAAACTTGATATAATTGACTTAAAATACCTATTTTGTAGTAATGTCTCTAACAATGGAGTCAAACCAAAGAGAATTGAAATGAAAAAAAAAATGCAAGAAAAACAAACAAGAATATAAGCATGAAGAAGATAACGAAATACTCTAGAAACAAAAGAGAAGTATGTTTTGCTAGAGGCTTATAATCTACACTACACCAGTATGTTTTACAAAAACATCTAGAAAAACACAGGGAAAGGGTATTGCTTTTCAGACATACACATCAGTATTTTACTTATCCTAATCAATTTTTCTCCAAGCATTTATTAAAGAGTCAGTATTCTACTTTATAATTTTCTCTTACTTTCAATTTACATTTTCCTTTATTAAATATTGAACATCTCACAGGAAGTTTCTTTCAAGACACAGCCATCATCGAAATAAATTTTTTTACTTTTTCTAATGAAGTTTTATCCACTCAAACCAATGAAATGTTTTTGTCGTCCAATTTTCTCCTATATATATATATATATATATATTATTTCTCCTAATGTTTTATAATATTAGTTTAAATTAAATATATAACTAAAAATGTTATATTACAATTTTAAAAAGGATAAATTAAAATATTAATTAAAAGCCCAACCATTAAAATACACAGCCTAACTTTCACGCGTTCCTTTCAAGACAGATGAATCATTATGATAAAATTTACTTTTTCCTATCTTATTTGTCCATAAAATATGCTAATATATATATATATATATATATATATATATAAATAAAATTTCAATAATATATTTTATGGATATATTATACCGTATAATTTTAACCTTGTTTTCTTCAATCCACTTTTATGTTTTACATTACATAAACACGGGTTCTATCGAGCTTCATTTAAGTTAGTAATATATATATATATATATATATATATATATATATATATATATATATATATATATATATATATACTAAAATTTGTTTCATTTAGTGTATACAACTTTTTTCTCTCTACAATAATCACCTATAACCATTTCCTCCACGTATAAAATACATGTTAATTTTTCCCAATCGTCCCTTTTATGTTTATCTATAACTTTTTGCTACCTTCAAAAGAAACACTCTTGTTAAACATACGAAGACCAAATCAAAACATATGTGAGGAAACACGCAACCTCAAATTTCATCCAAACATATTAAACCATCCAAACATATTAAACAAAACGAAACATGTCGAAAAAAATACCATGAAAATTTTACATCGATTAAAGATAAAGTTAAATTATAATATATAAGTGAGGTACAAACCTCATTTTATAAGTCGATTTTGTAGGATTGAGTTGAACATTAAAATTCATTTTTTAATATGATATCAGAACCATGATTAAAACCTATCCTATCGAATTTTAAGTGTATATTTATGTTTCCACCCGTTATAATACGAGCCAGATTGGTGAAATTCATTTAGACTTAAAACTCATTTCTTAATAATAAAATCATAGAAAGTAAAAGTGAATCTATTACCAACCAGGTATGAATTTGATTTTTATAATTTTGCTACATTATTTGATAATAACTTCGATTATGTTTTATAATTTTGAAAAATACCAGCTTTTTGTGGACCTAGAACAGCAAGCTGTGCCCCCCATTCTGACTTTATCCATCTTAACTTAGGAACATAACAAGGCACACGACCTTGAGTTCGTTCTGCTAGCTTCCTTCCTTAGCTATCAAATTGCGTAACTTGACCATATCTCCCTTTTCATTTGCACACCTTCCCCCTCATTTCGCACAGGCACCAACGGTCAACTCATTTCATCTACTCACCTTTTTCAGCCGTCAAACACAACCTACCGATATTATATAAATAAATTAACCCTTCGTAAACACAACACTTAGAACAAACACCATCATCTTTTGATTCACATCCTATTCAACCCCTTTTGTTCCAAACTCACTCTACTCAATCCCTTCAGTTTCTCACAGGGAAAAAACTCATCTTTTTCTATTATGGCAACTGGTGGATGCAGCAGGGGACCTGTGAAGGTTGTCATAATCAACACCCAATACGTTGAAACCGATGCCACCAGCTTCAAATCTGTTGTGCAGAAGCTTACGGGTAAAGATTCCGACACTTCGGTAGCAAAGGCCCAAAGAAATAGACACGACAGAGGTGGAACGGAGAGGTCGTTTTTGATGAGAGATGTGTCGTTTAAGGAGTTCGATAGGTTACTCCGAGAGATGCCACCCATAAACGACCTCTTGCGCTGAATAAACCACTTAGTTATCTTCTCCGCGCAGGTGTATGTATATAACATACATTTCTTTGTATCTGATTTATTGATTTGATTTTTCAGAGTACACCTATACATACATACATATACGTACAGTTATTGTTTTGATATCGTTGGACGGGCGTATATACATACATATTTAGAGCTTGTGGACCTGTATTTGTTCGTTTAATAATTTTAACATTGTTTCGGTATACATCCATTGGTGTTCATTAAGAGTTGGTTCTTCTGTGTATATATATCAGTCTCTATCAATCCTATCGAATTAATTAATTGCTAGTTTAGACTAAGACCATAGTGTCAAAGATTGTTGATTTTAAATTAACACAGGATCAGAAAGAAGCAACTAGGTTAATTCTTTAATTTTGGTATGTTATCTCTATATATCCTTTTAATTTAAAAATGCTATAGCTTATTTTTGTTTTCAACTATGTATATTAAAATTTAATTATAATTACTCTAAGAGTAAAAGATAAGTACTGTGAATTAGACAATCAAAATTAGACAAATAAGTTTTAGAGAATTAGATCGAAATTTATTTAAAAGAAAAACACATTATATGTTACTATTTATAATATAATAACGGGTAAATGTCGATTTTGACATAGTATTGCAAGTGAACTTAATCGCATATTTATTATTTAATTATTAAATTACAATTTTGTTTATCAAATTTCTTAGTCTTCACGTATTTTATCAATGGTTCTGGTTCAATGATGACACGTGAAAAAGAAGAAAAATAAAATAAAATAATAGAAACAAGGTCTAACGACTTTAATTTATAAAAATTATGATAAAATGGTATGATTTTACTATTTTTAAATATTTTTATAACCTGTTATCTTCCCCTATAAATTAAACAGTTTGTACAAACAATGAAAATTGAAAGTTTAAGAATAAAATATGTAAAAATTATTAAATAAAAAAACTTATATAATATTGATTATCAAATTATAAAATGTGTCTCTTTTTTTTCTATTGTTTTACATATAATTTTATGAAAGATATAGTTATAGATGACTAGAATTTCAACTAGGTTGACATTTTACATTTAATTTTTCTTTATGTGTATAAAATCTAGAAATTAAAAAAAAAAAGATACAAATAAATGAATTGACATGATTAAAAGAAGTAAAATAATGAAGAGAAATGTATTTGAAACATTTAAGATTGAAGAGGAAGGAGAAATATACATAGATAGTTTAAATATAAATTAGGAGTGACAAATTATGAATACAATTTTAAATATTTTGAGAATGTAGCCAACTTGAAAAATGGCTAATCCAATGGTTATAACAAATTGGGTCATCTCTTGATGAGTGTATATTTATGTCTTCATTTAATCTTTAATATTGGATTCTTAATTGATTTTTATATTTTAAAAGAATATTTTAAATAGAATTTATTATAATTGGGTTTATTGAGTATGAGATACAAAAACATGATAAAAGTAATTTTTTAGTTGCATAAATGTTCTTTGGATATTTTGAAAAGTGTTAGTGTTGCTGCAACTAAGTTGAGCTCATGAATGTGTGAAAATAAATTAGTTAAAGTTTCATAACACCTTAAAGATAAATCTAAGAATAACAAATAATCAAAACCACAAAAAATCAAGTCAAGCATTGCATGAAGAAGGCAAGAAAAACATGAAAAAAAGTAAAGAAATTTGAGTAAGCCAGGAAGAGAGAACAAACAACAAAAATTGAATCTTGATGTTTTCTCCATTTTTTTTCTACTAAAAGGGCTTTGGTAATTGATAAATGTTTATGATAAAAGATAATTTGGAAAATATACTTTGGTTAATTAGCTTTTTACTTGATATAAGATATAAAAGAATAAACATGATTAGGCATGATAATATTTAATTGGGAATGACTTTGATTAAATTTAGGGTTAAATATGTTTTTAGTCCCTATACTTTTGGGCGATTTTGGTTTTAGTCCATTTTCAAACTAAGGTACAATTTAGTCTTTCAACTTTAGAAAACTCTGGTTTTAGACATTTTTACCAAATTTTTTTAACTTTATTTGCTGTTTCAAACGCGTTTCTTAGTTAACATTGAAGCAAAAATGTGTCAATCAGTTAACATTGAAGCAAAAATGTGTCAAACAGTGTAAACAATCCAAATACTATAATGAAACGTGCTTGAAACAGCAAATAAAGTTAAAAAAATTTGGTAAAAAGGACTAAAACCAGAGTTTTCTAAAGTTGATGGACTAAATTGTACCTTAATTTGGAAATGGACTAAAACCAAAATCGCCCAAAAGTATAGGGACTAAAAACATATTTAACTCTTAAATTTACTATGATTAGTCTACAAAGTTCTCGTTTTTAATTGAGAATATACTTTGATTAATAGTGAGAACGTCAACAAATAAATTGAGAATTTACCTTGATTAATTTGAAAATAGAAGGCAATATAATTAACTCAACAATCATCTTTAGATAAACAATGATGAATCCTATTTTGAAAAAGCAGTGAAATCAACTTATTTTGTTTATCATTATTTATATCTTCTTAAAATCTTTTTATAATTTTATTTCTTTCTATCTTTTGTTATTCTATTACCTTATCTTTTGTTTAATTTATTTATCTTAGTCTTTTCCTGTTACTTCTATTATTTTATTTGACTAACCCATCTTGTATAGTTTTTATAAGTGCTAATTTGTTAGAATCAATTTTGTGTTCGTTGAAAGATGATTTACGGTTGAATTTACCCTTTTTATTTTGTTGGCTAATATCTTAGCAATACTGAAGTTGTTATAGTTTAATAGTATTAATTTGATCACGTCAACTACAGTGTTATCAATTTATTGATTTTCTTTGCCATTTTTTTCTAACCTTAGTAATTTACTTTATTGAAATTTACATTCTTGCAACACCTTCATCTATTATTCTCCATTTTATCTTTTTGATTCATCCACCACTCCATATTTAAAATTGAAAATACCAAAAATATGATTGTTGGAGAGAAATTCACGAATCATTGAAGATATATTTTGTTCTAATTCATAATATTTAAGTTATTTGTTTATCAACTTTGTCTTGGTAGTGGACTTGCAAAGTTGAACACTTGAATTCAGATTGAAAAAAGTCAGTTTGGAAGCCCATTGCAAGAGAATCCAGTCGAGTTAATTTGGTTCATTAATTAACATTTGGGATAATATCAAACCAAAATCCTTGAGAAACAAATTGGAAAGCCTTATGGGACATATTTATTTGACTTGCATGCACAAAGGGTTAGTTTTGAGGAAATGTTAATGTGTTAAACATTCTATGAGATTATGGAGTGGAAAAATAGTCATGTCTCAAAATACACATAATAGAATAATTTTTAAAAACAATGGGTTTATGGTCCCTCTTTTAACTAATGCTAGTCAAAATGGGGGGCAAACCATAGGCATTACTAGTAGTCAAATGGTTGGTCAAAACATTCCTTTGATTTAAACCATGAGTAAGCCTATAACAACATATGTCGGCCCAATTAAAAGTACAAGAGTTGAATATGTGTTGCATGGTGGGATGAATACATGTTCTTTATCTTCTCTTTTCTTGCTTTATAAAGTTGCTTTTCTTTTATTGAAGAACTTTTGATGATGTAAGCTTTAAGCAGTATCATTGTTGAATATTCAACCACTTCCTTTGATTGAACTCCATCTCTTCTCTATTCCCTCTTGGATAGAAGAGATTTAAAGATATGTATAAGCATAATAAGTGATAGAGTGAATATTCAATACATGCTCTCTCTTTCTTTTGTCCTCTTCTTTACAATACGCTCTCAACCTCATTCTTCTTTTCTTTTTCTCATTTCAACCTCCACTTTTTCAACCTCTTTTCTTTTCTTCTCTTCTTCTTTTCTCTTATCCCATCTTGAGCACAATACTTTGAGCTCTCTTTTTAACTTTGTTTCTCTTTTCTTTTCTTCATCTCTTTTCTTCTTCCTTTCTTTTTCTTGGAAACATCAGACATTATAAGCTTGAAGATGAGATAAGGTAGAGTCAGTGACTGATGATTTTTCTTGAGCTCATTATTTCTTTCTCTCTCTTTTTTTTTTCCTTTTCTATATTTCTACTTTAATCATCCTTCTACATTTTTCTCAAAAGTAGCATCTTTTTCTTCTTCGATTGATCTTCTTTATATAACCTTTTTGAAGAGATGACCATTGGATGTGGAGTTGACCCTTGTGTAGGCTTCTTAGTGCTTTTTGGTACATGGTCACACTCACTTGTCTTGTCATGTAGAGGTATAGTGCTTTAACATATCTTGATTGAAATATGACTTGTACAGTATTGTCAGAGTATAAGTCTATACTTAGATCATTCCCATAATGTTCTTTTCTTCTCCCAACATCTTTATCCACGTATGCAAATGTTATGATTAACCCATTGTGTAATTATGATATGCACATTAAATGAGGACAAAGCATACAAGTAAAATGGCACTTTGAAGTACATGCATTAATGGACATTTAATGTTTTGAAAGTTTATATACATTAAATATCATTTCTTGTTCAAAAGTATTTTATCATATGTCATGTCAATAGTAAATGTATTTGATTTGGTTCAACGTTCAAATATTGACAGACGATACCAAAGGTTTAGACGGTTGTGAATGAAAAGCATTCTTGAGGTATAATATTAGGCATGTTTTTCATTGGATTGTTTCTTCTATAAGACGTTTCTATTGAGAACATGTTTAAGACTACATCTCATTGTCAGAGCTTATATTCTTTAGACGATATCTTTGCTTTAGCTCTTTTTCTCTCATTAACACGGATTGAATATACAATACTTAATCTTTTAGTGTTTTGTTCTTATCACTTGTGTTCTAAACATTTGGAAATGGCTTCCATTAGGCATTGGATATGTTTTGATGTACTTTACTAATTAAGCGACCATTATCATGTTTTGATGTTTCAATTTAAATACTTACATGTAACCATGACCTCAGTTCTATTTATGCAAAGATTTTTTTTTTTATTTATACAATTGCAAAGATATTGTTATTTTGATTTCATGTTTTATGCACACATCATCATCATCATAGGGGGCACATTCGCAAATAATTAACAGAAATGGGGACTACATTGAACAATTACTTACTAATACAAATTTCATTCCTTCATTCATTACAAAACACAGAGGCACAACCTTAACATCACAACAGTTCAACTTCATTACCCTAAAAACACATGAACACTTGAACAAAAACACACATAACACATCAACCTAAAAATACACACAACATAAGTATGTTCACTACACTAACAACACCAACCACTGCTACTAATAATTGGATCCTTTTCTTCAAAGCTTTGACTGTGTTTTCCATATCATATATCTTCCTCCTTTGCCTCCCAATAATAACATCCCTTTCATGAACATTTTCTTCATCACCACTTGAAATAGTTGCAACACATCACATTACCAGCTCCAATATGTTATTCATCAACAACAAAAACTTGAAACACAATGTTAATTACTAACACATAAAGAAAATAGGGTTTAATTAAAAATGTTTTTATTCAGATGACCTTGTAGTTACGACAACCCCAAAAATATCTTCTAGCATTCTTTGAAGTTTTAGCCAGTTTTACTACTGTCATCTCACCACAATTGCAAATGGGGATTATCCCTAGCCCCATTGAACAACCATCATGTGAAGAATGACAACTTCGGTGCCCTAAGCTATTGCAACAAGAAGAAGATTGGGAAGCAGACATGGCTCATCAACCACCAAGATTGGGAAGACGATTGGTTAACCTCCAACGTCACTATGATTTTCACAGTAAAAACCCTAATTTGAGAATCCACCCTCATAAAAGTGTGAAGGGTTTCATTAAATAAATGGCATGTAATAATAAATCCACCTCACTACGCCTTAAAGGACTCTATGTCAGCCAATAAATGACATTTCACTCTCTAATTGCACATATGAACATTTGGCGGTTAACGATTTAAACGGCGTTTGTAAAAAGGACTAAATTGAACACAAATTACGATCTTTAGAATTATATTGAAAAAAAAAATAAAACCATCTCAAATATAACCAACAAAAATTGTGACCAACAATAGTATTAAGCCTTTTTTTTTACTACATTTTACTGATTGTATAAATATATAAATATATATATATATATATATATATATATTATCTCTATACTTTTATTAGATAAGGAAGTCGCTTTGTTATATTGAATACACTTTCTTTTTGAAGTGTGACTCTATTTTAATTAGAAGGACTTCTTAAAAAATTTAAATTTTGTATTTTAAAGTGTGACTCACGTTATCAGTCATTCCATATCAATTTTAAATTTTAAAGTGAAGGACTTCTTTTATCTCTCATTTCATATCAACTATAATATTCATTTTTGTCATGATTTAAATTATTAAAATATTCATAGTCATTAATATTCATTTTTGTCATTTTTTAAATTATTAAAATATTAATAATCATTAAATAATTTTTGTGTAAGTTCATTAAATGATTTATCAGTTTGAAACCCACATTTAATTTTTTTTTAATATTTTTATTTTTTGTTTGTTTCTATCATATAAAATACTATTTTATTATTTTTATATAATTATTTTAATTTTCTAGTTATTATCACGAGTGTAATTTTATCATTATAATTATATAAATAAATTTTATTTATAATAATATAAGTTAATTATATTGAATATTTTTTTATCATCATTCCATATATATTGATATTTAAAAGATAAAATATTTACTTAAATTTCAATTATTATTATTTAATTTTTATTTTTTGTGTGATTTTTATAAAGTTTTGTATTATAATTTTTATTAGTGTATAAAAAAGGAATTTCATTATAATTTAAAAAATTGAAGTATTAAAATATTTTTTTAATTTGAATATTTTTCTTCTTTTTATAATTTTTTAAAATTATTTTTAAATTTTATTAACTAGATTTCAATAACATTTTTAAATTTAATAAATATTTTGGGTTTCATAAAATTTTATTTTGGTATTTTAATTTAAAATTTGAAACGTGTAGAATTATAATTTTTTCTAAATATTTGATATTAAAGAAATTAGAATATTTTTTTCTTAATATTAAATATTTGATAATATTATATTTTATTTGTAATATTTTATAAAAACTAATTAATTAATATTGAAAGTAAGAAAATGAATATGAATACAAGTATATATCCATTAATTGAAGATGAGAGAAAAATTGGATACCCATTAATTTTGGATTTAAAATTAAAAAATAATTTTTTTTTCTTTAAAAATAAATATGAATAGAAAAACTCATTCTTCTTATCCTGTTGTTATTTCTAATCATATAACAAAATGGAATGAGACTTTAATGTAAAGTAAAATAAAATAAAATAAAGCAACTGATAAAATGAATAATAAATAAGGTTTTATTTAGTACCTGAGTTTGAGTTGATAGAGACTGAAGAGGTGTGAAAACTAATTTCCACCACAATATATACAAATACAAATATTTTTATAAATGTCACAATATGCGCCTATGTATGTTGTTCTATAATGTAAACTGCAATCAGTTTCACAATCTTCTGGCTTTTTAGGGTCACAAACATCGTTAATCAATGGATACTCCGCGCAGTCTTGAGGTACCACTGTCATTTGGACTTCATTTCCTGCATATATATATATATAATTTCTAAAATTCATTTATATTTACGCACAAAATAATATAACTGAAATTCTAGAATTTGTGACCAAGATTGCTTACCCGAAGCAACAAAGAGAAGAAGCAGCAGAAGAGAAAAACTAAAAATGATTTTCATTTTTCTTGATTTGATTAGGAAACTGTGTTTATTTATTTATTTATTATTGTGTAGTTATAGAGGTCCTCATGCATTTATATAATAAAAGTCTTAGACTGTTTTCTGTGCTCAAAATTATCTCTTTGATAACTTCTTCAAAAGGAAAAACAGAAATGAATATTTGAATGCTAATTAAAACTAGCAAATAAAAATTAATGGCATTTGAGGTGTATGTATAATTCTAAAATCTTACAATTTGATTCACTTTCCTCTTTATACATGATTTTTTATCTTATTAAGGGATCACAGTAATATATCAGTAAAATCAAATCTTATTTATGTTTATGAAACTTAGTAAATAGTATTTAATTCTATTAATTATATGTTATTAAAATTCTAATCTAATCTTTCTTAATTTCATATAAAGAATGAAAAAAGATTCCTTGAAAATAAAATCTTAAGTTAATCAAAGATTTTCTTTTTAAGTATTGTTGATAGAATAAAAATAATATTTATATTCAAATTTTTTTTTTAAACTCTATAGTTAAGTTTGGGAGATATAACATAAAAGGTAAACTAATTATGGATATTATTCGTCCTCTTACCACTACAAATTATATTTCCTTGACTTGAAGAGTTTTTTATGGATTCTAAGCTTTTTACATAAAAAAGAGTAATATTAACGTTATATCTCATTTTTAAGATATTTCAATTATCGAGCTCAGGTGGTAGAAATATCTATAAAGATACTTCGACGATCAAGTTAGTATTATATCCATAGTTTGTTCTTAGACAGGAAAATATAATTCAAAGAAAAATTTCCTGTTTACCTACTTATACAATTTTTTATTAAGATTTTGTTCGAGTAATTAAAGAGGGTCCAATCATAACTTAACTATAATTTATAGGTTTTTCTTTGTGTCTAATCTCTTTTTAGTTATTTTAAAGGCTAATTGGTTTATCGATAGACAGGATTGATAGCGCAGAAAGGTTGAGAAGGCCGAGAAAGCAAGACTAAGAAGTTGGACTAAGAAGGCAAGACTGAAAAGTTGGATCGAGAAGGCATGATCGAGAAGGTAAAGCCAAAAAGTTGGCAGAAAGGTTGTAAAGGCCGATAAAGCAAGGTCAAGAAGATAAGGTCAAGAATGCAAGGTCAAGAACACAAGTTCTAGAATTCAAGGCTAAGAAGGCAAGGTCGAGTAGGGAAGGCTAAGAAAGAAAGGCCAAGAAGTTGTGTCGAGATGGCAAGGTTGACAAGTTGGGTCAAGAAGACACAATCGAGAAGTTGGGTAGAAAAGGCAAGTAATACAATAGCCCCCTAGACCAGATGCAATCAGTGCTCCAAATGAGTCAAGTAAAGCTAAAAATGAAGATGAGGAACTTGAAGAGGAGAGAAAGCCTAATGCATCACAACGTCTAATGTAAAATATCTATTCTACAAATAGAGTGATAGATTATATCAAGGAGAACGTCAAAATGAAATCCTTTCGCAAACATAAGTCATTAACTCTCATCTCCTAAGTAGAATCATCTAATATCAATGAAGTTTTAGAAAACGACTTTTGGGTTAAAGCCATGCAAGAAGAGCTTGATCAGTTTCAATAGAACAAAGTCTGGAAGCTAATTGAGCTACCTCATGGGAAACATGTTGTTGGAGTTATGTAGGTATTACGAAACAAGCTGGATGAAGATGGAAATGTAGTGAGAAATAAAGCTAGGCTTGTTGAAAAATGATACTCCCAATAGGATGGTATAAACTATACTGAAACGTATGCTTCTGTTGCCAGGTTAGAAGCCATTAGAATTTCACTTTCATTTGCAACGGTTGGAAAAATTAAGTTATATCAAATGGATGTAGAAACTTTTTTTCTAAACAGTAAAATTAAACAAGAAGTATATGTGGAACAACCTCCCAATTTTGAAAGTTCTACCCATCCTAAACATGTTTTTAAACTTAACAAAGTGTTCTATGGTTTGAAACAAGATCCTAGAGCTTGGTATGAACGCTTGAACTCATTTCTTATTTGAAATGGTTTTACAACAAGAAAGGTAAACACTACCTTTTTTTGCCAATATATCAACTATGATTTCATTGTAGTTCAAATTTATGTAGATGACATAAGATTCAATGCTACTGATGAGGATCTTTGCCAAGATTTTTCGAAGATGATGCAGGATGAGTTTGAAATGAGTATGATGGGTGAACTGAAGTTCTTCCTTGGTGATATGATCTTAAATAGGTCAAGAATGAAGAGTTTAAAGAGTGACAATGAGCATAAAAAGAATAACATAGGTTTTTCTTAGGCTTGTATTTTGCCTATTCTAGTTTCTAGTTTCTTTTGGTTGTAAAGAAGCTTATATAATCTTCTTTTCTTTAAGGTGCAAGCAATGTGGGACTTCACATAGCTTGGACTTAAAAGAAAGAAGAATAAATAAGTATCTTCTCCTTTTAGTTGCTTGTATTGCAAGTTATCTCATATATAATTTTAGTTTTGTTCTTTTTAGACTAGTTAGGTAGCTTATATACCCTTAAGAGGTTGTAGAATTAAGAGATATGGGACTTAAAACAGCCTTGAGAGCTATTGTCCAGACTTGTAGGCCTACAAGTCCCACATCCTTTAGTTTTCTCCACCTACTTCATCTCCTAATGCTATATAAGTAACCTAAGGTCTCCTTTGTACATACACCTTGAACACCTTCAAATTTGAATATAAATGGTTTTGCATTCATTTGCATTACTTCTTTGAGATAGAATTTTGTCTCTTAGTCTAAATTTGGGTCTTATCTTGTGAAGAACAAGTGGCGATCCTCCTTGGCATTTATCTTGGATCCTTCAAAGTGGCATCTCTTCAAATCATAAGTTTCCTGTCCTTTCTCTTTTACATTTTTAGTCATTTAATTCCATTTCTTAATTGTTCTTGTTTAGTTTTTAGCTTTATTTCTATCTAGGAATGTTGTTTCATATCACTTGGATTGCAAATAAAGCAAGAGCAGACATTGTATACATACACCAGATGAAGTATGTCAAAGAGTTGCTTAAAAAGTTTAAGTTGGAAGAGGCAATGGAGATGATGACTCTTATGCATCCAACAACTAGCTTAGGTCTAGACAAAAGCGTTGCGAAAGTAGACAACACCATCTATCGGCAAATGATAGGTTCACTTTTATATCTTACTACGTCTAAGCTTGATATAATGTTTAACGTTTGCTTATGTGCTAGATTTCAATCTGACCCTAGGGAAACCCACATGACTACTGTTAAACGCATCTTTCGTTATCTTATTGGAATGACTAACCTTGGTCTTTACTTCAAGGGAAGAGAAACATATAGATTATGTTACTATTCACTAGTGGAAAAAGAGCTTTTCATGACAGCTTATTATGACAGGTGAAATTCACCTATCATAATACATTGATTGATAGCAATTTTGTAATAAAATTAAAAGATATTATGACGTACTTTAAGAAATTTGTCATTATAGGTGTAGCAGTGACATTTTTGTAATAAAAGTTACATGTATTATGATAGGTAAAAACCACTTATAATAGTAAATAGGGCGCGGTGGCAAACTTGATATTATGATGAAAACATATTATGACAGATTTTAGCAGACCTATCATAGACTTTATTATGATTGTTGGTCACTTACCTTTCATAATAGGTGTAAATCCCTAACTTTAGTTTCCCTTCATTTCATTCGAAGCTTACATTTCATTTTCGAGGCACCCCTCTCATCTATGTTTTCATGCACACTCCTACGAGCCAACGCCCTAACACCGTCAACGCACGCCATCGCCTCCACGTTATCGACGTCATCTCCTTCATGTCGTTGACATCGCCTCCCGACATTCGCAGCACTGTTGCATTGTCATCTCTCTAAGGTAGTGTTTAGCGAACTCCACAACATTGTTTATTTCTTCCATGGTCTCTCCTTTACTCCACGATATTTTTTCTATTTCTCCCTTTCAATCATAACAATGGTTTGATTAAGCGCACAATTTCGTTTGGTCCATGATAAGGTTATAAGAAATAGTAGATTCTCTTTCTATTGTTGCAGTTTGTGGGAATAGGTAGTGTCAATTATAAATAAAGAACCAAATAATTAGTCTACTCTATGATGTTCTTGCAGAAGAATCCACGAGCAAAGTCCAGAACTACTCGATGCTGATAAGTGTGATCTAAAAGCATAAAGTTGATTGGAATCTTTCCTGTTGCCGAACAAATATGCAATTTACTTGCTCGAAGCAATGGTTTTTCCTTATTAGACGATCTGAAATGGTTTTTGCTCTGAATTTGAATGTAGATATCACATTGAGGGCACTGGTACGTATCGTGGATATTTGGATGTGGCCTTGTTTCACTCCATTGAGTTCTTCCCTGTTCAAAGCTACTAAGTGAAGACTTATCTGTTATTTTTTTCTAGGTTCAAACTATGTAAAGTCTCACATTACTTACACTTTAAAGGAAAAAAGAATATATAAGCTTCCTACAAAAGATAAAGCAACAAAGAAAGAAACAACCTATAATACTAGAAAGCAGAAATACAAGCCATAAAACATATTTTACTTTTTTTCAACTAAGGTATAAAGGAGCCAAAAAATGAAATGATTTCTTTTAGTCATATTTCTTGTAATCCATGATTAAGAATAAGGATTACAATTTTTTTTACAATACGGAAAATATTTCAATATTTTTTTACAATCACATTATTACTTTTAAAATATGATTTCGTTACGATTTAAGTTTTACTTTATATTAATTTGATATCTTGTAGTGTAGTGGACCACAATACGATTTGGAAAACTTTTGGGCTTTCAATTGGAAAGCCATCATCTGTACTGGAATACAAACAACAAAATGTCAAGACTTTTGGGCCATTAATTGCAAAAGCTCGACCCAAAGTAGGCTTTTTAATATATAAGTATTGGAAGTTTCTGCTTCCATAAATTTCTTCTCGCACCCACAAATTCTTGTATTCGAAATTTTATAATTTGAAATATCAATTTTATATTTCGAATTATAGTTTAAAATATATTTTTTATTTTATATTTTAGATAATAAAATCTAAAATATAATACAATTTTTTTAAAATATACATTTTAAAATAAAAAATTTATAAAGGCGCAGGTTAAAATTATGGACATGTAAAAAGAAATGTCTGAAATTGTTGTATATGTTTATCGGTAATGATTAGACATAGTGTAATACGGAGAAAATTTGAATACGGTTTTCATTTTTTCTATTCTAAAACTAGTGAAAACACGTTATTATATTAAAAAAAATAAAAAATTATTAAGAAATTTATCATCATAATAATTGTTAAAACAAAAAAAAAACATTAGATTTATAAAATAGAAATATGTAATCATTAAAGTATATTTTTTAATTAATAAGTTTTAAAGATTATTGAGCTAAAATTTTCATTCATTCCAATTGTTTTTCCTATAAATATAAAGTACATAAATAACAAGTGTAAGAATATTGTGTATCCAACTATAGAGAAAAATGCATTAAACACATTGTGTATTTTTAGAAAATTTACTGTGTTTCTTTCTTTGTGTGTCCTAACAATTGGTATCATGGTTTGAAGGGACTGAGGTTGAAAAATAAGATAATTTTCATTCCTACTAATATTTTGATTCTTACAATAAAGAGCTATTATAATTGGAAAATATTGATGAGTTGTTATGAGGTTTCAAAGGATATGATATCTTGTTGAAGAAGGTTACAAATATGTTGGTGTAAGAAGAATGGAAGTTTAATGAGTAGCATATAAAGAGATTGGGAAGAAAGATTACAAGGTGTTGTTAATTAATGAATCAATATTTTGTACTATTCACTTAGCTTCTTGTATTATATTTAATTACGGAATTGTATTTAAATGTTCAATATTTCCTCAATTTTGATATTTGGACTTAATTTGACCAATAATTCTTATTTTAATTAATTTAAATCATCTGAGACTGATTATTTTCATTATTAATTGTAGAAAAAATTTTAAAATATTATTTTGGGACACGAAGAGGGTTGCCACGTCATTTTCGTTCATCCATATCAGCATTAATTTTTGTGCTCACTTCTTTTGGTCCATATTTTGATAGAAAAATCCCAAAAGCACTTGTAGTTGTCCCAGTTCAGTTTTGTGAAAAAACGGGTGAGCCAAAACTTCAAACAGATGTAACTTTTGCTCATGAAGTCAGAATTGGACAAATTATATGTGCTTTTTGGATAGAAAAATACGAGTAATCCAACCACAATGGCTATGCCAGCCCCTGTCTCTAATTCCAAAAAGAGGTTGTTTTCTATTTCTTTTTTATTTTCAAAGTTTTATTTTCCCCGTTTTTCATACTTTCTTGCATTGGTTGATATAGCTATACTTTGACTTTTGCTTTGAAATTTTGTGTGCTATCTTTTTGTAATTTTAGTATATTGCTCACAAAATTTAAGCTCATTTGGTTAAGGTTTGCATATACTATAGTTTTACCCCCTATGTTTCACTTTGTTGACTTTTGCTATATGCGTTGACTCAATGTATGACTAGGGGCAATCATGGGCGACTACCACCCTTTGATCCTGAAATTGATAGGACTTTTCATAGATTAGCTAGGCATTCTAGGAATTTGTATTTAGAGTCAGTACTACCATTCGAGTCTATACCATTAGAGTCTCAACATTCTACTTCTACATCTATTATTCCATGTTTTGTGCATACTACATATGCAACATCTGCTGCATCTGATTCTGATTCTGTTGTTTTTCATAATGAGAACAATATGGCTCAACCTCCACCTCGTGAGAGGACTCTTAGGGAGATGTTGCACTTGATTTCACTTATGAAAGCTTGTGCATCCAATATCCTGATGAGGACGTGTCATATGTTCTTAAAACTGGATGGATCCATTTGTTGCCAAAGTTTCATGGCCTTGCAGGTGAATGCCCACATCTGAAGGAGTTGCACATATTCTATTCAACAATGAAGCCTCTAGATGTCCTTGAAGATCACATCTTCTTGAAGGCGTTCCCACATTCTTTAGAGGGTGTGACAAAGGATTGGTTATACTACCTTATGCCTAGGTCCATCACAAGCTGGGATGATCTTAAGATATTACTTTTGGAGAAATTCTTCCCAGCGTCCAAGACCACATCCATAAGAAAGGATATTTATGGGATTAGGCAGCTAGGTAGAGAAGTTTGTACAAGTACTGAGAAGATTTAAGAAGCTTTGTGCAAGCTACCCACACCATCAGATATCCGAGCAACTCCTTCTCCAATACTTTTATGAAGGTCTAAACAAAATGGAGAGGAGTATGATTGACGTTGTCAGTGGTGGAGCGCTTGGTGACATGACGCCTGCTGAAGCCAGACATTTGATTGAGAAGATGGCCTCCAACTCCTAGCAATTTAGTGCAAGAAATGATGTTATTGTGGTGAGGGGAGTTCATGATGTTGCTACTCATTCTTCATCATTTGCAGATAAGAAATTGGAAAGCAAGCTTGATGCTCTTGTGAGTTTGGTAACTCAGCTGGCTAGTAATCAAACACCTGCATCTACATTTGTTGCACGTCTATGTTGCATCTGCCCTTCTACTGATCATTATACATATTCCTGTCCTTCTTTGCAGCCACAACAGTAGAATTATGTGTTAGCAAAATGATGAATATGAAGTTTTGATGATGTCCAAATCAAGTCAAGAGAAATCAAGATTCAAGAAGATGTTATGAAGACTTGTCTTTGTTATAAAAAGCTTTTGTAATAATTGTAGTTTGATGTTTAGAACTTAGACTTTCATTAGGTTTTGATTCATGTACTTCCATAGTGTATATTTGTTGTTCAGAATAAAAAACGCACGGTTTTAATCGATTAAACCAAGTATTAATCGATTAAAACGATGCAGGTGCTGAAAACTCAAATAGGCACTGGAATAATCGATTAAAACATTCCTAAAAATAATCGATTAAAGGTGACCGTTTGAGTTTTCTAGTTGTTAAAACTAGTCGATGTACTCATTTTAATCGATTAACACTAATATTAATCGATTAAAAGCGTTAAATGGCTAGAAATGAAGAATGGAAGAGTATTTGCTTGAATCTATAAATAGGCTCCCTTTATCCATCAATAGTAACTCTTCCCTTGTGCTCTAGATATCTGAAATCATTAAGAATTATGTACTCTTGCCCAACTAAAGTTGGTTCATCCTTGGTGTTTCTGAGGAAGTGTCTGGAAGAGGTTCATCCTTCGTGAAGTATTCAGAGAAGCTGATTCATCCTTTGTGAATATTCAAAGGAGGTGCATGTTCATCTCTTGTGGTTTCAATAAAGGTGGTTTCGAAACTTTTACAAATTGTTTTCTTTGTGATTATTATTTGTAATTGTTTGGTGATAGTGGAAAGTTAATCTGGTTTTAGATTAGCAACTAGAGGTAGGATTGGTAAGATCCGAACCAGTATAAAATTTATCTGTGCAAATTTCTCTCTACCTTACTCTTTTATTTATATTTATTATTTGCTAAGAGAAGAAATTTTAAAAGGCACATATTTTAATTAAGAACCAATTCATCCTCCCTCTTGGTTTATTGTTCCACGCTAATCATTCCATTGCAACCGCTCTGACATTATGACCTCTCAAGTAACTGATACAACCCAGGGTGGAGGAATCACCCAAATCTGATATGGTCTTATGCTCCACAATAGTAGCAGTAAAAGCCACCACCATTCCAAAATTTTGTAGGTCCGAGTAGACCTTATGTGCCTGCACTTGTCCAGCAATACTAGAGGCAACAACAGCAACAAGACATACCCGCCCAGACAGCTCCTCAACCTTCCACTTCTTCTACGCCTAAATTAGATGAGATAGTGAGACAAATGAAAATTCAGAACATGGAGTTTAAATAGGAGACAAGAGCTTTCATCCAGAGTTTGACCAATCAGATGGGGCAAATGACTACACAACTCAATCTGGCATGGTCTCAAAACTCTAACAAGCTACCATCCCATATTGTGCATAATTCGAAGAATGTTAGTGTCATCACCCCAAGAATTGGGAAGCAGCTTAATATACCAACTATGCCATCTCCTGTAGCTACACCTGCACCTCAGCCTGACCTTGCTACATCTCAGATAAAAAAGGACCAGACAGGTTCAAGCAGGACATTTAAGGCAGGTAGATCTTTTCCTTCTTCAGGTGGACCGTCTTCTTCTTCCACCAGCACCAATAGATCTTTTGAGTTGCAATAGCATCCGATCCCTCTTCCATTCCCTCCCAAGGTGATTCCAAGCAAAAAGATGGAAGAGGTGGATAAAGAGATCTTGGAAACCTACAGGAAAGTAGAGGTGAACATACCTCTACTTGATGCCATCAAGCAGATTCCCAATCATGCTAAAATTGATGTGTATGTTAGAACTTTATTTATGGAATTTAGTGATATTGTTGTGCATTTTAACATTCTTGATGTAATGAAGTTTCTAGTTGAGGACCATTCTGTGTTTAGAGTTGATATTCTGGATGATGTTTGTTGAGGCATATACTGCCGAGTTTGATTCTTTGTATGATTAAGAACATTCTTTCCTATCTTCTCTGCATACATTCTGGATGGATATTGATGTTGAGTCTAATGAGATGGGTGTTATTCCTTACATGTAAATTCTCTAGAGTCAGATTGCACTAACCATTTTACGGGAAGCATAGATGAATCTAACTTGCAGGCACCCACTCCTAAGCTGAAACCGCTTCCAGATAACCTTAAGTATGCGTACTTAAAGGAATATGAGAAGTTGCCAGTGATCATTTCCACATCCCATGTGTTTTTCAAGAGGAGAAGTTGTTGCATGTTCTTAAGAAGCATAAGAAAGCTATTGGTTGGACCTTGGCTAACATACCTGGTATCAGCCCATTCACGTGCATACGTAGGATTCTATTGGAGGATGGAGCAATACAAGTTAGGAAGCCGCAGAGAAGGCAAAACCCAATGATTTTGGATGTGATAAAGAAGTAGGTGACCAAGCTTCTCCAAGCTGGGATCATCTATCCTATCTCAAATAGTTAGTGGGTGAGCCCAGTCCATGTTGTGCCAAAGAAGACTGGCCTCACTATGGTGAAAAATGAGAGGGATGAGATTATTCCCACAAGAGTGCAAGACAATTAGGGAGTCTGCATTGACTATGGGAGGCTTAATCAAGCAACAAGGAAAGATCGTTTCCCCCTACCTTTCATTGATCAGATGCTCGAGCGGTTGATAGGTAAGTCTCACTACTGTTTTCTTGATGGTTTCTCTGGATATTTCCAAATTCATATTGCTCATGAGGATCAGGAAAAGACCACATTCACCTGCCCCTTTAATCGGTTATGTAACTTATATAATCGATTATAATAGAGTGATTTGTCCCTGTTTAGCTCTCTAAGTGTTCTAGCTTAATCAAATGGATTATACCACTTATGTAATCGATTATTATTACCAAAAACTAGATTTCTAATTTGTTTTAGACTTATTTCACTCATCATGAATGAATTCAAACATCTAACACTAACATGTTAAAGATATAAACACTTATTATACTATTTGTTATACAAAATAATTAAAACCATTTGTAATCATTTAAACTTATTTATCATAAAAAATCAATATGTATAGAAGGTAGGCTCCCCTGTCAACAAACTAGTTAATGATTAACCTAATTCATATTTAAAGTTTTGTCTATATTACGTACTAATATAACTGAAGTTATTTTATTTTTCCAACATTTCAACTATGCTCAATCATTGGACTTTGAATCAGAGAAATACATTATAAATATTTCATGTACAACATAGGCTAGATTTTAAATTTTCTTTTGTATTTAAATACACATTGTTGACAAATGTGAAGTAAATGATATAATATGTAATTGTTCATTGGGTTTTGTTTCAACTTGTGCTTCCTTTTCTTCTTCTGTGAAGGTTGCTTAATAAGGTGCCTAGGAACTAAAACAAAAAAAAAATATTAAAATCAAAGGTTATGCAAAATCGTAGCTTATACATCATCATAATTCCTACAAGTCTATTTGAATCCTAATACACTATTATTATTTCCTAAACCGTTGTTTATTTGAAAATTTATGAATGATATTTGAATGTTAATAGATTACGGTTTTTGAAAAATTCGTAGTCTAGTATTCAAATAGACTACAATTCTACCAAGAATCGTAGTATATAATGATTATAAGCTATTATTAAAACCATAGTTTAAAAGACTTGTTTTAAACTACAGACTATATGTTTATAACTATAACATAAGCCCTAAAATAATAGTTTTATAAAAGACTTTTATTATGTTAGTATTAATAAGTTAATTAATTAGATACGCATGAAGATGCATCTAAGAAAATGAAATATATCTTATGTTACTCAACATTTATCATATAAGTCTACAAGTCTATACATAGAAGTATTGACTAAAGAGATATAAATATAAATATAAGTATTGACTAAAGAGTATTCACTTAAATAGGTTACGTATTCTATTATTATTTTTATGTTTTTAATTAATTGACTGCATAAGAGTCTTTTAGGTACAACCAATATTGAATATGTCACTACTCTACTACCTCGAATGCAGTAAAAACAAATGTAATACTAGAAATAAAAATAGTAATTTTTAATTTTAAAAGAATTAAAAAAATAAAAAATTAAATCAAACCTATATTTTTCAGGGACTAAAAGGAATTTAGGTAAGAAAAAATTATGAATGATTTTATTTATGAAATCTAAAACATAAATTACACTTTCTAATACTTCTGCTCAAATTTTTAATCTCTCAAATAAAATTAGGATTAAAACCAAACCTATTTTTGAGGAAGACGGTAGCATAAAAGTAAGTTGTTTTTAAGATTAATAATATTTTCACATACAAATTTTATATATTCATTTAACATAATATTTTTTATTTTTATTTTTAAAAGGAATATAAAAATTCATTGTTTCAATAATCTTACTCTTATAATATATAAAATAAATATAAATATGTATTATTTTATATATTTTTTCTTTAAAAAAAACACACACAAATCGATGTAATTAGATATAAATAACATGATTATTAAATTAAAAAAAATATTTTTTTAACAATTTTTTTTTGACAATTTTTTTATAATGTTTAAGTGATAGTCAGTTTTAAATATACAAACCAGTGACAAATAATTTATTATTAAAAAGTTGTTAAAAGAAATTAATAATGTAATGATTCTAAACCAAATTCCCTCAAATCAAATCCCTTATGTGAGGGCACTGCCGGTACAGTCCCATAACTCCACTGTGAGGGTGTCACCAATAAAACCCTAAAAGGCATAACGGATATTGAAAGGCATCATAGAACAAAACACAATAAAATATATAATTGATGTAATTTATTTTTTCACATTCTGTGCAGAATCTCTAATTACACATGTTTTTTATTCAAACCACGTAAAAGTCGTTCATATTATAAATGAGTGGAACAATTATTATCTGAAAAAATGGAAACTGGAAATGCATGCAAAAAGGATATAGAGAACGGCACGCGCATCACACCGAACCGACACCTCCTAAAATTTGACTACAAAATACCGCACGTGCTGTTCCTTAAATCGAGTTGGTCATATATTCAGCAAAACTAAAAAAAATCTTGTGGATAACGTAAGAAATAAGCAATCTGTAATCATAAATTCATAATGGTCCCAAAGGATGAACATTAAGTGCTACACGAAGACCTTTCAATTCAACCTTGAGTTTGGGTCATCAATTTAACGCTTATTATTATGAACGTTTAATATTTCGATACCTATTTTGGTTGAACCAATCTTGTTCTCATTATGACGATGGTGACTCCTAAACAATTTCTTATGCAATTACTAACTTCACATAATAATGCCACATAACTATGATGAATGTGATAGAGAATTTGAAGACGGGTTATCATATTATATTTCTTTCTTGTACTTAAATGGCATTTATTAGGTGTAGATTTGTGTCAATTGAAATTGAGTTTATCTTAAAGCAGTATTAAGGGTATACTACCATGTTTATTTGAGGTAAATGTTGTGGATTCAACTTACACGTAGATTTTCTTAATGGTGATTCATGTCCTAAACCAATCCAAAATCAACATTTAGAACAAAAGTCTTAACTTCATCGTCCACAAGAGAGGGGAATAAGAATGAGAGTGCTTAAATAAATGTTACCATAGTTGAATCACAAAAAGTTGTCATTATTCTAGAGAGTTCATAATCTTGATGTGCAATGAGTGCAACAAAACTTGTATATGGTATTAAAAAAAAAGTTGGGTATCCCAATTATTTCGGGAATGTTTTGGTTGAATTGGTCCGAGAGTCGATCGTTTTTTTGTGTTCTGTTTTTTTTATCATCCAATTTTCTTCCAAATCGTAATTCACTTCTATAGGTTGTTGACTTGCAGAAGACACACTAACTTTCAAGTCAGATATGTTTTATAAATAGATCTCTATATTATTAAAATAGATCAAGATGTCTTTACTTAGACATTAACTCTATATTTATAGAGTTTATAACAATCAATCTCATTAATTAATCATTAATACCGTATATTTGTAAAATGTTCTCACTCGTTAATATCTACTAATATATTTGCTAACTACATATAAATCATCATTAACTCCGATATACTAATTCTAAAATTTGAATTGAATGTACAGAAGGAAAGTTTAAAGTACACAATCTTAATTCATTTATTTGTCCAAATAAAATAATCTAAAAATAGAAAGAATTTCCTACTCGAAAGTAATTCATTGCATTTTCTGGAAAGGTTTTGCATTGATTTACCGAAATATGTCAAAACCCAATATGAAAATTAAATATTTTATTTATTTTAAATGTAATTTGTTTTTGTCATTTTTTCAAACATGAACAAAGAAAATTAATACATCCCAACCAATGTTATTGAGATAGATACTCTACAATAAAGAATATCTTATTAAAGATATTGATAAGCAGAAAAGAATAATAAAAAATAGCTAAAAAAATATGTAATTAAAGATATTTAACAACTAACCAGATTTTCAGGTAAATCTTTTTATATTTTATTAACAAAATAAAATATAAACAGATTTATCTGAAAATCTGGTTAGTTGCTAAATATCTTTAATTATATATTCTTTCAGATATTTTTTTATTATCCTTTGATTATTTTATCTTCTGCTTATTAATATCTTTAATAAGATATTCTATGCTTCACAGATATTTTAGAAGATATATTTATGTATTTTCTTTTTTTAAAATTATAAATAAATGATAGGCGATAACTTGAGAATAATTAAATAAAAGTTTGTCTTTTTAAAAATTTAGTAAAAGATGTAATTAATCTAATAAAATTTTAGTAAAATTATGTATTTATTTGCTTCATATATATATATATATATATATATATATATAAAAGTCTTTAACTATAAAAAGCTTATTATTATTTTTCTCTAAACTCATAAAATCTCATAACCACTTCTAAGAAAGATGTCCCATTTAAAGTCAATAAAGACATCACATGAAGTTATCTCATCCAAAATAAATTTTGGAAAAGTCATAAATATGAAGCAATTAAACTAAGGAGCACATGTTTTAAGGTGTATACCAAGATTTGCTTTACATTAATTAGATGATTAGATGGTTGCATCATGAGGACATCACATAAAGTTTATGGAGGATTGAGAGTGAATATTGAATGTTGATGAAGCAGACCAAGAATTTTTAAGAGAAAAAAAAAAGACATACCCAAAGGCACGCAACACAATTGGTTGGAATGGGTGTGTGAATCAATAATCTTAGCTTCAGAATAATATGGGAATGAAAAAATGGGTCCCATTTGCATTTAATAGTTAGGTACTCTAGAAATGCATACTTCTAACTCGCATTTATTGCAGTGAAATGTATGTTCTAAGCTCTGCCGTGCAAGTCAACATCTTCCATTCAATTACATTTATGTATTGGACCCGAAAATTATCATATGATATCATTTCACAATAAATTACAGTTAATTTTTTATGTTATTGTTATTTGTTTATTTTTTTAATGTAATAATTTATTCTAACAGGCTACTGTTAATTTTTAGATATTTTATTCTTAAAATTTATTAAGGTGTTATTTAAGATAAAATTGTGAAAGTTACTTAGAAAATTTGAAGTTGAGGTATCTTCCAATCTCTAAGCCTTGATTATAAGGTCTATTGCAACATACCTTAAAGTTCTAAATCACTTATAATTCGGAATCCAAATAGTTCTTAACTATTCTTATTACTTAATATAATGAAACGTGTTTCAAAAGCAACACTGCAATAACGTTACGAAATAAAAAAATTAGTAACATTTCAAATAAAATGATTGGTTTTAATCATCCTATCTTAGAATAATTTCATAACATAATAATTATCGCATTAGTACATCCTTTATGCTCATACATCTAAACAAATTTTTCTTATGCACCACTAACATAAAAGTAGCTTTACCTTTTGACGTATGTTAAATGTATGACGTCATAGCGGGAGATAACAGACGTCAATTTATGGACTTTTTTTTAAACAAAAATTCGCCAATATTTTCTTCCACTGAAACCATGAAAAATCAATATACAATACAAGAATACACCACAAAAGTTTCCAGAATTTTAAAAGTAATAACAACAATTGAAAAGTGCAACAACCAATGAAAATGCACTAACTAATATACATAAAAAGCCAAAAATGAAACTAATCGTGAAGATGAAGAAGTAGATAGGTGCCGCTGTGAGGGTGAGAAGAAAAATGTGCACAATAATGGTCTGAAAATCGCCGCCACAATTGTTCTAGAACGCACCCAAGAATTGCACCAAAAGCCAATGAAAACAAATTTTAATCGGTGCAAATGAAAGATAATGATTCCAAACGTGATATAATCGGTGAAAAATGATTTTAAACGGTGAAAAATGGAAGAAAACTTAGCTAAACATTAATGGCGAATGAGAGAAAGCAGAGGAAGAAGTTGAATGCAGCGAGAAAGAAAATGTGTAACTGGTGCTCGCGTTTGGGAGTGGGTGAAAATGCAGGGTATTTGACGTCGGCCTTCTCAGGCGACGTCTAAGTGCTATAAGACTTCGACCCCCCTTCCCAGTTGACGTCTAAGCGGTAAAATAAATTAATATTGACGCCCAAAATGAAGTAATTTTGCACCTTTTTGACATCTATGGGCCGGGGGGCCGACATCTAAGTGGCAAAAAAAAATTAATATTGGCGCCTAAATGAGATATTTTTGGACATTTTTTACATCCGTTGAGGGGGAAGTCGACGTATAATTACAATTAGACGTCGGGGGGCCTGTAGCAGACGTCTAAAGGCAATAAAATAATGACTTTTTAGTCCTGTATGCAAACCATTTGACGTCTGACCCTAGGGGAGCCGACGTCTTTGTCTTTTTTGACATTGGGGACCCATTTAACCAACTTATATAATGACGTTTAATTTACAAACTGCCACTGGTCATTTTTTATGTTGGATTTCCTTCTGTTAAACGTTAATCACGTGACGTAAAATGTTATTTCTGCACTAGGGCACCTTGCATTCAATTTCTGTGTGAAATTTGATTAATTAACAAGCTATTCATCTAATGTAAGACACCAAGTAGGAAGAAATAAATCACATTTACACATAAAGAATCAAACATATGACCTGCAACCAATCATGTTACGTTTTAAATATAACTTATTATTTATTATTTTAATTAATTTCGTCCATGTTCATACCATCCTTGTAGAATTTTATTTTTTCTTGGTCTTACACTCTCCAACCTAAAAAGTTTTGTCCTCAAATATTGCACTTACCAGGAAAAAGATATAGATAATCTTCCTCATGTTGTCTTCTAACTTCCAAGTTACTTCTTGAGTTCCTTCGTCTCACATTACCTTCACAATACGCATATCCTTGCCTCAAATCTTCTTAGTATGAGAGTCCAACACTCGCACCGTCTACCTGAAACACAAGTAAACTCTAGAAAGGGAGGGTTTAAATAGAGTTTAAACTTTTTCACAGTAAGTGTTAGACACTTTTGCAGGGGTTAGACAAGCTGCAAGCAATGTTGAACACTTAAATATTTTTAGAAACGTTTAGAAAACTTTTTAAAATGAAAGCAAGAAGGCAAACTTACTTTTATACTGGTTCACTTCAAACCAAGTTACGTCTAGTTTTCACTTAAGCACTCTTAAGGGGTTCAACTAATCTTTAAAAGATTACATGCAAGTTTGACCACTCATGGTTTTACAACTAACCCAACTGGTTAGACGAGTTTCACCACTCTTGGTATAACACTAGTATAACTAAATATATCATTTAACTCCACGGAGTTAAACTAGCAAGTTTTTTTATTCACTTATGAATTTACAAAACAACAAAGTGTTTTTGAAATACAAGTACATATGTTTACTATCTCAAAGACTATATAAATGAAGTACTTGCAAACACTAGAAGGTTTTAGAACAAGCATGCTGAAGTACTTTGGCATGTGGTGTTAGATCCTTGTAGATTAACTCTATGCAATGTATTCTGGTTTGAAGTCTAACCCATAGAGTATCTTCTCCACTCTACCTTCTTCTTCATATATTTTGTCCCAATTGTCCTAGTAGCCGTTCTCAATTCTGGGGCACTCAATGGCCTCTACTATGGTCTCAGTTTTAACTGATATTTCTTGACCTAAAGCCTTTGAGATAATTTCTTCTTCTCCTCTTAGTTCCATGTTGGTCCAAAATTGATGAATCATTTCAGGCAGGATGGGAAAGTCCCATTCAAAGAATCGATGATTTTTATAGGTTTAATGTCACTTTAGGTCCCTATTTTCACCCAAAATGTCAAATAGGTCCCCTTCTTTTTCAGCGTCTCAAGTGGGTCCTTATTTTTGTAAAATTGAAGTAATTAGAGGTCTTCCGTCAAATTGGACAAACGACCGTTTAAGTTTGGATTACGTGACATGGTAAGTGTATTATTTTAAATGACGTGACAGTTTATACATGATTGACGTGTATTTTGTAATTTTTAAATTAAAAAATCGAGGGTGAATTGGGAAAAAGAAATTAAAGGCAGTCCCTTTCTCTAAGAAATGCAAAATTAGGGTTCGTGAGAGAAAGTTGAATCTATTTCCTCCAAACATGTTTGTAGAAAAAGCTTGAGATGGGTTCTCCACATTTGTTTCCACCAAGCAAGGATATCTATCAGTATAATGGTCAGTTGAAAAGCAAATTCCACATTTCTTGACAATTTGTGGAGTTGAAGTTTTAAAAAAGCTTGAAATATTGTCGAGTTTTCTCTCTAGCTTATTTAACCTTTCATCTACCCTCTTTCCATCTACTGTACCAGTTTTCATCTCATGAACTTTCTTCAAAAAAGGTCACTTAATTTGCTCTTGTTTCAAACTATTTGTTGTCTACTACCTTTCGTTCTATTAGATCTCAAGCATCTTCCGGAGATCTATCTAAGAAGGATCCTCTGCTTGCAGCATCTGCACATGATCTATCTGTCAGACTTAAGCTTTCATAAAAGCTTAGAATGAGCTTATGTTCTTCGATTTGAAGTTGAGGGTAGGAAACACAAAGTTTGTTGAATCTTTCCCAATATTCACTAAGAGTTTCTATATCTCTTTGCCTTATATCTTGGATTTCTCTACGGATGGCAGATACTTGAGATGTTGGGAAATATTTTCAAGAAAAAGTCTTTCTATAGCTTCCCAATTGGTAATCCATGCAGAGAGATAGTACCACCGATCCTGAGCTTCTCCTTGAAGAGTAAAAGGAAACGCTCTCATTTTCAGATTCTCTATTGTAATCTTAGGAGATCTAAAATTTTCACACAACATGTGAACTGTCTTAAATGTTTATGGTAAGGCATTTAATACTTGCACTTCTCATTAGGATATTCAATGTTACTACGGATGACTGTATTGTGGGAGGTGGCTAACTGTTTAATAGTTCTTTGTGCCATTTTGTTTGGGCTTGGATCAAGTAAAGGATTAGAGGATATATTTATAACTGGGAATAATGAAGGTGGTATGCTCAGTAGTAGCTTCAGATGTGGAAGATGTTCCTTCAGTAGAACACGTAAATTGCAATCTTTTTCGCAGCTTACACAAATTCCTTTTAACTTTCGGGTTAATTTGATAAAATTCTCCCGGGTTGGCTTAGGTCATGCACTATGCAGTCTGCCTAAAGTTGTTTCTCTGTTTTTTTTCCACTTTTGTTCTTGCTTTAGAGAAATATTTCAAAAACAAAGACTTTGCTAATAATAAAAATAACTAAACACTACAAAAAAACTCAAACAAAATTCAATGTATATGAGTTAGAAAAAAAAAACAAATAAAAATTAAAATTAAAATATTAAAAATACTAACCGTAATCCCCAACAACGACGCCAAATTTGGCCTTATCTCTAGTCAATGTGGGACTTCTAACACACCTCCTCTCACCGAGGTATATATATCTTGAGCGTGAGACTAGACATTAATAGGTGGTCTGATAGTGACCCGATAGAGGGTAGAATGATATGCCCAACAAACAAAAACCTCACTAGAATAGGCTTTTAACCAATGGCTCTAATACCATGTCGAATATAGTAAAAAATTATGTATGAGATTAATCTCTAATAACGCTTTCGTTGACGCAATTAAATTAATACTACTAAACTATAGCAACTTCAGTATTGCTAAGATAGTAGCCAACAAAATAGAAAGGGTAAATTCAACCCTAAGTCGTCTTCCAATAAACACAAAATTGATTTCTAACATATTATTTCTTATAAAAACTATACAAAAAGGGTTAGCCAAATAAAATAGTAGAAGTAATTAAAATAAAATAAAAGATTAAAGAACAAAATATCAAAAGATAGAAAGAAGTTTATAACAAGATTTTAAAAAATAAAAGCAATGATAAAGAAAATAAGTTGATTTCACTACTTTTTCAAAATAGAATTCATCATTGGTTATCTAAATATTATTGTTCAATTAATTATTGTCTTAGATTTTCAAATTAATCAATGTAAATTTTCAATTAATTTGTTGGCATTCGTACTATTAATCAAAGTACATTCTCAATTAAAAGTAAAAAATTTGTATATTAGTCATAGTAAATTTAACCAAAGTACATTCTGAATTAAATATTACTATGCCTAATCATGTCTATTCTTTTACCTCTTATATCAAGGAAAAAACTAATTAGCCAAAGTACATTCTTGATTAATTATTGTTAAAGTGTTTGCCACTAATCAAAGTACATTCTCAATTAGTAACAAAAACTCATTCAATCACACGAAAGTTTTTAACTTTAATCAAAGTAAATTCTCAATTAAAATTAAAAACCCTTTAACTCATAAGATTGATATGTTATGTAGATTTAACATCATGATTACTTGATATAATGTAAAAATTATAACTTTTACTTGACTAACAAGCAAAAGGCGTAGATAAAAATAAATCACAACAAAAATCAAAAAAGCAAACAAATTTATTCATCTAACCTTAGAATCCAATTAAGAAAGTAGAACAAAATCAACCCTAGAGGCTTAACACTCCATGGAATGTTGAAATAATATGAAAATAGAAGAAGAAACAATGGAGAACATAAGAGAAGAGACATGAGAGGCAATTTGAACCTCCAAAGGGTTCCTAAGCTCCCGTAATATGTTTCCCTTAGTCTCTTTATATAGGAATTAGACTGGGCTTTGTTTTGGGCATTTTTGTTATTATAATCTCCTTTCTAATAATGTAATCTCCTCCAATTATCTTCTAAACAATCTAATATCTTCAAGATATATTTGATTGTTATGGATATCTAAAAATATTTTAGAATATCTTTTCTAGATTCAAAAAGATTTGACAAATATTATCTTTTGATATTTACTAATATAGTTAAATAAGGTAATTATTTAACAATATCAAATAAAATATCTTAAGATATATTTTTTCCAAATTATCTTTTATCATAAAAATTTATCAATTATCAAAGCCCTTTTTGTAGAAAAAAAATAGAGAAAATAGCAATATCCAATTTTTGTTGCTTGTTCCCTCTTCTTGGCTTAGCCAAATTTTCTCACTTTTTCATGCTATGCTTGGATTGACTTCATATGGTCTTGATTATTTGCTATTCTTGGATTTATCTTTAGGGTTTCATGAAACTTTAACCAATTTATTTCCACGTCTCAATGAGCTTAACTTAACTGAAGCTACACTAACACACTTTAAAATATCTAAAGAACATATATGCAACTTAAAAGTTATTTTTAACATGTTTTTGTATCTCATGATAAATAAACTCAATTACAACAAATCCTAATTAAAATATTCTATTAAAGTAAAAAAAACAATTAAGAATCCAATATTAAAGGCTAGATAAGGGCATGAATATGCATTCATCAATCTCTCTTGTGTTGAGTATACACATAGGGTACTCTATTTATAATAGAAGAAATATGGGTTTAGCCCAAATACAAATAATAAATGATAACAAACTAAATAAAGATAAAATATAAAGATAAGATAAAGATAATATATCTAACATCGATGATAAAAACTTGATTTACCCAATGGGTTGCTCATGAAAGGTGGAACGACACATGGGAAAGTGCACATATGCATTCCTTGAAAATGGGAACGACATATAGTTAGTTTCAACCTTCGAATGCCCTTGACAATAAGATTCCTGTCTAAAGTGATAATAGTGTTGCCACAAGAAGTAATGATGACACCTACTGAGAACACAAGCCTAATGTTTAGGATAATTATTGCACTTAATGTATTAATATCGTGATAAAACTTGGTTTAGCCAATGGATGACTCTTGAAAGGTGGAACGACACATAAGAGAGTGCACGTGAGCATTCCTTGAAAATGGGAACGACATATAGTTAGTTTCAACCTTTGAATGCACTTGACCATAAGATTCCTATCTAAAGTGATAATAATGTTGCGATTAGTCTTTGTAAAAATCTCATCTTAAATTTAGATGACAACATATTGAAGTAAAACATCATATATTAGGGGATCATGTCTACAAAGATAACATAGATTTACAACTTATTTCATTTGATAATGAACTCGCTTATATCTTTATAAAATCCCTTATTGAATATCATCTCATAAGAATCTGAAATCTTTCTTGAATATAATTTATAAAATATTGACTTATACTAATGTGATTGTGCTATATCACTAAATAACACTCGACAAATTGCCTACAAATGCTATTCATGCATGATATGATAAATTATCAAATGAGTCTTATACATGCTTATGCATAAAACACATTTTCTATATTGGACTTGGGCTTTATGACATTTAAGAATTGGCAATAGGTTCTAGTTGTAGGGAAAATTGGCATAAATTTTGTCCAAAATAGTTCAGTTAAGGAGACAACTTGCAATGGTGACTAGGGAGCTCTTGCAATTACTTATTTTTTAAGTTGAGGAAATAAATTTCCAACGAAACAGATTAGTTCATGAATGAAGAGTAAGAGAGAGAGAGTATGAACATGTGTTCACAAAAAGAATAACTAGAAGTAACACTATATTTCTTTAACTTGTAACTAGAATATATTTTCTTAGGTGATATAAATAGTAAAAATATAAAAGAATTTTTTACAAAAGCCTAAAGTCATTTCCAAGAGGCATTTACAAAATGGCGTGAAGAACACAAATCAAGGAATATTAAAATCCTAATTAGATAATCCATTTTGAAAGGATTATTCTCGACCATAACAAGTGTAAATAAGCTGAGGAGTACATATCTTTAAAATTGCATGGAATGATAGAATAAACCAAGGCATCGAGAGCATGGGTAGAATCCAATGAAACAAGTATTAATTATTAGTTTTTTTTATTAATGAGAAAAGTTGAATCCATAACCTCTCTCACCCTCACTTCCAAACTTTTCAAACCAACTTTATATATCTCAAATATTAGTGAAAGAAATTAAAACCTTAATTTCTCCCTTCCAACTTTTATCACTTAGTCAACTTTATATATCTATATATATATATATATATATATATATATATATATATATATATATATATATATATGAAATTTGGGAGTTTTAGATAGTGAGTTTGAGTCTTATTATATTCCTTTAGAAATTATGTAGTGATTATCCATGAATCTTATTATGATGATGAAAAATCTTTCATCTTCATGTGATACGTTTCTTCTTCCATTCTCATAAGTATTTTCCATCTTTGAACTTTATTGTTTTTTTTTTTCTATCTTGAATGTGTATTCTACTTTGTTCTATTCTATACTTAACCGAAAACCTTCACACTTATAATTTTTTGAATTAATTTTGTATTTAGCGGAGACATATTTGAGTTTGACGTCATTTATTTTAAAATTGATATAAGTATAAAGTAAAACAAATTCATGCACTAAATCAAAGTAAAAACATAAAAGGATCATAATAAAAAAGTAGTCCACCATATGATTTTTCATTTTTTTTTTTTGAAGTCTACCTTCATTGTTCGAGGGTGTGTTAAATTATGAATAGCTGTGAGTAATCTATGTATGTTTTATAAAATCGTTTTATTTTTAGTTTAGATAATATTTTTAAGCGATCATAGTTTGAAATTCAACAAATTTAATTATAGTTTCTCGAAAAATGAGTGTTTGAAATTCAACAAATATAACTATTATTTATTATTGTTATTAATAAATTATTTGAAAATTCAAAAGTGAGTAATAAAAGTGACAAATAATGCTATTGCATTTTTAATAGTTAAATCCTTGTAGGATCCACGTATTCGAAAGCAGCTAAAATATACAATTATGATTTATCTAACAGGACAGCTATTAAAGAAAGGGATATTTCAATTAGTACAGAATGGGTGTTCATTAATAATGATCTGTTTGTTTGAGATGTAAATCCACCCATAATGTTAGTCTCATAAATAAGAATAAAACGAGAATTCGTCACACGTCATCTGACTTTCAATATTGATTATTATTATTTTAGGGCTATTCAATTTTTTAAAATGTTTTTAATAATTAATTTATAAAAAAGGACTACGAAAAAAAATCTTTCTTAAGTACAAAACTAAAATTAATTTGACTATTTCACTATTGTGATTATCTTCTCATATTTATACGTTTTCGCGTGAAAAATATACATTTTTAAATTTATTTGATTTTAAAATAAAAATAATTATGAAATTATGCAAACATACATATTTATGAGCTTTTTCATTATAAAATTTTTAGTGCATTATGTCTATGCTTAGTCATATTCGAGAATTATTTCTTAGAACACTAATTACACATCCTACAATACAATGTTGATGGTCCACTTATCCTCCATGGAAATCTGTCTCTTTATTTATGTCCATGTTACTTCATACATTCGCTACAATATTTATTTCCATAATAATATAGTAATGTTTTAATAATAATATAATCTCCTGACTTTAGCATAGCATCATTAAAGTCAATTAATAATTTTAATTTTTTTTTTCATATTTAGAGAAACCGTAAGTGTTTCAATTTCAAATTTCTTAATATATGATTATTAAGATAAATTATAACATTTGAAATATTACTTATTTTTAAATCGACCAAGGGAAAGGATATAGGATAGGAGTTTTTTTGTTTTGTTATAATATGCAAATGTCTCTTCATATACTATTGGTACTTAATGTTGAAAAAATTTTACACCTCTTTTCATATTCGGATTCAACCGAAGTTGTTAAATATATATAGACATATAAACTTTGTTCATAAAAAAAATTAAATATAATTTTAGTTTCTAAACTTAGATGCAAAATAAGAATTTGTTCTTATTCTATATTTTTATATATTTTAATTGTAAATTTAAAAAATAAATAAACATAATCATTTTAATTTAATAATATTAACTTTTTTTACATGTTAAATAATATTTTAGAATTTTATATGAATTGGAATGTGTTCAATGGTGTATAATTCAAACACTAACCTAAAATATCATTTAACACATTAAAATATTTTTACACAATTTGATTAGAAAAATCATATTTATTCATTTTACAAGATTAAGAACCAAACTGTATTAAATTTTAAGACAACCATGAATTTCAATTTTAGATCTAAATTTAAGGATTAAAAATATATTTAACATTAAAAAGAAAATCTTATTTTAAAACTTTAGAATTTTATTACAATTTTATGTTTAAAATATATTTAAAATAAAAAAAAATACATTTAAATTTTTCTTAGACTTTTAAGCATATAAGAGAATAAACCCAATTAATACACAGTTGTGATTTCAATTAAGTTAGAAATAACTTATTTTCCCTCTTTCTGTCTGATCTCACCAAATTCATATTGTTACCCACCCTTTCTCGATATATCAAAATTTATCATTTTTTTTTCTTAATTTAGTATCACTTAATTTATATATCACAATTTGACTACATGTTCAACTCTAAATGATCTTATTAATATCTTTCACAGTTCCTCTATATTCACTGATAATCACAATACATTCGATTATAATTAGTTTAAGAAATTTTTATATTAATATATTTTATTTGTTATGAAGAATGGATATGGCTAATCATTTTGATTATCGTGTTATTTGTTAGAGTTTATTATTTATATCTAGAAAATAGTACTTTAACAATATCTTGGGAATTATTTAATTTAAATTGCAACGATTATGTCTCTATAGATATAATTATATTAAAATTTAATATACGAATAACTTATTTTTCCTTTGAAGTTTTACCTATTTCCTACTCCATATTTCAACTAATAATAATAATAATAATAATAATAATAATAATAATAATAATAGTTAATCCTTACAATTAGTCATCTCTAACATATTAGTTGTAGTTAGTCTAGTAAAAACACATAAAATCGGTGAAGCAGTAACAAAATTAAATAATATGTATAAGATCGTAAAATAATATTTTAGTGTGATCTTTACGTAGAAAAATATTAATACTATGTAGAAAAGTATTAATACTATTTGAGGTATATGTGTTATATGAAGTAAGTCTAGTAACAAATCTTAACTAACTCATTTACTAAAAAGTTGGGAAGAAGTTCTGCTATAAAAATATTTAAATAATAAAAAATAGATCTTAGACCTAAAAAAAACCTAACAATTCATCTTTCTATATATAACACATATATATTAATAATATAAAAGAATACATAATTGTCTTAACAAACCTATTTAAACAACTAACCCCTCCGTCCTTTTATAAACCTATTAAAAAAGAGCTTCTAAAATAATTATATAGGCACAAATTTTTTTCTAATTAGATTATATATTTTTTAAAATAAACATGTAACAAGTAACATGTAATTCTTATACTTTTATTTATTTGGTAATAAAATATAATGTTAAGCTTATCAAAATCTGGTTTTACCTAATGTAAGAACATAAAAAATAGGGTATTAGAGTAGATAAGTGTATTAAAATAATGAGATCGAGTATTTTATAGTAAAATAATCGTATAATATAAATAGAATTTTCTAAGTTCGTCTCATTATCTAAAATACTTTTTATCTCTCTAAAATATTATCCTCTTCATTTTCTCTCACTTCTCTCTAACCTTTCTCATTCTTGGATCATTCGTTCGACGATCGGGAGGTGTCTAGGTGATCCTTGTGTCAAGGGTTACCAATTTGACCGATCAATTGGTTGAATCGAGCAAGTAAGTGGTAAACCCCTTTTCTTAGTATTTAGGGTTCTTGATTGTGTAAAATAATTCTGTTTTGCATGAATCAAGAGTCCATCTTCCTTGAATCTTATTTCATTTGTGGTTTTAAGGTTGGTCTCCAATCATCAATTAGTGTTTTGTAGGTTTTCTAGATGTTCCTTGCATGCAAGAAATCGGTGGAGCGTTTAGAGGTTTTGAGCTATTGAGTTGAGGTAAGGGAAGCTAGAATTGCTTTAATTAGTAATTACTTGTGTACGTGTGGTAGCATAGGATTCTGGAATTAGTTGAGCTAAATTCATGATTTTAGGGTAGATGGAAAATGTGCAATTTGATTGTTTGAGTATGAAATGATGTATTGTGATGACAAACTGTGTGGAATGATGTTTGGTTTGTAATTGAATGCATGAAATATGAGAAATCTGTAATAAGGATGATTGGTTATGAATAGATGAAATTTGTCTTGGTTTAGAGCTAGTTTTGAGGAAATGGAGTAGTGAAATTTTTATTTAGGAGTTAGGTACTCAACTGGTAAGTTAGGATATGTTAGGTAAGTTATATGGGACTTGTTAGAGTCCCTAAGTTTCTTAAAAATGTGCCAAAAGTGGTAGAATGCAATTTGGGTCCATAGGTGGAGTTTTGGTAGATTTTGATGTTTAATTTGGTTAGTAAACACTTTAGAATGATGTTAGTATGATTTAGACACACTTGGTTAAGTATAATTAGGTATATAACATGATCTAAGAGATTATAAGTTGGGAAAAATAGTTCCAATTGGTCATTTTGGGTGCATGTTCATAATTTTGCAGTTTGGTGCCGCAAAATTATGCAGACTCGCTGAGCGACTCCACTCGCTGAGAAGTTGGGCACATTGTCTGGACATTCGCCTAGCGAGCTGTGTCGCTGAGCGATTGTTTGGAGGGTCTGGACCACTATTTGGGGGATTCCCCTAGCAAGTTGTGTTACTGAGCGAGAGGTTGGAGTTTGGGATCACTGTGATTTTTATTCGCACAACGAGAAGAGTCGCTGAGCGAGAGGTTGAGGTCTGGGAGCACTGTGATTTTTATTCGCACAGCGAGCAAGGTCGCCGAGCGAGTGGTTTGGGGTCTAGGGTTAGTGCCTGTGTATTCGCATAACGAGTTGGGTCGCTAAGGCCTTGTTCACTTGAGTGGATTTGAGGGAGAGTAATTGAGTGGATTTGAAGGTAATTTTTGTTGTTGTTTATTTGAGTGAATTTGGAGGTAAATGAGAGTGAATTTTGAAGTAAAGTCTGTGAGAATTAGTTTAGGATTTAATTTATGTGACAAATTAAAAAAATTTATTTTCAAATTCATTCTCACTTACCTCCAAATCTATTCAAATAAACAACAACAAAAATTATCTTCAAATCCTCTCAATTACTCTCCTCCAAATCCACTTAAGTGAACAAGGCCTAAGTGAGGGAACTATGGGGTCGCCCAACGAGGAGGTTCGCTGAGCGACTGGTCCAGATTTTTGTTTACTCTTTCTTTCTTTGTTCTTAACTAATTTGAGTTATGTATTGATGTAATTAGAGATGATGTATGATTATGAGATTCAAGTGAAAGTGTGTGGTTTCAAAGTATGGTTTAAATAGTTATGTAAGTAAGTTTCAAAATGGAATCTCTTGGTGAGATCCAAGTATGTTTAGAATGATTGCAGGGAGCTCAGTCTTGATAGTTATCCTAAACTCTAATGGTCTTTCATTCTCAAGTAGAGAGGATTGACACATGTGGTGAAGAGTAGCAGGAGGTCTTAGTCTTGGGGGCTTCTAGTATGACTCAAGGCCCAGAACAAACTAACCTTGTGAGTGTGGTAGGGTGAAACCCGTTGGCAATGGCTTTCAAAAGCAGTAGAGGCCACCATAAGTGCACAACTCGTCATAGCTCGACAATCATTCTAAGTCCGATAGTCAAGTCTAAGTCATAACATATATTATACACAATGAGGTTTATGATGAATAAACACATATAAAATCATAAGTCATGGTTCAAAGTAAAAGATTCAACCGTTTAAGAAACTTCAAACCAATTGACGAACTACAATCGATTATGACTCTCCCTTAATCGATTTGGTTCTACAATAGTTTCTACTTGCTTCATGCAGAACATGTCATACTCTTGGATTAGAGTATTGCTTCTGCTATCCTAATATCATCAGTTCCTTCATGGGTGACTCTCAACATCTCCCACATCTCTTAAGCAGTCTTACAGGTTGAGATCCTGTAAAATTCATCAACAGTTAAAGAAGATGATATTATGTTACGAGCTTTTACATCCTGTTGGGATCTTCTTCTATCATCAGCATTCTATTGTTCTCACGGTTTGGATTCCTGCAAATTATTAATAAACACAGTAAGAACAAAAGGACCATTTGTGACAGTTTCCCAAATCTCGCTATCAATAGATTCAATGAAAATTTGCATTCTCACTTTTCAAAAAGCATTATTTTCTCCAGTAAACAATGGAGGTTTATTGATAGAGGCACTCTTAGAAAATGTTTGATGTTTCCCCGTCATTTTGAATTACTATCAAACCTGACTTTGATACCAATTATTAGAGCGGTGCAACAGAATGGTTAACGCGTTCAACAAACCAAGAGGGGTTGAATTGGTTTCTTATCACAAATCGTTCTTTTAATAATTTTCTCGCAAATATAAAAATTCTTTAAAACAATTTAAACAAATATAAAGAGTAAGGAAGAGAGAAAATTGCAAAAGTAATTTTTATACTGGTTCTGATCACATAGATCCTACGTCTAGTTGTTAATCTCAACCGTGAATTAACGTTTCTCTAACACAAACCAAAAAACTGTTACAATCGCAAAGAAAATAAACAAGTTGAAGGTTAGAACACCTTTCTTGTTACCCCAAGAGATGGAACTCATTTCCTTGAAACCCACAAGGGATGAACACTTCCTCTGAATGCTTCACGAAGGATGACCACCTCCTTTGAATCTTCACAAAGGATGAACACCTCCTTTGAATCTTCACAAAGGATGACAAACTTTCAACTCAGCAACAACAACAACACTCAATCACACTCCCAGTGAAAGTTCTCACTCTATGGCAACACGCAAGTTCTCAAAGCCACAACACAAGGATTACACAAACCCTAGAAAACTTATCACCATACACTGCAGATAAGAATTTCGAAAATACACTTATTTCGTATTTTTCGTATATTAGAATGAGAGTCCCAATCAAATTTATAGACATCTCACTCAAGGATATCTTCAAAAATTCGTTATCAGCTGTTTAACATATAATAATTGATTATCCTAAACGTCAATCTAATATAAAATACATCCTATACATGAATCTACTAAAATACAAAAGCTTTAATATAAAAAATAAGTCTTCATGAAGATCTTCCTACAATAAGATCACTTGAGACTTGACTTTGAGACATGATCGAATTTTTTTTTTCTCTTTAACTTTATGCTAATAAATTCAAAAGAAGATTCAAATATTAAAAAAATAATTACAAAATATTACAAACGTGACACTTACAAAAACAATATTAACACGGATTTAACAAAAAATACCATAATGAATCTATTTAAAAAAAAAAACAACTCAATCAAGACAAAAGAGATAATACATAACTCATCACTTTATCATTTAGAAAAGAAAATATTTATTTTTTCAATTCATATAATTAGATAAATGTTAGTAACACATCAGGTCAATTTTAACTATAAGTGAGAAATGTCTTGGTAATCAAATTTTAATTAATTTTATTTTAATTAGTTATATTATCTTTTAAAATGTCATTAATTTAATTGGTAATTTTATTCTCAGTGGTTTTTGTTAATTTCAAACTAAAATCCAAGAAAATAGAATTGTTAAAAAATATTTATATTTAAATAAAAATTAATGTAACTAAATGTTACTGACTAACATATCATGATTTGTATGACAACTTTTTCTCATAGTATTACATACCAGAGGGAGTATTACTTTCTCCTTCAATATTTGTGTACTTCTACTTGTTATTGGTTTTAATTAAGGTTAAAACATATCATTTTTTGAAACCATTTTACTTAAAAGGGTCTGAGCGTTTTTATAAATACATTACTTTGAAAATGAAGAGAATGCAGTAAATGTTTCATTAAGAAGTGAAGACATTATAATTGTAAAAAAATTGAAATTCTAGATTGACTTTGTAGCGAAGATATTAACTCTTAAGGTTCTTTTTATACAAATAAAGAAGGATAACATTTTCTTTATTTTAAAAGAATTTGACAAAGATATTGTGTTTTGTTTTTGTCATAATAAATTTATAAAGTAAGTTAATTAAAGTATGTTTCGTTAAATATTAATTCTAGGACACTTTTAATTGAGTTTATGAAATTTATTTATTTTAAGTAGTACAAATTTTATATTTTTCAATTAAGTAGGTGACATTTATTTATTTTTTCTTATATAGATGATTTAACTATTATTTTATTTTGCTATCTTGTTTATTTATCTTCATATATTAACAAAGGTAATAATTGTGATTAATTTAGAACAACATTGATATGCGTTTAATGTAAAGTGATCACGCTCTTCTCTAATAACTTTCATGTTATTATCTATAACTATCAAATTTGAAAAAACAAAAAAAAAGTATAATTCATGTTGTTTAAACTTCCCAAATGATCATTAAATAGAAAATTATTCCCTTTAAAAATTCTAAGACTTTAAGAGAAATAAATATAATATTATTTGTAGAATTTATTAAATATGGAAAAGATATATATAGTTTTTAATCATTTTGTTTCCATAAAACCTACTTTACAAAGAATGTTTCTGATATCTAAAGCCGTATTATAGTGTTCAATAATTGAAGAACCAATTTTAAAGCATTATCAAACTAACTTTTTAATAACTATTGCATAACCATCGATATATAAATCTATATGTACATAATGGTTAGACCTTGGTTTCTTACATTTTTATAAAACATAGATATAGAAGCAATGGTTGTCGAATCAAATCTATAATGTAAAAGTGTAAAATAAAATATTTAAAATCATAATAGTTTTAAAATAAATACGAGACTTTAGTGATATATTAAATGTTTCTTTTATTACTTGAGTAATTGTTTCTAAAATTGGTTTACGCAAGAGATACACATCTATGACCGCATACTATGTCAAACCGTTGGTAGTAGGTGGGAAAATAAACGCAAACTTAATTGTATCTCATTAATGGTGTGTTAGGTATGCGTTTTACTTTCGTATTGTTCTTAGTAATGAATCATAAAGAGTTGAATAGACCACATTGATAATAAGAGCTGAACTAAAGTAACGTATTGTTATGTTACTAAATTAAATGAGTTTCTCTTGAAAAGGGTTTCCTTTACTACTAATGCTACATTTTAGGTCTATAAATTGTATTTATTTCAAGTTTTTTTTTTTTCATTCACTATCAATTTAATAGTAATGGAAAAAAAATAAGATTATAACTTGCCGTTATAATTATTAAGGCTAAATTGTAGAAGATTTAATTAAATTTAAAATCTCTAATAAATTTGATTATAACGAGTACATAGGTTTTTCCAAGTCATAAGTATCAACCTTTCCAAGTATCATAAGTACAAACTTCTACAGGTATCACAAACATAATCATTTCTAGGTAACACAAACTTTCAATTAAAGTGCGATATACTAGGAGAATAACCCCTAGTTCGTCTCTCAATGACCAAATGTAGTTCAAACAATAGGTCAAACACGTAGTGGGGGAGGGGGGAAGCGTTGAAGATGGTTTTGTGAACAAAAATGAATTGATTAACACACAATTTAAACACAAATTTAAAAACAGGTTGGCTTTTGGATCAATTGCAATGCTTCCTATCCTTGATTAACAACAAATTAGACGCTCCTCTTACCCCTAATCCAACACGAATTAACCAACTAAGCGAAGGTTAATCCGGTCTTCAAAATTGCAAACTAAGTGATGAATCACTATTTTGTACTATTCACTTAGTTTTTTGCACCAAATTGTATTAGTGAATTGTGTTTAATTTTCCATTATTGTCTCGTTTTCACTATTTGGGCTTACTTTGACTAATAATTCCTTATTTTAATTAATTTGAATTATTTGGACCTAATTATTCCAATTATCATTTGCAAGGACAATTTTAGAATTATTATTAGGACGTAAAGAGAGCTGCTACATCATTTATTGTTTTCCACATCAACACTTCTTTTTAATTTCGTTTTAGGTTAGCTTTGGGCCCATTTTTGGCATATTTTGTAGAAGCTCATTAGGATGTCAAAATTGTAATTTGGGGTCTATAAACCCCAAAATCAGATTGCACTCTTGTCTCCTCGCTCCCCCCCCCCTCCCCCCCCCTCCCCCCCTCCTTTTGGGGGGTTTTAGGTTTCGTTTTCTTTCTCTTATATGTATTGAATTCGTTTTCTAATTTCATTGGTATTGGTAATTTAATTTTTGTTTGATGTTCTTTGCTTTGCTTCACTTTCATTCCCCATTTTCATTTTCCCAATTTGAATAGCGTTTTATGTTGCTATTTTGAAGTTCGTTTTAGTTCTTTCAATTGTGTTTTCAATTCTGTTGTGATTTTGAATCTGTTTGGAGTTCCTTTTTGTGCATTTTCGTTCTAGATTTAATGTTGTTTTGCATTCTGTTTTGCTGTTTTAATTTAGTTCTAATGATAGCTTAAATCTATTTTGGTTGATTGTTGTGAGATTGAATTATTCCATAAGATTTCTACACTTTGAATTGCCATCTGCTGCCTTGCCTTGTGCGTTGTTTAATCTCGTTTTTGCACTTGCAATTAGGACATGCTTAATGGTCTAATTGGTGTTTGATTTTCGCTTATTTAATTGGATTGTGTGTGCATAATTGATTAGGACATGTGCAATGTGTTTGCTTAATTCACGTTTTTGAAGACTGATTAACCTTCGCTTAGTTGGTTAATTTGTGTTGGATTAGGCGTGAGAGAAACGTTTAATCATTGTTAATCTGAGGTTGGAACATTGATATCAAAATAGTGACCAACCGTTTTCAATTCGTGTTTTAAATTTGGTAGTTTTTAGTTCACAAAACTGTCCATAAACCAGCCCCACCACGTGTTCGATCTAATTCCTGAACCACATTTGGTCCTTGAGAGACGACCTAGGAGTCATTTCCTAGTTTATACTGCATTTAATTGAACATTAAATTTGATTCGGGTACGACCTCGAACACTAAGTGAATGCAACACACCTATTCAATTGATTATGCACCACACATATTAATCAACTAAGCGAAGATTAATCACCAATTAGGCAACTAGCGCGTACCTAATTGCAAGCACAAAACCAATTTAATACAATGCAAGGTAAGACAGTAGAATCAATCACAACTTTACAAAGTGAAGAATGATGTGACAACTCTCTTGATGTCCCAAAATAATATTCCAAATAATTCCCTGCAATTAATAATGGAAATAATTAGCCTCGGATAATTCAAATTAATTAAAATAAGAATTACTGGTCAAATTAATCCCAAATATCAAAACTGAGGAAATATTAGACAATTAAGCACAATCCCCTAATCAAATGTAGTACAATAAGCTAAGTGAATAGTAGAAAATATTGATTCATCACACGAGTATCCATCTCTCTAGGTAACATGAATATAAACCACTTTAGGTATCACAAATACAACCTTTCCAGGTCTACGTTCTTAATCTCCCCTAAGATTAAGAACTCTAGAATTGAATGATGAGAATAACACTCTCAATACAAGAGAGTACAATCAAAGGTCATAAAAGGTAAAATTTATAATTGTGAAGAGTATTACAATGGTTTTCAAACAATGACTTTTACTCTCAATATCGGACTAAGGATTTGACATTATAAGCCTAGTCTCTTTTCTCTTTATTAATTTTTTTTAACTATGTTTATTGTTGTACTCGTTATTTGTATCCTTTCTTTTGTGTATGTATTCTTCTATCTATATATTTCTTCTCGTCTCAAACCTTTAAATTTTTTCCTTGCTCTTTTATTATAGTTGTTCTTCAAAATATGACCACTTAGTCTTCAATTCTTCATAATCTTGATCATGTACCACACACTTAAAATTGTTTGTCCATAAAGGGAATGTTATTATAATGTCACTACAAAAGAACTGTTATTTATTAAAGGTTTATTTCCAATTAATTTCTAAAGGTTTTTCAAACCCCTATAATTAGAGTCATAACTATTAATTTGCGGAAGTTTCTAGTGACCCCTGATATCAGATTTATATGCAGAGGTTTTTTTGTGGAGAGTTTTAACATCTTTTATTAGTGACTAATATTTTGTAGAGGTTTAGTAGAGGTTTGAAACTTCCTTTATTTTTAACTATTTTACTGCAAAGATTACCTTTGTTTTTTTTTTTTGGTTAATACCCTATTCAGTTTGAAGATTATAATTTAGAGGTTTTAACCTGCCTAGTGTGTATTATTTAGTTTGTGACTTTACTACTTTATTTTGATTGTGTTACATGATAATGTATGTCATCATTGAGATGCTTATATTTTTGTCAACAATATTTATTTGTAACAAGATTCAAATACTATAATGGAGACAAAAAAACATGTCAAACTTCTTTTATCAAAGTGTTCAAATATATATCGTTAAAATATTTCATTCTCAAAATCACCATAGTACCATAGTTGGAATGTAATTACAACTAAATTCATAATTACTCAAAATTCATAGACTAAATATAATTTCATCATAAAAACCATCATAAACTCTCTAAATGTTACTAGCAGGAGATGATCCTATTATACCTAAAGGAGACTCAGCCTAATTTGCTTCACCAACTTTCTCAAATGATATAACAAAAATATATAAGTTAAATAATCAATGGCATAAGTGTAATTTGAAAGTCTATGGAAGCACGCATACACTTTCTATGACACTTAAGAGTAGAAAGGACTGCCTATAATTAGAGTATATCAACCATAATGCTCTAACTTTAAATATTCAATGCTTATCTTTCCACGACTAGGAAATTATCCACTTTTCATAAACTAAAAAAAAAATAGTTAACTTTAAAAAAGAAGTAATAGTTTTCATGTTTACTAATATCACTACCATTTCATGCCTTCTTCTTAAGAAAGGTTTAGAACCACCGATATGAGAAGTTAGTTGCTTGTTGCAATTTTCTCTAATTTTTTACACATCTCCTATGAGAAAAACCATTTTAAGTTAATATACAAATAAAAAAATTATGTAAAAAAACAATTCACACCATTCAAAATAATGAAACTTGTACCAGTGTTTCTGATTTTAGATGATAATTAACAAAATGAGCCCATTGAGTTATTTCAATACCAGTTGGCACATTACTTATGATTTGATCTTTGATTTTTGTTGGATCATAGAACTCATTCCATAAATCCTACCTATGTGCAACCCACTTCCTACCAAAAGTTAATTTGCAATATTGTTATTCAATGATCCTAAAAAAAATCGAGGCTTTTGAAAAAAATAGAACATAGTTAGTGTGTTAACATTTATAAGTAAATATGACATTTTAAAAAAAAAACGTCATACATGCATAATGATATATATATATATATATATATATATATATATAAAACATTTTCTTAAAGCATTCCAAAAAGTAATTGTTAGGCATGCCTGTTTTCCTATACCAACTTTAAAAATTAATGGAAACAAATTCTCATTAGTTGTCAATGTACTACAATATCCTGCAAGAACTCTTTGTCCTTCACCAATAGGCATGTCTACCTCATCAAACTCCATAATGATGTATTCCCCATAAGTTAAGTTATTTACTTCTCTGAACTTGACCTTAATTTTCTTGATAACTCCTTCTAAGTCTTTAATAATAAAACAAATTAGTCAACAATAACTACAATTTAAAAAATTAGGCATTCAAAAAGAATAAATATGACATATACCTATTGCATCAACAATTTAATACGATAAAAATTGACGTCCAACATGTTGTGTGGATATTTCAGTTTGTCGTTTGTTTCAGTGGGTAATGTGGATTCACAACCAACATTTTGTGTGGATATTTCAGTTTGTTGTGTGGTTATAGTGGGTAGTGAGGATTCACGTCCAACATGTTGTGACGATGGTTGTAGGGCTTCAATCGATGGAGAAGACATTGTAGGATTTGTTGGTGAAGAATTACCTGACACTTGAGTTGGAGTATTTTCCATACATTGAGGTTGAGGTGTTGATTTTTGTAAATTCCAAAACGCTTGACCATTGGCATGGCTACATATTTCTAAGAAACAACTAAAAAGTTAAAAGGTGAAGTAATTAAATAATTCTTTGGGAGCTAACACATATAGATGGTTATGGTACATTGTTTTAAGGATTGTTTGAAACTTATAATTGGTAACTAAGCCATATATCACACTGTTTTTTTGTTCATGAATTGAATGAATGTTAAATTTTTAAATGCAATAGAAAGCAGTATTTATCTTCATGAAACTACCCTTATTTTTTCAACTAAAAGAAATTCCTCAAATAACAATGTTGCACGAACTTAGCTGTAGACTAATACATTCCTTATTAAAATTGCAGCAATTAAGTATGGACCAATTACATAACTAGGAAAAATAGTTTATAGCTTGACATTAATCACTCCTTAAAACTTTAAAGTGCTTTAGAAGCTAATTATTTTCATTATTAATCGCAAGGAAAATTTTGGAATATTATTTGGGGACATGAAGAGAGAGGTCATGTCACTTGCCACATCATTTTCTTTCATCCACATCAACATTGCATTTTTAAATTAAAATGTAATTTCCTTTTTAGGCTTTTTTGGGCGGATTTAGGTTTTGGGCCATTTTTGGCAATTTAGGATTAGGCCCATTTTAGAATCTGACCTATATATGTGTGCCAAACGGGGCAGACCCTAACACTCTCCCTCATTCTACATTTACGTTTTCAAGCTTCTAAGGAGAGCTCCCATGAAGGTTCATTTTCGTTTTTCTTCGTTTATGTATTGAACTCATCTTCATTGCAATTCCATAGTTGAATTCGTTTTTTCACTACGGTTTCTTCTTCAATTTTGTTTTCTATTGTGCACTTCGTTTCTGCATTTCGTTTCTCCATTTCGTTTTCTGATTTCGTTTTTGAGCTTGAGTTTTTGTGTTTTGTTGGGTTCTTGTGTTCTAGTTCTACTTTTGTTTTACTATCTCATTTTAATTTCGTTGTTGTTATGTGCATTTTGTTCTAGTTGATAATTCTTCTTTCATTTCGATTTTGTTTTATAGTTCAAACTCCATTTCGTTTTTGAATGTCTTTCGTTTTTGTTCAGTTTTAGTTTCTGAAATTTTGTGTTCCAAATTTAATCATGTTTGAAATCCCTATTGTTGTGTTGAATTTAGTTGTAACGGAAACTTAATCTGTTTGGGTTGGTCATTAGCGTTGTTGTAGTGTTTCCATGAGGTTTCTGAATTGTATTTGTAAATCTGTTGCTTTGACTTTGCTCTTATCCAATCTGTTTGTGCAACTGCAATTAGGACACGCTAAATGGTCTAATTGGATTTTAATGTTCGCTTAGTCATTAATCTGTATGGTGCATAATCGATTGAATGTGTGCAATTCGTTTTCTTAATTCATTTCTAGGACAGCCCAATTAACCTTCACTTAGTTGGTTGATTGGTGTTGGAATAGGGTGAGAGCAGCGTTTAATTTATTGCTAACCAAGGATTGCAAGTATTGTAACTGAGCTAATGACCAACCTATCTTTAATCAGTGTTTTAATTTGAGTCTTTGTTAGTAAAATTGTCCAACACTCCCCCCACTATGTGTTTGACATATTGCCTGAACCACATTTGGTCCTTGGGAGACGACCTAGGAGTCATTTCCTAGTTTATACTGCACTTAATTGCATATTAATTTGATTCAGGTACGACCTCGATGAATTTCCTTACCCCTCTTGCGTGCGAGAGGTACAGTCTTTTCTTGGGCATGCAGGTTTCTACAGGCGCTTATCAAGGATTTCAGCAAGAAAGTGCTTTCCTTGTCCAAACTGCCGCAGAAAGATGTTTAATTTGAGTTTGATGAAAGATGCAAGCAGACTTTTGATTTCCTAAAGGAAGCTTTGATCACAACTTCAATCATTCAGGCACCAGATTAGACAACCCAATTTGAACTGATGTGTGATGTATCCAACTATGCATTGGGGGTTGTCTTGACTCAGAAGATTGATAAGCTATCGCGAGTGATTTACTACGCTTCCAAGACTTTAGATGCTGCCCAAGCAAATTCTACAACCATTGAGAAAAAGCTGTTAGCAATTGTTTTCGCTCTTGATAATTTTAAGTCATATTTGCTTGGTTCACCTGTTATTGTGTTTACTGACCATGCAACTCTTAAGTTTCTTCTAAAGAAGTTTCATTCGAAGCCAAGGCGGATCAGGTGGATGCTTCTACTCCAAGAGTTTGATATGAAATCCAAGACAAGAGTGGAGCACAAAACTTAGTTTTAGACCACCTCAACAGAATTGAAGGAGTTGAGATTGACTTGGTCCTGCAGTTTTGTCATGCTTCCTCACCTGGTGGTCATCTAGGAATACAAAGAACAGTTCGTAGGGTGCTGGACTGATAACGGTAATTCTTACCATTATTTATGGTGCAATTTTCTTACCAAATCAACTCTTTTGAAGCTTGAAACATGCTTAATCCTATCTTTAATCTAGCTTTGTTAATAACGTCAGCTTAGGTTACACACACACACACACCTGTTTTCATCACTAATTCCTCAAATTTTGTAGGAACTTTGTGTGCTTTGGAAGGAAATCCAAACTATCAAGAGTGGGTAGCCAAGAAAGAGCTACAAAAGCAAGATTTGAAGAAGTTTCACTGTAGATTTCATAACTGGGCGCCCCTAAAGGGGGCTGGGCGCCCATCATTTCGACTTTTTGCCAAAATGTGGCGCCTAAGCGCCCCAAAAGGGGGCTAGGCGCCCTTTGCCTCGCATTTTTAGCTTAAAGGTGGCGCTTGGGCGCCCCAAAAGAGGGGGGTTGGGCGCGACTTTTGCTGACTTGGCACCCTAGACCTACAAAAGGCTCACATGCAACGAAGGTGCCATCTTCTTGGTGGCTGAAGCTCGAAAACACCTTCTTGGACCTGTGGGAGCTGATTTTGGGCAGTGGGAACTCTCATTTCTTCTTGCTTGGGTCTCCATCTTCTCCATTTTCTTCCATTGTAAGCTCAAGCTCTCTATGACTATGGAGAGCTGAGTTCTTTTTGTTGGGGAATGATGTAAACTATGAAACTCACTTGTAAATGCACTTATTTTGAATGAATATATGCTTCTTTCATTACTTGCTAGTGTTTATGTTCTTTGCTTAAAGCTTGTTGTGACTTGATCAACCATAGCATGATTTTATGGTTTTCTTAATGTTGGGAAATGTTGTGCGAACCTTGAACTGGACTAAACACCTAAAGGAAATAGTGTCTAGGGATAGAGCTAGGACCTTTGGTTGTCTTAAACTTCTTGTCATAATGTGGATGAATTTGTTAGGTTGCCAAGGGATTGGGATTTAATAAGTGAATCTAGGCTTTCTCACTAAGGGATTGGGTTTAAGTAACTTAACAAGTTGACAAGAGCAATTAAATGAAGAAGAAGAGATTATGTGCATTTGCAAAGGAATGTAATAGTTGAAATCATTCTCCAACATATTCTCCAACATATTCATTTATGCATTATGTTTATTTTCACTACACAAATTCATATTAAAGGGAATTATTCTTTAGCGTAAGTTAGTTAGTTAATTATATGATAGTAAAGCGTTAATCGAGTCTCTTGGGAAACGATATCCGGTCTTACCGGTTTATTACTTTAAATGATTTGGTATGCTTGCCAATGAGTTAACATGGACTACAAATTTTATTGGCCCATCTTCTTCAAACATGTGGAGAGGATTTGTAGCACCTGTGAGCCATGTCAGAGAGCAGGAGGATCACTTTCTCGGAGACAACAGATGCCTCAATAGCCCATGTTGTTTTCTGTAAGGTATTTGATGTCTCGGGTATTGATTTCATGTGGTTCCTTTTCCTGACTCTTTTGGTTTCTCCTACATTTTTTTAATTGTTGATTATATATTAAAATTGGAGGAAGCAAGAGCCACCAGGATGAATGATACTTGGGTTGTTGTAGATGTTGTTATATCTCACCTCTTCTACAAGTTTTAAGTGCCAGAGCCTTTGTTAACGATCAAGGAACCCATTTCTGTAACGGATCCATGTAGGCTCTACTCAAGAAATATGGGGTTGTGCACAAAATTTCTACACCATACCACCCTTAAACCAATGAGCAAGCTGATATTTCAAATAGGGAGATAAAAAGGATCTTGGAGAAGATTGTATAGCCCAATAGGAAAGATTGGAGTAACAAGTCGGACGATGCTCTTTGGGTGCAGAGGACTCCTACAAAGCACTTATAGAGATGTCTCCTTACCGGGTTGTCTTTGGAAAGGCATGTCATTTACCTATTGAGATAAAGCATCGAGCATATTGGTTGTGAAGACCAGCAACTTCTATATGGATCAAGCTAGAGAGGAAAGAAAGTTACAACTGAATGAGCTTGATGAGATCCATTTGGTAGCCTATGGAAACTCGAAGAAGTTCCATGAGAATTTGATAGTTAAAAGGACCTCGAGGTTGGACAGAAAGTGTTATTGTATAATTCTAGGCTCGGACTCATGGGGGTAAGTTACGGTATAAGTGGATTGGATCTTTTGTTGTTTCTAATATTTACCCTTATGGTGCAGTTGAGATAAAAAGTGAATCCACAGAAAAGAGCTTCAAAGATAATGGGCACTGGCTGAAGCCTTTCCTCAACAATTCTTTTTTTGTTGGATGCAGTTATGGAGGAGACGTCTTTGCTCGACCCATCTTCTCCTTCCCCCTTACTCAGGGAGTTTTCTTTTCTCGTTCCCTCTCCACTTTTACTGCACTTTGTCCATATCTTTTGATTGTTAATCTTCTGTCTATGACACATTAGGGACACTGTGTAGTTTAAGTGTAGTTTATTGGGGGAGGATTTTCTTTTCTAGGTTTTTTTTGTTGTTTTAAGCTTATGTCTCATGTATAGTTTTTTCATGTTTCTCTCGATTTCTATACTTTGTTTAGGTTGTAGGCTCTTCCTTTACATGATTGATACTTATGGTTTGAAATTCTTGCTTTTCTCTAATTGGAAGATGATTATGATGTTTGAGAGGTTGATTGATTGTGACAAAAATACCTTATGTGAGGATTTGAGTCGCTTGATTTTATTTCTTGTGTGTGATATATCTCTTGATTTCTTGCACATATGCTTTGGCTTGACTCTTTTTGATGGTTCTTGATTGATATGCATGTTTGGAAGTGATAAAGACAATTCTGTTCTTGAGCCTCTCTAGCCAAATAAGCCTACCTTGGTTTAATCCTTTAATAACCCCTTTTGAGCCTATGTTATTCCTTTTTCTTTGTTTGGAAGCTTATACATTAGCCTTAAGTGGAAAACCGTGATTACCTTAGGGAATTTTGGAGCTTTGGAATTATTTTGGGAACAAGTGTGGTCTTCATTGGATTCTTATGAACTGGCTAGTTGGTTCCTCTTCTTGTTTGTTTTGTAAATATGTTGTGTATCTTGTCTCTTACAGTTGTGTTCTAAAAACAAAAAGAGAGAGAAAGGAAAAAAAAACAAAACAAGAAAAGAAAAAAAAAATCAGAAAAATAAAAAAAAATTGAATAGCGGAGTCAAGAAGAGGATTGAATTAGAGGTTTTGGGTGTGATTTGATTGTGTTTTCACCTATTCCCCATTGCTCCTTTAACCTTTTTTGTTTGTAGCTTGTTATCTATATTTTATCCTTCCTTGTCCTTAGCCCATTACAACCATGAAAAGACCTTTTGATTTCAACATGCATATGTTTTGAGTGTTGATATTAGACGTTTGCCAAGTCTATTGGCGCTTGCTTTCTTGAGTGCATTGAGTTGAAATTGTTTACCTTAGACACTTCAAAGATACAATGATAGAGCATCTTGTGAGGTTCTGTTGCTTTTTAATCACCTCTTGAATTGATTGATTATTTTGCCATGTCTTGAACTGCTTGGATGATTCCCATGAGTATTTGGTTTCTTTGATTTTGTGTTAAATGTTGTCTACTCCTTTTCCTTTTTCCAGATTCATTGAGGATTGTGTAAATCTGTTTGTTTACTTGTGTGTCTTTTTGTTTCTATTTCTTAAGGTTGTGTCACTCTCTTGTTGTTTTTTGATTTGTTTCTTATTCTGCGTCTTGATTTTGCCTAGGAGTACAAAAGACTAAGTGTGGTCTATTTTGATGAATCGATATTTTCTCCTATTCACTTAGCTTCTTGTAACAAATTTAATTAGGGAATTGTACTTAAATATCCAATATTTCCTTAGTTATGCTATTCGTGCTTAATTTGACCAGTAATTCTTATTTTAATTAATTTGAATTATATGAGATTAATTATTCCCATTATTATTTTCAGGGGCAATTTTAGGATAATATTTTTGGGACTCCAAGAGAGCTGCCAAGTCATCCTCTACTCTCCACATTAGCATTTAGTTTTATTTTGGTTGTAATTTTGTTTTTTTCCTTTATTTTTGGACCAAATTTCGTTTTTAATGTAATTAGGTCAGAACTTATAACTTTGGACCCATTTTTGGTCATATAGGGAAAGGCCCAATTCCAACTCCGTGAGCAAAAGTTACTATTCTTGGAAGTTTGGGCTCATTCATTTTTCACAAAACAGAATCTGGACAACCATTACTGCTTCTGGGATTTTTCTATGAAAATATGGAGCAAAAGAAGTGACCACACCAAATTTCAACAAAAAATAAGGCCTCTAGTTATCAAAACGAAAAATGGCAATTAATTAGGAAAAATTGGGCACTATTCATTGTGTGCAACTCGTTCATTGCATTTCAATGCCTCAACAAGCCAAATGACATCAAATTTCTCCTAATTGTGACTCAAACAAATAAAACACAACACAATTAAACACACAACATGCGCACACAGACCATAACAACATAATTAAGACCGAATTGTTGGTCCTCGACAACGATGCCAAAATTTGATCGAGGTCGTACCCGAATCAAATTTAATATTCAATTAAATGCAGTATAGACTAGGAAATGACTTCTAGGTCATCTCTCAAGGACCAAATATTGGTTCAGTCATTAGATCAAACACTTGGTGGGGGGCTTTGAAGAGTTTTTGTGAATAAAAATGAACTAAATTGAATAGGAATGCAAACACAGATTTAAAATGGTTGATCACTAGCTCAATCACATGCTTCCAACCATAGATTAACCAGCAACACGTTACTCTAACCCTTAATCCAACATAAGCTAATCAACTAAGCGAAGACCAACCATGTTTTCAAAATTGCGAACTAAGCAAACACAACACACCTATTCCATCCATTGTGTTCCATACAGATTGATCAACTAAGAGGAGATTCAATCACCGATTGGGCAACTAAGCGTGTACCCATTGCAAGAACACAATCAGATTTAATAGAATGCCAAGTCAGATTTGCATAATTATAATTCTAGCTCAAAAATCTCATGGAAACGATGCAATTTCACTAGTGAACAACCAAGCATACATAAGCTACCATTAAAGCGAGATTAAAACAGCAAAATCGAAGTGAAAACAACATTAAATCTTGAACGAAAATGCACAAAACAAAATTGGAAAACATATTAAAAAACGCAATATAAATTGGAAAAATGAAAAAACATAGCAATGTAAGTTCAGAAACGTAAATGGTGAGCTGGAACGAAAATGCAAGACGAAATTGGAAGCAAGAACGAAACTGAAAAAGAAATTGGAATTAAGAAAGTAAAACGAAATTGCAATTAAAAAAGTAAACGAATTCAATACAAGAATAGAGAAAACGAAAATCAAACCCCAAAGGGGGGAGGGGGATGAAAAATGCACCAAAGCTCTAAAACCTAGAGAGAAAAACGTAAAAATGTGTGTGTGTGAGAGAGAGAGATAGGAATCCCTAAATCTGATTTGGGTATTTAAAAACCCAAAAAGACGAAATTGTTCTTAGTATGGGCTTTTCCTAAATGTTGACAAAAAATGGGTCCAAAGTCATAAAGTTTGATCCAATTACATTATAAATGAATTTAAAACGAAATTAGATACAATTATTGACGTGACCACATTCTTGTTGTCCCAAAATATGATTCTAGAATAATAATTGGAATAATTAGGACCAAATAATTCAAATTAATTAAAGTAAGAATTATTAGTCCAATTGAGCCCAAAGTGAAAATGAGACATTTGTATTGAACATTTGTATTGAATATCTCTATTGAACATTTGTATTGAACATATATATTGAACATTTATATTGAACATCTTTCCTTTTAATTTTTATGTATGAACAATTAGGTGTATGAATCATATTAATATGTTGAACAATGTAGTTTAGGTTATACAATATTATTCAAGCAGCAGTTCATGCTAATTTATTGTTTGTTTTGTCAACAAAACCATTTTTATTATAATCCAATTTTATCACAATAAAAAAAATTATCTGTATACATTTTCGGTGGTTTTAGAACTCTGGTTAAGTAATCCGATACAAATTGTGGCGGTTTTAAGAGAGCCCCGAGGGCGGTTTGAACAAACCCCGATTAATTTTGGCGGTTTATGCGAAATCCCTACAAATACCAATAATTTTCCTAAAAATTTTAAAAAATGTGACATTTTTTGGAAACTTCCGTTAATATCGACGGTTTTGTAAAAATCTCTGGAAATTGCGGCAATTTAAGCAAAACCACTTATACTTACTTAACGATGTGGTTTTTCTTAACCGTTTTTTCTAACCGCATAAAATGTATTTTCTGGAAATTAAAACTGTAAGTAACACTTGGAAAAATTGTAATTTTTGTAGTAGTTGGTTCATTTAGATAATGCATATCTGATATGCGTTTTACTTACCTCTTAAATGAAACATAAAATCTTAGGGGAAGAGAACAAATCCTTAAATATGATGATGTAGAAAACGAAATTATTCATTATGATATAACATTAAACATCAATAATGAGAAATATAAGACCAAATACAATAAAAAAAAAATTAAACTATACAATAAAACTGCAAAATCAATCCAAACCAAACAACAAAAACATTAGTTCAATTTGGTTTGAATTTTTGTTTAGACCTAACTGCATATAACTTTTATGTTTGGTTAGGATATATTTTGAATTAAACTGCACCACGAGCACTCCAAATTATGTTTATATATTAATAATTTTTTATTACTTTTAAAAGAAATTAAGTCTTTATCTTTAATTAGTAAATTTCTAAAATATAATTTTAGTAACTAAATTAATAATTAAAGCATGTTTTTGTGTATATATCAATTAAAATAATGTATTTCTTGATTTATACTCTTAATTATTAACTAAATAAATTACTATGTACTGTAAAACATATTTTATTACTAACTTTTATGAAATATATTTTAATAACTAAATGAAGCATCGATATAAAATTCAACATTGTTATTATACAATTTATATGCCTGTAAAACATCTATCAATTAAATTCAACAAAACTGTAATTTCTTTAGTTTGAAAACTAAGTATTTATAGAAAAAGAATAATGGTATACAACAATAATAAGAATATTATTATTATTAGAATTATTTACTATTTACTATTGCATAGAACTAAATTACAGAAAATTAACTACACTTGTATACTGATATACCTACTATAATTTTTTATTTATATTTTTATTATCATTTAAAGCAAAATTGAATCATCAAATTTCTTTAAATACAACTAAGTTTATTAAATCCAATTAAATATTATTATTTTTCCAAATAATAAATAAAATAATTTCAAGTCGTACTTATATATATATATATATATATATATATATATATATATATCATTTAGACAACTTTAAAAAACCATTTTTCTATTATTAATTATAAGTTTTAATATTATAATTGTGGGTAGCTATATGATATTTATTTAATTCTTAATACATATTTTCTTGAACATAAAAATAGTGACATGTCATATTCAGACAAAAAAAAAATGTTAGGACATTCATATTTAATTTGATTTCGTGTTTAATTTTTAACAGTGTACACTATAATATTAATAAAAATTGAAGAGGTACTTAAACTTCAATTATATTTTATGAAGTTATAAAATACAGCATTTTAACTCAATCAGATTTAATACATATCTTAAAATTCATTAATTTTTATCAGTTGTGTTTTGTATTAATTATTAGTGTATATTTAATTGTGATTAATAATGATTTTCATTTTGTATAACTCAAAACCAATACAAAATGTTAGTAAAAAATTTGTGAAATGTATTATATATTTTTTAAAATTGACATATACCACTAAACTAACAAAGGTAAATCTTTTTAAATAAAGTATAGTTCAATATTTCTAAATAATATTTTTAAAATATCTTTAAACTATTGAGAACCAAAGTCAAATATCTTTAAAATAAAATAATATTTTTAAATTAGAAAGAGTATTTGATTTTAGTTATGTTTATAATGAAAGTCAAACTTATAATCTTTTTATTTTTTATTATTCATTTATTTATAATTTAGTACTTTGCTTTTTAAGACCGAAATAAAATACTTACCTTATGGTTCAGTTCATGACTAAAATAAAAAAATTTACTATTTTTTACTTCGTTATATCTGTAAGTTATAAAATGGAAATCCATTGTCCAAAATATCTCGAAACCCATTATCTAAAATAACTCGTGTTATTTCCCTTAGCTGTTGTTATTTATCTCTAGTAGTCTTATTCTTATTTTTCCAAGCATATTATATTTGAATAGATACATTGTAAATTAATAAATCTCACTTTATTTTTATTTTATTATACTATTTGCTCTCTCTCTCTCTCTATATATATATATATATAAATTTTTTTCATATTTATATATGTATGAATGCATATATATATATATATATATATATATATATATATATATATATATATATATATATATAACTTAAATAGTTGTGCTATTAATGGATTAGACGTGGACGTGTATTTGGTCCCTATTTTATTATGAAGAGGAAGAATATATAATGATGTAGACTTTATGCCATATTTGAATGAAATTTTCACCTTTGGGTTTCGATATTGCGGTCATATTCCTAACCTTAACAATATAGTTTGGAGAAATAGGTATATGCATTTTTTCCATTCTTTTTTTGGCAAAGAAGAAGAAAAAGAAGTAGCAGTGATGGCCATACAAGACATGGAAAGCACAAACATACATTTTACATTGAAAAATATTTATTTTTTATGTAATAGGTTAGTGTATAGTACGTTTTAGTTGATTAATTAATGGTGGAAATAAAGGGTGTGCTACATCTGCGGCTCCACTGATTTCAGAGAATAAACATCAAAGTCATACGAGAAGTTAGGTGAGCAACTTTAAAGACTATGATAAATATTAAATATGTCATTTAATGTTTGTTAGGTCTATTAATGACTTGGTCTAGTAACTGCTCTTAATTAAATTCATGCAGCAGTAGCATCCATTAAACACATCATTTTGACAAAGTGTAGGTGGATGCTCTTTTCAAACATTTAAAGGACACAACAACATTTTGTACATCACTTTCCCTTTAAATAATCTGTCATATATGTGTACCTCACCCCCTTCTGTTATACCAACAAAAAATCTCAACTTTTAAACACTTCAAATCCCAACAACAGATCATTGCCTTATTAAATTTTATTTTTACTCAAAAATCCCACATTTAAATGAAATAAAACAAATTTATAATTTATAAATAAATACAATTTTTTCTTTACAAATTAATCAATTATGCAAGATTAAATTACATTTAAAGTTTCTTAACATTTTCTCTAAAACATGATATTAGGAAGATCTTAACTTTTCTTATCTCAATTTTATTTATTAAATTCATCATAAATGCGAAATTTTAGTCTCTTAATTAGAGTCTCTCCACTAGTTAACATTTGTTGATGTTACATCGACTAATTAAGTAAGATCTTAAGGTAATAAAACTAAGCAAAGTGTAATGTTTAAAAGATTCAATTAGCACTTAAACATGAAAAAGGCTAAATTAGATAAGTTGACGGAGTAGTTAAACACCTTTCACTTTATACTTTGTGGAAACAAAAAAATCCTTGAAGTGGGAAATTATTGTGTGTGAATAATTATCAAGTGAAAGAAAACCTAAGTATGACGAAAAATATTAGTCTCTAACCTAATGGATTTAGAGAAAAATGTGACCGTATAAAAATATTCTAAAAAGATTAAAATGATATATTTGTATCTAGTTTGTAAAGCTTCAACTTAATAAACTAAAATCATGCATTTCAATATTGAAAAGGGTTGTACTATAAATAGATGAATTTATAGTATATATGATATAAGATTGAATTAAATTAAAAATATAATTTAAAAAATTGGTCACGATAGTAGATTTTAAGGCTAATTCAACCTATAAAACTGATTTGTAAGATTAGGTTTGCATCTATTTATATATTATAATTTGACTTGATCTCTAGTCGATGTAAAACTTCCAACACAATTAAATTTAAATTTGTTGCGATATCTATCCATCATGGTTCTTCCTTTTATATTTAATTTCGATCACTGTGAATGGTTAGCACGAGCAGCACAACTTGTTGGTTCTATAACAAATTGGGGAGACTTATTTAATGTAAGAGGGAGTGAGTGAGAGGGGCAACCATAGAGCATTTATTTTTCCTAACCTGAATTTGTTTAAGATTTCTATCAAGTGTGTGTTCCTCATGACCATGACGATGGACACCAAATTATTATTCGACAGTATAGTAGTTGAACCATCAATGTGAGTTCATGCTTAAAAAAGGAGGAGACAAATTTTTCAAGAAAAAACAAGTTAGAGAAAAATTGTTCTAGTATCGTACCACTGCTAAAAAGATGGACATGGGTGAGTGTGAATGATTTGGAACTTTACATAAAACTAAATGCTACAAATAACACTAGTAATTATAATTATTATAATTTCAATGGTTGAAAATCTGTATCGATTAAAGATATTAGAATCATTATTAAAGTTTATTTTAACGATATTTTTTATTTTTTGAATATTTCTATTTCATTTTATAAATCAGTTTGATGAGATTAAATTAAACTTAAAAATACAAAACGTTGAAAAAAATAACACGAAAAACTTGAAGGAAGTGATAAAACTAACTGATTTGACTTTGAAAACCCTAGCTAGTGAGTTGATTTATGCTCCAGGTTAATTATTTTCAATGTCCCCGCAATTATTGGTGGACTAATGAGAACGACATGGCTTGAAGTGCTCATCGTAAACTTAATGACAGTGCTGCACACTCAGTGTACAAAATATTATAGTCCTTCCTCTGTCTTTTCTTTCAATACTTTAGTTTTCTTCAAAAGAAATATTTTTGTTTTAAACTAATGTGTGTTAATCGTCAAAACTTTGATCATTGACTTGGGTAGGATATTAAATTAATGGATCGTTAGTTGAAAAAGTTGAGCCACTTGTTAAACCACATACATTAATGCATATTAAATTTGGGGATTTTATAATAACAAAATACATATTATATACCATTTAATTACAAAATAGTCACTACAAGAAAACAGTGTTAGAGTCCCATTAAATCCAACCCAAAGTAAAAAACAGACGCAAATGTGTCCGTCATGCGTGTGTTCTCGAACCATGCGCTATACATGGAAGCTTTTGAATTTTTGCGCGCACAATAACAACGGAAGCAAAGCAGAAACGGTTCCACTCACTAAAAAGGACTCTTTTCTTTTTCAGTTTTAATTTTCTGTCGCAAATACCGTGGGCACAACCGTCCCTGTTAATTTAATACAATAAATTTTATTTGCACTCTATAGTTCGATGTTATCTGGTCACAAGTAGGTATGATGCTATTCAGTTATAAGTTGGTCAGTTCTTATCCGGTCACAAGCTGAGAACTTGGCCTCACATACTCTAGTGATATATTATTTTTTAACTTAGTACATTCTAAATGAGATAAGTGACTCATAAGGTAAATAGGTCATGGCTTACCTAGACCGATATAGATGAGAGCCCACAAACTCGTAATTAGATTATAAATAGTACATCTATTGAGATAGATAATTTACATTCATTTTTACAACATCAATTACTATATAGTGAATCTTACTAACTTAGGTGTTAGAGTGTCTTTTGTAGGCACATCACAATCCATCTATGGAGGACAAATATTGAGGTGATGGTGAAAGAAAACCCACTTGATGCATGAAAAAGGTAAGAAGTCTGTGGAGCTCATCTTCACAGGGTATGCTCAACTCCGTAAGTACAATTGGCATCCATCGTGTACAATTGCAGAAGTTGTGCAAGCTACCAATAACTTCGATGAACTCTTCGTTATTGGAATGTAGGGCTTTGGCAACGTGTACAAATGCCAAAACCCTAGGGGCATCTCCCATATTAATCTACGCGTGAGGCCACCACAACTCCTTATCCACGTGGCTGCACCTTCATCAAGTTGAAGTCGTTGTTGCTTGTAAGACCTAGGAAAAATTCAATGTAATAAAAGGATGTTGTGATCTTGCTAGGTGTTTATTAATAAGAAAGTGCATGCTACTCACAAGTGATGTATAGCATAGTTGGCAAGAGCACCTTGTATAGAATTTGTGGTCTTATGTTCTATTTTTACGTGTGGAATGATTTGTTTTAGCTAATTCTTTTATTTTATATAGAGCATTGATATTAAAAATGATTATATGAATTATTATGCATGGTTATGACAGAAGATAAATGTGATTATTATGTTGGTTTGAGCAAAACATGGCACATGGTGTTTAGAGTGCAAGGTTCGAACCTTGGTCAATGTCTTATGTATCTTTTTATTTTTCCTTCTGATGGCTATCACATATTTATTTTTAAAATAATTATGCACTGATCAGTTGCTAAAATTGAGAAATTTTGATTTTTAAACAAGGATTTCTTTTTAAGGAAAAATCTCAGTAGGCAGTTAAGGTAATAGGTTGGAATATATTATAGTTATTAATAAGTCAGGGTAGGTCTCTGCACGAAACCTTACTATTGAGAGTGAAAGAGAGCATTGTTCCATTGGTTAAAGAAGTTGAAATCAAGCTCTTTGATGGAATAAGGCCCAACAAGCCTTCCAGATTGGATTCAAGGCCTAATAGGTTGCTCTTCACTCAACGAGCCATTTACCCGGCCAGCGTTGCTTCCATGTGTTGACAACCTATTCCGTGTGTCTTGCCACTTGTAATTTGATGGGCATTGTATGGTAGTCTAGCTTGTAAGCATGGGTTAGTATAAATACCAAGTTTCACCATTGTAAAACTCACTTTTGAGATTTATGAGAATTGTTTTTGTAGAGAACACTCCAAAATTTAATTCTTCCTTGAAATTCACGGTTAGAAAATCCAAAGGATCCTCCTCTAGCCATCTTCCATTCAAACGACTCATTCCTTCATTCGGTTTCTCTTTCCACCATTGATACCTCTTTCTTCCATTAACCAAAAATCCTAAGCTCCACATCCTTCCTTGCTTCACTTTGGATCATCATCACTGAACCTTCTCATCTTCTAAAGCATTTTGGGTTCTCTTTGCATCATCATTCATTCTCGATTTATCATTTACTTCCTCGCATCGAATCCATTATGCAAGCATCACGAAGTATCTCTATATTTTTATCTCCATCCTTCCTTTCACTTCCTAATCTTTAAGCCACTGAACATGTTACCTAAATCAATTCACCACCAACGAACATTGTTTCCTCCACCAAAAAATGCTTTACACCTAGGATTTGTCTAGTGTGTTCCTTCTGCGTCAACAACATTGAAGCATGTTTCGAATCCTCCAATCCAGATTGACATCTTGTGTTCACCAATAACTCTCGTGTCTAAGGTTTGTAAATCATTTCCACTGTGTCATCATCGGAGAATGCCTCAGGAAGTATCAATCCAGTGCGGATACTTGAATCATCTAGATCTTCTTCCATCATGTGGTAGTCAGAGCAAGGTTGCATCCACATTAAGTGAGATAATTTGTTTTCATTCCATTTTTGCATTATTCGTTACATTCCTTCACTGTCTTGTGGTTTAGTTTCGTTCTTCATTGAATTCATTCCGTTTTTTTTGTTAGGAGTTATGTTCTGGTGAGAATTTGAATCAGTTCGAGTATTTGCTCATTTTATTCAGTGGATTCTGTTTAGAGTGAGCCTTTTATGTTGGAAATCAAATTTTGGTTGTGTCAAAGTCATGTGCATTGAATTAATCGGTGCATTGTTATAATTATTAATCGAATCTGATTTTAACTATTTATTTATATCATTTTGGGATTCAATTGAGTTTCTTGTTGATGAGTGCATATTTATGCCCTCATTTAGCCTTTAATATTGGATTCTTAATTGGATTTTGTAATTTAATATAATATTTTAATTAGGATTTTCTATACTTGGGTTTATTTAGCATGAGATAAAAAACATGTTAAAAATAGTTGTTTAGTAGCATAAATATTCTTTTGATATTTTGAAGTGTGTTAGTGCAGCCGCAGCTAAGTTAAGTTTGATGAGGTATGTGGAAATAAATTGGTTAAAATTCTCATAAGACCTTAAGGATAAATTCAAGAATAGAAAATAATCAAGACCACAAGGAGTCAATCCAAGCATAACATGAAAAAAATGAAGAAATTAAGATAAGCCAAGAGGAGGGAACATGCAACAAAAATTGGATCTTGCGGTTTTCTCTATTTTTTTCTACCAAAAGGGCTTTGATAATTGATAAATGTTTATGATTAAAGATAATTTGGGAAAAATATATCTTAAGATATTTTATTTGATATTGTTAAATAAATACCTTATTTAATTATATCAATAAATTTCAAAAGATAATATTTGTCAAATCTTTTTTAATCTAGCAAATATCTTCTCAAATAATTTTAGATCTCCAGAACAATCAAATATTTATTGAAGATATTGTACCATTTAGAAGATAATTGGAATAGATTACATTATCATAAAGAAAATTACAACAACATAAAAGCCTGAACAAAGTTTAATCCAATTTCTATATAAAAAGACTTGGGAAAACACATTAGGGGATCTTAGGAACCTTTTAGGGGTTCAAATTTCATCCTCTTTTCTTCTCTCATATTCTCCACACTCTCTTATTCTATTTTCATGTTATTTCTACATTTCATGTAGTGTTAAGCCACTGAGTTGATTCTGCTATAATTTCTTAATTGGATTCTGAGGTTAGATGAATAATTTTGTTTTTTCTTTTTTATTCTTTTGATTTTTTTAATTTATGGTTTTTGCTTCTTAATCAAGTAAAAGTAATGATTTTTACATTATAGCAAGTAAACATGATGTTAAATCTACATAACATATCTATCATGTGAGTCCAAGGTGTAGAAAAAGATAGGCCTTATTTCCCAACCAAGAGAAGGAGGGTTGAATTGGTTCTGTATTAAAAAATTGTTCTTTTCAAAACCTTTGGAAAATCTTTAACCCTTTCTTGAAATACAAGAAAATAAAGAATGTAATGAAATAAAAGAGATAAGGGATAGAAAGACAAACACCAAGTTTTTATATTGGTTCGACCTCAATGCCTACATCCAGTCCACTTTCAATCAACCTGAGATTGAAAGCCACTTCACTATATAGATTGAGTTATACAACAAGAATTACAAAGACCCTCTCTCAATGAAATCTCCTCTCCAACTCCAAATCTAATATGGAAAAAACAACACAAAAAGAACAATCCTCTTTCTGTAGAAACCCTTTGAGACACCCCCCAAGAAACCAGAACTCCACGTTCTCTTCCTGGCCACCGGCAACACGGACACCACAATCCACAGATTGCAAAATCAACACTGATCTGATTCAGAACACCTAAAAGTGCAGATGGTGATTAGCAAACGTAAGCACACAATAATTCCTTCAAAAATCCTTTAAATCTTCCAAACTAAACACTTCTTTATTCTTGGAGAATGAACACTCCTACAATTTTGATCTCAACTAACTTTGTCAGATATTAATGATAATATTCCTAAAATTCTTTTAATACAGAGAGTTATGCGTCAATATATAATTTTCTCAAGTCTAACGCATCTTAATCGATTACAATATTAATGTAATCGGTTAAGCAATTAACATTGCTATAACAAAATTACATTAAACCACATTTAACAAATTACGCATTTAATGTAACCGATTACACAATTAATGTAAGTCAAGACAATTCAAAATGTTGATAGGGGAGCATTGTGTTAGCTGAACTCAATCCTTGTGATGTTGGTTTTTCATGATGACAACAAATTGATAAAAAAAACACATGAATGTTGTCATGTCACAACAAACTTTGGTTTTGTCATAACATCAACCACATAGTTGGGGGGTTGAACAATTTTACGAATTGAAATTAACACAACAATTAACTTGGACTAAATAATGATTGCAACGGTTCCTATCCTTGATTAACAAAAAATTATACACTACTCTCACCTTTAATCCTACTCGAATTAACCAACTAAGCGAAAGCTAATCTGATTTTCATAAAATTTGAATTAAGCAAAAGCAATTGCACAAGATCAATACTTCAAGCCACTACAACTTCAAGCACACAAACTGTAGATTAAGCAACTATAACTTCAAGCACACAAACTTAACCACATAGCGTGATCAATTTGTAACAAAACAAAACAGATTAACATTATGGAGGGCAACAACAACATAATCACATTGATGGACCAAAAATCTTAAGGAAAACGTAGCAATATCACTTATGACCAACCAAGCAGATTTGAGCTCCCATTAATTTCAAAACGAAAGCACAATGAAAACAGACAATGCAAACAGAAAACGCAAACCCTAGAAACGAAAATGAAACTCCAAAAACGTAAGTGTAGAGGCAAAGCAAAACTGTAAAATGAAATTGGAAGTAAACTTGGAATTAGAACGAAAATGGAATTAAAAGTTCAAACAAAAATTGAAGAACCTTTGGGAGAGCACTATCCAGCAGCTCAAAACATAAATACACAATATGGAGTGAATGGAATAGTAGAATGTGAGTCCTAGGCACTAAACCCTAGGTTGCTCAATTAGCCCCCACAATTGGGCTTCTCCATAATGACCAAAAATGAGCCCAAAATATAATACTAAAATTGCCCTGAAAATAATAGCGGGAATAATTCAGCTCAGATAATTCAAATTAATTAAAATAAGAATTATTGGTCATATTAAACCCAAATATCAAAACTGAAGAAATATTGGACATTTAAGCACAATTTCCTAATTAAATCTAGTACAAGAAGCTAAGTGAATAGGAGAAAATATTGATTCATCAAAATAAACCATACTGAGTCTTTTGCACTCCTAGGCAAAATCATGACGCAGATCAAGGAAGAAATCAAAGAACATTAAGAGAATGACATAACCTCAGGACATAGAAACAAAAAGACACACAAGTAAACAAACAGATTTACACAATCCTCAATAAATATAGATAAGAAGCTACAATACACATACAGAACACAAAACACACACTAACACAGACCCAAAACTGAACCGTTGGTCCCCGTCAACGACACCAAAATTTGATTGGGGTCGTACGGGAATCAAATTAATATGCAATTAAAGTGCAGTATACTAGGAGAATGACCCCTAGGTTGTCTCTCAAGGACCAAAAGTGGTTCAAGCAATAGGTCAAACATGTGATGGAGGTGGTTTATGGACAGTTTTATGAACTAAAAGCTATCAAATTAAAGCACGAATTCCAACAATAATGCAAAACAGGTTGGCCACTAATTCAGTTGCATTTGTTTCAATCCTAGATTAACAATAATTAATTGCTCCTCTCACCCTTAATCCAATAGAATTAATCAACTAAGCGAAGACTAATCTCATTTTCATAAAATGTAAATTAAGCAAACGTAGTGCATCATTAATTAATTGATTCTGAACCATACAACTTAATTAACTAAGCGATAATTAAACAATTAGTCCACTAAGCGTGTCCTAATTGGAATGGGAAAACATATTCAATTATGATGTAGGGCACTCAAGAACAACATAGACTTAAGCACAATAATCTCATGAAACAGTGTAATTTTCCTAGTGTCCAACCCAGCAGAATTACGCTTCCATTTCAACCAATTTCAAAACAACAGAACCTATTCTAAACATCAACAACAGTAGTGAAAAGGCAATGGAAAATGGAATGGACAAAACAAACACAGAACTCGAACAAGATTGCAATTGAATGCGAAACTATAATGGCAAAACGAAATTGGAAGAGGAACTAGAACAACATAACAAAAATAAAACAAAAACAAGAGCAAAATTTAACTGCAGAAACGAATTCAACTCTTAAATTGCAATAAGAATAAGTCAATACAATAAATGAAACGAAAACCTCATGAGAGAGCTCTCCCTTTCCCTTGCTGTCCAAAAGAAAGAAAACATAAAAATCAGAGAGTTTGCCACCCTTTGGCACACATATCTAGGTCAGAATTCTAAAATGGGCCTAGACCAAAATGGCCAAAAATGACCCAAAACCTAAATCTACCCAAAAAAAACCTAAAAATGAAATTATAATTTAATTTAAACTACAATGATGATGTGGATGGACGAAAATGATGTGGCAAATGACGTGGCCTCCCCTTGATCTCTCAAAATAATATTCCAGAAATTCCCCTGTAATTAATATTGAAAATAATTAGCCTTAGATAAACCAAATTACTTAAAATAAGAATTTCTGGTAAAATTAAATACAATTAGCATAATTGGAGAAATAATGGACATTCAAGCTTAATTTCCTAATTAAATATAGTACAATAAGCTAAGTGAAGACGAGAAAATATTGATTCATTAGAGTGCAAAACACTAAGTGTGGTCTATTTTGATGAATCATTATTTTATACTATTCACTTAGCTTTCTGCATCGAATTGTATTAGTGAATTGTGTTTAATTCTCAATTATTGTCTCATTTTCACTATTTGGACTTAATTTGACTAATAATTCTTATTTTAATTAATTTGAATTATTTAGGCCTAATTATTTGAATTATTATTTGCAGGACAATTTTGAAATTATTATTGGGAAGTAAAGAAGGCAGGCATATCATTTATTATTTTCCACATCAACATTTCTTTTTAATTTCGTTTTTAGGTTAGCTTTGGGCCCATTTTTGGCATATTTTGTAGAAGCCCATATAAAGGACAAAATTGTAAAAGGGCTTTTAAAACCCTTGAATCAAATTTTAGAAATTCCTCTCTCCCTCATTTTTGTTTTTCATAGGTATTAGGAGCTTTGGGACGTTTCAAGGCCCCCTCCCTCACCTTAGGGGTTTAGATTCTTTCTTTTATTCTCCTTTTATGTATTGAATCTCGTTTTTAATTGCAATTTCATTTCCGTTTTGTGTTCTTCCTTCCTTCTCGTTTTCAATTACATGGTCTTCTCTACACTTTCGTTTTTCCCATTTTCTTTGCTGCCCATTTACGTTTTCTAATTGCATTTACGTTTTCCAATTGAATTAACATTTTCTAATTACGTTTAGTTTTTCATTTTTATTCCAAAATTGCATTTTATTGTTCTGCTATTACTGGGTTTCATGAATTCAATTTCTTTTTGGTGTTTTAATCTCGTTTTAATGGTAGCCTAAGTGTGCTTGGTTAGTCATCAGTGAAATTGCATCGTTTCCATGAGATTCTACACTGTGATTGTCATTCTGCTGCTCTGACTTTGCATAATATTGAATTTGTTTTGCGCTTGTGATTGGGTATACGCTTAGTTGCCTA